>OY728141.1:96692217-97942217 GCA_963277665.1 Viscum album | reverse complement strand
ACCACCTCTATAAACAACTTATCTCCTTCTATGGAGGAATATATCATGTTTATATATATTAATATCTGTAAATAATATAAATGTATCAAACTAGAACCCACAAGACATGGACCAGACACCTATATATAGAATATATGACAATAAAAAAAATAATACATATGTGATAAAAAAAGAAAACTCTATGTATGATAATCACCATTCTATTAGAGGATAACTATATAAAAAATGTTTCTTAATGACGATTCATTCCATAAACATGAGGGAAAATAATAATTAGGTAGTAAATTCATTAATATTAATATTCATTATTTCTAACACAATCAAACATCAATATCTTAAGTGGTTTTCCCTTTTATAGTATACTAGTTCCCTATGAGTGTAGTCTGTAAGAACATGGTCTTCATGTCCTTATGGAAAATGAAAGGAATAACTAAAACAAATTGGGGTGTGACATGACAAATTTGAACCTTATTAATGTCATATACAATGGATTACAAAGTTTTATCCCATAATAATATTATAAATAAAAATAAATAAGGAAAAGAAACTCATATCATGGAATACTTATCACAAGTATACATGTACATAGCCAATAGAGCACATTTAATGAATAATTCATTATGAATAAATAAAGGAAGATCAATTTAATCATAATATTATAAAATTTTTAGAGTTATTTTTATTGGAAAATAAGGAACAATTAATCCCCCAATCTATAGTATTCCCATGAAATTAGAAAAATTGAGATAGTAAGTGTTAGTAGTAAGAGTTCACCAATGTTACCCTATGCAGATGTGAAGAACATTACTTGAAGTATCTAGAGATTCTATAGTTAAACAACGTAGGAAAAAAAGTTAAATCTAAATAGGGAATAAGATCACTTATAAAATCATAACATACACATAAAATTGTATAGAATTATCCTCTGATAAAGATCAATTATTATAACCAACTTCCACCACCAAAAGGAATACTAGTGAGAAGATTATCTTAGGCTGAAAACTGTAGAATATGGTTAGGATATGATATATATGAATCAACTTCTTTTATAATTGAAATTATAGAAAAAAAATCAGTAAAAACCTAAGAATTAAGAAAAAAAATCATTCCTTTAATCATAATTATATCAATTATATTTTTTTGAAATATTTGAAATTGATAATTGAATAAATCATACAATATATGAATCAAATTAAAATGGTGTAACACCATTGGATAAAATATTACTGGTTTAAAATTTTTAGGATACTATTCATATATATAAAGTATATTTAAATGTTAAATGTATAAATTTTCATTATAAATAATTTTTTTGAAAAAATATCTATGATTTTAGAATAGATAAATAAATATAAATTTATTTTTGAAAATACCATTTATATTATATGAATTTTTTTTATAAAATATGTACTTTTATTAATTTTTTTTCAATTTTAAAGAATAATATCAATAAAATTTATTGGTTAAATTTTAGTAATGATAGTTAAAATAAAATAATAAAATATAATAAATATTTACATAGCCAAAATAAATGTAATTTAATTATGCATGGCTAGAAAAAAAATTGTTTAGATACATTTTCTAATATATATTATTTTATTTTATTATAAAGGTAAGAATTTACATTTCAGAATTTTAATTTGATAAAATGAAGTCCATTTTTTATATTATCATTTTGAAATTATCTTTGGGTGATCTTTTAGTATTCTTCTAAGCAAGTTTATTTTTTAGTGAATAGTTAAAAAATGCATCCTTTACAAATACTATAACATTTTTGATATCACCATGATATAAATATTACTTAAAAACGAATAAATAATTTTTATTTAAATTAAAAGATAAATATAATGATGTTAATAAAATAATATCATCCACATAATAAAAATTAAATCTTATTTCATGATAAATACAAAAACATGTATTCGTGATGACATAGTGCTTGGACAAAATCCGAAAAGTTGAAATGGAATATTTATGAAAATATTTAGAAGAAGATAAGTGTAGGATAAAATTAAAGATAAAAGTTATTAGGACTAAATTATTTTTATGTATATCTATGAATTTTATATTTATATAAGATGTTAATTATCCAAATGGTCACATATTTTCGATGCAACACTTGTGCGGGAAAGAGAAAATTTGAATAAATACATTAAAATACATAAAGTGGTATTTTTTTGGATGAGTTAGGGTGTTTCATGAATTTTTTAAATATTTAATAAAAATAATTAATTATATAAATACAATTCATGATTTTTATAATCATTTTAACTTTCTAAATGTCTAATTACTTGAATAACCCTTGAAATGGATTTATGGTATTCTATGTTAAAAATTACATATATGGACAAAAAATTTCATAATAAATTCTTCATCAATTTTTTATATGATGGCTATATCCACATAACCTTATCCATTATATTTTTTATTCATTTAGATATATTTTTCTTGAATATGGCATTATATTTATAATAATAAATATGCATTTACAAAAAATGTCTTCCCTATCACTTATACAATGATCCCTCCACTACACTTTCTAAGATAAGAAAAAATTTGAATTCAACTCAATAATATTAAGACTTTACTACCCTAACAATCATATCTCATTGTTGGTGGACTCTAGTGCCAATTGATTTTTTAAATTACTTCAAAAAAGATGGATTCCTATATTATAAATGTCTTATTCTTTATAATTAACACATTCAAATAATTTTTTAAAATTAATCATATTCATAAAATTATTCTATATTTTTATTCATATATTTAATAATTTGTTAAAAATATCATAATTTTTTTATAATTAGAGTATAACAAAATTACTTCATTAATGTACTCATCCACTGATTATAATGTGTCCTTGTTTTTGCTAGTTTTCCCTCCCACTTGAAGGATAATTTTTTTCCATAGATGAATATGATGGATTAATTATTGGAAATATATGAAATTAAAAATCAATTAGTTAATTATTATTTTTTCTTATGGAATGGTAATATAAACATTTGCTCCTTATTAACACTCCATATGTTATTCATTCAAAATTTTCAATATAAGCCTCTTGTGGATTTCATCTTTACAAACCACACCAAAAACTACAATGGAATGAAACTAGAATATCATAACTCACTAGGTAACTTCTATTACAATACCATTATTAATAAATTAATTATGAACTCATCACCATGTAATGATGAAAGAAAAGTTTCTATCGAAATAGACATGTAAAAGTAGAATATAATAACAACTGATAGTCAATATTGTCCTAAAATAAATAATTAATATGTAATAAATTAATATAAAATAATAATATAGATGGTAATTCACATGAATAAGGATATCAAATAAATTAATAACGTTTCTTATATTATTATACATGGTGTTTGAGCACATCTAACAGAGAAAAAAATCAATGGAAAGGGTTTTTCTTAACTAAATTTCGTTCTATTTAGTTAGAATGTTACTCATTGAACTACATTATCATATGTAGGCAGAATTCTACCAAATCAGTTTACTATAGATTAATTTTTTTTCTAGTGATATACATTCATTTATTGTAAAATATTTTCCAAATGTTTATTATTTCATAAATTATGATGTCTATAAAGGTTTCCTCATATTTTTTTTGAATTTAGTTATATTCTATATTCTACAAAATCATGATTTTTTGTGGTGTATTGTAGCAACTCAGGTTTTCCTTATAAGACTTTGGAATATTCCTATGAATATTTTCAGAGCTATGCACGAAGACTGCATGTGATTCCGAGGCCTGGTGTTCCCGTGATTAATTTTAAAAAATATTAAGAATTTTTATACTATACACATGGTGTAGATGAGTTATATCATAAATAATATCTCGGATCAGATATTTGAGGGAACAGTTGCATCTGTAGTGTGCAGTTTACCTAGGGTGGGGTGTAAACATTGTAGGTATAGGACTGTAGTAGAAAAAGGTGACCGATGGCATTTTTGTAAATAATTGAATAATTTATTTTTGGCTATCAACTCAAATAACACATAAATGGAGTCTCAAATTTTAATTCTGAGTGCACCGTTGCGTTTAGAACATCGTGTTTACCCGAGGGGTGACCTAGGATTTTCCACGGAGAAAGTGAAGGTCTGGGGTGTTAAATGGTGGTCTAATTAATTGATTAATTAATTAATAAATTAAAATGAAAATATATCAAACCACCTCTCTTACGTTTACACTGATCACAAGGAGGATCCTCCTCCTTCCTCATCTGTTTAGACAAAAAAATGATTGAATCGGGCAAACATAGAACCGACGAGCTCCAATTCTGATGGCGGATGCTCTTGGATCGTGCAACGGAAGCATTGGAGAATAGATCTAGGCTCGAACATCGAGATTCTTCCCATGTGTTAGGATGATTGAGTTTTATAATCCTGGATCTCATTTATGAATTTTTCTTCTTCAAATTTTTATAAGGGGTGTTTAGCTCAGGTCTCGAGCTCTCTGAAACACGTTTCAAGTATGAATTTGGAGCACTGTGGTCCTACCGGTAAATCCTGGAAGTTTTCTAGTAGAAAGGCTAGATTCTGGTGGCGGTTATGGTGGATTATGGTGAGGGAAACTGTGGAACTATGGCGGTGTGGCAGTTTCTAGATCTTGTGCAGCAGATTCTAGCTCCAGCATAGTGATTTATGGCTCTGGTGAGATGGTTTTTGGGGAGACCGGTGGTGGTCCGACCAGAATTCTCTAAGGGTTCTTTGAACCCATGTAACACACAAACCGTAGGTCCGATTTTCAAGCCATTTTTGGTGACACATTACTCACATCGAGGAAACCCTTTTGAGTTCTCTTTTGGGATTTTTTGATTCATGTTCATGGCACAGGGCTACAAAACGTTGAAATAATAATAATATTTTATTATTATTCAACTTTGACCTGCCATAACATTTGCACATAGCATCAAATTGACTTGTCGTCAGTGGAATTATTATTCTAATAGTAACGTAGAATTTTCAAGATAGTTATCGGGATCTACGACCAAGATTAGTGTGTGAGCCCCATGAGGCTAGTTTTGGGTGTTTCTAGAGAAACATGACTTTTCCATTTGGTGTTCATTTTGGACGAACTATTAGATGATATCATTCATTTTTTAGAGGGGATCACCATAGTGTGATCTACATGATGAGTTTTAGAATCATGTTTTGGTCCCCACTTGGACCTTTTATGGTGAGTAGTACCGTTTTCACTGGTTGTCCATTTCAGGTGAGTAAATATCTTATCCTGCATTTTTTTCGTGTAGAATGTGATGGTAGCCTTGGTTTGGACCTCGGTGGTACACAGTGTGGTGATGTTGTGGGTTACATGGGTTAGAGATGTTTGGACCCTAAATGGTTGAGTGAACTCCATTAGTTTGATCCTATGAGGGCCCACATGGAATTACAACCCCAGTACAGGTTTCTGATCCCCTCGATAGGATAAATATTAGATATATTTGTGTCATACCTCTTGTGAGTCCATAGAAGGATCCTCAAGTTTCACTTCCCTAGATCGGGTTCTTGGTATCGCTATGACCACTTTTGCATGGGCAATATTCCCCATCTAGCAAGACAATCCTGTAGGGTTTGAAGCATCATTGGGAATATGATCCCATATACAGGGGAATGTATTAGTAGGGTTGTTGTATATTTAGTTATACGATCCCCTATTCAGCGTGGGGTTTTCCGTAGGGTTGTAGTATTATTGGTAATGTAATCTCGTACTCAATGCGTGGTTCCAGGAGGGTCTGAGGTATCATTAGTTTGATCCACTACATTGAAAGTTATAACAGATGGGGATTTCGGTAACGTCGTGACTGCCTTTATAAGGGAGACGATCCTCCATCAATGTGATATGATCTTTGGAATGTCATATCGGGTTGTGGTATCCCCCAGCAAATCCTGGGAGTGATCCCTTATTCGTGAGATCTTCATTTTACTCGGTTGCCTTCTAGTATCCCCTAGAGGATCCTGGGAGTTATCCCTATCTGAGGAGATTGGTGTTCCTCTATTTCATCGTGATGTTCTTAGTGACGATATCCGATGAGCATGTTCACTCGAATGGGCCATCTGGGAGGGTGATGTAACCTTGTGGTGTGTATCTCTCTAATGTGTGTCTTTGGAGATGACAGAGCTGATGGAGTGTGTTCTCCTGGTTATGTTTATGCCTTAAAGTCTCGAGTTAAACCTATAACTGGAGATGTGGTTAGACCCTCATGAGGATTGGTGCCTGGGATGAGTATATCTGAATGTTCATGGTATATGTATGGGAATATATCTTAGTTGGCCTAACTTGTTGTGTTTTACCGAGGATGGTCTCGTGATGGAGTTTCTCTCCCGTTTGGGTTCCCTCTAGCTTGGATGAGCTGACTATTTCCTTTTAGTTTATCTCTTTTATTTTGTGGTTTTTGGGATGCCTACTGAGTATTTGTATACTCACCCCTGCATGGGATTTTCCCTCCCATGATTTATATCCTGTGCAGATCACATGCCTCGATAGAGACATAGGAGGACCCAAAGTTGTCAGAGCATAGTGAGGTTGATTAACTGAGGTGTCTACCAGATTTGTACCATGGTGGTTTCTAGGGGGAGCTTTTGATAGCGATCCCCTCCTTCTGAGTAGTTTAGATGATTTTGCCGTTTACTTTTGGTGGGCCATGTATTTTCCCTTTTGAATTTTTTTGTAATTGGGTTGTGGGATAAATGTATGTATGAATTTATTTTTAGTTTTTATATATATCTCTACACTGTTTCATAGAGGTGTATTTGGGTGCGTGTGTACAGGTACCATAGGATAATGCCTCCCATGTGTGTGATAGCCTTCTCAGTGCTAGTCGCCAACCCCTGGCCTGTTAAAGGCTGGCTTAGTGAGTGGAGGATCGAGCCCCATTGCATTAGGTCGCGATAGAGTGGTATCAAAGGAGGTTCTACCTTTTGCATCTATGAGTGTAGGTGTTCTATCTATGAGTTTGGTTCGGGTTGCATAGTGTCAGTGTTAGGATGTTTCGAGTTCCGTTTTCAAGACAAGGACTCTCATGTTTGTGCGATGAACGATGTATCCATTCACCAAGAATTTGATAGCTTGATTTTTTACTCAAGATATTATTACATTGGTCGCAGGGAAATAATGGAAGATGCCTCATATTTGACTGGTTTTTGGGGTTTCCTTGTTCTTCTTGAGTCATCTCCCCATATATACTCTTTGACCGTGGTGCCTCTTTACTGTCTTTCTAGATTCCACCATGATGACAACCAAAAAGGGATTTCTATTGGGATTTTGGTGACAATATGCACTGAATAGAGGCTTTGGAGTAGGGTACATGTTCTGAGGCTGGACCACCAAGTGGTACTCTAGTTGAGCAACCACCTGTTAAGCAGCTAGTTTTGCCAACAGTGCACGATGAGGTTGCATTCATGTTGAGTACGCTGCATGAGTTCTAGAGGCAGCAACATCTGAGGTACCGTGGTGATCCAGACCCCATGGCAGCTGATGACTGGCTCGAAGTAGTCACTCGAGTATTCTGCCTGGTGAGGAAACCTCCAGATCCGATGATGGTCTTATAGGTGTGCGTTCTGCATGGTTCATATGGGTGATTGTGGGGTCTAGTTATGCAGTACCATGATCAAGAGACACTCATGGGGACATAGTTTGAGGAGATCTTTAGGGAAGAGTTCTATATAGTGACACTATGGTCATTACAGATCGAGGAGCTTCTACAGCTTTGGCGGGAGGGCATGACTATGTTAGAGTACTCAACGAGTTTTACAGACCTTTCATGCTTCACCATGGTTATTTTTTGAGACCCATTAATTAGAACTCATACCTTCATGCATGGCCAACACAGTGTCATCCAAGTGTGTGTGTTTTCCTTGTGCCCACCCACCTATGTTGGAGTGATGGAGCAGACCATGGTGGTGGAGGGCATTCTGGATAAACATATTCTGGCCGTTAGTTCTAGGCACATGGGAGATGAGACCTCGATAGCTAGTTCAGTAGCTGATATCCGATGGCAGGAATAGGGTGCCAGACGTTCATGCCGCTTCAGGAGGTGACCCCAGGATAGAGGATATAAGGCTCAAGGATCTCAGGGATATCAGACCTATTTTGTTCAGTCGCAGGAGTGGAAGTGTTATGCTGGCGATGGCCTGGGAAATATTATTATAGATTGTATAACCTACCGTGTTCCTGAGAGGGATCTGGTTTACATGCCACCTTGGTAGAGACAGTTTCTTGGGTATGGAGGTTTTCTGGATTGGAGACGTTGTGATGGAGCAGTGGAGGAGTGAGATGTGGAAAGCGGTATGAGTTGCCACCACCACCACCACCCATGGTGGCCCACATCGAGCTCTGGGTGATGGAGCATAAGGTTCAGGACAACCTAAAGTCTTATAGGTTTTTTAACTAGAGGATCCACAGATGGATAAGGGTGGGATCAGTGTCCTTTTTACTTTCTATAGTAGTTTTTATAGTCATTTTTGGGTTGCACTATTTTCTTTCTGTTGCTTTCCCGAGGTTTCATTAGGGAATTGGTAAGACCTTGTGTTGGTGTTGTTTGATTTTCTTTCAATACATGAGGAAGAAGGATCCTTCTCCCACTATGACATGTTTTTGTGATGCGATTAAAACCATGCGGGTGAGTCAGTGCCACCCAAAGCAGATAATATCTAGGTGTGGAGGACGAGTTCCTCTAACTTATGTGTTCATGGAAGGGTTGTGTGTTGGGAATTTTTCATGAAAGGATTTGGGTTCCACATAGTGTGTGGTAGTTGGAAGCATAAAAACCCTTGGTGGCTTTTTGGTGGTCTTAGGTGAGGTCATTGGTGTGGGAGTCTCAGTGGAGAGCTCAGGTCTTTCCCCATGTTCCTAGACGTTTGGATTTTTTTAGATGAAAAGCCTTAAGGAGGGTAGAGTGTAGAAACTCATGTTATTTCCTATCAGACTTTGGCGTATTCCTACAAATAATTCCAGATCTATTCATGAATACGACATGCGATTTCGAGGCCCGGTGTGCCCAAAAATAAACTTATAAAATATTATGTATTTTTATACTATGCACATGGAGGAGCTGATTTATCTCCTAAAACATAACTCATATCCAAAATACGAGTGCATGGTTGAATTCAGAGCATGTCTTTTACCCTAATCGGGGTGTAACCTTTGCGGGCACGAGCCTACTATATAAAAAGGTGACCAATGAAATTTTCATAAATAAATGAATAATATATTTATGGTTTTCAGCTCGAATAACTCATAAATAGAGTCTCAAATCACAATTCCGATCATGCTGTTTCATTCGGAACACCACGTTTACCCTAGGGTGACCTAATCTTTTCCGTAACGGGAGTATAGTTGGGGGTGTTAAAAGGTGGTCAGATTGATTAATTGATTAATTAATTAATTAATTAAAATTAATATAAATCAAACCCCCTACCTTATGTATACACCGCATACAAGGATGATCATTATACTTTATCCTCCGTTTCACCGAAGAATGACCAAATGGAGCCAAAAAAGTGTCGACGAGCTCTGATTATGATGGAACACTATCTTAGATTTTGAAACAGAAGAATTTGAGTGCAGATCTAGGCTTGAACGTTGGTGTTTTGTCTGCGAGCTAGGAAATTTGAGTTCTAGAATCCTGGATCCCATTTATTCAATTTTTTTAATAAAACCATCATAAGGGTTGTGTAGTTCAGCTCCCAAGATATCTGAAACTTGTTTCATATCTGAATTGGGAGCACAGGAGTCCTTCTGGTGGATATCAGATGTTTTTCGGTGGCTTGTCCAGATTCCGGTGGCTACTATGGCCGAATCCGGTGATGGTGACTGTGTTTCTATGACGATGCGACTATTTTTGGATCTAGTGCGGTATATTTCAGCTCCAACATGGTGGTTTCCGGCTCCGCTGCTGTGGTTTCCGGCTCCAGTGGGGCGGTTTCCGGTGAGACAGGTGGTGGTCCAACAAGAATTCTCAGGGGTTCTTTAAACCCCCATAACTCGCAAACCGTAAGTCCAATTTGTGAACCATTTGTGGAGTTGCATTCTTTGCATCGAGGATACACTTTTTAGTTTTCGTTGCGAATTTTGTGATTCGGGTTCATGGCCTGGGGCGATGAAATGTTGAAATAATAATAATATTTTATTATTATTTAGCTTCGACCTTCCATAACTTCTGTAAGGAGCATCCGATTGACGCATCATTAGGGGCATTGTGATGCATATAGTAAAGATGAATTTACAACATTGCTTCCAGGTGATGGGACCAAGATTAGGGTGTGGGCCCTATGAGGCTTGTTTTGGGCATTTATAGAGAAACATCACTTTTATGTTTAGTGTCCATTTTAGATGAACGAGTATGAGATATCATTCATTTTCCGAGGGGATCATAACGGCAGGATCCACCTGAAGAGTTTCGGAATTGTGGTGTGGGCCCCGATCAGACTTGTTGTGGTGAATAATACCCTTTTCACCGGTTTTATTTTTCGGGTGAGTAAATAGCCTATCTTGAATGGTTTTCCGCATAGAACGCGATGATTACCTCATTTTGGACCTTGGAGGTATGGAGTGTGGTGATTTTGCCGGTCTCTTGGGTTAGTGATGTTTGGACCAGTAGTGGTTGCGTGAACTCCCTTGGTTTGTTCTTATGAGGGTTCATGTGGCATTAAAACCCCAGTACAGGTTTGTGATCCCCTTGATAAGATTAATACCAGATAAAGTTGTGGCATCCCTCCAGTGAGTCCAGAGAAGGATCCTCTAACTTCACATCCCTATATCAGGTTCTTGGTATCACTATGACCACTTATCCACAGGAGGCGATCCCCTATGTAGTAGGGCAACCCAATAGGGTTTGAGGAATCACCTGGAATATGAACCCCTACGTAGTGGGATATATTAGTAGTGTTGTGGTATCATCAATTATATGCTCCACAACTTAGATTGTGGTTTTCCATATGGTTATGGTATTGTTGGTAATATGACCCCTTACCCAGTACGTGGTTTTGGTTGGGTTTTTGGTATAGTCTGTTCGATCCCCTACATTGTTGGTTATACTAGATGGTGTTTTAGGCATAGTTTTGACCATGTTTACATGGGTTAAGATCTTCTATCTATGTGATATGATATGTGGAATGTCATATCGGGTTGTTGAATCCCCCAAAAAATATTGGGAGTGATCCACTATTATTGATATATTTGTTTGACTAGGTTGGGTTCTAGTATCCCTATGTGGATCCTACGAGTTATACCATATCCGAGGAGTTTGGTGTTCCGTTGATTTAACATGAAATTCTCAGTGACAATATCTGACGAGCGTGTTCTCTCGGATGTTCCATTTGGGATGGCGATGTAACCAGGTGGAGTGTATCTCTTGGACATGTGTCCATTGGGATGACATAGCTCATGGATTGTGTTTTCTTGGTTATGTTTATGCCTTAGATCCTCAAGTCGAACCTATCTCTGTAGATGCGGTCAGACCCTCACCAAGCTTGGTGCCTGAGATGAGTATATCTGAATGTTCACGGTATATCTATGGTCATATACAAGAGCTGGGATTTGTAGTAATGTTTTTAGAATTATGGCCTCATCATTTAGTTTCTCTCTTTTATGGGTTCTCTTTGGCTTGGATGAGCTGATTTTTTCCTTTCATTTTCACTCTTTTATTTTGGGTTTTTGGGGTGCCTACTGAGTATTTTTATACAAACCCCTACATGGTCTTTTCCCACACTTGTTTTGTGACTTGTATAGACCACATTATTTTCAATGGAGTCCTCGGAGGACCCAGAGTAGGTAGATCTTAGTGAGAATGACTTATTGGGGGGTTTACTGGATCTTTGTCGAGGAGATTTTTGGGGGGTGCTTTTGACAGTGACCCCTCCTTCTGAGTATGTTTTACAGTTTTGTAGTTTACTTTTAGAGGTCCATGTTTCTTCCCTTTTGTAACTTTTTTGTACTCCGGTAGTGGGTTAGATGTATTCATGAATTTCTTTTTAGATTTTATATATATCTATAAACTTTTAAAAATAGGTGTATATGGGGGGGGGGGGTGTGTGTGTAGGTATTATAGGCTAATGCCTCCCATGTGTGTGATAGCCTTCCCATCGCTAGTCGGCAACCCCTGGATTATTGGAGGCAGGCTTAGGGAGTCGCAGCTCGAGTCCCGTTATGTTAGGTCGTGACATGTATATACATCCCCTGGATTTATTTTCATTACAATTTCTATTAATATTTTTATATTTCAAAATCCATCAAGGTTTCTCTCTTTCAAGGGATATTAATTCAAATGTTACCAAATACACAAAGGTTTCTTTTTCAATATCACATTGGATTCAATATTTTTTATGAAATAAATATTATTTGATGGAATTATATGTTTTTAATCATTAGAAAACCATATAATATCTTCCCCTATGGATATTTTTTCTGTTTATGTGTCTTCTTAACATTTAACTACCATTTGATTCACAATTAAACAAAATGGTTTTTTGTAAGTTGAACTGAAATTATCTCTTATTTATAGTTGGGAACTATTATCCTCCATGTCCAAATTCATTATAACATTTCATGATGATTCATAAATATATAATTCAATGATTTCTTAAAGTTTCATTAAACTATCTTTTAAATTCATTGATATGGTTTATAATGAATATTTGAAACTTTTCTCGCATGGGTAATTTTTGAATTCCTATAAAAAATTGTAAAAAGAATTCCATTTTAATGCCATCAAAAAGAACCCATTTTCCTAATTTTATAATCATTTTAATTAATTAATATTTATATTTATGTTTTTAGTTGTTTTCAAATTCTTTTCTATTGTTAATTTTTTTGTCATAATTTTTAAAAATAATGGTTAATGTTTTTGAAGAATAAGTACAGGGGGTTCATAACACTTTTGTATATATGTTATCATATATTCCAAATTTCTTATCGTATCTTCATTTAATTTTAAAGGATTAAATATTTTTATTTTTTCTAAAATTTATTTTATAATGTCCCCTTTTATACCCTTGAATTGGATTTTTAATTGGATTATAAGCTTGTTTCTAAAATGGTTTTATAAAATCTTTATGAAAAAAATATTCATCATTTCAGTTACATTTTACTCTAGAACCATAAAAGATAGATCACATTTATAGTTATTTTTTATGAATTAACCTATAACATCTTTTATGGTGTTTTTAGTTTTTGATATTGAACTTTCAGTATCAAAATACAATTCTTTATATATTCTTATGCGATACCATTTAAAAGTGTTAAATAACCCATCTTATTATATATATTATTCATCCAGGATAATATCCCTTAATGCTTCTTATGACTAAAGTGGGATAATATATAATTACATCATTCATATTCTTCATATAGATCACATATGATCATGTATTTTTCAAATCATTTTGAAGACCATTTTATTCTCAGGTTATTTATTCCTTGGAGAAATTATTAATATTTTATTATATGACAAACATATTCTTATAAATATTATGATGCTATAGGTGTGAATATAATAATATATACATCAAATGAAATAGATAATTATTTATATATTTTGATATAATATATAAGGTATTGAGTAGTAAATCCAGTCCACTATATAACTCTATCCCTCAAGTTATGTTATCTTTGTAGTGATACTAAAATTATGCTTATGATGTTGTGCATTATATTGTTTCCACATTACTATGATAAAATTATCATATGATATCTATTTATTTTTGACAATATCCTCATGTTATTATCCTGGTGTTATGATCTATGTTTTATAGGGTATGATTTCTTTATGACATATTCATTCAACTTGATTACATTCTCATACCCATATAATTATAATA
This sequence comes from Viscum album, assembly GCA_963277665.1. Classification (NCBI taxonomy): domain Eukaryota; kingdom Viridiplantae; phylum Streptophyta; class Magnoliopsida; order Santalales; family Viscaceae; genus Viscum; species Viscum album. The sequence goes on along the minus strand of OY728141.1, from coordinate 97,928,384 downwards.
TTATAACTTATGATCTTCCATGTTTATCATTTATGTTTGACTATACAAAGTAATTTTTATTACCCTTCCTAGGTTTCTTCGTACCTATAGTATGAATAAGAGTATTATTTATGATATTTATATATCGGTATCTTCTACGGAAATTTTTTGAGAGATGTTGAAGACCAGTTTTAAATATGGAATCCTTGGTATAGTTGGAAAATGTATATTTAATGGGATGGATATTGGTTTTCATAGATATTGATTTATTATAATTCCCTAAAAATATAATATTAAAATGTTACATGTTTGTATGTGACATATTATTTGTCATTGATATTGTAGTTATGGATGGTATTTCTGTCCCACTTTAGTTAGTCCCAAAGATTATATGTTAATAATTTTTTTAGCTTGAGATATTTGAGTGAGGCATTGTGGAATCTCCGTTGGTATCAAAGGATGGTTTATATGAATTTAGACGTTAGGATGTTTTTATATGTGGGTAATTTAAGAGTTATGGATACCATTATGGATTAATAATTTCAAGGCATATCATAAGCTTAGAGGCATAAATATCCCTTTTGAGGGCCTATGTGATTGTATGATTTTTGGAAATTAAATATCTTTTATATTGTTTTATTTGGGTTTTTTGGAAGAGTATGTGAATGAGGTATAAATAAACCTCTGGGAGAAAAGGTTTGTTGATATTTAAGCAATTATAGTTAATTTGGAGATTGTGATAACTGATTTATGGGATATGAGCAATGTATAATAAATAACCCCAAAGGATAAATAATGAATTATTGATAAAGAGATTCATGTTATTTTTGTAAAATTCAAACCTATTTCAGAGTATTTGCGATTAAGGTTTTATTGATTGATATGTGATTTAATATATGTGGATTAAAGGGTATGTTGACCTCCTGGATAATAGGATTCCAACATTTTTATGTTTAAAATATTGAAAAAATTATCTTAGAAAATTCTAGTTTAGAAATTTTTTGGGATTGGGTTATTGGTGTAGAGAATATAATATTTAAGAAAAAAAAGGTAAACTAAATGAGTTATAGTTTAAACATATTCTCTCTTAGTTTAATCAAATGTACAATTGGATGAAATATAGGTTTCAAAAGACACAAAATCCATATATTGTTTTTTATTTTTTTATTTCATATGATTTTATTTTATATTATCCTAACAATTTTTGTTTTAGTATTTTCTATAGTATAAGATTATGAAAATGATTCTAGAAAAGGTATCTATCTTTAAACTACTATAACCAACTACATAGTTATAATTTGCACAAATAATTTTGAGAAATGAAAATATATAATGTAACATCCCAAACTTGGAAGTCACATTATAGTGCCATAATCCTTGTTGGCTACATGGTCTCAACAACATTACCCCAAATTCTAGAGGCTTCCAACTAGAATCAAGGTACTAAGGTGAATATATGGGTGTACTATTACCTCATTAACAAAGTCTTACACATCTAAATATCAATAATAGTCAATAATGAAAGTAGTAAAATATTTAAACAATAGATAAACATTAGTGATAGATAAATCAATCTATAAGTGTTTTCATATTCAATAGATTTTGATACAGATCATGTTTATTAGAAAACATCTAAAATTGGTATAAAATTTAAAATGATAATAGAAGTATCAAAATGAAAAAAACCACAATATTTTACCTCTAGATAGTACCATGAGCCTCATCTCAATCCAATGATCCCTAAAACCTATGCATGAAATGAAATTATGCATATAATTGAGGGAGATTTCACATGTCCATACATGCATCAATAGAGTCTATCTAGGTAACAAATGGTTTCCTGGACCTAATGCGAGATGCAATCCTACTAGGTTTCCACACAAAGGTCTATACGATTCTTAGCTATGCACTATAACATGAAAAAATAGAGTGAAATAATATTACAGGCATGTAAGTACTAAAAGTGAATTTCTCATGGAAAAAGTAAACAAACATATAATATTATATATCTATCAAAGGTTCGATCAAGAACTAATGTAACACTCTTATCAGAAGGCAGCAAAAAGATAAATTAATGTAAATTCCATGGCCTCATCATATACATAATATCTCACATAACCCATGTAATTTCTGTACAACCTCTAATACCATATCATCTATTATTTTTCTATATAACCAAGAATGTCACATTTACCATATTCATGTAGTATAATGAAGTGTTTGATCCCTCAGGGTTGGAAATATGTTATTGTCTACCAAGGCATCCTCATCGAGTCCTAGGTGAAACTTGATGGAAACTTGGTTGAGTATGATTTTTGGTCCAAGGAGCATGTCCATTGACAATGTCCACTATGAGCCCAAGAAAACTGGTTTCATGGGGCAACAAGGCCCATGGAATCCCACTAAATCAACTCCCAAGGAGAAATATCTATCCAAGTCATCCACTTCCTCTTTCAAAACCCATTGTAGAAATGTCTATATCAATTAATGGAGTCAAGATCAATGGTTTTCATATCAAGTAATATAGTACCATTCAATCCAAATATCACAACATTTATCAATAATTCACGTCCCTTCAGTATTCACACTCTTATAGAAATTCACATTCAAAAGAAACAGAAGAGTTTTACCACTCATATAAATTTTTCAATTCAACATCTAAACAATTCTACATCATGTTAACACATTTAAAGGAAAAGATCACATATCATAATAATATGTTCAATTCAAATATTCTCATTATGAGTTACTATATCATTGAAAATAATAAAACACACCCCTTAGGTGGTTTAAAAATAGGAAAAGGTAAATGGAACACCCCAAGGGTTGCCTTGGCTGGGGTAACAACCACCAATGAGTATTCAGGAAACTAAAGGGAATCTATAACATGTTCCATTTCACTTAATTCAATTATTTGGAAAATATTGGGGCTATATTAGAAATTCTGAAGGATTTCATAATGGAAAATAGATTAATAAAGAACCAAACCAAATAAAATAAGTATAGATGATGTATAGAAGGCTTTAGTGGAATTATTTTCCAGTATGAGCTTTTGATTTGACTCGAATCAGAATAAAAATGAAGAATGAATTAAGAACCTGAAATTAGGGAATATTATATTTCAACATTATTTTGTATCCAATACTAATAAGAATGAGTAAAAACACAAAAATAATTGAGTATTGACATAAGTAGATCCAACAACCGTTCAACACTCAAATCTGATATCAGATGGAGAAATGAGATCAAAGGCTAGAATTTGGTTAAAAATGACTCCCAATTAAGTTTCTATAAAATGAATAATAAGAGAGAAAATTTGGTTTTAAATGGAGGATTAATAATGGTAAATTCCATAACATCCCCCAAATTACAAGGTCAAATGATTGACCACATAGTTGGAGAAACCGTAGACCAACCATATGCGCACTCCTATAAAGAGTGTCCCATTGTTGGGATTCTAATTACAGTTTGAAAAACCATTTGAAAACTGTGTCTCACCCCACTATCAAATACTACAGAGCTCCAATATGTTAGTGTGCCAAAAATTGCATGGTTTAAAAAAAAATTGGGGCACCTCTATCCCACTTTCAAACAATACAATGTTTGTTGTAAATGAGTGAACTTCCCTACATGGTTTCTACTAACTGTTTGGCCTACACTATTCTCCCATAAAGCTGGGCTTTGGCCTCTGAAAAAGACATAGACACCCCTGATATGCCTATGACCGAAAAGGTTATTCACATTAGGCCATAATTAAGAATTTTAATCGAAAATAAGAGGATCCTTACCTCATAGAAAATAACAGGTTCATACAATATCCCCCTTAAAGATATTCATCCTCAAATTTCCCTCTCATGTGTGGTAAAACATTATCTGATAATAACCCCGACCACTCAGTACATACATCATCCAACCGCTCCCATGTCTTTTCCTATAAATGGTTGTGCTTCCATAGCACCCATAATAGAGTAACTGACCTGCTTCGAGGAACCTTCATTCTTCATTCAATGATCTCTAATAGATTCTCCTCAAAGTATAAACCTACCTAGAACTTATCCTACATGGGATGAAAATAATTATATGGGTCTAAATAATAAGGTTTCTCCTTATATACAAGTAAGAAATTGTTCATGGGCTAATAACTTTATGGTTCCATAAACAAACAGGCTACTGACCTGACTATCTACAAAATCATGAATGACCTGACATATCATTGTAAAATCTTACTCTATCTCCTAATTCATCTTTGTCCCAGTCTTATGGAAACATGAAGAAGGAGCCAATACCCAACCTCTATTTCTAGAGGTCCTCTCTAATGATCTACAAAATATATATGTCATGACTATGCAGTATCCATTTTCTTCTTGATCAACTAGTCTTGCTTAGAATTCTCCAACATGAGACACATTTCTAGTAAATTTACCTCACATGACATTTACCAACACATGGGTAATCATCATTACCTACCATACAAAGAATAATAATTATCCATATTTATATTCTCCATATAACTAGTACTATTTAATAACACAAGAAGTGGTATTTGTCTCTCCCAAGAGCCTCCAAAATCCAAGATCCATGCTCATAGTATGTACCCATGAACCTATATCGTACCCACCCATTGTTAATTAGTCTAAGGATGGTAGGTTCTGATTATAATAACTTGTGTACCTACTTTACTATATAAACTATTCTTGAAATATGATGTAAATCGGGATTCCCTATCAAAAAATGATAGAACAAGGGTGCCCATGAAGTCATACTATCACAGGAATATAAAAACATCCTAGATAATCATCACTTAATGAATCTTAAATAGGTAAGAAATGAGGATCTTCCCTGAGTCTATCAAAAATAAAAAACATAGAATCACTACCTCTAGAAGAACACAATAAAATGATCAATAAATATGTCACGACATCCTACCAATTACACTTTGGAATAGGTAACTACTGAAATTATGGATGGTTACTAATTTTTCTTCTTTTCCTAGTGATAGGTGGAACACCTAGTAATTAAACCATATACCTCATGTTTCATCCTTGGCCCATAGTACTAATTGTGAAAGTCACGATACATCTCAGTAATGATGAGATGAATTTTCCAAGATAAGGCATGAAACTACTTCATTATATCCAAATGTATGTCCACTAGAACCAAAACATGAACATGGATCTTCTTGATACCATCATCAGTTACAGCCTAACCAGGAGTTGGGTCCTTATCTTCCACACTCTCCTATAACACTAGGACCTCTGGATCTAATAGTCTCCTCATACTAACTCTATCCAACTGGTTAGTGTTCACATCTAGGTATTAAATAAAAGTATTCCCCTTACAATCCTAAATCTCCATGTGAATCTCAAAAAATGAATCCATAAATATCCAATCACTATTGGACTCATGAACTAACTATATACAAGTCCTCTTTCTCTATGCATGAGTCATTGCATTTCCCTTTCCTGGTATACAAGCATGCTCGAAGTCAACAGACTATAGGTTTACAACCCCACCCCCATTGATACCTCATATTCAGAAAACACTATGTAAATATGTATATTGGAATTTTTTTTCTATATACACCACAAAAGTTTCTCCAAGTAAGTAATGTCTCCAACAATGCAAAGCATGGGAAACTGTAGATAACAGTAGATCATGATTCAGGTCGTTCCTCTCATGTAGAATTAGATATTGTGACCTTTATTCCATGACTCTATCCCCCTACATCAAAATTGATCCATGCATTATACCTGATGCATCACAATACAGAGTGTAGCTTCTTCCCCACTATAGGAAAATCATGAATGGTACTAAATTCAGTCTCCCTTTCTGCTATTGAAGGGATGTCTCATAGGTATGTAACCATACAGATATCACATGCTTCTTAGTCAAGCATGTCAATGGGAATAATAAGATTGAGAAGTATTAAATGAAATTATTGTAATATCTTGGCTGCAATAAGAAATTCCATACATCAAATACATTCCTGGACTAATCCCTAGAAACTACATCTCTCAAATTCTCTAGCTCAATTGATACTCTTATCTCTGAGGTAATATGACATGGGAAGTGAATTTTTTCCATCAAGAAGTGGAAGTTTCTGTGAATATATTATAATTAACGTTATCTTAGTATATTCAAAATTATTACAAGATGTTTGTAATGGTAGTGTTTTTTTTCATAATACCTTATGATATTGTTTTTGAGAACTTCTACAAATGAATCCAGATATGGATAGAAAACCTAGCTCATTACCACTATAAAATCCACTAGTGCATTCGTGATACTGAAAAGAATAACTAAATACCCATATAAACCATACCAGATAAAAAATATGTATGGTGTATGTATATAGGTTGAACATGAACATGATGATATCCAGATCTCAAATCAATTTTTTACGATACCTAAGCTTCCCGAAGCTGGTCAAATAAGCCATCTATTAGTGGAATGGGATATAGTTATCAATCATCAAATGGAATATTTTTTTATAAACCACCTGTAGACTAAGGTAACAATCAAAATGTTTCAAAAAAACTGTCGAACCCCATGGAGAGGCATCGGGTTGTATAACCCATTTGCCTCCAAATCATCTAGATTCCTCTTTAGCTATTTAATCACTATCATATCCATCATGTAAGGAGGAATAAGAACTGATGCATCTCCTAACACTAGATTAGTGGAGAACTCAGCCACTCTATCAAAAGGTAAACTAGAAATTTTTTCAAGAATCATGTCCGTGAAACGATCAACTACTAGATAAATGTTTGAATTACATGATCCATGATCATAACAATGAAAACTAGTTATCTAGCCAGTTATCCCACCCATTCCACAATGCTCTGGTCTAGCTCTGTTTTCGTGGACATCCCATTCATGTTTGTGATTATGAAATGTGCTCTATGGTGATGTGAAAGTCACCCTATGGCTATAACATGCATCTTGGGCTCAGTAATCCACTAGAAAATCTATCCTATGTATGATTTCAAACACGATCATCCATAGGACATATGTATTCCAAACGAATTGAAACCCACCAACTTCAAGGGGCACTCCATGCATTGGCGTACAATCTCCATTCTAACCCCAACAGAGTATCAAACATCATAAATCCCTCAAAAAACTTAATAACAAGCCCAACGAACTCCGTAATAGGTAAAAATATAAAAATATATGATTCAACTATGTCAAAAAGTGAACATACAAGATTTTAGGATAAAAAGATCACACCTCTCATCGTAGATTGTCTGACACCATTCTCTTCAAGGGAAGGTGAGTGAATATATTTGGCATGAACCGTGACACTATGACGTAACCTCACTTTCAGGAGTTGGCCCTATTTTTGTCTCAATACAACTTATGTCTGGATGACTCATCCCTGACCACTACTACCTTTTCACAATCGAGCATAACTAAACTAGTTCCCTACATAATGTCAAGTTGTGAAGCCTGATCTTGATCCTCATGTTAGAGATAAACCCAATCACTCACACTAGAGGGAAGGTCCTGTAGAAATATTAGACATGGTCCATCCGAACACACGATAGACACAAATATCAGTCGTGATCTCACTGATTCCTTATGTTTCCCCATTTTCCATATAAATGACAAAAACTAAACAACCAATAGTAGTGGCTTGGATGGTACTGATCTCACAAAGAGCCTCAAAATGTCAATTCCTTTCACTAGAAGTCAAAATATTAGGTTTAGATATTTGCTACTATGATATGTCCCTCAGGCATCTAGTATGTTCCACTTAGTAATTATAACCTGATTCCCTATCTAAGTAATAATTTTCAATTTGGTCATGTTGACCTAAGATCGAAGAACACATTTGAGATATTCTTTATGGCTGATCAATCTCGACAACTCATAAAAAAATTATATTAGTGCTGAACACTTCAACTATATAAATCATGATAAATAATTCATAACCATCCAAGCACATCCCTCAAGTCACACGAACACACTAGCCTGCTCTACCCCTCATAGTCATGGGGTAAATAAGTAATAGAACCCAGTTTGGAAATCATTCCAAACCATATCTCATAGCCTCTTAGCCTCGTTAAGAACATCCCACTAGCTCATTGTTTCTCCACAACTTAAATACATCATGAAATTTAATCTCCCCTTAAAAGGTCTCTCCAGATTCTCTAGGATAAATAAAGTAGTCTCAATCCACAACTTAGGAACTTGTGGACCAATATCCCATGAAATTGAAAAAGGTTGTTGTTGTAGGAACACACACGTTAGTTCAAAGATGGACATGGCATGGTATGATTGTCCCTGTAAGGCTTGAATAAAGTTGAAAACACCATTAATGAACCATTTCTCAACACATTTTTGTTAAACAATAGCTGGTGAGATAGGTGAAACTATAGGAGGATCCACTGGTAGACCATATCCCACCACCTTTGGAGAATGGTCGTCACCACACTCAACGAGTACGACTGGAGGCCATTGTGTTGGAATTCCTATACAATTCCAAAAAAAATCCTTATAAATTGTTGATATCAAATATTGTAATGAAAACGAATTAGAAATGTAAAATACATCCAATAAATAGATCATACCCCACAAACTACTCCTAAATCTAGGACTATAAAAGAGAGACAATTGTAAACATCATTAGAGACACTTCCTCTTACCCACTCAAATGTTGGGTCAAGGCCTTGAATCCAATTTCACATATCGATTTCCTGTTTTTATTTGAAATTCATTTGAAATTCCATTTTAATGGTTGAACCAAATGGTATGTTACGTTAAAAACCATTTGGTCCCACCTTCATTATGAACCAAAATATTTTCTCCACCTAATCTACAACATAACATATTCCAATATAAACGACTCATGTTCCATGACTCAACATGCAACAATTGGCTAACCAGGGTGTATGTTGTAGCCTTTTCAGAAAAAAATGCTTATTTTACATTGAAAAATTTCAGTACCAACCATGTTTCTCAATTCTATATACCGAACCCTATCCCAAAATCAAGTATATCTATCATGACACCTTACAAAACAATACGAAAAAATATAATTAATCCTATACAAAATGTCATCATGCATGGCATGTGAATAATATAAAAATCTTATAATGGTTCTTGAGATTGAAAAAACTCTTCTCACTAGGGTGAAACAAAATAAAACCCCAGATCATATCAATTCCAACACCATAATTCGTGTTCATCACCTAATGTATAAATCAAGTCAACTATAATAGTAATGATCCAGAAAACCATAATTTTATTCTAGGTAATTTTTATATTTTTCATTTACATGGGATCGCTATTCCGAAAAAGTATCATTAAAAAATTTCAATTATTCGTATCCTTGTATATTGTCTCCAGATTTTAATGAAAACTAGAAATAAAACACCTTTAATATCACATTGTAACATCCCAAAAACCAGATTCCACTAAATAGATCCCCACGTCTAGTTGTCTAGATGGAGTCAAACATATCTCTCCAAATTCTTGAGGATATAAACTAATAGTGAAGGCCGCAGGCATGTCTATTGGGGGACTACAACCTCATTTACAAAGTGTAACACAACAGAATATCAATAATAGTCAAAAGCAGAAGAATTACCACTATATGAAAACAGATAAATAGATGCAATGTATAATTAATTCCTGAATTTTTCTCATATACAACAGAAGATAATACATAATATGTTTCTACAAAAGAATCCAAAATAGTTATATTGTAGTATAATATAATATATGAAAAAATACAAAAAAAACTAAAAAGTACTATCTATAAAAAACATCACGCGCCTTTGTTCGACCCCATACTCCTATAATCCTAATCATGGCACAAAGTCATGCAACAAACTATTAGTGGTTTTCCATGTCCGTACCTGCTTCTATATATTATGTACATGTAACCAATTGAAGACTGAATAGTTTTTGAGTCACATTCCATGTTGGGTACCAAAAAAATGTAATTAAAATTCCTTGTTATGAATTTAAACAAGATAAAGCATAGTGAATAACATAACCAGTATGGAAGTATTGAAAGTAAACTCCCCATGGAAAAATTAAACAAACATGCAATCTTGTATATACATAAAAGGATCTCTGCAAAACATGTGTTACTCAATTATAATAAGTAAGTATTAAAGTATAATGAAATAAATTCCATTACCCCACCATATACATAATGTCTTACACATAACCCCTGAACATACTGTATAACCAATAATATCATATCTACCACAGATACACCGTACAACAAATACTATAAGATTTACCATGGACGTGTCATATAATATAGTGTCAGAACCCTCGCGTAAGTATCCATTGTATAGTATACCAAGTCATCCTTATTTGTCCCTAGGATCTTCTCAATAGAAACTTGGTCAGGCTAGAGTTGAGGTCTATGGAGCATGTCTACTGATCATGTCCACTACAAACCCAACAAAAAAATCCAATGGGTACCAAGTCCCAAGGAATCCCACATAATCCTGACCCAAGGAGAAGTATATATCAATGAAATACACTACCATGTTCAAGAACAATATGAAAGACATGTATGATATCTTAGGGAATCATGAACCGAGGTTTTCCAACAAAAAATGCACTTCTATTCAGTCCACATCTCATACTATTCATCTAGAATCCATGTCCCATGTCTATACCACTCATATAAAAATTCAAATTGAAAAAAAATAGATGAGTTTTACCAGTCATATAACATTTTGAAATTAAACAATTATACCTTTTAACATAATATTAGCATAAGGAATGGGATTCTACACATCTCCTAACCATCTATTCAGTTTAAACTATTTCATTATGGATTCTCCTAACAAAGAATTAATTAAAACAAACCCCTTGGGTGGTTTAACAACTACCAAATTAAAAGGGCATGAAGCAAGGGTGGCCTTGGTCGAGGAAACAACAACCCAAAAGTATCAAGGAAACAAAAGGGAATATGAAACATGTTCAATTTCATTTAATTCAATTATCAAGGTCAATTTCAGGGTGATGTTAGAAAGTATGGAGGGATTGACAATAAAAACTAGCTTAATAAAGTAACAAAACAAGCAGGAAAATTATAGAACACCTACCACATGTCCATAATAGAGTTCCCATCTAGTGTCAACTTATGAGTTTACTCATATCAGAAGAAAAATGAAGAATAGATGAACAACATGAAATTAAATAATATTACCTTGCACGTAAATAGAATAGCTGATACTAACAATAATTAGTAATGACACCAAAGGAATTGAGTAGCCACCAATGCGGATCCAATGAGATGATCAGGGCTCGAATAATAGATCATATAAAGAAATAGGATAAAAGGCTTGAATTTTGGATAAAAAAATTTATCTCATTGAAGGTTCTATGCAATGAAGAATTAGAACTAAAATTAGGTTAGAGAAGAAGGATTAATTTGAGTAAATTTCATTATTTCACCAAAAAATTACTAGGATGCACCATTTAACTACACTATTGGACATAATGTGTAGCCACCATGAACCCACTACTTCATGGAGGGGAATTTCATATGGTTTTCCAACATGATTTGACAAACTGTGCGCATACAATTCCTCATCCCAATGTTAAAATATATAGAGCTCCCACATGGGAATTCGCCTCATATTGTACTATTTAACAAACCTTAAAAACTACTCGACCACACTATCAAACCCCATAGAGTTTGTAGTAACTATGAAACCTACCCTGTATAGATTCTAGTAACTAAGGGATGTGACTTATTCTCCTCAAAATATAGATTATAGGTTTCAAAAAATTACACACAACGTGGATACACCCTTGAACATAATTGGTATTCACATTAGGATGTAATAAATATTTTAAACAAAAAATTAAAGTATTGGTACCCCATACACAATCCTATATTCTTACATATAAATATGTCAATTATTTGTTAGAAGATAAACTTCCTACTCTAACCTAAGATAACAAGGTTGATATCTCATTTGAAATTATATCATAATTTTTTCATAACTTATAGTCACAGAAATTTGTTTTTTGAGTAATAGAATTCTAAGGAGGAAATTTTCTTTTGGTTGTTGAAGTAAAACACAAGGTTTTAGGACATGTTTGTATTCCTTAAACCACAAATCAAAAAACATTAAAATGTTATTTTAAAACACTATAAATTGGAATGGAATTATATCATATGAGATATGAATGAAATTAAAAGGGTATAAAGCTATTGAGTTTAATATTATATGCTTCGAATTTATGGTATATAATTGATAAAATAAAAATAGATAAAAATTTATTTATGAAAATTACAATAATTTTAAATGAATTTTATTTATAAAATTTTATTTTTTATTACAATTATTAATTTTTAAGCATGATATAAATAAAATTTAATTATTTATTTCAATTAATTTTTGGTTAAATAAATCAATACCATCAATTAAATTATTACACATCTTTGAGGAATTAAAATTTATTTTTTTATGTCTAAACAAACAAATTTTATTCAAAAATATTATTTCTATAGGGAATTATATATTTACTATTTAAAAGTTGAATTCATATATTTTAGAATTTTAATTTCGAGAAATGGATTTTTTTGGTATAATCATGCTGAGATTATCATTGTGTGATTTTTCAATTTTTTAAATGGTTGAATTTTTAGTGAATAGTTTAACAACATAACTTCATTAAATACAGTAACTCATGGAATCATTATAAGGCCCCAGCCTTAAACCTTACTTAATCTTGAGTTATTACAAGATTAAACATTGAGGATCTTTTTAGGTTTAGATTTTTAGAGAATTATATCAGGAAACTTGCATTACATTCCATATTTAACCAAAGTGGTTACATAAAAGACAATATTCATTCTTCCCATCAGGGGAAACATATTTAAAATAAAACACAGATTCTTCCTTGACACATCCTTGACACTATCATCACATCATGTACCTTTCCCTTGACCTGTGAAAAGCATTTCAAAAACTTGGGATGAGCATAAAAAGCTCAGTAAGGGATATAAAAATATGGAAAGTAAACATGGGTACATATATACATAAGAATAAAATCATACTTTACCCATAAAACATAAGCACTTTAACATACCTCATCAAATAATGAATAAATCATAGAAATAATAAGACATAAAGGTAACTTGAGGCATTCATAACATTCTTACGTAGGGAGTAACCTTCTTGGTTACGTTTGGAATACCCATAACTGTATATTCCCTAAATCTCTTCGGAGAAACCTTAACGTTTCACTCCATCACATTACCCAAATGCATTGGAGAGATATATCAGGGTCACTTGCCATTAGTTTATCACGGAACCACCCGTCTTCATAACAATGACCAAGAATCATAACATAATCTTATCACATAAATCATGCATAAAGGAAACATAACATTTCCACCTTTCAATAACAAGATATCAATACAACACATTGATATAAATACATTATGAAAACCATTTTCAATACCAAAATAAAATAAAAGTAAAACATGGTATTTATTTTTCTTTTAAAAAGAAGTTATGGCTTGTAGAGGATGCCAAAACTCAAATAATGGTCACGGCGGCGGGGAAGTCATTGTCGCCGCATACGTACGACAAAAACATTCCCTTTTCTCATTTAGTAAAACGCTTCGTATAAAAATATTCCTTTTGAATAAACATAAAAGTCAAATGGGTTTATACACCATATAAAATAAGGCTGTGTATAAAACAAAATATGCCTCAATGAAAGGAGATTGAGACGAAGTCCCATACAAAGACGGTATCCTTGGATTAAGGATAAATTAGTTACATAACTATGTGTAAAAAATGAATACACAAAATATAAGTGGGTATTAAGTGTAAAACAATCAGAGGACATTAAAACATAATCATAGAACGAAATATTCAAGGTGTACAATTTTATCCCATAGAATCGAAATTGGGTTAATAAGTTCCCTTGCAATAATTAGACAGCCTAACAGCGTCACTTCAAAATTCAGAAAAAGAGTTGATGAGAGATAAAAAGGGTATCTCATCACTTGGACATAAAATTCACATCAATAAGGATATAGAAGAACATATCCCAAAATAATATTATGTGAATTAAAAGACATAACAAAATAAGTCTTTTAAAAAGAGGAGGGTGAAAGGTTCCCTTACCGATATGGGTATCTTCCAAAACATACACCCCGTGAAAGAAGGACAATAAATCATTGATGTAAATACTCATAAATTAAAGAATATTACAAAATGTGTAAAATAATGGTCAGTACATACACCACTCAAAGGAAATTGTGGCAAATGTAGCATAAATCTCACGGGAATAAAAGTGAGATGAAAAATCCCTTACGAAAACTCGGCAGCCTAACGGCGCCACTTAAAACATCCAAAAATGGATTGATAAGATCAAATAGGGTATCTCATCACATTACAATAAAACTTACATAAAGAGGAATATAAAATAACATCCCTCATCATAACAAAGTGGAGCTTAAAATAAGTGACATAAATGGGAGTACTTAGAGAGAAAGAGAGAGGTTAGATCTATTACGAAAATTTGGCAGCCTAACAGCACCACTCAAAACTTCCAAAATGGATTGACGAAAGAGAGTGGGGTCTCTCATCATATGAACATAAAAATTACAATAAGAGTAATATAAAAGAAAATCCCAATAACAAGAAAGATGAGCTTAGAAGGAATGACATAAAAGAGTGTACTTAAAAAGAAAGAGAGGAGTAGGATCCCCTACCTCGGGTCCGACTTAACTCGATCGTTCTTTAATGTCCTGAGTAATAAACATGAGTTAATTTAAACTTATTTAAGAACCGTTTTCTAGTTAATTATTCCTTTTAGATCACTTATTTCCATGTTATAAACATTATGTAATAATTTAAGTTAATAATGTTTGTTTTGTCGATATTTGGTTCTTAAGTCGAAAGTGGACTTCTTACAATTACATGTTGTTCATCTGGTCAAATTTTCATTATATCCAGAATTATATTCATGATTTGGATATCATATATATCATATATATCCAGAATATACATGTATTTATAATATTACATAATCATTTAGAGGTAAGAAATGAAATGCACCGTTCATGGAGACGGTAAGCCGTACGTACGCATGAACGCTACTTTCATTTCTATTTCGTATTTTATAGAATGGAATCTTAATGATATTAAGGTATATTGTAATTCCAGTATAATATCATATATAATATCATAGTTCCATCCTTTATACGTCCCACATATGGTATTTAACGAATCAACTCACTTTGAGGGGGGGTAGTCCGCACTTCCTTAAATGAAGATATCACGTTTACCTATAATGGAAACCATAAAGGTATACCAAAAATGAAAAATACAGATGTTTGAGGAAAACATAAACATATTATATATCATATATAAATATAGTGACATCTTAATGGCCACATTTTAAGGTGTTAAAAGAATGTTGAACAATCATCATTTCGGGAGGCATAAATTCGCCATCCACAAAAACAATATGTTCGTTAACCATTAGATGTAGGTGTGTGTAATTTTAGCTCGAATAATTATTATAACAACATCCTATTATGTTTATTATACTTTATTTGTTACAAATGAAAGGAATAAAAAGAGTTTATGGGGTTGGAGAAGAAAAATAAAACAAAAGGACTCAAAAGAAGACATTACCTTAAAGTCGGGTAACTCCCTTTGGTTAGAGCTCAAAGGCTTCCTTGGGAAGACTTCTTCCCAAAGTGAGGCATCAAGGAGTAAGAAAGGGAAGTGGAGAGACAAAATGGCAGAGGTTGGCCGAGCCAAAGGCTTTGGGAGTGTGGGTAAGGAGGTAGAGGTGGGGGCCTTTTATAAGAGGAGAGGAGGGGCACTTTTGGAAAGTAAAGAAAAGTTACTTTATTTTCAAATGGTATTCCAATTTAAGAGGTCCCACATTGATGTGATTCGAGGATACGGTGATAAGGGTTCGAAATCCACTCATCCAATAGTTTTTGGAAATGTGTAGTTCATATATTTTACATTATCATTTCATTTTATTTAAATCCTTTATTAATGAAGTAATCATTTCATCATCATGATGTCATAAATAATTTAATTTATTTAAAGTATAAAAATTATAAAAAAAATACTATGATGTATGAAATCTTTTTATCTTTCTAAAGAATATTTATAGTCAAAAATCGGATTTGTATAACCCCATGTAAAAATTGTTTTAGTAAAACATTTCATGTTTGTCTCATTTTTACTTTAACTTTAAATAATAAGATATTAAGGTCATTTTCCAACCAATGTGGCTTCATGGGGTCCCCAAGTTGACCCATGGGTTGTCTTGGTCTGCCATGACACATCCAATGAGGTTAGGACATGTGTCATGTTCATTTCATATTATTAAAACATTATTTTTACCTTAAACTACACTAATTACCTCTAATCGCGATTAAAAACGTAATAAGTTACTATTCACCAAAATATTATTTTTATCCCATTGAACCACATTTTACTTATTAATGACAACAATTTATGTCAGATTTTTGAAATTAAAAACACAAATATGACAAAATTTCATTTAAACGGAAAAATCAATTTTTATAAGTACCACTTAGTGGTTTCACTATTCATAAAAATTGAAGTTTTTCAGAAAAATCCCAAAAATTCACCCTAAGCAATATTTGATATTCCAAATTCAAAAATGAAGTCTATTTTAAAAAATTCAAAACATATAAGTCACATTAAATAATTTAATAATTAATTCCCGCTGTCAGAGGAAATAGCGTGTTTTTATGAAACAATGTGTATCAAAAGATTGACACTAGTTTAATTCTAATTTCAAGGTGAAATTAATTCCAACGACCACTATTGGATTTAATGGTAAAAATATATTCTAATTTTACTTTAAAACCAATTCAAAATATAATCTAATCATATAAATAAATTAGATTAAAAAGAGGTTTTGAATTAAAATACAACATTTTATACTATTCATTAAAAAAATGAACTTTATCAGAAAGATACCAAAAATATACACAAGGTAAATTTTGATGTCCCAATTCTTAAGAAGAGTTTTATTTGGTCCAGAAGGATGTATAAGAGTGACCAAAACTATATTTAATGACGGTTCTCCATCAAAAGACGATAAGTGAACCTTTAGTGAAAACTAGGGCATATACGCCTAAAATTGAATTCTCTCTGTATTTTATGCCTTTATCTTTTATTGGATAAATGTAAAAACATTTAAAACAAATATAATAATATTTTAGTTATTTCTATCCATTACCACCAATACAACGGCTACATGTTAACTACCATTTAAAATAATATTATTTTATTATTAGAGTGCAACGTAAGATTCCCACGAAACTCGTTGTTGCGTGTTGGGTATGCCATCGAGAATAGCATCCCCTTTAAAGTCATATTAATATTTTATTCACAAATATGGATAAATATGAAAATGTCATATTATTTATTTACCTGGGGTGTTACAATCATCATGATATTAATATGAGTTAAATGTTTCAGATTATTTTTCTAAAATTAATTATATAAATGTCATTATATTACATTAAAAATATCATCTAATTATTATAAATATAATTTTATGTCTTCATAAATATCAAAAAAATTATTAGTGAAAACGCAGTGCTTACAGAAGATTAGAAAATTCTATTGGGTTGTATTTAAGCTAATATTTAGAAAGGAATAAGTATATGTTTATATCAAATGATAAATATTATTAATAATAAAATATTTTTGTGTATATATATAAATTTTTGAGTTATATATTCTTTCTGTTGTCCAAACACTTACACTGTGTCGACGTAGATCTTGTTCGAGCAGGAGAAAAGTCAAATTAATGTTTTAAAAAAATTTAATGTGATATGGTTTAGATGAATTATGATTTTTTTTGAATTATATAGATATTTATAAAATATAATATGTTATATAATTGTTAATTAATGAATTTTATTATCATTTTAACATTATAAATGTGAAATTGGTAGAATATACAAATATGAAATTATTGAATTTAATGTTAAAAATTATTTACAAAGTCAACAATATAAGAAAAATTATTCATTAAATGGGCATATAATGGAAAAATTTAACTCACATTATCCATCTCAATTTCAGATTTGTTCTTGATTCATTTTTCATGAATATATCATCCCATTTATATTTATAAATAACAATTTACAATAATGAAACCACTGTCACTTATCAATGGACCCCTACAACACCATTTTCAATACACACCTAAAATTATAATTATATTTTACTATCTACCATATTTTATTCCCCAATAATCCCATACCATGTTATGTGAATTCTAGTCCCAATATTTTTCCCATATTTCTTCAGAACCAAAAAGGATTTCAAGAGAAGGCAGAAATTCTTTATTGTATCTATTTCCTTCTTATCATTATTTTTCATTAATATTCTAAATACACCAATTAAAAATTATTATTTATGTTTTTAATAAAATATAAATAATATCATTACACTTCAATAATAATTATATTTTAAAAAATCCAATTCATAATCATACTCATCCACTAATTTTAACGTATTCTCGTATGAGACAATTTTACTAAGTACATGATTGATGCTCTAAATTTATATCACCGATGGATATGAAAACATCATTAATTTCAATATATGATATAAAAAATTAAATAATTTCTATTTCGTGATTTTTATATTAATATTTAACTAATTATAAATATACCACATTTTTTTCATTGAAAATTTATGAAAAAAGCATGTTATGAATTTCATCTTGTTGAACCCGGCATGAAAATACCATTTAATTAACTTGTAAATTAATAAATTAGATATAAAATTATACTACAATATATAATATATTTTATATATAATGAAATCATTTACATGGAATGATGTCCAAAATTGATATACCAAAACATAAATGGAATGATGGAAACTACTGACAACCAATGATTAATATTAACTAAAAATAAGAAATAATTATGTAATAAATGAATATAAAATATTAAAATATAAGGTAATACATTTGAATAATGTTATTAAATAAATTATTAATGAGAATTAGTTTTAATAATGGATTTTAGATGACATTAGTCCCAGCAAAAATAGATTTTTTGGGGGTTTCTTAACTCAATTTCCTTACTTTGAGTTACTATGTTTCATATTGAACACAATTATTCAAGTTTAAGTGAAATACTCACATTGATTTTATTATGTTTTATTTACTATGTTTTATGTTTATTTACATTTTTTCGATATAAATATCTCAATCAAAGAATTATCTATCTTTAATAGGATGAGTAATCTTGGGAAATATAAAAATATAATAGATTTATAAGCAATTTTTGGTAGCCTCCTATTATAGGTTTGGATCAAAATCAACATGGATGGTGCTTAAGAAAGTAATACATGAACTTATATATATATGGTGAAATCATTTTGGACTCAAAATGTGGATCTATTTCACGAATCTCTAAATATTGGGGAATGGATATCACATATAGAGCTGAAATGGAAGGAGTGACCATTGTGATTCAAATTGGGAGATTTTGTAATAGGAGAAAACTATGGCTTCATATGAACTCTAAATTTATTATATAGGAAATTAATATGAACATATATTCCCAAACATTCCGTATTTTAGTGAATTGTTTGGATTTTAAGGAATATTATAGTCGAATTGACATTATTTTATCTCATATATATAAAGAGGAAATAGAGTTTTAGATGCAATATCTAATTTGGGAGTCGTAATTGGGGTATGTAACTATCATAGGAACATTCAAGTGTTGATTAAGGATTTTTTATTCTATAAAATCTATCTAATATATCTTATTTTTTTATATTCTATATGACCTAGATCTTCTATCTTGGCATGCCTTTTATTAAATATCTTTAACATAAAATCCCTTTCAAATGTGTCTTAATTTATAAATGACGATGTCCACATGATTTTTATCTTATAAATATTCATTAATAAACATATGTTGTATATTAACCATAATTTTTAATTTATGAAGTGTATATACTATACTTGAATGTATTTTTATCATACTTTCCATGAATTTCTATGGATTTAAAAATCTGTCAACGAATTTCCCTTTCCTGGCCTTTCCATTTTAATGTTACCACTATTGTAAAGGTCTCTTTTTCAATCCCATGCTAAACATGCTATTTTTTTTAAATTATTAATTTATTTTCCTATAAACTCTCTTTTTATGTTTATATTGTTATATTGAACTTTCGGTATCAAAAATCCAATTCTTGATATTTTTTATGTGATACTATACAAAATTGTTATATAACACATGTTATTATAAATTTTTTTTATCTATGTAAAAATTTGCTAATTTTTCTTATGATTCGCTAAAGATATTCTCTAATGGTACCATAAATATCATTCATCTAGGGGACATATAAACTAATTTTTATTAATTATTAACAAAACCTATTCTCTTTCAGGTTAATTATGTTTTGATGAAATTATAAATGTTTTCATATATGACACAAGTATCTTTGTACATATTATGATGTGATTGGTGGGCCTCAAATTATATATTCCCCTTATGAAATGGGTAATGAATCATTTATCATGAGATTATATGTAAGGTATTGAAGAGTAAACCCTATCCACTGTGGAACTCTATCAACTATATTATGTAATCTTGGAAATGATCCTTGACTTCTTCTTATAATGTCATTATTTATGTTGTTACCAATTTATATTGTTTCTGATATCCTATGATATCATCTAATTTATTCCAAAATCATTATGTTATGATCCATGTAATTTTATACATGTAATATTTAGTAGGATTTCCTTATGATATGTTTTTATACACTGATTATTTTCTCATACGCACATGATTATATTATGCTAAATTTTGATTTGGATTTTTATCACATATGTTTATCCTTAATAATAATTTACAATTACCCTTATTATTTTTATCATTCCCTAGGTTATTAATAGGATTACTGAATATGATATGTATATATGGGTATCATGTATAAATATTTTTATTATAGTGTTTGATGACTTTTTATAAAATAAGGAACCCTTACATGAGTGAGAAAATATTTATTTGATTTGATAGATAAGGGTTCTTTTAGTTAATGTTTTCCATAATTATATAAAACTCTAAACATAAAAGATTTTGGGTTTGTAAGTGTATCAATACTGGTTATAGATATTTAAATTATTTATGGTTATGATTGTATTATTTCAGTCTATATCAATGAGATTATTTTATGAATTATTGTTTTCCACTAGATCTAGGACTGTAGTTATGGTGAATCTAAATACATACATTTTATTTGATGAATATTGACTAATGAAACCTCTGTGAAATGAAGACAAAAAATGGAATTAAGATGAATGATATTAATGTGGAACCTAATAATATATATCATTAAATGATACAAACTAAAAATGTAATGTTAATTGTGAATTATAGATATTTAGAGGATTGATTTTTTTGAAAAGAATATTTTTTCTTTCAACATTAAAAAAAATAAAGGGATTACAGGGTAAGAGGTCTAGGTCCACTAGGAACCTGATGGTTTTGAATAAGGCCCCGCATCTACTTGAGTGGCACATGGAACTTGTTTCTTACACACAATGTGGTGACATGGTCATTAAATATATATATTTCAAAATTTTAGTCGAATATTAAAAAAATCACATTAATACGTTACCATGAAATATAGAGGTTTAGTGACTTTGAAAAATACATACAAAATACAATTATTTAATAAATTTTCTTTAACCTCTCTAATAATAACAATCTTAGACAGTTATTACTCAATACCATCCTTCTCAACCAGGATAAAATGGAATCATACGAAAGGGGGAGCTCAGATGTAACAGCCCGAGATTTTATGAAAAATATTCTTTTTAATTTTATTAATGTCTTGTGTTGTACGCTACACCAAAAGGAGCTTGCACAACACGCATCCTTGACTTTCCTTGCATTACACGCAATCGCGACCTTCATCGATAGCGTGTGTAGTACGCAATACCGAGTTTCACTAAACAACGATATGCTATTAAAATATTATTATAACTAGCCGTTATGAATAGTAATAACCACCTTTTAAAATTTTAGAAAATTTAGCTTTCAAAATGGACTTCATTTTTGGATTCGGAGTATTGAATTTAGCTTAAGGTGAAATTTTGGTACTTTTCGGATAACTTTCATATTCTGATGAATAGTGAAAATTACTAAATTATAATTAAAAACAACTTTTTTAATCAAAATAATTAATAGTGATAAATTATTAATTTGAGTTGTTTTAAAGTATATTTAGAATATATTTTTACAATTTAATACAATGTTGGTCATTGGATGTAATTTCACATTTAAACCAGACATAAACAAGTGTCAATCTTTTGATAGATATTGTTTCTTAAAAACACGCTATTTGTTTTAACAACGAGATTTAATTATAAAATTAATTAATGCAACTTCTATGTTATGAATTTGGTAAAATATACTTCATTTTTGAATTCGGAATATGAAATATAGCTTAGGATGAAATTTTGGCATTGTTCTGAAAAACATCAATTTTTGATGAATAGTGAAACTACTAAGTGGTAGGTTAAAAACTGAATTTTGCATAAAACATAATTTTACCACTTCTGTGAATGGAATTTCAAAAATGCGAGAGACATGGTTGATGTCAGTAAGTAAAATGTGGTTCAATGAGATGAAAATAATTTTTGGTGAATAGTAACTTTTTACTTTTTTTTACCACGATTAATAGTAAATAGGGTAACTAAAGGTAAATATGATATTAATATTACCCTAAAACATGTACTAATTCTATTGGATAAGTGTAATTTGACCAAAAACAACCTTATGAATATAATATGACCATTTAGGTCCACTTGGATTAGATTATGACATTTAATATTATTTTATTTAATGAATAGTTAAAATAGTTAAAATCAAAGTTTAATAACTAAAACATTTTTAATATGGGGTTATACATAAGATAAATTCGACTATAAATATTCATTAGAAAGATAAAAATATTTCCTACATAATGATAGTTTATTTATAATTTTTATACTTTAAATAAATTAATTTATTTATGACACAACGATGATGCAGTAATTACCCTTTTAAGGAAATATTAACATAATTGATGTTATAAATGCTCAAATGAATGTAATTTGAGACTTTTTATGAATTACACTAATTTTCTAGGTTACTATGATATATTAGTATTGATTTAATCAACTTGGTTCTAACATATACTTCTGTTATGACTTTCACAAAAATCATATATCAAATAGTGTCAAAATTGACACAAAATTGTTTTTAAATCTAATATTATATTATTAATTGTTATTTTATTCCTAAAAATCTAACGTTCGGCCAAATGTCTTAGATAAAGATATATATATTAATAATAAACAATTTGGGGTTAGTTTTTCATGTTATAGTAAGTGTATTAACCATATAGTGTAAGAAAACAAAAAGACACGGTAAAAGTTAAATTATTTAACTTAGAGTTAAATCTAATTGATAAGGTTAAAAAAATAACCTAAACTTGTATAAGTCCTATTGGTTGATAGGATTTCGACCCATCCCCACTTTAGATTCGAAATATGACCCTTTGGAACCATTATAAACCGATTTTGACTTTAATATAAAATAATATTTTGAGATATTCCTAAGGTGCCCCTCTCCTCCCTTATAAAAGGGAACCTCCTCCCCCTCCTCCTCACACCAATTTGAGCACTCAAGCTTGGCCAAACCATGCCAAAATCACTTCTCCACTTCCCTAGAATAATCCTAGAGGTCCTTCTCTTCTTCAAAGACCAATCTTAGTTCTCTAAGTGGAGGATTCAAAGAGGTGTTCCAAAGAAGAGGTAATATCCATTACCGATCTTTTCAATTTCTTTCTTCTTCAACTTCTTCTTCTTTAGTTGTTTCATGATAAAGTAATAACATAAGTATTTATTATATACTTATATGTTATTATAAATATGAAACAACTCTAATTAACCTTTTATCCATCCTACGGAGAAAGGCAATCACCGCGTGTGCGTACGTACGGAATACCGTCTCCACGCCGTGGTGTAATCTATTTTCTGTCACCACCTTAATTGGATGGGTATAATGGTGTAATGAGTAACTATATATGATTATTATAAAGTGATAATGATACTGAAATAGTATACATATACTTCAACACAATTCCACGACCATGGGAACGATATCATCGCTCGTGCGTACGTACGGACTACCGTCTCCACAACGCGATGAGATTCATTCTCAATGATTGACCATTAATGAATGATCATAAAGTATATATAATAAGTACTAATGGAATATATGACATAATAATGAATCTGGATTTATTTATATGTATGTCATCTACTTAATTCCATTAAATTCAATAAGGAAACGAAAACATCGTTCATGCGTACGTACGGACTACCGTCTCCATGAACGGTGTATTTCATTCCATTTACTGATTTATTATATATGTATATTCTGAATATATATATATAAATCATGTTTTATATTCTGAAATTAAGTAATCATGATCTAAGTAATTATATGAATAATTACAAGTTAAAAACACGAACGACAAATGAGACGATTTTACCCAAAACGCTACTTTAACATGAATTTACAAAAGAACGGGTAATATAAAGTCATAAGTGGACCATATATGATATAATAACAATGAATATGATTCTGGAATAAGACAATAACATGATTTAAATCATTATACAGGAGGTTCGGACACTTACAAAGCAAGTCGGACCTAAGGTAAGAGAAATATCACAATCTCATTTTTATCCGAGATTGTTTATACTTCAGTATTTACTGGGGTGTATTTTATCATCCAAATCCATGTTTCCAAAATATGTAATATTATTTCCATCCACCTACAATTGTTTAAATCCAATTTTACTCTTCGGTGAGATTTTAGTAAAAGATCTGAAAGGAATCTTTTGTCATTTTTCATACGTGGTACTTATTGACTTTTCCGACAAAAGTACGAAAAGAATGTTTTTTTAACTTATACGGCATGAATGTATTTTTAAAACATTATTTCCAAGAAGCTTCCTTTACAAGTTTTCAAGTTTATTTTTAATCAACTTCTTTTAGTTTAAAGTTTTATGACATGTTAAGAAAGGAAAAATGTTTTTAAAGAAGAAAGGATATTTTCCTCAAGAATTCATTTCAAGTGTTTTTTCAAAATTATTTTCCATCTAAGATAATAAAGGGTTCTGTTTTTATCCCTATTATTACATTGATTTGATTATGTTGTGATGGAATTATTTTTATGAATTCCTTTATCTTATATGAATTGTTTTATGATGTCATGATGTTTAAGATTTCCATTTTTATTACATGGGTAATGCAATGATGTATGTTTTAAGATTTTGTGGCACTAATAAGAATAGTATCATTATGAGATGGGTGGGACCTATATCTCCCTCCAATGCATTGGGTAAAGATTTTATATCTCATGAGATAAACAGGGCTGGAACGGTAGGTTATACCGGTTCAGTGAAACAGGACTGAAACAAGGGTTACTCGATTCAGAAAGGGACTTTGTCCACTAAGATAGTCTTGGCAATGAGTCTTGACTAACAAGAAATGATTCTCTATGATTATGTATGAATGCCACTTAGTTTCATGTTTTATGTTATGATTATTGTGATTACATTTCACTGCCATGATTTATCCCATGTTATGAAATTATGCTCTCTTTTGCAGGTTATGATTTCCAAAAGTTATGTTCTTATGAATATGATGTGATTGATTTCTCTTTTGTTTACCCTTACTGAGCATTTGAGCTCACCCTTTTATGTTTTCTTTTCCCCAGGATATAAAGAAAGGTTTTAGGTAAAAAAAAGGGAAGATCTTTATGGGAGATATTGAAGATCTTTCACCACGTTTAGAAGATTACATTCCGAGTTTCCAAAGACACTAAAATATTACGATCCTTGTGTGTGTGTTTTTGTTATGTACTAAGTATTCCGCAAAAGTAATGTAATTTCCATGTACATCAAGCTTCGGGTCTCTACAGTTGGTATCAGAGGAATGGTTTAGTCAACCTTTGGAAACTAGGATGTGAGAACTTTAGTGAGATCCCTAGAGATATTTCTAAGGTATGTCTAGGGATGTCTCTAAGGTTAAGTATACGTATAGGTTATAGTACTAGAATTGCACTAACGATCTTAGAGTTTAACCTAAGATGTTAGATATTGAGGTTACTCCCACTTTATTATGTTGTTTTCCCTATCATGATTTTTGCCTCTCACACTATTCTTTTTGGGTTTTAGACGATGGCTGGAACCCGAAGGAACCGTGTTGATCAATGCAATGGACAATTCAATGATTGTCCTCCTGAAAAAATAAATG
The DNA here is from genome assembly GCA_963277665.1 of Viscum album. Classification (NCBI taxonomy): domain Eukaryota; kingdom Viridiplantae; phylum Streptophyta; class Magnoliopsida; order Santalales; family Viscaceae; genus Viscum; species Viscum album. The sequence goes on along the minus strand of OY728141.1, from coordinate 97,902,046 downwards.
TTATGGGAGATGGAGTGAAAAATCTTTTTGCTATACTTACACAAGCTATGAATCATTCTGGACATCCAAATGAGCAGAGAAGGGAACAATATTCTATTGAGTCCTTCATGAGGCAACGTCCACCTTCTTTCAGTGGGTCTTCTGATCCACTTGTTGCTGAACAATGGATCAGTACCACTGAAAAGATATTTTCAGTTCTTCAATGTTCTGAGCATGATAAAGTCATCTTAGCAGTATATCGTTTGGAAGGTGAAGCTGATCAATGGTGGAATCTTATCAAGAATACGAGGCAAAGAGATGAAATTGAGTCCATGGAATGGGACGAGTTCAAGAACTTGTTTTTCAGTAAGTACTTCCCTCGTATTCTTTGAACGAAGATGGAAAAGGAGTTTCTTGAGCTGAAGCAGAAGGATGATGAATCTGTTGGTATATACGAAGCAAATTTTACAAGACTTGCAAGGTATGAATCTGGCATTATCATCCAACCTGAAAGTAAAGTTGATCGATTTTTCAGTGGCTTAAAACCAAGTCTTCGAAGGGAATTATCTATAAGAGACTTCAGTAGCTATGAAGAAATTGTGCGTTGTGCTATCAAGGTAGAAATGGAAGTTGGTGTTACATATCCATCTCATGGTTTTGACAAGAAACGAAAGATGGAGTTCAAGGAGAAATCTCAGAATAATGGTGAAAAGAAGATGAATGTTTCCTTATGCACAAAGTGTGGAAAGAAGCATGGTGGAGATTGTCTTAAAGGGACTAGAAAATGTTTTAAGTGTGGAAAATAAGGTCATCAAGAAGCTGAGTGTCGAAGTAATGGAAAACGGTTTCTAATGATGTGAATAAAGCAAACACTGCAGAGAACGCACCACCAACACTTCAATGCTTCAAGTGCAAGGAAATGGGGCATTATGCTAATAAATGCCCTAATCCAAGGGGTAGTGATGATCAACATGAGCAACCACTAAAGGAAAAGGATAAAGGAAAGTCACATACGATCACTATTGGGAATGTTGAATATGACAACGATGTGGTGGAATGATTAAGTGTTTATGTAATGGGATTCCAAAATAATGTTTTATCATTGAGTATTGCAATATTTATTGATGTGGTATTCAAAGTGATTGAGATATTTTTTGGAAATAAGATGATATGCGCATAATGAAGGGAAAACGAGAAAATGAAATGTTTAATAGTATTCATGAGCTCATGATTGATATAAGGACTAAGTGATATCATGGTTTGAGTATATAGAATTTTGAGGATTTTGGTATGTGGAAAGTGTTAACTTTAAACTGCATTCATGTTTTCACTAAGGTATTCAAGAGAATGCATGATTAAGGACTTTGAATGTTTGGAATGTGACCAACAAAACATATCTTATGATATATGGGGATCAACGATGGTATTAAATCTCTGGTAATCGTTTTCACTATGTTATGAGAGTGGAATACAGTATTATGGATAAGCCTAAAGATTGAAATGGATTATGTTGGACATAAGTGAGTATTGTTTAAGGATAGAAGTTTTTTTTCAATATTATTGATGGGATGTTATAGTAATGTAGTTTTAGAAAAAGGACAACCTGCAGGACGGGCGACAGCCCATCGCTTCGGACAAGGCTGTGGGAATCGAACCCACAACCGAAGTGCGACTGGCCTTTATCGCCTACCACTGGCCTACATGAAGTCCTTGTTTAGTAGAAACTAGTTTTATTATATTAAGTAGTATGATATATGAAGTATAAGTCCATTTTAGGAACCATATATGATTAATCTCACTATAGATCGACTTATGTATATAATATTTGCTAACCTTTTGTTTGAGATAGATGGAATGACCCGTCATTCTATCACATGATCTGCTAACACTTCACGAATAACAAATTCAACTTCATTTATTTAAGAGATAATGTGGAAATTTTTAAAGGCACGAACAACAGTGAGATTGTACCAAAATAAAGTAAGTATTTATTCTAATTCAAATTCTTTAACTTCAAGGAAACGATCTTGAAAACCAAAAATGTTGTCCTAGTGATCTTATATCTGATGAATCAGATGGTACCTTAGATCGTCACAAATTTATGTCTTTGTGATTGCTGGCTTTTCCATAGCCATGTTCTCTACCACTCTCCATCAGAACATGATGGTTATATTTCTCTTCCATATCCATATTTTCACCTATGTGGAAATCCAGTGATTAGTTTATTTGGGTAACCGTTACGTTTCATACTTTTGTTTTTAAAGATTGGTTTCGATATTACTTTTTACGATGTGGGTTTCTATTAAAGAAACGTTCGAATAGTAAACCATTTATAACCCCGACGAATTTCGAGGGCGAAATTCATTTTAAGGGGGGTAGAATGTAACAGCCCGAGATTTTATGAAAAATATTCTTTTTAATTTTATTAATGTCTTGTGTTGTACGCTACACCAAAAGGATCTTGCACAACACGCATCCTTGACTTGCCTTACATTACACGCAATCACGACCTTCCTCGATAGAGTGTGTAGTACGCAATACCGAGTTTCACTAAACAATGATATGCTATTAAAATATTATTATAACTAGCCGTTATGAATAGTAATAACCACCTTTTAAAATATTAGAAGTTTTAGCACTCAAAATAGACTTCATTTTTGGATTTGGAGTATCGAATTTAGCCTAAGGTGAAATTTTGGTACTTTTCGGATAACTTTCATATTCTGATGAATAGTGAAAATTACTAAATTATAATTAAAAACAACTTTTTTAATCAAAATAATTAATAGTGATAAATTATTAATTTGAGTTGTTTTAAAGTATATTTAGAATATATTTTTACAATTTAATACAATGTTGGTCATTGGATGTAATTTCACATTTAAACCAGACATAAACAAGTGTCAATCTTTTGATAGATATTGTTTCTTAAAAACACGCTATTTGTTTTAACAACGGGATTTAATTATAAAATTAATTAATGCAACTTCTATGTTATGAATTTTTTAAAATAGACTTCATTTTTGAATTCGGAATATGAAATATAGCTTAGGATGAAATTTTGGCATTGTTCTGAAAAACAACAATTTTTGATGAATAGTGAAACTACTAAGTGGTAGGTTAAAAACTGAATGTTGCATAAAACTTAATTTTACCACTTCTTTGAATGGAATTTCAAAAATCCGAGAGACATGGTTGATGTCAGTAAGTAAAATGGGGTTCAATGAGATGAAAATAATTTTTGGTGAATAGTAACTTTTTACTTTTTTTTACCACGGTTAATAGTAAATAGGGTAACTAAGGGTAAATATGATATTACTATTACCCTAACACATGTCCTAATTCTATTGGATAAGTGTAATTCGACCAAAAACAACCTTATGAATATAATATGACCATTTAGGTCCACTTGGATTAGATTATGACATTTAATATTATTTTATTTAATGAATAGTTAAAATAGGTAAAATCAACGTTTAATAACTAAAACATTTTTAATATGGGGTTATACATGAGATAAATTCGACTATAAATATTCATTAGAAATATAAAACTATTTACTACATAATTATATTTTATTTATAATTTTTAGAATTTAAATAAATTAATTTATTTATGACACAACGATGATGCAGTAATTACCCTTTTAAGGAAATATTACCATAATTGATGTTATAAATGCTCAAATGATTTTTATTTGAGACTTTTTATGCATTACACTAATTTTCTAGGTTACTATGATATATTAGTATTGATATAATCAACTTGGTTCGAACATATACTTCTGTTATGACTTTCACAAAAATCATATATCAAATAGTTCCAAAATTGACACAAAATAGTTTTTAAATCTAATATTATATTATTAATTGTTATTTTATTCCTAAAAATCTAAGGTTCGGACAAATGACTTAGACAAGGATATATATATTAATTCTAAACAATTTGGGGTTCGTTTGGCATGTTATATTAAGTGTATTAACCATATAGTGTAAGAAAACAAAAAGACACGGTAAAAGTTAAATTATTTAACTTAGAGTTAAATCTAATTGATAAGGTTAAAATAATAACCTAAACTTGTATAAATCCTATTGGTTGATAGGATTTCGACCCATACCCACTTTAGATTCGAAATAAGACCCTTTGGAACCATTATAAACCGATTTTGACTTTAATATAAAATAATATTTTGAGATATTCCTAAGGTGCCCCTCTCCTCCCTTATAAAAGGGAACCTCCTCCCCCTCCTCCTCACACCAATTTGAGCACTCAAGCTTGGCCAAACCCTGCCAAAATCCCTTCTCAACTTCCCTAGAATAATCCTAGAGGTACTTCTCTTCTTCAAAGACCAATCTTAGTTCCCTATGTGGAGGATTCAAAGAGGTGTTCCAAAGAAGAGGTAACATCCATTACCGATCTTTTCAATTTCTTTCTTCTTCAAATTCTTCTTCTTTAGTTGTTTCATGATAAAGTAATAACATAAGTATTTCTTATATACTTATATGTTTTTATAAATATGAAACAACTCTAATTAACCTTCTATCCATCCTACGGAGAAAGGAAATCACCGCGCGTGCGTACGTACGGAATACCGTCTCCACGCCGTGGTGCAATCTATTTTCTGTCACCACCTTAATTGGATGGGTATAATGGTGTAATGAGTAACTATATATGATTATTATAAAGTGGTAATGATACTGAAATAGTATACATACACTTCAACACAATTCCACGACCATGGGAACAATATCATCGCTCGTGCGTACATACGGACTACCGTCTCCACGACGCGATGAGATTCATTCTCAATGATTAACCATTAATGAATGATTATAAAGTATATATAATAAGTAATAATGGAATATATTACATAATAATGAATTTGGATTTATTTATATGTATGTCATCTACTTAATTCCATTCAATTCAATAAGGAAACGAAAACAGCGTTCATGCGTACGTACGGACTACCGTCTCCATGAACGGTGTATTTCTTTCCATTTACAGATTTATTATTTATGTATATTCTGAATATATATATATATAAATCATGTTTTATATTCTGGAATTAAGTAATCATGATCTAAGTAATTATATGAATAATTACAAGTTAAAAACACGAACGACAAATGAGACGATTTTACCCAAAACGCTACTTTAACATGAATTTACAAAAGAACGTGTAATATAAAGTAATAAGTGGACCATATATGATATAATAACAATGAATATGATTCTGGAATAAGTCAATAACATGATTTAAATCATTATACAGGAGGTTCAGACACTTACAAAGCAAGTCGGACCTAAGGTAAGGGAAATATCACAATCTCATTTTTATCTGAGATTGTTTATACTTTAGTATTTACTGGGGTGTATTTTATCATCCAAATCCATGTTTCCAAAATATGTAATATTATTTACATCCACCTACAATTGTTTAAATCCAATTTTACTCTTCGGTGAGTTTTTAGTAAAAGATCTGAAAGGAATCTTTTGTCATTTTTCATACGAGGTACTTATTGACTTTTCCGACAAAAGTACGAAAAAAATGTTTTTTTAACTTATACGGCATGAATGGATTTTTAAAACATTATTTCCAAGAAGATTCCTTTACAAGTTTTCATGTTTATTTTTAATCAACTTCTTTTAGTTTAATGTTTTATGACATGTTAATAAAGGAAAAATGTTTTTAAAGAAGAAAGGATATTTTCCTCAAGAATTCATTTCAAGTGTTTTTTCAAAATTATTTTCCATCTAAGATAATAAAGGGTTCTGTTTTTATCCCTATTATTACATTGATTTGAATATGTTGTGATGGAATTATTTTTATGAATTCCTTTATCTTTTATGAATTGTTTTATGATGTCATGATGTTTAAGATTTCAATTTTTATTACATGGGTTATGCAATGATGTATGTTTTAAGATTTTGTGGCACACATAATAATGGTATCATTATGGGATGGGTGGGACCTATATCTCCCTCCAATGAACTGGGTAAAGATTTTATATCTCATGAGATAGACAGGGCTGGAACGGTAGGTTATACTGATTTAGCGAAACAGGACTGAAACGAGGGTTACTCGATTCAGAAAGGGACTTTGTCCACTAAGATAGTCTTGGCAATGAGTCTTGAATAACAAGAAATGATTCTCTATTATTATGTGTGAATGCCACAAAGTTTAATGTTTTAAGTTATGATTATTGTGATTACATTTCACTGCCATGATTTATCCCATGTTATGAAATTATGCTCTCTTTTGCAGGTTAAGATTTCCAAAAGTTATGTTCTTATGAATATTATGTGATTGATTTCTCTTTTGTTTACCCTTACTGAGCATTTGAGCTCACCCTCCATAATATTTTATATTATATCATTAGATATAAATCAATACCCAATGATACAGAGAGAGTTAAATGAAGAAACCATAAAATAATTAAAACCATACATGTTTGTGCAATAATATAATAAATATTATTTAATTCATCATATCATTATCCTAGGAATAGAAACAATTTTCCTAATGATTTCATCATAACTTAATTAACCCATGAAAAAGCAATGTGTTTCATAGAATAATCCTTATAAATTATCATAATAAGCAATAAAAATAAACAATGTTTATGATGTCATCATAATACTTCCCTAGTTAAGAAGAAAAATAATTAAAGGATGTTTTCATAGATGAAAAATAACATTAAAATAGAATTTAAAAAATTATAATCAAATAGTGATAATATCCATTTCCATTAGTATCATTAAAATATAATTATTCCTTGAATATTAAGAAAAATATTTTCATTAAAAATAACCATGAAATAATTTAAAATAATCATCATAGGAAATAATTTTCACATTAATAGGAAAATATTTTTGTGTAGAAAATATAAAACTAAAAATTTCTTTTACTCTTTTGGTAAAAACTCAAAAAGAATCACATTGTAAATAAATCAAGATGATATATTTTAAAACATTTAAAAAAGTAAAACATGCATGAAAATTAAATTGAAAAATATTTTAATCATATAAAATAATATTCCTGAATGCTATTTTAATGAAAATGTACATGGAAGAAAATATTCATCGACCAAAGTGGAAATACAATATAATTTTATGGGTACATTTTCTCAAATTTTTTATGTATCAAATATAAGAAAAATGGAATAAAAATGAAAAAAAAATATTTATATTGGGGATAATAGTATTTTTCTAGTTTAAGAGAAAAGTTACATAGAATTCACCCAAAGGTTATTCAAGGATAAACTATCCTGATTAAAGATGAAATGCAAAAAACCCATACCTTAGGTCTTGAATTTATTCATACACACTCTTATGTTTTTATATGATATGCTAATATTTTTTATAAATATTTTATAATACCATATAAATGGTTATATCACAATATAACATTTTTTTAATTTCCAATTACCAATTTATGTTCAATTCTTCATTGAAATCAATATTTGGGGGAAAAACTAATCATTTTTTCCATGCATGTTTTGGTTTGATGGTCCATATAATTGAAACTTGTTCCTGGTTTAATCATATATAGAATTTTAATCATGTTATTTGAATAATATTTATTCATTATGTACATTTTTATTACCATTCATATAAGGTGGTGATGAAATGTGAATTGCATCACCATATGGAGATGATAGTTTGTACTTATGCACGACTAATGATTTCATATTACAATGGTTAGAAAAAATAAAGGTAAATAGTACATTACCATTAAATAATTATATTAATATCATAATTATAATCTATATTAATTAAATACCTCTATATGACTATCCATGTATTGTGGACCTGAGAAATAATAACATAGATTTGGATAGGTGGTAGAACACATGTACACAAGAATGATATTATTGTTCTTATAGGATGAAATATAAGGTATAAAATTGATGTAAAATTAATATAAAAATATTTAAACTAAACAATGATACTTATTTTTTCATGTTAATAATTTTATATAATATTTATAGGAGGTTAAGGAGGATAGAAACATGGAATAAAGATATGAATACAATGATCTCTTTTTGAGAAATCATCCATTAGATTACACCTAAATCCATTAAAGGTTGGTATTTTGGATGGAAAAAATTATGGGAGATGATGAGTTATGTTATAAATTAATTTGGAAGGTATTTTCTAATTTGTATGTCTCAAAATGTGAGAATAACTGAAGTCAGGACGTGCCCCATTATAAGTGATGTGGGTGAGAGTCTGGTAAATACTAAAAACATTTAAATATAATTAAGTAATATTATAGTGTAAGTGGAACCATAAAAACAAAAATGGGAATATAGTATACTTTTGGGAATAAATAAATTCAAACAATATGATTTGTAAATATTTTTTGATTATTTTAAACCTAATCTCTTTAGTTAAACCACTTGTCACCCTTTTTAACCTTTACCATACAGATAAAGTTCAACCATGATTATTATTCATTATGAAAAAAATTGAAAGTGTAATCATTAATAAATATTTACATACTAATTAAAAACATAGAAATTATTTTCTCATATTATTTTCCCAAAAGTGGTATAAATTATCATTAAATCAATCATGTAAAATGGAATGAATATTGTTTTAAAAATTCATTTTTATTAAAATTTCATTCAATTATTTATGCACTAAATATCACTAGGTAAAATTTAAATTATCTAATTGAATATATTATCTAAATATTTAATTAAAATAATTCATAAATAGTGATTAATTTAATTTATTCAGATAAAAACACATTTCACACAAAAAATAGGTTTTTTAGACCACACCTCTTTTTATCTTCAAATGATTTTATTTTCCTTTATAATCAACTAAAAACATTGAATTAATTTTATCAATCTGTAAAAAATACCTTTTTATATGTTTAAAACATTTAATGGGAATTTTAACTAAAATAAATATGACATTAACAATATTTATAATGAAAAATATTTCAAAATAGTTATTTTGGATTAATATTTTTTTCTTGAATGAATTATAAATTCTTTTCAACAATTATATCTTGTTTAAATACCAAATAATGGGAGATTATTTTATAATTTATTTTTATTATTCACATAAGTTTAGGGTTGATTTTTTCACATGTTATACAACACATTTTTCCATTAAATATAAATAGATTCTAAAATCTCATGGTGTTACATTTAACAACCTTAAAAGTCTTTTTCAGAAAATATTCTATCACTGTAATATAAAAAATCGGGGAAACCTCTACCTCATCTCATCCGCTAGTTCTCTTGTTATCTCCTCAAATTTATTATTCCTCTATAGAACCTTAACTAGGTGCTTAGTCTTATTTCTTGTCACCTTATCACTATGATCTAAGAACTCAATCTGATTCTCCTCACAAGAAAGATCATTCTCCAATGGTATGGAAGATGATTTTAGTAGATGTTATGGATTGGCTACATATTTTTTAAAATGAGATAAATGGAACAAATTATGAAATTTAGATTGGAATAGAATAAATAGGAAGCTATAATCTACCATCTCAATGTGATCAAGAATATAAGAGTGACTGATATATATGGGGTTTACCTTCACCTTATTTCCAAATATCATAACATTATTATAACGTGATATTTGAAGCACTACATTATCGAAAACATTTAAATCTGAATCAAATATAATATTGTCAAAAACACATTTTTCATCCCTAAGATTCCCTTATGTGTTGATGAATGAATCAAACATTCTTTATCATTTCCTTAGATATCTCAGTTCTCAGTTACTCTTCTTCCCCCACTTTATCCTAGCATGGTGTAGTTTCAGAAATGTTTCCATAGAGTATTTGATAAATATCCATCTAAATAATTGAGTGATGGAAATAATTTTAATAAAATTCATTCGAAGTAAGTTTTTACACCATACTCTTTTGAAGCCCCAAGATAAATATCTCAATAAATATTTTAGGGATTTAATGATCCCAACAAACTAAAAATATGATTAAGGATGAAATATTGTGCTAAAGGCCAACCCTATCTTCAGATCCTTCTATGTACTTATATGAAAATTCAAGGTAAATCTTTGATCTTAATTAGATGTGGTTGGATGTTGTATATCAGGAAACCTTTACACATCCCTGACATATTACACAATGAGACGGTCAATATGGAAATATTAAATAATTTTAATGGAATTTTTGGACTTCATAAGAAGAATGACTATATAAAAATTGAATTACTCCCTTTAGGTGTCTTGGGGAGTCCCATGACAAAATACATGGTGATGTTTTACCATTTACACAAAGGAATGGGTAATGGGTATAAAAATACCTTGTAATTATCTTTGTCAACCTCATATTATAGGTATACCAAGTACCAATATACATACTTCCCAATATATCTGTTCATGTTATCCCAAAACAATAAAATTAACATATCTATACATCTTTATACAAATAGGATGATATAACACAATAAAAATTGATCATAATCTAATTTTTTTTCATTAATTCGTATATTTACAAGACACATAATCTATTCCTGAACATTATCATTCCATCAATATCATGATTGAACTCCGAAATAAGTCTTACATTATATTTTTCACTCCACATCTTCCTTCCATGAAACTTATTTTTTCATATGAATAGGTAATATAAAATTCATATGAGAATGATAGTATTGATCTAATTATAGCAAGATTTCAAGATCCACCCACTAAATATATATAAGTATCAGAACTTTTTCATTGCTCATCATCAATAACATAGAATTTTCCTTCCGACTCAGAGTATCAAACACATTGCATTCAATCCCTGGGTGGTAATGTATTGAATAATAAAAATATTTAATCAGTTCTATCTATATTCTTTAGTGAATTTTAAAATCATTATCAATGATTATATAATTTATTATTTTAGAATAGGTATATATTTCAAATATTTCCCCATAATGGTAATTCATCTACAAAATTAAAGAAAAAATTACCAATTCCTATTCCAAATCAAGAGTCTAGTATTTTTTCTCATGAAACATAAATTTACAAAAGGAATAATCTACTAACATGTCATTCTATATGGGAACAAATACCATTTCTTTTGTTTAACACATCACTATAAATCATAAACCCATATCAACAATAGGGTAGTGAGAGTATTTGTGCAATGACCAACCATATCATCAATTCCCTGAAATTTTACTCACATTAAACTATTAATAGAAACATACCTCATTTTTTTAAATATATTTAGTGAATTTAATATCCATGAGATATTTCTCACAGTGTTCCAATAGTATCTAATAGTACCAAGAAAACTATAAAAGTTAGTTACCATAGTTAGTTTTGGGCTTTTTTCAATGGTTTCCTTTTTTGAAGGATCTGGAAATATTCCCTCAATTATTATTAGAATACATAAGAATGATACTATATGTATCTACAATTAATATTTACTAAATTGGTAATATAACTTATCCTTCATCACATTATTTAACAAAATCCTCAAATGATCACCATTTTCTTCCCTTATCTTGGAATATATAAAAATATTATCCATAGGGACAACCAAAAAATGATCAAGGTAATATCTAAATACTATATTCATATGATTTTTTTATATATAATGGGAAATAGTAATTATAAAATTTAATCTATATAAATTCATAATATCTATACATTTTTTTAAGATTTTATAAAATATTTTCTCATTTTTGACCATCAATTGATGAAATATTTATCAAAGAGAAAAAATTTAAAGGTATTGATATTCTCATAGTTAATAAAAAAATCAACAATATATGCTATAGAACACATTTTCTTGATAATAATATTGTCATGTCATTAATAATAAATGAAAATATGAATAAAATCAAGTCCCTTTTTAACAAAAAATAGGTGCACCCCATGGTGATGTACTAGGAAGAATGATTCCCTTATGAAGATTCTCCTGAATTTTCTTCTTCAATTCTTGTGACTCAATTTATAGAATTCTATAAGTATTCATTGAAATAATTATAACATCAGATAAGTGTTATGTAGAAAAATAAACTTCACAATTTAGGGGAATACTAGTCAACTATTTACAATATATATTGGAATATTCTTTCATATTAGGTATTTCATCAATGATGTTTTTATCCCCAACCATTTAAGATAGATTCCCCTTATCAATAAGTAATAAGACCCATACAATGGAACTAGTTTCCATTAGAAGTCCATATTCATCATATCAAGGATGAAATATAATTGGTTCATTAAGAATATGAATTATGAATTTCCTTCCTCAACAATTGAAATGTGATTAATATACGAAATGATAAAATATGAATAAAATAAAGTCTAATTCAACTAGAGGTTGAATCATAAAAATTTAAAGAAGCACATTCCCATGAAATTATATTAGAGATGATGTCTATACATTGTTGATTTCATTTTACCATTCTGATTTTCCACTGTTAATTCAACATATGATCATCATGGTATGTATGTGATAACCTAAAACATTATTTAGATATAAAATAATGGGTAGAAGTAGAATAAAATAAGACACCTTAAAGTTCTAGAGTGGATGAAACATGTACCTTTCACTACATTATTCTTCTGACCACATCAATAGTTTTTATCTCATGATATTTACCTTTATCTCTTTTATTAATAGGTTTTTGAAACCAATCCTCATGATTAATCCCTCAGATTCATAGAATGGTTGGGATAATTTCTATACTCCTTTTAGTGGTAGAATTATTGTTCAGGGGGTTTATTTTAAAGATATCTCTTCAAATTCATTTCCTTTCCTTCAATTATTACATCTCTTTGGCATTAACATTCTTGATGTCTATATTTCATAGTGTTAAAAATTTTACCAGCTCATTTATGATAATCTCCCCCTTGATTTTCCACTATTTTGGTATAAACGAAGCTTTATTTTCATTATGACATTGGTTTTATTCTTATAATTTCCTTGAAATTCTATATTTCACTTCTAATCTGAAAAATGATAATAAATGGAATATTCACGCTCTATTAATAACTTGAGAGCACATCATACAATGTTTTCAAAGCTACTAAAGTCCCATAAAGACAATTCCATTTGAATAATTGGTTTTAATTCACATTAGAATTGATAAATATTTATTTTAGGGATGATGAAAAAACTAGAACCCTACCACACAATCCTTTTAACTTTTTTTTCCATTGGTACCAATATATTCATCATCATTCTAAATCAAACAATATATCCATTCCATTTTCATGAGAAAAATTAGAAAAACGCCTATTGAAAATAATTATGTACTTTAATCATCAGATTACATGGTGTCATTTTGTTGATTTTTTGTCAAATTAAAAATAAGATACAATCATTTATATTTTTATCCTTCTAAATGATACATTTGAAGTAATTTTTTTCTTTATCCAAGCACTATATAATAAAAAATATCTTTTTAATGGTTTCGATCCATTTCTCATCCAAATATGGCCTAGAAGAACCACTAAAATATAGTGGATGTATCTTCATGAATAGGTCAGTGGTGAATTGTTACAACCTTTTCACATTTGGAAGCCTATCATGATAAATCAATTAACAGAGTTTCATTATAAATACAAGAATATTTTTCATTCAACACCCATACCATTTTGTTTCTAATAATTAATATCATTGCATTGTATTCCAAATTCATTATCAGTATGATTCGTCCTAGTTCCACCAATTAAATAAAACAAAAAATGATAGCATAAGAATAAATACATAATAATTATATAGATTTATCATATAATAATGAAAATAATTCCTCATATGTCCTAAATTTGACAAATTATTATTAAACCATGACATATTTAGGTTCTCCCTATATAAAATTGAGTTCATTATATTTTTTCTAATGTTATATATACAAATTCTTCAAAAAATAATCTCCAAAAATTGATAAAAAATAATCTGATACCAATTAAGGTTACATAAGTTTACATATATAAATATGAAATCATTTTAGATGAATTTTCAATATATTTTTCATTAATAAGAGCCACATAATCATAAACTTATATTTAGTGTAAGGAAAAAAATGAAAAATGGGATATATTAATCGATGATCATATATAAACATAAGATAAGGATAAAAGTATTATATCATGATAAAAAATATTTTATTTCATTCCCAAAAAATCATTGACCATAAATCATGCGTCATGGAACAAATATTTATCATTTCAAAAGACACGAGTCATAAAATTGAGGAATCATAATTAATCAAAAATGATCCATGAGAGCATATTATCTAGAAAATAACATGTCATAGGAAATTTTCACCAATGATAAGAATGAAAAAATTATTTCATTATTTAATGATCGTGGCCAATACCATCATTACATAGTGGGAAAAACTCTCTTAATGAACTATGTTCACTCCCCAATATATTTTGGTCTCGAGAGTGGATTCATTCCCCATACTATTTCATATCATCTCATGACATATAAATAATTACAAAATGAATTAGAAATATTTAATTGTACAAATATTTATATAACTAAAACAATAAATATGCATGACATGATATCAAAAAACAATGATTAATTCATCATATCGTAACCCATGGAAATGTAGTTGGTTTCCAAAATATTTCATCATAACATAACTAATCCATGAGAATGTAATTTTTTTCCATATAATCATCTTTTAAATATCATATTAATGAGAAATACTAAAAAATGAAGTGAATTATATCATAAAATCATTGACTCAAAAAAGAATTAAAATATTTAAATTATATTGACATACATGAAAATTACCTTTAAAAGATAATTGGAACATTTTTTTTTGAAAATATGGAAAATATAAATTTCTTTTATTATTTTCAAAAACAATTACTAGAGTATTGAGAAAAATTTATTTTTATAATAACTTTTTAGACATGAAAATATATCCTAAAATCAAAGAACGAATATGAAAATGGGAAAATCCAATTTTTGGTAAGCATTAATAGAAGATTCCTTTTAAACTTTTGGGAAAAAGTTCAGATGTTTCTCATTCTGAAAAAGAAAGGAATACTCCTTTTTAAATTTGGAAATGAAATTAAAATATTGTTTACGAATAAATGAAACATCCTTTTTCCAAGAAAATATCATTCTTGAAAATATTTTTAATGACATGGAAATTAAAGAAAACATTTGTAGACAAAAGAAGAAATGAGGTTGGATTTTCTTAAAAAAATTCTAGTAAATTTTATGTACCAAAGGGCAGATAATGAAAGATAAATATAAGGAACACATAAATAAAAAAAATATTAAAATATATGTGTTGGATCTGAATCTACAGATTATACACAAGAGGGGGGGGATTGTGTCTTTTGCAATTTTTCTGATAGCTCTTTTCTTGAACGAGTTTTGTCCTTTATACATTATAGAATTTGATCATGCAGCGGAAAAAGTAAAAACAAGAACACGAAGATGTATAGTGGATTGGGAAACAGAAAGCCCCTAGTTTACTCCACCAACGCTCTACTCCACGAGCTTGGTGATTTTCACTATCTGGTCTTCTTTTCACGGACTGATTCACAACTGAGTACAGGCAGTTGACACCTTTACAATTCAAGGCAAAACAAAGCCTTCTGATTCAAACACGAACCTACACAGCTTTGAACGAGAAGCTGGTTACTCAAGAAAAATAAATTTCAGAAAGAAATTTCCAGTTGATCATCACAATTGCAACAAAATGAAATTGACAACTGATGGATCAAAGACTTTAGAAATATTGATCTTCAATTTGAAGAAGTTTTGAGTTGATCCAGTTGTAGTAGATATATAGATATAGTTCAAAACCTCAGTAGTAGTAGATCCACAGTAGATATTTGATGTAAATATGTGAATCTTCTATTGAGTTCCTACTTCTTGAACAAACATAACTTTTTCGCTCCAGTTGAATTAGTAGATCAATTGTGTATAGTTGAAATCTCTATTTTCCACTTTTTAATAATAGATCGATCACCTCATCATCCATATTTTTTGTGTTTCAGAGAGAGCATAAATAATAAAACATATCTCCTGGACATTTAGATCCATAAAAGTCGAATTCTGATTCACGATATTCAAAAATTTGAATTTACAGAGAAGTCGTAACTTCCCTTAAGACTTGGCATAAAAATCACATTTTAATTCGATCTTAAAACCATTAATAAAACGGATTTGAATTAGTCAAAGTCGGAATTTAAAAACGAATTTAAATCCGGCTTGAAATCCGCCCCAAAATCAGCTTACTGATTGTTGTACATAAAAACTGTCAGCCAAAAATTCTGACGCCAAACGTAAGGTTAATGACGTGGCTTCCAAACGTAGGGTTAATAACATAGTCTACAAATGTAGGGTTAATAACAAATGTATGGTTGATAACAAACGTAGGGTTGATAACAAACGTAGGGTTGATAACAAACGTAGGGCTGATCATTCATTATTTTTATTCATCATTCAATTGTATAGTAAAAGATCCATACTTTTACTTGATCCATACTTTTCCAAGAACGTATGGTTTTTTACAGAAGTAAGGTTGATGAACCATACTTTTGAGAAACAAACGTATCACATAGAATTTACGTACGGTTCACCTTCCATACTTTGCTAATAACAAAACATAAGGTTCCTTCCAAATGTAAGGTCCTCCTTCCATACTTTGCTGAAAAATGTATGGTTGTTTAACCATACTTTTCTCGTACTTCAAAAAGAATACACGCTTTTCATCCTCATGCTACGTTTATCCACGTAGGGTATGAACAGTGATTCTAGAACGCGCTAAAACAGATTCTGCGCTATATTCATCTACGTAAGATGTGAACAGTATTTCCAGAACGCACTAAAACAGATTCTACGCTAAGTAATAAATTCTTGTTATTTCAAGAGTAGAATAAATTAATAATCTCTTGCAAAATACTAAGTGAAATAATTAGAAAATAACTAAGGGTATTTGTGAGCATCAAAATTATCATAAAGAGACAGAGTATTATTTTCAATAATCTCCCCCTTTAAATAACATTAATACGCATTGTTGAAAACAATAATTTTCTCAACAATCTCCCCCTTTTTGATGATCACAATACCCATAAAGTAATTAAAAGTATTTAATTAACTTTCAAAATTCATTATAATGTTTTAAATAAAATATTTCCACCAAAAAGATAATTATAAATACAAATGTCCCATCTAATTTTCTCCCCCAATAAAATGAACTCCCCCTAAATAACTCCCCCTAAATATTGATGTTGTGTTTATACAAATTCTCCCTATTTTTGTGATATCAAAAATAATAAAAAATCAGGGATTTTAACACGTTTAATATTGCACTGAACTGTTAGTAAATTCTTTTACGAACTGTTTATCAATAATTAAATCTGGAATACTGGAATATTAAAAATAAAATTAGTAAAACTAATAATGAAAGAGACAAATAAACAATGAAGAAAAATTTTCATTCAAAAACAGTAGTATATACATGACAATGATATACATAAAAATCAAGGTTTGGGTACGATAGGCAACAGGGTCTATCTCCTCTGAATTGCAGACTTGATTTCTGTAAACTGCTCCTGAAGTCTCTTCATCATCCTATCTTCATGCTTGACAATGAGCTCTCTGTTCTCTTGAGTCATATGAATATCCTCAATTAAATTGACTCTTAAAAACTCATGCATCCTTTCCTCTTTTTCAACAAGTACTGACAGATTCTCTAAGAATTGATTTAACCGAATTCTTATTGATGGCTCACTAAATTTCAGTTGATCCACTAAAATTTCTGATTGTCCAGCAACACTGACAGAGGAGCACTGTTACATTGAAGATATTTAATCCTGTAATTCATGTTTCTCATTGCAGCTGTGATAGCCTGAAACCTTCTGATTATGTCCGGTGAAGTACTTGAACCACTAACTGCATTATTTGCAAATGATGCAAATTTATTCTCCATAAACAACTTCAGATCTGATAAATCTGACTTCATAACCATTTCATAATTCAATTGAGTAACAAGAGTTATGATATCCTCTTTAAACATTTCAAATTCTTGCATTGAAACTCTACACTCCTTAAGCTTTTGAAACTTCAAATGCTCTAAGTCTAAAGCATTTATAAGAGAAGCATTCTAAGATTCCAACTGAGATACGTTTCTTAAGTGTTCTTCAACTTTTTCTTTCCTTGAATCAGATGCGCCCTGTGATTGATTCACATTCTCAGGTGGATTCAGAAATACCAAAGGCAATGATTCAGCATCAGATTTCTCCTTTTCTTTGTCCTGGGAAGGTTGGTCCACATTTTTTTCCTTAGAGTTTTCAAACTCCTCCACAGAAAAATCATCTTGAAGTACCTATGTTTGAGCTTCAGAAACATTCTCATCACAAACATCAGCATCTGTGCCTTCTATTGGGTTTTCAAGAATAATATTTGCAGAAGTTTCCTGAGGACTGGCCACTTCTTCACCAGGCACTACCTCTATTTCTTGTTCCTGTTGAAGTTCAACTTCAACATCAGCAACAATCTGTTCCTGATTGTCCCTTTGAGCTTCTTCTTGAGCTCCTGATTTCACTACCGGATCCATTCTATCAGTAACATCTTTCATGGTTTTATCAGCAACAACTTCTCTCACAAAATAATAAGATATTAATGGTTCTAGTGGAATTTCCAAAACAGTGGAAGTAACTTCCTCATTTACTGGTCTTTTTCTTCTTGAATGAAGTCCCTCTTGGTTTCTGTCTTCCTCAACATCTGTCACTTCAAAGAGAATCCTTCTTGCTACATTGTTGACTCTGGATTCAGCTTGTCCCTCCTTGGACTTATCAGGATGAGCCTGAGCACTCTCTGAGTCTTCCTCAGCTCCTACTGGAAAAATCATTCCTTTAATTGTGCTCCTGAAATATCCAACTTTCCTCAATGTTACAGCATTAAATGTATTACTGTGATGACAGATAACTCTAGCTTCCACTAATCTCACCATGTCTTTCTTAAACAACAGCTTGGAAATAAATCTTCCAAAGGGATAGAAATTCATCCTGGCCTCTCTTTGACAGCAATAACTGAGATACCTTATCATGTATCTTGGATAGTTTAACCTAATATCACTTAGCAAGAGAAACATTATATACATATCAGGGTACAAAATATTCTCCATTTCTGCCATCCGTGGAGCTATTCTGGTCTGAATACATTTTATCAAAATCATCTGATCAGGCTCCAAATCCTTAACAATTTTTTTCTTAATTGTCTTGGTACCAAAAAGAAAAGGCATAATGTCTTCAGATCTATGCACAAAATCTCCTATATTCTTCAAGTCAAAATGAAAAACTCCCTCATGAGGACAGTTGAGAATCTGACTAATCTCTATTGAAGAAATTGAGAAATCCCTATCCTCTATTTTAGCCATCATACTATCTTCAATATCTCCCAGACTAATCTGTACAGATTTGTAGAAGTATCTAAGTTCAGATTTATATAGAAATTACATATTTTCACTATTGAACATCTGTTAAAGATTCTAGAAAGACAATGATTTCTTCCACAATAGATTTTTCTGAAACAACCAATCGAGATCGATTACCTTTACTTGGAAGAATTTTCTTCCCTCGGTGCGTTGTCTCTTGGCATTGCTCGGCTCGGTCTCACGGGCTCTTTTATTTCTTACCATTGCTATGAGAGTCTCTGAAGGTTTGAAGGTTAGGGTTTCAGAAGTTCGAAGGTTAGGTTTTCAGAAGAGGAAGTGCGATTTTTGGATTTCGAGAGGGTTTCGATAGAAGTGAAAGGGTTTAGAAGTCGAAAAGACTCTGAAAGCCTTGATTCCCATTTAATCACTCATCATTACATATATTTAAAAATAAATAAATTTTTCATATGACAAAAGAAATAAATACTTAAACATTAATCAACAAACAAAATAAAATTTACAAAAAAAATAAAAAAAATTATTTAAAATTAAATAAACCTAGCTCCCCCTTAATAAAGTAAAACCTTGTAGTGGGAAGAGGTTTAGTAATAATATCTGCTAATTGAGTTTCAGTATTTATAAATTCTAAAAATATATCCTTTTTTATAACATGATCACTTACAAAGTGATGCCATATATCAATGTGCTTAGTTCTAGAATGACTAATAGGATTTTTTGAAATATTAATTACACTCGTATTATCACATAAAATAGGAGTATTATTAAAATTCAATCCAAAGTACATAAGAGTGTTTTTCATCCACAACACTTGTGCACAACAACTGCCAGCAGAAACATATTCTTCCTCATCTGTTGACAGGGCAACTGAATGTTGTTTCTTATTAGACCATGATACTAAGGACTTTCCTAAAAAGTGGCATGTACCTGGTGTACTTTTTCTATCTAATCTACAACTTCCAAAGTCAGCATCTGAATATGAAATCAAATTAAAATCAGAAGTTTTAGGATAAAAATGAGATTGAAAAACAGTTCCTTTTAAATATCTAAAAATTCTTTTAACATCATCTAGATGGGATTCTTTAGGATTTGATTGAAATCTAGCACAAAGACATACAGAACACATTATATCTGGTCTGCTAGGAGTAAGATATAACAAGCTACCAATCATACCTCTATATAACTTGTTTTCAACTAATTTCCCAATTTCATCCAAATCATGTTTTATATTAGTACACAAAGGAGTTGTAAATTTCTTTTTGTTCTGAAGTCCAAATTTCTTAAGTAAATTAACAATGTATTTTCTTTGATTTAAAACATTTCCAAAATCTTTTTGAAATATTTGAAGACCCAAAAAGAAATTTAATTCTCTCATCATACTCATTTCAAATTATTCTTGCATTAATTTTGAAAATTCATGACAAAGAGTTTCATTAGTTGATCCAAAGATTACATCATCAACATAAATTTGAACCAATAAAACATTATTTTTCACAATTCTCTTAAATAGTGTTGGATCTGCCATACCAATAGTAAAATCAATTTTCAAAAGAAAAGAACTTAATCATTCATACCAAGCTCGAGGTGCTTGTTTATGGCCATAAAGAGCTTTAGTAAGTTTAAAAACAGAATTATGTTTTTGAGAGTTTTCATAACCAGGAGGTAGCTCAATATAAACTTCCTCCATTAAATATCCATTTAAAAAGGAAGATTTGACATCCATCTGAAATAATTTAAAATTCATATAATATGCATAGGCTAAAAGGATTCTAATGGATTCTAACATAGCTAAAGGTGAAAAAGTATCATCATAATCTATTCCCTCTTCTTGATTATATCCTTTAGCTACTAGCCTTGCTTTATTTCTAGTTATTGTTCCTTCGTCATCCTGATTATTTCTAAAAACCCATTTGGTTCCTATTACATGATAATTCTTATGTCTTTCCACTAAAACCAAGACTTAATTTCTTTTAAACTGGTTTAATTCGTCTTGCATTGCTATTACCCACCTTTCATCATCTAATGCTTCTTCTATAGTCTTGGGTTCTTGTTGAGATAAGAAGTCAGAGAATTCAACTAGGTTTCCTATGTTTCTTCTAGTTTGAACACCAGTTTCTAAGATACCTATTACAGTTTCTAAAGGACGATTCATTAGGGTTCTAGACTGTATAGGTAAAATATTTAAAGGTTCGTCAGTATCATGTTCCTCTGAACTGGACTGAATTTATTTTATATCATTTTTAAAATAATTCTTTAAATTCTCAAGTCTCATGTTATCATTAGAGTCAAGTTCATCCATTTGTTCTGTCCTTTTCTCAAAAGGATCAGATTCATAAAATTTTACATGAACTGATTCTTTAACAATCCTTGACTTCTTATTATAAACTCTATAAGCTTTGGAGGTATCAGAATATCTTTAGAAAATACCTTCATCAGATTTTGGATCGAACATACCAAGATTATCCTTGGTGTTTAAGATATAAACCTTGCATCCAAAAACATTAAAGTAATTTACTTTAGGTTTCCTGTTATTCCATAGTTCATAGGGCGTATTTTTCAAAATAGGTCTAATTAAAACTCTATTAATTATATATCAAGCTGTATTCATATCTTCGGCCCAGAAATATATAGGTAGGATATATTCATTTAACATAGTTCTAGCCATTTCTTGAATTGTTCTATTTCTTCTTTCTACAATCCCATTTTTTTGAGGTGTTATGGGTGTAGAAATGGTGTGTTTAATACCCATATTTTATCAAAAAGAATTATATTCTATATTTTCAAATTCTCCACCATGATCACTTCTTAATGAGATTATATTAAAACCATTTTCATTTTGAACAGATTTGCAGAAACTTTCAAATAAATTAAAAGCTTCATTTTTAAATTTCAAAAAGAATATCCATGTAAATCTTGAATATTCATCAACTAAAACATATACATATGATTTACCGGCTAAGCTTTCTACTCATGAAGGTCCAAAAAAATACATATGAATAAGTTCTAGAGGTTTAGATGTAGCAACCTTATTAATAGATTTTAAGGATGATTTGTGTTGCTTTCCAAGTTGACATGCATCACAAAATCTGTCACTCTCAAATTTGAGATAAGGTAAATCAGAAACTAAATGTTTCTTAGATAAATTATATAAAACATATACATTGCAATGACCAAGTATTATATGCCAGATCCAGGAGTCACTTAATTTATTAGTTAAGCAGTTTACTTGTTGTTTACACAAGGAATTTAAATCCAAAGTATAGACATTTTTAGTTCTTGGTGCTTTAAATTTAAACAGTTTATCATTAAAAACATTACATCAATTGTTAGTAAAATCAACAGTATATCCATCATCACAAAGTTGAGATATACTTATCGTATTGTGTTTTAGTCCTTGTACATAAAGTACTTTGTTGATTGAGACTGTTTTTAGATCTCCAACTGTTCTAGTGCCAATGATTTTTTCCTTTGGCATTATCACCAAATGTGACAAGTCATCCTTCCTTTTGAGTGAGTGAAGAAAAATTCAATGAGTTTCCACTCATATGTCTTGATCAGCCACTGTCGATGTACCATATATCTTTTCTTCTCTCGTGACCTACTACCTGCAAATACATTCAAACAAATTTCTTTGGTACCCATATTTTGTTGGGTCCAGGATTGTTAGCTAGCAATGATCTGGGTATCAATATTTGCTTTTTTCTTTTAAAATCAGCTGAATCATATAAGTCTTTTGAAATATAGGCTTTCATAATACCAAAAATTTGAGGTTTTCTTAAGAAACAGTTTTTAGCTACATGTTCCTTTTCCCCATAGCAATTACACTTTAACTTTTTAGAGCTAGGAAAAAAATAATTTTTATATAGCTTTGGTTTTTTTCCTTTACATCAAATTCCAAATCTCTCCTTTTTAATGATAGTTTTTCCAAGAATATCATTTAGTAAATTCTCTCCTTTTGTAAAAACCAATGCAGCCTGTTTGTAAGATTCTACTTCATCATGCAGTATTTTAATTCTTGATTCAAAATTAATGTAATTAGTGTTAATCGAATTGTATTTATCAGTTAATTATTTATGTTGTTTCAGCATTGTATCTCTTTCATCTGAAACGTATTTATGTGTATTTTTCAGTGACTTATGTTTTTTAAATAGTGAGTCATATCTTTCTTCAAGCATATTGTAGTAGGCTGCTAGTTTTTTATTTGCGTAGCTTGATTCAAAATGTGATTCAGAGGAGTAATATGAGTGTACCTCATCAGTTTCTACCATGAAACACATGTTTGCCTTTAGATTTACTTCTTCTTTCTCTGAGCTTGATTCAGAAGAGCTACTAGAGTCTTCAGATACACTCCAAGTGGATTTCATAGCTTTCTTGTGTTTTTGCTCAAAGTCATTTCTTTTGAAAATTTCTTTTTCTTTGCATCCTTCAGTTGTGGGAAATCTAGTATGATATGTCCCATCTTTTTTACATTCATAACATCTCACTTCCTTATTATCTCCCTTAAAGGATATTTTGAAGCCTTTTTTCATACTGTAGAATTTTCTAAATTTTATGTCTAGTTGATCCAGTTCTTCATCTAAGTTGGATGAGTCAGAGATTTCTGATTTGGATTTGACTTCTTTGCTCTTCATTTTTCTGTTCTTTTGTAGTGAAGTTACCCACAAGGCAGTATCTTCTATTTTGATAAGAACATTATGTTCATTAGCTTCATCTTGAATTTCAGCTTGATACATCATCAGTGTACCAATCAGCTCTCTCATAGTTAGATCTTTGACATGTGTTGATTGTCTGATTGCAGTAGAGATACCATTCCATCTAGTAGGAAGTACTATCAGTACTTTTAATGCTTGATCAGCCTGCTTAATAGGTTCTACTAGAGTAGTTATATTATTGACAATTTTTGTCAATCTCCCATTCATTTGGGTAATGATCTCACCTTCAATCATTTTGAATGTATAAATTTTCAGTTTTGCAGTTGCATATCTCATTTGCCTTACATTATCTGTTCCTTCATATGCCACAGCTATTGTTTTCCACATCTCATATGCTGTCGGGCACTGAGATACTCTTTTAAATTCACCTGGTTCTAGACCACAGATAATTGCATTCATAGCCTTTGAGTTCATATCGTACTCTGCCTCTGTAGCAGCATTCCAGGCCTCAGGATTTTCCGGAATTTCATAAGGAGTCAGAATCATTGAATAGACTCTATATCCAAGGTTTTTCAGATATATTATCATACTCGATTTCCAGCAACCATAGTTGTCTCCATTAAAATATGGTGCTCTAACCATCAGCATCCCTTCTCTTGTATCAGTCATAATGCTCTGTTGAATAATCCTTAAATGCTTATAGCTTTCTTAGGCTCTATCAGAAGCTCCTCCTCTGATACCAATTATTGGATCTCAATCTACAAGTTATACACAAGAGGGGGATGAATTGTGTCTTTTTCAATTTTTCCGATAACACTTCTCTTGAATGAGTTATATCCTTTATAATTTATCAGATTTGATCATGCAGTGGAAAAATTAAAAACAAGAACATGAATATGTATAGTGGTTCGGGGAACCGAAAGCCCCTAGTCCACTCCACCAATGCTCTACTCCACCAGCTTGGTGATTTTCACTATCTGGTACTCTTTTCCACAGACCGATTCACAACTGAGTATAGGAAGTTGACACCTTTACAATTAAAGGAAAAACAAAGCCTTCTGGTTCAAACACGAACCTACACAGCTTAGAACTAGAAGCTGGTTACTCATGAATAAAAAATTTCAGAAAGAAATTTCCAGTTCATCTTCACAATTGCAACAGAATGCAATTGACAGTAGATGGATCAAAGACTCTAGAAATATTGATCTTCAAGATGAAGTAGTTCTGAGTTGATCCAGTTGTAGTAGATATAGAGATATAGTTCACAACTTCAGCAGTAGTAGATCTAAAGTAGATATTCCATGTATAACAGGTGAATCATCTATCGAGTTCGTTCTTCTTGAACAAACAGAGCTTTTATGCTCCTGTTGAATTATTAGATCAATCATGAATAGTTGAAATCTCTGTTTTCCACTTTTTAATAATAGATTGATGACCTCATCATCCATCTTTTTTGTGTTTCAGAGAGAGCATAAATAATAAAACATATCTCCTGCACATTTAGATCCTTAAAAGTCGCATTCTGATTCGCGATATTCAAAAATTTGAACTTACAGAGAAGTCTTAACTTCTCCTAAGACTCGGAATAAAAAGATCCTTTTAATTCGATCTTAAAACCATTAATAAAATGGCTTTGAATCAGTAAAAGTTGTAATTTAAAAACGTCTTCAAATCCGGCTTGAAATCTGCCCAGAAATCAGCTTACTGATCGTTGTACATAAAAACCGTTTGCCGAAATTTCCGACGCCAAATGTAAGGTTTATGACATGGCTTCCAAACATGGGGTTAATAACATAGTCTTCAAATGTAGGGTTGATAACAAATGTAGGGTTGATAACAAACGTAGGGTTGATAACAAACATAGGGTTGATAACAAACGTAGGGTTTATAACAAACGTAGGGTTGATCATTCATACTTTTTCTTCGTCAATCAAATGTATGGTAAAAGATACATACTTTTACATGATCCATACTTTTCCAAGAATGTATGGTTGTTTACAAAAGTAAGGTTAATGAACCATAATTTTGAGAAACAAACGTATCACTTAGAATTTATGTACGGTTCACCTTCCATACTTTGCTAATAACAAAACATAAGGGTCCTTGCAAACGTAAAGTCCCCCTTCCATACTTTTCTAAAAAACGTATCGTTGTTTAACCATAATTTTATCATACTTCAAAAAGTATACATGGTTTTCATCCTAACTCTACGTTTATCCACGTAGGGTATGAACAGTGATTCCAGAATGCGCTAAAACAGATTATGCGTTATATTCATCTACGTAAGATGTGAAAAGTATTTCCAGAACGCGATAAAACAGTTTCTGCACTATGTAGTAAATTATAATTATTTCAAGAGTATAATAAAATAATAATCTCCTGAAAAATACTAAGTGTAATCATTATAAAATAACTAAGGGTATTTGTGAGCATCAAAAATATCATAAAGAGAGAGAGTATTATTTTCAATAATCTCCCCCTTTAAATAACATTAATACGCATTGTTGAAAACAATACTTTGCTCAACAATATGTTTTTTAAGAGATAAAGTGAATATAATTCTCTTAATAGATATTTATTCATAAACAATCCTAATTGAAAATGATATTACAATATAAACCCTTACCTCAGGTGCTGAATTTATTTATACACTCTCTTCAATTCTTGTATAGTTAATTAATATTTATCATAAATATATTTTAAAAAATATTAATACTGATCATATAATATAATATTCCCTTATAATTTAGATTTCCCCTTTTGTTAACAAGTCTTCATTAAAATCGACATTCAAGTGAAAACTTGTCTATTTTAAATACGTGATTTGGTTTAATGATTCACATACTTTCCCCTTCTTCATGGTTTAATCATATCATGATTTTTTATCATTTTTTATTTATAATATTTATTCATTATATACACATTTATAACTATTCATATAAGGTGTTGAAGAAAAATTAATTACATCACTTTACCGAGATGGCATCCTACACACACACACAAGTAATGTTTTCATTTTCCAATGAATGAAAGGAACTAATGGTAAATAGAAATATATCTTTTCATATTCATATTAAAATAATAAATATATCATATATATTCATTAAATATATCAATATTATGATTCATGTGGGGTTGATATGAAAAACGAATCCCATCTCTTTGTAGAGGTGGTAGTCAACATATAAACACGAATGACACATCCATTTCTCATATGATGGAATGGTTGTAAAAAATCATTGTAAAATTAACTCAAAAAAATTATAGTAATTAAAATAATTAAATCATTAAAAAATTATTATATAATATTTTTAGGCAATTAAGAAATAAATATGCCCACAATATACGGTTAAAGATAATTACCACTTCTTGGGAAGACCTTCGATGTCTTTCACCATATGCCTCAAATGGATGCACATTCTGAAAGAAAAATAGACATAGAATCTGGGGAGATAAATTACTAATATGTTTTTATATGAATTTGAAAAAGAAGAGAGATCAAAGTCTATGAAAAAGGGAAGAGAGGTGGTTCCCTTTTATTAGTGAGGTTGGTTCCACTGTTGTAAATACTTAAAACATTAAAATATTATAAAGTGGTAGTCAAGTAAATGGGGAACCAAGGATGAAAAAAATTCAAATGTAATTTTTTTTCCAAATTCATTAAAAAATTGGATTTATTGATGTTTTTAGATTATTATAACCCTAATATATATAGTTTAACCCCTCTTTAACCCTTTAAACATATATTGCAATAACAAAAAATTATGATGGTTAATATTCACTCTAATAAAAAAACTAAATTGAAGTCATTAAAGAAATTTCTAAATGTAGAAAAAAATATGAAAATAATTTTATAAAATTCAATTTCTAAATGTTCCATAAATTCATAATAATATAAACGAGAAAAAAACAATAAATAGTGT
Organism: Viscum album; assembly: GCA_963277665.1. NCBI lineage: Eukaryota > Viridiplantae > Streptophyta > Magnoliopsida > Santalales > Viscaceae > Viscum > Viscum album. The sequence goes on along the minus strand of OY728141.1, from coordinate 97,874,116 downwards.
TTAAAAAAATGCACTTCCATCCAAAACTGAATTTAATCACATTACATTAATAGTAAAGACAATTACATGAATGTTAAATTATTAAATTGAATACATTATCTATAATTTTCATTAAAATTATTCATCTTTATGGATTGATTTTATTTATTATGATAAATAACATTGTGTGTATACAAACGATTTTTTCAAAACAAGTATATTTTTACCTCCCAATGATTATATTTTCATTAATAACATGTTGATAACCAATAAATTAATTTAATAAATTTATAGATAATAATTTTTTATATATTTACCACTATGAATAAATTTTTAATTTAAAAAAATAAGACATAAATAATTCTTATAAATAATATATTTCAAAAATTTTATTTATGATCAATAATATTTCATAATCGAATTATAAATTATTTTCAAAAATTATATTTAAATATAATGCTATTTATTGTGATTATTTTTGATAATGCATGTAAATTGTTCACATAAATATAGAGTTTCATGCTTTAAAATACATTGAACACATATATTTGTTAAAGCTAAAGATACTCTAAAATCTTAGGGTGATACACACCATTTAGCATGTATTACTCTAACACTCATTTTCCTTCTGTTATCATCTTCCCCACATCTCCAAATTACATCTAATTATCTCTAAAATTATAATTACACATAAAAACAAATTAAGATAATTAAATATGATAAGAATTATATTATAAAAATATCCATGTATTATTAATTTGTCATACTTCATAGTTATTGATGCGAGCTTCCACTCTTGATATGTCACTCACACTATAATATCGAGCAATCAATGAAAAAATAGGATAATCATTTGAAATTGGGATGAAAGTCATCATATAAATAATCCTAGTAAATAAGATAATGAAAATTGTATTTAAGATTCTTTCCAAAATGAAATTGAATAATCCACCTAAGACACTCTTTATAGTACCTCTTGATATTATGATATATTTATCTTGAAATGAATTTAATATCTTAGAAAACATTCTTTACATGAAACACCAATTTTAAACATATCTTGATATACTAAGAAATTATTATAATTTAAATTTGACCATTATTAAATATTTTTTAAATTGGAGGTGTGAATAGGAATAAAAAAATAATTAAAAAAACATATAAATATTTTATATATTGTAATTTTATAGAGTAATGTTGAATAAACAAACACTAAATTTTTAGTTAGGTTATTTTATGCTTAAAAAATATATTTTTTTTTTCATTTTGTGTACATATATTCTAATTAATTTTTAACCCTTTTTAAATGTATTTTATAAGAAGTATTTAATATTTTAAACGATCATATCAAATTTAAATTAAGGGGATTTTTTGTATTTTATTTAAAAGATTAATTTTTCAGCTCATTCTTATTAGAATAATGTTATAATTGTCACAATAAGTTGAATTCTACTTAATTTTCATAAAATACGTTTTTATACTTAATGGAGGATTTTTTATGGAAAACCAATTTTCATCATGTTTTGTAGGTTATTTTTAAATGTAATTTATAAGAATTATAGAAATTGAATTTGATAAAATGAAATACATATTTTTAATTATAATTTCCAAAACTATTAATAATATATCTTTAATTTTTGGTTATTTTTAATTGCAACATTGGTAAAAAAGGCAGTGACAATGGTAAGATTTAGAACACATTAAAACGTTTTAGATTAACATGATATGGATTAAAATGAACTAAAAACTTGTATAAATACTATTATTTGTTATTATTTTTACCCAATATCATCTCATATATGTATATGAGTCATTTTGGATCTTGATTTATTGAATAATTCATCAATATATTTTAATCTTTTAAAAAATAATAACGGTGTCATATCCCTCCCTTATAAATGGACACTAACTCTCCTCTATTCCTTACACTTCAAAATCCTCTTATCTCATCTGTGATATACTTAAATCATTTTATAAAATCCATTACCATATTCTAGAGTTTATGTTTAATCATAATACCATTCTTTTCAAGGCTTAATGTGTAATCCAAAAGTGGTTTCTCAATAAAGTGTAGTTTGAATGTGTATGAAGTAAGATGAGATTTCAGGGAAGGGTTTTATTTTTCAATCACATTTATTTTTGAGTCTACCAATGATAAATAATATATTATTTAAATTATATGGATATTATCCTGTAAACCCCATCTATTTTCTTCTTCACTAGTAAATCATGTAATTTTCATGTAATTTTACGATTTTCATTTATTTGGTTATAAAAATGATCAAAAAAATATTTTAAAGAAAACATGATATTATTTATTCTTTAGTAGAGACTATTTATATAAAATATCTTTATTTTATTTTTATTTTTTTTAAATAATTGTTTTAATATTATTTAATGATTGATGAATTTCATTTTACCCTTTTTTATTTACATAAAATGTTTTAAAATAATATTTATGTTTTCTGAATGAGGATGTTTTTACCCAAGGTGTTAATATAATATTTGTTTTAAAATATACCATATGAATGAATTTTCCAAAAATTATGACATCCCATTTTTTGGATTAATTTATATGTTCCCACGGTTATTTTCAATGATTTTTTTTTGAAAACATTTTTTTTACATTTTAAATAAGATATTTTCATGTAAACAGTTATTTTCCTCAAGAAGTATTCCTTTGATATTTTAATAGAAATCACATATTTTTTAACAAATATTTATTTCAATTAAGCTTACTTGGGGACATGATCCAATTATACTATCATTATTATTTATTTGGATAGTTATTTATTATGATGATGAAATCATGATAAAACACATTTTATTTTTCATGGGTGAAGCAATGATGCATTGATAAATGATTCCAGGACCATATAAAATATATTTAAATGAATTATGAATATTTTAACATTGTGTCTATTATAGTTCATCAATACATTGGGTAATGTGATACTGGTATCTCATGAGATAATGATGATAAAGGTGGACATCTTTGTAGATATATTCGTTCACATTTTGATGTGTGAGTCTGATTGAATCTAGATATTCTAATAGTATTATAAATGTATTTAATTATTAATATATTTTTTTTATTTAGATTAATTAATATGATCTCTTATAGTTCTACTCACAATAATATTAAATAACATTCTTTCAAAAAGCTATGCTCATAGGATTAAGATGTCATATGATAATGATTCTATAAGCCTATTTTATGATTCTAAAATGATTAATACCACTTTAAAATCCTTATTTAATATCATTATGGATATAATTTTATTTGGAGTTTATGGTATAATATTTTATAGGTACGAATAACTTATTTTTATAACACACATTTTATTATGTTATCATGACCTTATGAGCATTTTATGCCCTCTTATGACTGAAACCTCCCATTTTTACACTTACTAACGATCTAAGATTACCATTTCTTATGTTTTATTTAACTTTGTTTGGATGAAAGTATTCAATCGGGATATTTCTATCTAGGAACTAGTAAGAAACTATTTGTGGGCTATGATGATGATCATTTAACAAATTTGTTTTCTAGGTACCATGAATCCAATGTCATAAATCCTTTATGGTCCTTGAGTTAGTATAAATATAATTTCTATTGAATATTAATATATATTGATGTAATATTTATGAATATTATGCTTGGCTCACCTCAGTTGGTATCATAATAAGGTATATTAATTTTTAGAGAATAGTTTTAAATGAATTTATTGAAAACCCTAAGGGCACGTATTAGTAAAGGATACCATCTTGAAGCTTTCTTAAATTTGATATTTTCGTATATTTTAATGAAAAATAACTATTTGGATACTATAAGGTGGATGCATCAAAGAAAACAATTATCCTATGTCAATAAACATTGAAGTTGGTAGACTAAAAATTAACTCAATTGTCTATGCTGCATGATGAGTAAGCCTAATTCTACACACTTGTCTAGGCAATCCCAGGTGATATAATTTGGTAACATTAAAATTTATTTTCGAAACATAATAATGGATTTGTATATATAATGACCATTGTATCCTATGTCAATCCTAAGGAATCATATATTTAAAATCAGGTGTCATGATTTATAAATCATATAAAAGATTTTTTTGATAATATAATTTATAATTATGAGTTTTTATGCTCACACAAACAATTTTAGTTTTTGTAAGGTTATGAAGATAGAACAATGATATTGTGGTGGTGATATGAAGACTCTATAACCAAATTATGTTATTTTAGATTATTTATATGGATACCCCTTTTTCATGAATATTATCTAGGAATTTCCATTAATTTCCTCAGTAGTTAGATGCTGATTATATAGTAAAACGCATAGTGGAATGATGATTTCATCTCTATTCTACTTCTCTTTTATGATATAATTTTTTGGGAATGTTCTCCATGAAAATATTTTGATTTTAACTCTACATAAATTTGATGTTATTTTTGGATTGTATAGGATTTCTCTAAAAAAACACCATATGAAGTGTTGTGTTAATGAAGTCACATTTGATATTCAAAATCAACATCTGATTATCTATCCCTGTGATTTTGAAAATGATAATCCAATGGGAATTACTTCTATTCTAAATGCTTTACTAAATATTTACATGTGATATTTATCTGAAATGGTTGGGAAGAACTCAAAATTTAATATATTCTCATTGTCTAGGATTATTCATATTTATTTACTGATGACTTGTGAATTATTTCATCGAATTGTGGAGTTTAGTTGTCAATTTATCTCATACCTATTTATAAACCAATTTTAAATAATCCATATTGAATGTAACCAATATAGTTTTTGGAATTGAAGAAGAAACTCCAGAAGAATCAAGATAAAATATTTATACTCCCCAGTTCACCCCCTAGGGTAAAGATGTTCTTTTTGTTAATAATAAATATTATCCAATGAAACATTGAATTTATTGTTGAGAAATTTATAATATCACTACCAAGAATAAATATCTTTTACCCTATATTGATGAATTATTTTACCAACTATGTAGAGATCAATGCTTTTCCATGATTGAACTTCATTTGGGATATCATCAATTGAGTCTCAAAAAGGAGGATATACACAATATATCATTCCACACATGGTATAATCATTATTAATTTATAGTGATTCCATTTGAACTTATCAATGAACATGATATATTCATGGATTTAATGAATATTGTATTTATAGATCACCTTGAATTGTTTTTATTAGTTTTATAAATGTTATATTATATATAAAAAGATAATGGAAGACCATAATGATCATTTGAATACTATCTTTATGACTTTGATTAAAGGTAAGTTTTATGCCAAATTCACCAAGTTTAAATTTCACATATAAAACATTCATTATTCTGTCATATAATCTCTTATGAGGGTATTATATAGAGCCTTCCAATATAGAAGATATTAGCCAATCACCCTGACCGACCATTGGGGCAAAATCCACTTTTTTCTTCGATTGGATGGATATTTGGGGCGCTTAGTGAAAATTTTATCATGGTTATCTAATATACAAACCATTTTGAGACATAATGGATCCAATGTACTTTGGATTGATTAATAAGAGTAAAATTTTAATGAGTTGAAAAGAGGATTGGTCAATGAACCTATGCTTATTTAACACTATAGTGGAAAATAGTTTATAATATATTGTGATGTATAAAATAATGTATTGGGATTAATCCTTATACAGAATGATATGGTGATAGATTATTTATCACTCTAATTAAAAATTTCAATGAAAAATTAACAAAATCATGATTTGGATTTATTAGTAGTAATTTTTCCGTTGAAAATAGTTAGGAATTATATTTATGGTTAATGGTGTGATATATATACTGATCAGAATATTGTGAAGTATATATTCATATAAAAACAATTAAACATACATCAAATAATATGGTTGGAGTTTACTAAGGTTTATGATTACTCAATTCATTACAACACCATGGAAGTTGAATATGGTGGCTATCGATTTGAGTCAAAATTATCATGATAAAATGTCCATGATGAGGATTAGAAGAGTTATAATATTTAAGTATTTTTAGAATATTTATATTGAAATCAATAGTAAAGTGGACAAATCATATTTTTCACATATGAATTTTTTACTATCCATTCATGTATGGATTAAAGAGGCCCGCAAAGAGGATTCACAATTAAATAAGAAGATGTGAAATGTTCCAACATTCAACCCCAATTATGATAGAATGATAAGGATTGTGAACCGATTTTGTGTCCCATCAATACAAAACTGAAAGAAAGATATTTTGTGTTAATATCATACTTCATAATACTCTATTCAACCATAAAATATGAATATTTATAGATATATAAAAGAGTATTTATGGATGGATAAAATCAAAGGGTATATTGAATAGTATCTATCTTGATGCTTGATATTTCAACATTTCAATCGAGAGAGACAAAATTTTAATGGGATGTTACAAAAATTACCCATTTCAATATGAAAATGGGAAACAGTTACCATGGATTTCATCATATGAATGCCGAAAAAATATAAAGTGAACAATTATATTTGGGTGTTAGTCTATCTCCATAAGATATTATAAAATTTCATTTCTTATAGAAGAATATTTTTTACATGATTCAGATACAACGATATAAACTAAGGATGTTGTAAGGTTTCATGGATTACTAAATACTTTTTTTATCATGTTTTAAGGAATACCTCAATATTGTGGGGAAGTATTTATCTTACATTGAATATGTATTAGAACATTAGCACTAAATATCATGCTCAAAAAACATGTAAATCTAAGTGAAACATTCAATTATTTCATGATATTTTAAAACATTTTATATGTAATTTAAATTTGGATGGAATCATGAAATTCTACTATTTGAGTTTTTATACAATAATAGATTTCACTAAAGCATTTAAATGTCTTCTAATGAACCCCTATATGGAGGGAAGTCTTGAAATCCAATATGATGGGATGAAATTATACAATGAAAACTATTGATACATGATATGGTCTCAGAAATGCTAGAAAAGGTAAAATCCATTCAGTATCATATTAGGGTAGCCCTGAGTTGACAAAAAAGTAAGGATGGAAATTATTAGTGATATATAGAGTTCAATTTTGGTGAAATTGTATTCCTATAACTTTATCTTTGTATAAGTTTTATGAAATTTTGATACATATGAATTTCAATTCCAATATATATCTATCCCTTTGAAATTCTTGATCATGTCAGGAAGGTTTTTTTATCACTTTCCGCATTCACTGAATCCCTCTCAAGTTCAGGATGTGTTCCATGTTTCTATGTTGATGAATTAGATACCCAATCCTTTATATGTATTTAACATAGAGGTTATATAATTAATAAATTCCTCTATTACAAGTATCAAACAATGAATATTATGGATTGAAGTGATAAAGTGCTATGAAGCAAGAACACTCACTTGGTCAATGTTTTTTCATGATTTTATAAATTTTAGGATGCTACTTGGGAACTCGAGGCTATGATGAGGCTGAAATATCCTTATTTGTTTGTATCAATGATAGGAAATTTAGAGTGTAATATTATTATAAAATGGATAGGATATAAAAAGAATTATTTTATGATATATTACTTTTTAAATAAATTTATTTTCATTAGTGGAATTTGTTAAACAGGTCATTATGTTTAAATAAACAATGATACACTATTATATTAGTGTTATTAAAATATTTCCATTATAACCAATGAATTAAATTAGAGGTATGAATAAGAAAAAATAAAATATTAAAAAGGTATATACATGTTATCTAATTAATAATTATTTATTAATTCATAATAAATATGTACAAAATTGAAAGTAATTTCATTTTCTACATCAAAAATATGTTTTCTTGAAAATGGGTTTTATTTCATTTCATGCCTAGATATTATAATTTTTTTTCACATTTGGAAGTTTATCTTAAAAAATGTATCACATTTAAAAGAATAATATCAAAATTATTTAAATTTGAATTTAATATCTTGATATAAAAAAAATCTATGTTCGATAACATACAAGATATGAAACAACCAGAAAAAACGAACTATAAAATATTATTATTTAAACATGGATGTTATATCCTAACCATTGACGTAACATCCCAAGTAAGTAATGAATAATAGATATTTTTAATTATGTCTATTAATGAATTAGATAGTTTTTTAGAAGCTTAAAATGAAAATAAATCCAATCTTAAGCATCGAATACACTAATATTTTTAAAAGATTGTTTTATTGTCTTTTGATGGAAAACAATTTTTGAATATATATTTTGACAATTTTATAAGCTATTTTTGTCAAAATGAACTTATTCTTTATGATTGGGACATCAAAATTTACTTTGTGTGAATTTTTGGTATTTTTCTGACAATGTTCATTTTTTAATGAATAGTGAAAAATACTGCATTTTACATCAAAATTGCTTTTTAATCAAATTTATTTATATGATTATATTATCTTTTGAATTGGTTTTAAAGTGAAATTAGAATATATTTTTACCATTTAATCCAATAGTGGTCATTGAAATTAATTTCACCTTGAAATTGGACTTAAACTAGTGTCAATCTTTTGATACTTATTGTTTTATAAAAACACGCTATTTGCTTTGACAGTGAGAATTAATTATTAAATTAATTAATGAAAATTATATGTTTTGAATTTTGTAAAATAGAAAAAAAAATTTAATTTAGAATTTTAAATATATCTTAGGGTGAAATTTTGGTATTTTCTGAAAAACTTCAATTTTTGATGAATAGTGAAACCACTAAGTGGAACTTAAAAAACTGATTTTTTGTTTAAATGAAAATTTACCACCTCTGCGTTTTGAATTTCAAAAATCTGACATACATGGTTATAATTAAGAATTGAAATGTGGTTCAATGGGATTAAAATATTATTTTGGTGAATAATAACTTTTATGTTTTTAATTACGATTAGTGGTAATTAGTGTAGTTTAAGGAAAAAATAATGCTTTAATATTATGAAATGACCTATACACATGTCCTACCTCTATTGGATGTGTCATGGACGAAAAAGAAAATCTATGGGTCAACTTGGGGACCCCATTGAGTCACTTTGGTTGGAAAATGACATTAATATCGTTTTATTTAATGTTAAAGTAAAAATGACATAAACATGAGTTATTTTACTAAAACAATTTTTACATGAGGTTACAGAAGTCCGATTTTTTATTATAAATAGTCATTGGAAATCTAAAACTATTTCCTACATCATAGTATTTTTTTATAATTTTTAGACGTTAAATAAATTAAATTATTTACGACATCATGATAATGCAGCGATTACCTCATTAATAAAAGATTTAAATAAAATGAAATGATAATGTAAAATCTATGACATAAACATGTCCAAAACCTATTGGATGGGTGTATTTAGAACCCTTATCACCTTAACCTATAATTATATGAATGTGGGACCTTTTTAATCTGAAAATAATTTTAGAATAAAGTAACATTTCTTTACATTCCAAGAGTGCCCCTCCTCTCCTCTTATAAATGGCTCCCACCTCTACCTCCTTACCCACACTTACAAAGCCTTTGGATCGGCCAAAACCTACCCATTTTGTCTCTCCACATCCCTATATTACTCCTTGAAGCCTCACTTTGGTTATAAGTCTTCCCAAGTAATCCTTTGAGCTCAAACCAAAGGGAGTCAACCGATTTTAAGGTAATGTCTTCACTTGAGTCCTTTTGTTTTATTTTACTTCTCAAACCACCTAAACACTTTTTATTCATTTCTTTTGTAACAAATACAGTATCTTCAATATACTAGGATGTTTTTATAAGAAGTATTCGAGCAACACATACACACACCTACATCTAATGGTTAAAGAACATACTGTTTCCGTGGATGGCGAATTTCGACCTCCCGAAACGAAGATTGTTCAACATTCTTTTAACCCCTTCAAAGGTGGCCATTAAGATGAAAATATATTTATATATGATATATAATATGTTTATGTTTTCCTTAGGCTTCTGTATTTTTCATTTTGGGCATACCTTTATGGTTTCCATTATGGGTAAACGTGATATCTTCATTTAAGGAATGCGGACTACCGCCCCCTCAAAGTGATTAGATTTGTTAAATACCATATGTGGGACGTATAAAGGATGGAGTTATGATATGATATATGATATTAAACTGGAAGTATAATATCCCTTTATATCATTATGATTCAATTCTATAAAATATGAAATAGAAATGAAAGTAGCGTCCATGCGTACATACGGCTTACTGTCTCCATGAACGGTGCATTTCATTTCTTACCTCTAAATGATTATGTAATATTATAAATGCATGTATATACTGGATATATATGATATATATGATATATAAATCATGATTATAATTCTGGATATAATGGATACATGAACATCTTGTAATTATAAAGGGTTTATTTTTTACTCAAGTACCAATGATCGTTAAAACGACCGTTATTAACTTAAATAATTACATAGTGTTAATGACATGGAAATAAGTGATATAAAAGGAATAATGAACTTGAAAAATGTTCTTAAACAAGTAGAAAATAACTCAAAATTATTATTCAGGAGATTAATGAACGACCGAGTCAAGTCGGACACGAGGTATGAGACTTTATCTTAATATCCTTTCATTGAGGCATATTTTGTTTTATACACAACCTTCTTTTATACGGTGTATAAACCCCTTTGACTTTTACATTTATTGAAAATGAATCTTTTTTATATGAAGAATTTACTAAACAAAAAAGGGAATGTTTTTGTCATACGTATGCGGTGACAATGAATTCTCCGCCACCGTGACCATTATTTGAGTTTTGGCTTCCTCTACAAGTCATACCTTTTTTTTGAAAAATAAATACCATGTTATACTTTTCTTTTGTTTTGGTATTGAAAATGGTTTTCATAATGTTTTTATATCAATGTGTTGTATTGATATCTTGTTATTGAAAGGTGGAAATGTTATGTTTCCTTTATGCATGTTTTATGTGATGCGATTATGTTGAGGTTCTTGGGAATTATTATGAAGACGGGTGGTTCCGTGATAAACTAAGGGCGGGTGAGCCCGATATAGCTCTCCAATGCATTGGGTAACGTGAAGGAGTGAAACGTTAAGGTTTCTTCGAAGAGATTTTGGGAATATACTGTGATGGGTATTCCAAACATAACCAAGAGGGTTACACCCTAGGTAAGAATGATATGAATGCCTCAAGTTACCTTTATATCTTATGATTTCTATTATTTATTCATGATTTTATGAGGTATGTTAAAGTGATTATGTTTTATGGGTAAAGTATGATTTCATTCTTATGTATATATGAACTTATGTTTCCTTTCCATATTTTTATAACCCATACTGAGATTTTTATGCTCATCCTAAGTTTTTTTGAAATTTTTTTCACAGGTCAAGGGAAAGGTACATGATACGATGTTAATTTCAAGGAAGTGTCAAGAATTAATCCATGTTTTATTTTAAATATGTTTCCATTTATGGAAAAAATGAATACTATCTTTATGTAACCACTTTGTTTATATGTGGAATGTAATGAAATTTTTATGTTCTAATTCTCTAAATCTCTTAACCTGAAAAGATCCTGAATGTGTAATCTTGTAATAATTCAAGATTAAGTAAGGTTTAAGGCTGGGGCCTTATAGTTGGTATCAAAGGTCGGTTTAGATAACATTAGGAGTTAGAATTCAATTAAATGATTATCCAAAAATATTTTTTTATGGTCAAATTGAAATGATATAGCATTTGAAAATTACCATGTTGCTCCATCTAAAAATGTTTGTTCAGAATGGTTTTCCGCAGAGGAAACATGGAAGTAGTGCTAGGAAGGAATACAGAAGGAAATAACCTTCCGAATCAGCATCATGAGATGGTCAGAATTGGAACTGAACAGTTTGTTGCAGTAATAGTGTAGTTGACTCAAGCGATAAATGGTTGTGGTATCCATGCACGAGATCAGCCAGATCAACCGCAGAGGAACCTGTTAGTAGTGTAACATTTAATGAGGCAACACCCCCATCATTCAGAGGATCATCTGACCCTGTGCTAGCTGAAGGGTGGATTAAAGCACTTGAGAAGATTTTCTATGTCATGGGGTGTTCAGACAATCAAAAGGATAGCCTTGTTATTTACAGTTAGGAGGGTGAAGCAGATGAGTGGTGGTCGATGGTTAAAAATATCAGGGACGCTGATGAGATTGATGCTCTCGAATGGGATGAATATAATGGTATGTTTCTTGAAAAGTATTTTCCTCAGGCTGTTCGACTAAGGATGGAAAAAGAATTCTTGGAATTGAGGCAAGACGAAGACTCAGTGGCTACCTATGAATAATGGTTCTCTCGATTGGCACGGTATGCTCCAAATTTTATCCGAGACCTTGATAGTAAAATCAATCATTTTCACTCAAGATTAAAGCCAAAATATCGAAGGGAATTAGCTTCTCATGAGTTTAAAAGTTATGAAATGCTTGTTCGATGTGCTAAGAAGGTGTAAATGGAGTTTTTTGATGATCAAGTGTTCTATAACAACCAACAGAAGATGAGACCAAGGTGGTAGGAGAAAGGGAAGAATTCTTAAAAAAAGTCTGATGGTAAGAAATCTAAGTTTCTAGTTTGTCATAAATGTGGCAAAAGGCGTGCTGGGGAATGTCTTATGAATTCTGGAAAGTGCTACCGATGTGGTAAGATGGGACCTAAGGCTCGTGATTGCACTGAAAAAGATCAAGGTGATGGTAAGTTCAAATTTTATTTAGAGTTAGTGAAATGTTTTAAGTGCAATGAGATGGGTAACTATGCAAACGAGTGTCCGAAAAAGAGCTCGAGTGATGGGAAGCAGTTGGACTACGAGAAGAAAGGGGTGGTGAAATCCTTTGAAACTACTTCAACAGATTTCGGGCCATCAAATGAAGTTGTATCAGGTACTTTGTTTGTTTTTTCAGATTATTCTAGTGTGTTGTTTGATTCGGGGTCTACACATTCTTTCAACTCCGAAAACATTTCTAGTAAAATGGGAATATCATCTCAATAAATGACTCCTAAACTTTTGGTAAAAACACCTGGGGGAAATTTTGAGGAAAAAATAATTTATAAGAATCTTCCAATCCTTATCTGTGGAAAGAACCTACTTGCAAACCTTATTGTTCTACCTCTTGTAGAGTTTGATGTTATCCTGGGTATGGATTGGCTCTCTATTTACCATGCTAAGATTGATTGTAGAGCTAAAGAAGTTTCTTTTCAGAAATACTTTTAGTTTGTGTACAAGAATGAACCCTTACATTTGATAACATATCAAGAGGCTGAGAAATTTTTAATATATGGAAATGAATGATACCTTGCACACATCATTGAAAATAAAGGAACCTTTCAGAATAATGATGTGCCAGTGGTAAATGAGTATCCTGATGTTTTTCCTGATAAGTTGCCTGGAATAATACCAGATCGGGAATTTGAGTTTACTGTTGACTTAGTTCCTGATGCTAAGCCAATTTCAAAACCCCCTTATCGAATGGCTCAAATTGAACTTTTAGAGTTGAAGGTACAATTGCAAGATTTATTAGAGAAATGTTTCATTAGACCTAGCATGCCACCATGGGGTGCTCCTGTTTTATTTGTTAAAAAGAATGATGGTTCTATGAGACTTTGCATTGATTATAGAGCCTTGAATAACATCACTGTTAAGAACAAATATCATTTGCCTCATATCGATGATTTGTTTGATCAGCTCCAGTGAGCAATGTTTTTTTCAAAGATTGACCTGAGATCGGGTTACCATCAGCTGAAGGTAAAGGAAGCAGATGTTCTGAAGACTGAGTTTCATACAAGATATGACGAGTATGAATTTGTAGTAATGCCTTTTGGGCTAACCAATGCACCTACTGTATTCATGGACTTAATGAATAGAATTTTCCATGAGTTATTGGATATGTTTGTGGTGGTTTTCATTGATGATATTTTGGTGTTTTATAAAAGTAAAGAGGGGCATGAAAGACATTTAAGGATTATTTTTCAAACCTTAAAAGAAAAGAAATTGTATGGGAAATTCAGCAAGTGTGTGTTTTAGTTGCAAAAAGTTTCTTTCCTTGGTCACATTGTTTCAAAAGATGGGATAACTGTTGATCCTGCAAAAACAAAAGTTGTGGAAGACTGGCCAAGACCCACAAATGTTGCTGAGATTCGTAGCTTCCTTGGTTTGGCAGGCTATTACCGAATATTTGTTAGAAATTTTTCACGATTATCTATTCCAATGACTATTCTTACTCGGAAGGGTGTTAAGTTTATCTGGACAAAATAATGTGATGATTGTATTCCGGAGATGAAAAGAAGATTGGTGAATGCTCCAGTTTTGGCACTACATTCCAGGAATGGTGAGTTTGTTATATACAATGGTGCTTCATTGAAAGGACTTGGTTGTGTCCTAATGCAGAATGATCAGGTAATTGCTTATGCTTTACGACAGTTGAAAACTCATGAGGTAAATTACCCTACAAATGATTTGGAATTAGCTGCTGTTGTTTTCATTTTAAAAATTTGGAGGCATCATTTGTATGGAGTATAGTGTGAAATATATACTGATCATAAAAGATTAAATTATATATTCACTCAGAATGAATTGAACATGAGACAAAGGATATGGCTAGAATTAATCAAGGATTATGATTGTACAATTCATTACCATCCGGGAAAAGCAAATAAAGTGGCCGATGCATTGAGTCGAAAAAGTAATTCTTCATTAATAATGTTGCGTTTGGAACGTGATCCTTTGGTCAAGGATTTGATGAACTTTGGCATAGAAGATGTTGGAGTAGGAATTTCTTATGTTTTGTTTCAGGTATCAGTGAGATCATCTCTATCAGACAGAATCAAGAAAGCACAGAAGCAAGACAGTGAGTTGCAGAAAAAGGTAGAGCTGGTTCAGAAGCTTAAGTTGCCTAAATTCAACACTGATACTTATTGTGTTTTGAGATTTGGGAAGAGAGTGTGTGTGCCTTCTGATTCACAGTTGAAGAGAGAGTTGTTATGTAAAGCTCATAGTTCTCTGTTTTCAGTTCATCCTGGCAGTAGTAAGATGTACAGAGATCTGCGGGGGTATTACTGGTGGGATGGAATGAAAAGAGATATTGCTGATTTTACTATGAAATGTTTGACTTGTCAATAGGCTAAAGTAGAGTGGTAGTTACCGAAAGGGATGCTTTAGACTTTACCAGTGCCAGAGTGTAAATGGGAGAATATATCCATGGAATTTTTTGTGGGATTACCGAAGACATCTTAGGTAATAATGCAATCTGGGTTATTGTTGATCGCTTGACTAAATCTACTCATTTCCTTACTATACGAGATACTTTCTCTCTAGATCAACTTTACCTTTTGTATCTTAAAGAGATAGTTAGGTTACATGGAGTTTCTCTCTCCATTGTATCTCATCGTGATCCCAGTTTTACTTCTATCTTTTGGAGGGGCCTTCATAAGTCATTGGGTACTGAATTAAATTTTAGTACAGCTTTTCATCCTCAATCAGATGGGCAATCAGAACGAAAATTCAGACATTGGAGGATATGCTACGTTCTTGCTCTATGAATTATCAGGGAAGTTGGGACCAATATCATTCTTTGGTTGAATTTTCATATAATAACATTTTTCATTCCAGTATACAGATGGCGCCATTAGAGGCGTTATATGGGAAGTAGTGTCGAACTCCAGCTTTCTGGGATGAAGTGGGTGAAAGGAAGTTGATGGGACCAGAATTGGTAGAAGAGATGGTAGAAAAAGTTCAGTTGATTCAGATACACATGAGAACAGCTCAGAGTAGGCAGAAGAGTTATGCGGACAATAGGAGGAAGGATCTCTCTTTTGAGGTAGGTGATCATGTTTTTGTCAAAGTATCACTATGGAAAAGTGTGATGCAACATGGTAAGAAAGGAAAGCTGAGTCCAAGGTTCATTGGACCATATGAAATTCTGGAGAGAGTTGGATCATTTTCTTACCAAGTGTATTTACCTCCGAGTTTATCTTAGGTACATAATGTTTTTCACGATTTGATGTTGAGAAAGTATATGCCAGATCCATCTCATATTTTGAGTCCAGAGGTAGTTCAGCTGAAAGAGAACCTTTCTTATGTGGAACAACCGATCCAGATTCTTGACCACCGGGAGCAAGTGTTACGGAATAAGGTGATTTACCAGTTAAAGGTTTTTTGTAAAAACCACATGATGGAAGACACAACATGGGAATCTGAAAATGAAATGAGGGATAAGTACCCCCATTTATTCAATAAGTAAACAAATTGTGGGGAAGAAATTTTCTAAAGGGGGGAAGGATGAAACATCCCAATTAAGTAATGAATAATAAATATTTTTATCTATGTCTATTAATGAATTAGATAGTGTTTAGAGGCTTAAAATGAAAATAAATCCAATCTTAAGCATGGAATACACTAATAATTTTAAAAGATTGTTTTACTACCTTTTGATGGCAAACCATTTTTGAATCTATATTTTGACAATTTTATAATATATGTTTGTAAAAATAAACTTATTCTTTGTGATTGGGACATCAAAATTTACATTGTGTGAATTTTTGGTATTTTTCTGACAGTGTTCAGTTTTTAATGAATAGTGAAAAATACTGCATTTTACATCAAAACTGCATTTTAATCTAATTTATTTATATGATTATATTATCTTTTGAATTGATTTTAAAGTGAAATTAAAATATATTTTTACCATTTAATCCAATAGTGGTCATTGGAATTAATTTCACTTTGAAATTGGACTTAAACTAGTGTCAATCTTTTGATACTTATTGTTTCATAAAAACACGCTATTTGCTCTGAAAATGGGAATTAATTATTAAATTAATTAATGAAACTTATATGTTTTGAATTTTGTAAAATAGATAAAATTTTTGAATTCAGAATATCAAATATATCTTAGGGTGAAATTTTGGTATTTTTCTGAAAAACATCAATTTTTGATGAATAGTGAAACCACTAAGTGGTACTTAAAAAACTGATTTGTCGTTTAAATGAAAATTTTCCACCTATGTGTTTTGAATTTCAAAAATACAACATACATGGTTGTCATTAAGAATTAAAATGTGGTTCAATGGGATTAAAATAATTTTTTGGTGAATAGTAACTTTTATGTTTTTAATCGCGATTAGTGGTAATTAGTGTAGTTTAAGGTAAAAATAATGTTTTAATGATATGAAATGACCTAGACACATGTCCTACCCTTATTTTATGTGTGATTTCTGACCACGACCATCCATGGGTCAACTTGGGGACCCTATGGAGCCACTGTGGTAGGAAAATGACATTAATATCTTTTTATTTAATGTTAAAGTAAAAATGACACAAACATGAGTTATTTTACTAAAACATTTTTTACACGAGGTTAAACAAGTCATATTATTGATTATAAATAGTAATTGGAAAGCTAAAACGATTTCCTACATCATAATATTTTTTTTATAATTTTTAGACTTTAAATAAATTAAATTATTTATGACATCATGATGATGCACTGATTACCTCATTAATAAAGGATTTAAATAAAATGAAATGATATGTAAATTATATAACCTAAACATGTCTAAAACCTATTGGATGGGTGGATTTCGAACCCTTATCACCTTAACCTCTAATTATATCAATGTGGGACCTTTTGAATCCGAAACTCATTTTAAAATAAAGTAACATTTCTTTACTTTCAAAGAGTGCCCCTCCTCTCCTCTTATAAAAGGCCCAGACCTCTACCTTTTTAACCACACTTCCAAAGCCTTTGGATCCGCCAAAACCTGACCAATTTGTCTCTCCACATCCCTCTCTTACTCCTTGAAGCCTCACTTTGGGAAGAAGTCTTCCCAAGGAAGCCTTTGAGCTCAAACCAAAGGGAGTTACCCGATTTTATGGTAATGTCTTCACTTGAGTCCTTTTGTTTTATTTTACTTCTCCAACCCCATAAAATATTTTTATTCATTTCTGTTGTAACAAATCCAGTATATCCAATATACTAGGATGTTGTTATAAGATGGATTCGAGCTACACAATCACATACCTAAATCTAATGGTTAAAGAACATACTGTTTCCGTGGATGGCGAATTTCGGCCTCCCGAAACGATGATTGTTCAACATTCTTTTAACTCCTTCAAAGGTGGCCATTAAGATGACACTATATTTATATATGATATATAATATATTTATGTTTTCCTTAAGCTTCTTTATTTTTCATTTTGGGCATACCTTTATGGATTCCATTATGGGTAAACACGATTTCTTCATTTACGGAAGTGCGGACTACCGCCCCCTCAAAGTGATTTGATTCGTTAAATACCATATGTGGGATGTATAAAGGATGGAGTTATGATATTTTATATGATATTATACTAGAATTATAATATACCTTTATATTATTATGATTATATTCTATAAAATACGAAATAGAAATGAAATTAGTGTTCATGCGTACGTACGACTTACCGTCCCCATGAACGGTGCATTTCATTTTTTACCTCTAAATGATTATGTAATATTATAAATGCATGTATATACTGGATATAATTGATATATATGATATATAAATCATGATTATAATTCTGGATATAATGGATACATGAACAACTTGTAATTATAAAGGGTTTATTTTTGACTCAAGTACCAATGATCGTTAAAACGATCGTTATTAACTTAAATAATTACATAGTGTTCATGACATGGAAATAAGTGATATAAAAGGAATAATGAGCTTGAAAAAGGTTCTTAAACAAGTAGAAATTAACTCATGTTTTTTCATACATATGCATCGACAATGACTTCTCCACCGCCGTGACCATTATTTGAGTTTCAGATTCTTCTACAAGCCATACCTTTTTTTAAAAGAAAAATAAATACCATGTTTTACTTTTATTTTGTTTTGGTATTGAAAATAGTTTTCAGAATTTTTTTATATCAATGTGTTGTATTGATATCTTGTGATTGAAAGGTGGAAATGTTATGTTTCCTTTATGTATGTTTTCTGTGATACGATTCTGTTGAGGTTCTTGGGCATTATTATGAAGACGGGTGGTTCCGTGGTAAACAAAGGGCGGGTG
Organism: Viscum album; assembly: GCA_963277665.1. NCBI lineage: Eukaryota > Viridiplantae > Streptophyta > Magnoliopsida > Santalales > Viscaceae > Viscum > Viscum album. The sequence continues at coordinate 97,855,018 of OY728141.1, read as the reverse complement.
AGCCCGATATAGCTCTCCAATGCATTGGGTAACACGAAGGAGTGAAACGTTAAGGTTTCTCCGAAGAGATTTAGGGAATATACTGTGATGGGTATTCCAAACGTAACCAAGAGGGTTACGCCCTACGTAAGAATGTTATGAATGCCTCAAGTTACCTTTATGTATTATGATTTCTATGATTTATTCATGATTTGATGATGTATGTTAAAGTGCTTTTGTTTTATGGGTAAAGTATTATTTCATTCTTATGTATATATGAAATTATGTTTCCTTTCTATATTTTTATAACCCATACTGATCTTTTTATGCTCATCCCAAGTTTTTTTGAAATGTTTTTCAGAGGTCAAGGGAAAGGTACATGATATGATGATAGTGTCAAGGAAGTGTCATGAATGAATCCAGATTTTATTTTAAATATGTTTCCATTGATGGGAAAATGAATACTTTCTTTATGTAACCACTTTGATTATATGTGGAATGTAATGCATGTTTTATGTTCTAATTCTCTAAAACTCTAAACCTGAAAAGATCTTCAATGTGTAACCTTGTAATAACTCAAAATTAAGTAATGTTTAAGTCTGGGGCATTATAATTGAAATAAAAGATATATATAGTATTAGATTAATTATGATATGTATACATTTTCCTTATAAAACAATAATGTTTTTATTAATGATTAATAAATGGTCACTCCTTTTTTAGTAATGTCATTTTATTCTTAAAAAATATGATTTCTTAAAAAATGGTTTTTTTATACTTGTGACTGAAAATTTTAATTAAATTCACTAATTTTTAGAATATATTTTTAAAAATTATACCATTTTTTAAATATACATATGAAAATTATCTTTGGGTGATTTTATCTATTTTGACGATGAGATTGATTTTTCAGTGAATGTTGAAAATATCAATTTTTGTAGTATTTTCATTTCTTTTCATTAAAAAGTAACATTATAATTTTTATCTGAAATTAACATATGAATTTATTAATTGGATAAAACAAAATTAAATATATTTAAATTTTTATTATACTTCATTATTGAATAAGTTCATTTTTGGGCTTAAAAATAATTTTTTCTAAAAACTATAATTCTTTGCATTTTTAGGTTAAAATATAAATATATTTACACCACTTAGGGAAAATAAATCAGAAAAAAAAGATTTTTTCATTTAAATTATTAGTTATAATTTGTTTAATTGACCCCTTTTAATTTTTATCAATATAAATAGTAACTGTAGTAAATGTTTTGTTACCATGGTAAAAGTGAATTGTGTAACTAAGGTTAAAAATAATAAGTTATGGCTTAAAATTTTTGTAAAAAAATGTATTTATTTTATATGAAAAGATTTTTTAGACCTTAAATATATATGATTTAGAAATTTTAATGTTTCTATATGTATTCCTCTAAGTAGATATTTATATTATTTTTAGTAAATATAAAGTAAAAAATGTCTCTCTCTTACTTTTAATATAAATTATATTTAATGGTAGGGATAAAAATAAATCAAATTTTTTAAAAAAATTCATTTAATATATATATTATTTTTCATCATTTTAATTTAATTTTAATTTTTAGTAATGAAAAAATTTTCTTAATCTTGTAACCAACGCAGACTCTGGGATTGGGCAAGTAGTAGAAAAATCAATCACAAAATTTTTAGAACTATAAAAATAATTTTGTTTGATTGTTTATTAGTGTCCCATGAAATTTAGGGATGAAAATAAATTAGAAGATTTTATTTAATGTATTATATTCAATTTATTTTTCTTTCATGTTGTTTTCATTGATAAATTAAATGAATTGTTCAAAAAATAGAATTAACAATATCTTATAATAAACAAAATTTTTTTAAATGAATTAAAATTAATAAAAATAATAACATAAGAAAAGTGAATGGGATATGATTAAAAATATCTATCATGGTCCATTTATGGTCCACTTTTACTTTCATAGTATCTTTCGTGACACATTTATTATAAAAATAATGGTTTCCATGGTTATAGAAAAAAAGATTTACAAGGTTTTAAAAACACATGATAAGGGGAATAAAAACCTTAACATGTAAAACATTCTCTTTATGAGATTATTCATAATTATAGTGATTCTATATTTTACTTATAACAAATTGGAGACATTTTTTTCATGGTAATTAACTTATATTAACTTAATACATTAAGAAAAATCAATGAGACCCATCCTAACTCTTATAAAAGGGAACCCATTATCCTCTTTTTTCACAGATAAAAAACATTTTAGTATATATAATACCAAAAAATCACAAATACCCCATACTAAATTTTAGAGTTCTTATTTTGGGTAGAATATGAACCTTAAAATGATTAAGTTGTAATGGAAATGAATTTTTCCAAAGAAGAGGTATATCTTTTAACTGAATGTTTTTGTTTTATTTCTTCTTCTAACATCATAAAATATTATTCAACCACACTGAAATAATAAGAATTTTAATTTATAAGTAATTATATGATTTTATGTTAGTGTAAAATCCTATATCCATACCCACTTCTATGAAATTGGATGCAAAACCATCTTTCATTTGTATGATATATTATGACTTCATGAACCGACATAATTTATTTCCATCACCACATCTCATGAATAATTATAATTATATATTTAAAATATATGTATTTATTTATATTATATTAATGAAATATTTATCATTATTAAAATATGAGATATCACCTATTTCATAACATTCAATATATTTAAAAAATAATAATGCTGTTAAAGTGTTAGTGTTGATTACCACCTCCAGTAAGTGATGTGATTTTTTTTCATCACCACTTAACATGGATATTATATATAATTTTTTAGATATATAATATGATACATTTTATAATATAATAATTCAATAATGTTAAAATATTATTTACCTTCTTCCAGTCATGATCATTGAAAAATTGAAACGTTACTCAAGATTACGTACGACCAACCATATCTATATTTTAATGAAGTTCATCTATCACAACCATATTTAATGGTTAGTTATAAAATTATAATTAATTTATAAAATTTATAATTATTCATGACTAATATTATGGATATTATGGAGGAATTACCTCTTTGACCACAATCAACACAACAGATTAATTTAGATGTTTTGAACCGAGAATCCTAAAAATAGGTGATGTGGACTTAACAGATCAAGTAATTAAATATGTCATTGAAATTAATGGGATAAATGGGTTAATTATCAATGAATAAACCCTTAAAAGTTTATTATGAATGTATAAAATTGATAATTTTTTGTTATTTTGGAGCTAAAGGATATACTTGGCATGTTCGGACCCAAGGTAAGTGATTTCATCACAAATTTCCCTCATTCACGAATATTTTATTAATATGAACATATTTTATTTTATATGGTTTATATAATAAAATTTTTGATGTTATATCATAACTAACTAAAAATTTATGGTAGTTAAATTTTAAATTAAAATTATTTTTTAAAATGGGATTTTCTATGAATGTTACCATGCCGTAATAGGGGTTTTAACACCATTTCTTCTCTTTAAGTTATTTCATTTCATTAATGATTATATTATGTCTTGATTATGTGTGGGAAAACATTTTTGATATATTTATTATTTAAATTTTGTTTCAGTGGATTTAACATTTTTATAGATAATTTCTCCATTTTTAAATTCCAAGATCGATTATATGATCTTTATAATGGTCATTCATCTCAAATTCCCTTTATCTGGTAGACATGTTTATGTTATGAATGTATTTTATTTTATTATGTGAATATACCGAATATCATACATGTTATATCATTATTATACTTTTTTTCATGATATATAATGTTTGAATTAATGTTATTATTTCACGGTGTAACAATTTAAAAGTTACCAATGGGAAAAGGGATTCCTGTTTCAATTCCATTTTAATAAAGAATTATTATAATTAAATTTCCATTTAGAAATTATGTGATCCATATTTGATAAATTCTTTTCATATATCTTATCTTCTAGTTATTAATTTAATTTTTATGTTTACATAATATTTTTCTTTGTTTGGTACTCAAAATTGTTTAAAATTTATTATTAAAAGATGATCTTATTTTCCTCTTTTAGTTGGATTGAATTTTTCATCCATATCAATGTTTTGTTTAAAAATTGAATCATTTTTTTAATATTATTCAATTAATTTCTAAGTCACATTTACATATGAATTTTTAAAAAATAATTAAAAATTATCTTTTAGGATTTTTTCTGAAAAAATCTACTTTTACCGATGGTGTGAACAAATTTTTTTTTAATGATTATGGAACGTACCTAATTTCCCCCTATCATGGAAACAAAATTATTTAAATATTACATTAAAAATTTATATTATATTTTCAAAGAAAATGTGTTCCTAATAATTTAGAAAATTTTTCTTTTAAAAGTGATTTTCAAAGTGAAAAGGTCATTTTCCTCAAGAATTTTAGTAATGACATATGTGTGATAATTTTATTCATCAACAAAGAATAAAAATTAATTTTATTATGTTCAAGTGAATATTTATTATAATGGTACCATCATTACTCTTTCTATGAATGGATTATGGCTGGTTCAAAAATATTTTTAAGCAACCCATTTCATTTCTCTAGATTAGTCACTGTATGAAAGGAATAATCGGTGTTTATGTGAGTTTTATGATGAAATAAACATTAATTTACATAATTCACACTATGGTTAATGGAAATTTTCTATAATGATGGGTTTTCCCCATATATATCATGACGATATGTGAGCCCAATATAGTTAATAATGATCATTGGGATAGATATAGCTCTCTAATTCATTGGATAATGACTATGTTCTTTCTAAAATTATTGAGATATTTTACAATAATTGTTATTCTTATTTTAATGGTTTTAACGGTTTTGTGAATATAATGTTCCCTGATACCAAAGCATTGTATTTATGAATGATATGAGTTTTTAAAGTTTTTTGATCAAGATTGACATTACATGGATCATTTTTATTGATTCCTATGACTCTAGACATTGTATGTATTTATTCCATGTTTCATGATTGATGATCTAGGTATTCATGGGTATAAATTCCCATATTGTGTTTTTCTTATTCACTTTGATTATTTCATCTTACCCTTTGATTATGTTTTTATCAATGATCGAATTCAATTGTAATACTTATTTTTACTCTTACTAAGCATTTAAGCTCAACCTTATTATGTTAACATTACCCCATGTCATTAAAATGGTTATTACTATGTTATTTCTAAGTATTTTAATAGATGTGAATAAATTAGGGGGTATGATATATATTTGTATGAAAATTATTTTTTTATATCTGAATTGTTATGAAAGAGTTAATCCTTTTTCTCTAAATCTCTAAACATAGATGGTAATTTTGTATGTAAGTGATACCATTTTTCTATTTGATATTGTATGTATGGATGGTTAAAATTTAGTCACATTTAATGGTACTAAAATATGATATATATATATATATAGACAATATTTTTAACATCGAATATATGATTGTGGATCTGGGGATGTAATAGTTGTTATTAGAGTAATGATTTTATAACAATCTAAATATAGTTTTATTCATGTGAGGTTATCTTAATAGTTATAGATACCATCGTCTGTTTATAAGTTTGTGTTTGATTATATTTTCAAAGGAATACGAACTGACTTTTAGGCTTATGTGTTGTGAATATTAGTCGATTAAGTGTTTTTTGAGAAAAATTATTGATAATAAAACCCTAGGAGTAAGTTTTTGTTTTAGGGAATCTTTTATTTTAGAAACAATTATTCTATATTATATTTTTTTAATATAAATGTTATTGATAAACATGGGAGTTTCTATGATATTTTATGTAGATTAAATTATGGGTTATCATATAGTTTTCCCTGATATTGAAATGTTATTTGGAGATTAAGTTATTTTTGAAGAAGTTAACTATTTTGGGGAAACTATATGAATAATGTACATAAAAATATATTTGTGAAAGGGGATATTTTTATTTAAGTAATAAATAAGGAATTTTATTTTAGAGGAATATATGATTTTAAAGTGTATTTATGATGATTTGTGAAAAATTATTATCATATTTTAAAGAATATATGATTAGGGCATATACATTTTTTGAAATATGACTTTATGAGTGAAAATTATTTATTGGAGATAAATGTTAAATTTATCATGGAATAGAATGTGATAAAATAATTATAATATAAGTTTTTAATGGTTAATAATATAATTTATAGTTTTATGGAATATTATTTATCTAATTATGTAAGATAACATTTAGTGTTAATGTTGAAAATTTAGAGATTAATGTTGAATTATTCATATGTTGGTTTATTCATATTGAATATTATATTGTCTTAATCTAAAATTTTTAGTTTTAGTTAATATATAATGAAATATGAAAATATTTTTATCCCTTTATAGGCTATGTGATTCATTATAAGTTGATTTAGTGCTTCATGTACTAATAAATCGTCTAGAATACTTTTCATTTGGAAAAAAATATGAGATCAAGGTGAACATTTATTAAAGAATTAAATTTTAAATTTAAAGAAATTATATTTCCTTTAGTTATTAGAATATATGGTAATGTAATTACAACACTATATAAAAAGGATCTTGAAATAAAAAAGTTATTTTATTACATTTCTTTCCAGTGAATCAATGATATTTTTCATATAACTTTGGTTTACAATTTTTTATCATTAACTTTCTCTTGCTCATTCAATTTCATGTGACTAATTTTGCTATGTCACTCTAAATCATTATTTGGATATTAAATTGTTACCCATTTTTACATTTTCACTTCCCACTAATTTTAACCTATTCGAAAGCCTATTTAAATTTTATTCTCTATGATCATAATATATTTGGTTCCCTATTTTCAAGAGAATGTTTTATAAATGCTTATAAGATGTGTTTTTAAAAAAAGTATTACTCAAATGTAAAACCATTTATTACTATGATAAATTTTAAATTTTGAGGAAAAAACTTATTAAAGGGTTGGGGATGTAAACTTTTGATATTATAATAGAGCACTATGTTTGATAACATACAAGATATGAAACAACAAGCTTAAACGAACCAAAAAATATTAATATTTAAATATAAACATTATAACATAGTTCTTGAATTGCAGGGTTTGAATAGGATTAACTAAATTATGAAATATATATTAAATTCCCTCTCAATACATATTTTTTATATTCATTCATAGGAAATAAGAACTCAAATTTTTATAATGTTATTTTATCCGTCGAAAATATATTTTTTTAGAAGTTAAATTTTAGTGATTTTTTGTGATTGAATACCATAATTAATTTATGGAAATATTATAAATATTACATTATAAAAATGAAATAATTTTTTAAATCATCATATCATAATTATAGGAGGGTGAAATTTTTGGTTTTTTTTAAAAGCATTATTTTCTTTTGAATAGTGAAAATATTGATTTTTGTAAAATTGTCATTGATTTTAATTAAAAAATAAAATTATTATTTGAATTATTCCTCAAATAAAAATATATATAATATAATTATATATAATCTAATTAATTTCATTTGAATCATCAATAAACATGTCTTTTTATAAGTTCATTTTTGGGATTAAAAACACATTTTTTTCCAAAAAATTATTTCATCATGTTTTGTAGGGTTTTTTAAATAATATATACCACTTCAGGAAATTAATTATATAAAAATGGATTCCATATTTAGAATATAGGTTTCAAAATTTTATAAATAGTCCCCCTTTATTTTTGGTCAATATTAATCGAAACTGTAGTCAATTGTTAGTTACTATGGTAAAGTTAAAACTAGTAATTAAGGTAAAAAATAATTTGATATATCCTAAAATTCTCAACAAAAAAATTATTTATTTTATTAGATATGTTTTTATTCATCCTTGACTATTAAATATTTTAAAATGTGTCAATTTATTACCACAATCCTTTGATTATAACACTTATATTTTTATAAGTAAATATAAACTATAAAATGAAATTCTCTTTCTTTTAATGTCAATAATGTTTGTTGTCTAAATAAAACAAGTATCTGATTATTAATTTTAATTTTTAAGATAAATTAATTTTTTATAATGGAAATAAATTTAAAATGTTTCGTGATGAAATAATTTCCATAATTTCTTACACAATGTAGACTGAGTGCATGTTCGAGATATATAAAGTTCATGTAAAAAATTATAAAAACACTAAAAGAAATATTGTTTTTTATTTCTTCCTATCCCAAAATATTTATATAAAATTTAAAATATTATATATTTTTAAATGGATTATATTAAATTTATATGGTGATGTGTTTTCATAGTCAAATAAAATTAATACTTTTAAAATTGATATCAATAATATTTTAAAATAAGTAATATTTTATTGAATGATTTAAAATTCAAGAAAAAATCATATTCAGAAAAATTAATGGGATATATTTTAAAATATATTTTTGGTTTTTAGGGGAAACATATCCTCTTATATTATCTTTCATGACTCCATTTTTGTAAAAAAACCTTGAAACCATGGAAATATACGAAATTGTTAATGGGGGGTTAGAGCTAAAAGATAAGGGTGAAAATATCCACAAAAAATATTAAAATTTTATTTTACAAGAATAATTAAACTAATGAAATGTCTATATTCAAACTATATCAATTTTTATCAATTTTTTAATGATAATTAACTTTAATATATTTAGTACTTCATGAAATTCCAAGAATTCCCCTCCAATATCTTATATATGGGAACCAACTCTATTATTTTTTCCACCCTTAAAAAACCTTTTAGTTAGACCAATCCATCAAAAATAAATTTTAACATACCTTAACATATTAGAGTGTTCCTATTTTGGTTATAAAAATAAATTTATAAGGATTAATAAGAAATGAGAAGGAGGTTCCGTGAAGAACTGGTATAGCTTTAAACTGAATGTCTTAGTTTTATTTATATTTCTACTTATATAAAATATTTATAAAACATGATGAAATAATAAAACCTATATATTAAACTTAATTTAATATATTTATTTTATTTACACATAAAATATCAATACCCTCTTCTATAAAATGGAAAATTAAAATGGTTTTGTATGTGTGACATACAACAGCCCCATGAAGCGATAAGATTTGTTCCCCATCACTACCACTCTTGGATGGCCATTATGATTGATGATATATATATATATATATATATATATTATATTCATAAAATATTTATCATTAGATAAATATCATATATCATATATTTTATTACCTTTCCATCCATTGAAAAGTTATAACATCTCTCATGTGTATGTGTGGATTACTACATTAATGAAGCCATTTGATTAATTTTTCATCACTACATCACATGGTATATATATATAAATTATTTAAATATACAATATTATATTTACCATTTAATAATAATTATATAAATATTAAATATTACTTACTTTCTTTCCATATGATCGTTGAAAGTTGGAAACATTACTAATGTGTACGTACAACCCACCATATATATGATCGCGACAAAGTTAATTTTTTAAAACCATTTTAATAGTTTTTTTTTAAAATATAATTATTGTTTAAATTCTATAATTTTTTAATTTTTATTATTTTGGATATAATATAGAAATTAACACTTGGACCAAAACCAACATATTGAATCCATTTTGAAGTTATGAACCAAACATCCTCAAAATACATGATATGGACTTAATCGATGAAGTAATTAAATATTTCACGAAAATAAATGAAATAAATCAGCTAAGGATAAATTTTTAAACAAATAGAATGTTCTTAAGAAAGTTAATTTTTGGTAAAGTCTTATTATACACGAGATAAGGGATATATGTTGCATGTATTGAATTGAGTAAAGGATTTCATCAAAATTTCCCATCATTGAGGAAAATTATAATATTATGAAATTAAATTATTTTATAGGGTATATATAATGACCATTATCATGTAGTATAATGAATACTGAATAATTAATAGTACTTTATATTTCAATTAAAACTGTTTCATCTAAGGGGATTTCACTTGAATGTTACCAAGTGCTACAGTATTTTATAACTCAATTTATTTTCATTGGGTCATAACACTCATTAGTTAATTATATTATGTCACGATTTTGTGTAATATGAATTTTTTATTTATGTATAATTTCCAATTTTATTTGTATTTACATTTTTTACACATAATGGGTCCATTGATGAATTCTCAATTCGCTGATATGATTTTTTTATGGTTTATTTGTCCTTAATTCTCTTAATTTAGGATATACACTTATTTTAGGCACCTATAGTCCATTTTTGAGGTGTATATAATACCCATATTACATTTATAATCATTAAAATCCTTATATTCATGACATTTAAATTTAAATTTTATGTTATTATTTTAGGGGGAATATAATAAAATTGTTAACAAAGTAGTATAGATTTGGGTTTCAATAACATTTTAATTTGGATAGTTTATCAATGAATTTCCAATAAGAAATTATATGATCCTTATTTGATTTACTAAATTCATTTTTGATAACCACTATTTATATCTAAAAAATTTAAATTTTATTGCAATTTTATTTTTATTGGCACTCTAAATGGGAAATAATGTGTTGTTAAGAAGACCTGATCTTATTTATCCTCTTTAGGTTGTTATGAAACATTATTCTATATCTATATTTTCGAAATATGTTTTAAAAAATGTTTTTGAATTTTATTATATGATTGTTTAAATTCATTTTACCCATTTTCTTCTTTTTACAATTAGATTAAAAATAATCTTCTTGTCAGTTTATGAACAAGGTACTCTTACTGAAGGTGTGAACACAATCACTATTTTAATGGTTATGAAATGAATAGAATTTAACACCATCATGAAGAATAATTAATTTGTATATTTATTTTTCATGTTTCTATAGTTATTTTAAAACAAAATATTCTTGAAAATATTTTTAAAAAAATTAGGTTTTAATAGTATTTTTATAAGGGGAAATTTTATATTCCATAAGATTTTTTTAATGATATTTTTATGGTATTTCTACTCATCATTGATAAAAAACATTTATTTTTCATATGATATACTAGAAATATATTGTAATGATTCAATAAAAATATTCCTAAAGATAGATTATGCTTTTTTTCAATGTGATTCTTATGGAACCATTTTTTTATATGGGTTAATAAATGTTTGAAAGATATATTGGCTATTTTTATGAGTTTAATAATGAAATGAAGGAACAATGTACTTTATTTATGTTATGGTTCATGGAAATTATATATATGGATTTTTGATCCCGATATATTTCGTGATGATTAGTGATCTTAATATAGATCATGATGATGGGTGTGATCGATATGTATCTTCAACTCATTGGGAAATAATCTTGTTCTATGAAGAATTACATTGGAAGTAGAGCATAATGGTTATTCCAGTTTTAAGGGTCCTATGAAGATAAATATCCAATTTACCAATATATTTTATTTATAATTTCTATGGGGTTTTAATGATTCCTTTAATCAATAATAATAACACATGGCTCATGATTTTTGATTCCTATGACTCCTTTTTTTGTTAATGATTTATTAAATGACTCATAAATGATGATACTAATATTAAAGTGTATGAATTATCTTTTATTACCCCATGTACTTTGATTATATCATCATACCATTATTATTATCTTATTATCACTATTAAAATTCAATTATTATTATTATTATTACACTTAATGAGTACTTAAGAAAATCCTTCTGATGTTTCCTTTTCCCAAGGTCATGATGAATGGTTGTGAGTATTTTATTCATAAAAAGGTTAAATTATGTGACGAAATTTATGTGAGATCATGTGGATTTGTATGAACACATTTTTATGCTTCAAATTTCATGTTCCATTTGTTTAAAATTCTCTAAAACTGTAAACCAAAATTATCCTTGGGTGTATAATTGAACCCATTTTTTCCTTGTGATGTTGTGAGTTTTTATGGTTGAAATGGTGTCACATTTTTTTAACAATGAAAAATATAAATAAATATGATTATTTTATCCTTGGATCTAGGTATGTGGTTCCGAGGCTATTACGGTGAAATTTTGGTTTTTCGAAAAGATATATTTTAGTAAATAGTGAAAATATAAAAATTTTATAGAAAACGTAATTTCAATTCAAGTATTTAAAAAGTTATGTTTTGTTTGGAATTGATTTAAAAAAAATTAGTTCATTTTGACAAAAAATAATCTAATATATGTCATTATATTCAATATTATTATTATTGATATGGAATAATTTTAAAACATAAAAATATATTTTTAGGGAAAACAATTTTTCATCATTTTTTGTAAGTTTATATTAAAAGTAATTTATTCACTATATAGTAACTGAATTTTATTTAATTTAAACCATATTTGGAATCATCATATCAAAAATTAGTCATCAGAGCACTATGATTTTTAGTCCTTATGAGTTCTAAATTTGGAAAAAAAGATAGTTATTATAGTATTAGTTAAAATAAGCTAAAATGGTTCAAACTAAAATTTTAAGTGTTAGTTAAAATATACTAAACTAAAATGATAAGGGTTAAATTTAAGAGAAAACTTGTTTACATAACATTTAGGGTCATATTTTGACTCTACGTCATCACATATTCGATGATGATTCATTTTTTATTCATTTTTATTGAAAAAGAAATTAATATATTTTAATCATTACAAAAATTACATGTTTTCTACTCCATCATTTATAAGAGGATTCCACCTATGTTTTGTTTCCCACTCTTCAATAGCCTCTAATCTACTCCAATATTGAGTGAAATAATTTCATAAAAAGTCTCCCCATTTATTATAGTTCATGTTTTGATCATAATACCAACCTTTCATGGATTAAGGTGTAAGTGAAAGAAGGTTTCTCAACAAAGGGGTGGTTTGAACATGTGTGAAGTAAGGTGGGACATGAGGTAAGATACATCGATATTGTCTAAATTAAATTTATATTTACGGAAGTAATGTGGATTATATTCATTAAACTCTATGTATTCTCCTGTCCTCTTTTTATTCAAGTAATTTTCAAGAAATAGTACAATTTTCCTCTCTTGTTTATATAAAATGAATGGAAAAATGTTTTTAAGAAAAATTGAATTTATTTTCACTTTGGTATGGAATTTTTTTATTCAATGTCCATAATTTCTTTTAAAATTTTTATGTTTTTACCATTCTTCAATGAGTGATTAACATAATGTTTAACAAAATTTTACTTTCCATTGAAATGTTTTAAAAGAACATGCTTGTATTTTTTTGAATGAGGAACTTTTTACCAAAGGTGTTAATAGAACATTTGTTTTTAATGCATACCACATGATGGAATTCTCCTTCCATCAAGAATACATTGTTCAGTTAAGACTAATTTTAATGATTCTATAGTTTTTTCAAATGAAACATTATTCCTAATATTCTAAAATATTTTAGATTTTAAATAAGTGATTTTAAAATGAAAACAATGTTGTCCTCAAAAAATGTTCATGTGATCCTTTAATGTTATTTTCATATATACCAACAACCATTGAGGTTACTTATTCTTCACTTGGATCATGATACAATGATAATATCCTTATAATTTCTCAACATAGTTATTTATTAAATTGTGTAAATCTTGATGAAACCCATTTTCTTTCTGAAATACTTAGCAATAACATAGTGATAAATATTTTCATTCTCTTGTGGTGTATATATGAACATATTATGATTATGTGATGTTTGGTTCCACTATTGCACATAATGAATTGGGTAATGTGATACTGATATTTCATGAGATAATTATGATTATCCTAGATATTATTTCAAATATATGTGTTCACATTTTTAAGTGAGGGTATGATTACTTGTATATATTCTAATAAGATTATAGGTGGATATGGTTGAAAATGTCTATGCCCAGAGATTGATGCACGAGTATGATTTCTTCTAGATATTATCATAAGATTATGACTGACAATGATTGTGAATAGCTAGGTTAATATTATTTTTATTCTCATATGATTCCATAGGCAAATGTTTTGACTCTTGAATGATGATTAGTTATCTGACATCCTAATTGATTATTCTCCTATATAGGAGTTGATTTTAGATTTTGTAGTCTAATATTTTCATAATATGAGTTTTTTAAGATGAGGAAATTCACCTTTTTATGGTATCATACCCTTATGATCATTTTATGCTGTCTTGTGATTAATATCTTCCATGTATACCCTTATTGAGAAGTTGATCTCACCCTTTCTTATGTTTTTAACCCCTAGTTTTGAAGGAAGGATTTAGGTTTTCTATTTTTAGAATTTTATTTATAGGAGTATATTTTCTGGAGATTGTTAAGATATTTTTTAAAATAATTTTATTATGTATATTGTATCTAAATATACTAAATCTATATGGTCCTTGAGTGTGTATAAATTAATTTTTTATTTGAAATTATTCTAGGTTAATGTAATATTTATGTATGTTATTTTGGGGTCACCAAACACCTAAAAAACAATAAAAAGTATGATCTTGGGATAAATGTGTTTATAAAATATTAAATAGAGTTACTCTTATCATCTTACCATTTATGGTTGATAATTCCAATGTGTAAGATCGTCCTTATAAATCACCTTTTTCTATGGTTAGTCTCTAATCTCTAGCTTGGAGGCTTATCAAGCTCTCTAAATTTTAATCCTTCCTCATTATCCTCTATTATATTTTATACAACCTCTTCAATGTTGACAAAATCCAATATTTATTCTATTATTATTCCATATGTATAGTTGTTAAAAAATATTTATCCACAAAGAGTCCAAAAATTCATTCCTTATTTCATAATAAGGTTGGACTCCCCATGATTGTTAGATCAAGATAAATATATATGGAAGGTGTAGAGGTCCACTTATCTATTTTTTTTAGAAAACTATTATATAGAGATATTATTTCCTTACATATAACCTATGTGTTGATGAGATGGTACCTAAGACTACCATTATCCACATAATCATTTATCTAGTGTTACTTAATCACTATAAATAGATCATGTTTCATATAATTAAATAGTTTCCAAAGGTATTGATTATAGTAGAATTAGGATTACAATATGAAAATCTGATTATGCTCTATTCATTTAAATAATATGAAGGGTTAAAAATAATTTTTATTAATATACAAATATTTGGGAATCATTTAGGATTTATTGAGTGTGTATTTATTTTTTAAGATTGTAAAATGAGAATTCATTGTCCTTCTTTATGTCACAGGTTCCATCAATGAGTTTGATACCCTGAGTTTAGATTCTAAAATAGTTGTGATATCTACACCTGATGCAATAACATGAGGAGACTCATATCATGTGTTCCATGTGTTGGGGTACTGGTATTGCGTTGGTGGAACTACATGAATTATAATTCACCAATATAAAAAAAAATCTTTTTAAAAAATAAAAAAAATTAATAAAAGAAAATAAAAACTATATTATAATATACATATTAAAATAATATATGAGTCCAAATTATTTAAATTATTTTCAATTAGTATAAATAAATATTTTTAATATAAATTTCAAAAATATATTATAAATGTTTGAAGTTAACAAATTATTGCATCTTCAAAATGAATTATAAATTTGTAAATTAGTGCATTTAAAAATGAATTACTATTTTAATTAATATATAATATAAATATAATTAATATTATGAATTATAAATTTAATAAATTAAAAAATAAATAATTATATACATAATAAATAAATATTAAATATTAACTGATTTATTAATTTATTAATAAATATTATATATTGAAAATTAATATAAAACATTTTTTGGTATTAAAATTTAAAATACAAAACTAATAATTATATGCATAATTCCCGTAATACTAATCTAATAACACACATCATTACTAGTTGTGTAATTCAGTGTAAATTTTAAATTTTGATCACAAAGTAGGAGAATTTTTGTGAATTTGGAATTGGTTCAGAATTATGGGGGTTGGAACATGTCTAGTTATTTGTTAAGTCATAGATAAGGACTCAAGAGTTGTTTTGGGTGCTCAGGTGAACATCAATGTTTGGTTGGAATACCACCTTTTTTAATTATTATTTTAGATGGAAAATCATGTTATGATAGGCGAGGGTCACATTCCATGAGCATTGAATGGGTGAAGATCATGATAATGATGAGGGATTTATGGAATAGTGGGGATTATTGTAGTTTTTTGGCCAAGGAATAAACCTTAAATAAGTGTGTTGTTTCATTGTGGTGGTAGTTTATCCATAATGTTTTCCTTTATGAGAAGGTCTAGATACACTTATTGAATATGATTTTTACTTTTATTAGTGGAACAATGGTCTTCAATGACCCTTACATAATGCCATAATGGCTTGATGTAAGGGGTTTCATGAGGGTAGAATGAGATGTTTCAGCAAGACAGTACCTAAGAAATTCTTTGGAGAACTGCTCCTAAACATTGAAGGGGAACAAAACGAGGTCCCCTAGTTGTTTATATATGATGGGGTTATGTAGAGTGTGGCCCCTCTACATTGGGTGATCATACTATAATTCAGTAGGGAAAATTCCACAATCATAAATAGTGGGTAGAAGTAATTCCAGAAATAGGTACATGATTATATTTTGTAGCAGAAAATAGTTCATCTTCTAGATATCCCATTTATATTTTAGTTTTAATGGAACACAAGGATGTCCATTTTAGATTAATCCCCCTCATCCACTGATATAGTCACCCTGAGAGAAGGATGTTTTTAGTGGAAATTATTCAATTATTTGAGGTGTTATCTTCCCCGTTTTCCTCTATTTTTAATTTCCCTTCACTAGAATATAATATAGATATATTGGGAAAGGGTTTTGGGTCTATTTCATTAGTGTATGGTGCAATCATTCAGGAACAATTATTTTTTTTCATGGATAAAAATTATCTTACTAGGATAAAAATACGAGGTTTATATGGATTTAGTGTTTCAATGATTCTATCTAAGTTATTAGTGGATATTCCTTTTCATGTTAATTTTAATAATTTTTTAAAATATATAATAATTAATTATTTGGATGTTTTATTGGGTGATAAAATCATGGGTGTTGGAATGAGTCTGGCTATGTCTTTAATGTGCTTGGATGAGACTTATCAAAGTGTTGTGGGGATAATGAATCCTTTATTGAGGTAGTTGGTCCATATAATATAAAATCATATATGTATTAATTCATGGGTGTACATTCATATTTATTTCAATGGTTCTGGGTAAATAGATTTGGATTCAAAGGACCCTGGGTATAGAAATATGGGGTCGTTAG
Source organism: Viscum album (assembly GCA_963277665.1). Classification (NCBI taxonomy): domain Eukaryota; kingdom Viridiplantae; phylum Streptophyta; class Magnoliopsida; order Santalales; family Viscaceae; genus Viscum; species Viscum album. The sequence goes on along the minus strand of OY728141.1, from coordinate 97,837,703 downwards.
GCCGCATTATGTGGGAAGAAGTAATGTTATAAACTTTATGTAAGTTAAGATCACTTGAAGACTATGATGATATGGTAAAATATTCCAATTGAGTTGACAAGAGACTAGAATCAGGTATTGGGATATGGGTTGCAATGAGGGTATTCTAATTAGGTTTCTCAAGGATGGTTGGGCATGCATGAGAGGCATAGGTATAAAAGTGGTGATTGAGACAACCTTATATTTCAGGATTGATTGGAACACACTCTTTGGGTGGGTTAATGGAATGGAATGTGTATTTAATTGGATGAGCCTCATGAGACAAGATGGGGATTGGGATAGGGGTGTTTCCTCTAAGAGATAGAATGATAGATCGTGTAATAAATTTTCTAGATGAATCCATTGAGGGTTATGGGGATTTTGGATGCATTCAAATAGGGTTTCTAAGGGCATTAGGAATGGTTAGGTAATGACCCTAACTTTTATATATGAAATTAAAATTTTATATTTATTTATGTACTATTTAATAGAACACAAGTGGTTGAAAATATGTAATGGACCAATAATTATGTCCTTGTAGAATAAATCAGGTTTTTCAATGGGTAGTATATTATATAAGTTCATAGAAATGCTATTACATTTTACGAGAACATTTTACATATTGGAATAATATTTTTGATAACAACTAAGATTTTTATTGGTAGATATATGACAAACATAATTCACATAGTAATATATAATCCATAATCATGAATTCTTCAATGAATATTTATCCTGCCCTAATGGAAGTAACAAGAAAGAGAAGAAATATGAATATGATAGACATTATTAGGGTAAGTGTAGATCCTTTTCATGTGAATTAGTTAATGATGAGTGATGATAATGATATCATATATATACGGTGTGAAGGGAAATATGACCATTGATATTTATCCATTACAATAGGACCATTATATGACTCTTTGAATAGTAATAATTCATAATATACTAGTAGAATACCAGTTTAAAATTATGTTATAAATTATTATTTAGAATAATTAAAGTTTAATCAATACTTATGCCATTATATAAAAATTAGAATTATCTAAGGTAAATAAATAATGTGTTTACCATTGAAAAAATTATTTTGTAGGAAATATGTAATTTTTATATAAATTAATTATTACTCTTACATGTGCATTTATTTTTAAGAAATAAACATGATATTTGAATCTTTCAGATTAAAATTTGGTTTGGTAGAAATTCTAAGAACTTTCTAAAATACATCATTTTCAGTGAATTGTTAAAACAAAAGTTATTTATTTCCAATATTTTTTTATGAATTATTATATATTTAATAGTAATATAAAAATAATATAAGAGAATTGACAACACTTAATATGTTATTTTATTAATATAATTTATTTTAGTGAATTAAAATGACTCTATAATCCAATAAATAACTTTCCAAGGACTAAATAAGAAATTATGTTTTTTAAGAAATTATTATGTGGAAATATTATTCATTAATGCCCAAATTAAATTAAAAAATTGGATTTGAGTTCTATCTTGTATAAAAGAATAAAACCCTTATAGAAATTTACAAAAAAATGATCTGAATAAATATGTAATCCAATGGTTATCCATTTTCCAATACTTAGTTTTCTATGTTATTTAGTTGGAAATTAATAAATATTTATCCTCAGTTTTCTTTAAATACCCACATATACCCCAAAATTAATTCACTATCATGTTATTTTGTGAACCCCACATGCTGTTAGTCTTGATTAGTGTTGTCCTGGATCTCTAAAGGAATCACCCCATCCATAATAGTAAGTGATATTTAATGTAATGGTTCTCTCCCTCATCTTTTCAATTCAAACACATTACTTATTATAAAAACTATTATTTCAATGCGGTTATGTTCCCATGTGTTTTCAATGATTCATTTCAATAAAAATCACTCCTTATTAATGAGACAATAACCCTATCTCCCATTTATTCACTTCAATGAATGTTTATATTAAACCATTATGTTCTCAAAAGTATCCCTTGATTTTATATGACATACCCATGCATTGTATAAATAAAAACCTATTTTCATTCAAAGGTTTTCACATACATATAACTATAGTTCATTTATTGGGTAATAAATGTATAAAACCCACATTCATGAATTGTGTGATTTAAATTATGAAACATTTTTTATGTTATATGCTCAATGTAGAACACTTAAAGTTAGACAATATGAAGGGTGTTTCCTGATAGCACTCCAATTGATTGGGTAAAGTTTATATTGCATGGGATACCATGTATGGTGTATAAGTTGATAGCCTAAGAACACTATATTATTATGTAATTTTGGATATACTTGATATATAGTTATTTTTTCACATTTTATGTTGTTGTCACATTTCTATGGTAACATGATTTTATGATGTCATTTTCTCATGCCATGCCCTATGTGAGTATGTATGATTCTTACCTCTTTATGTTATCATGACATGGAATTTGAATCAAATGTATTATTTATCATCATGATATGACTTTATTATTCCCTTAATAAGATTTATATCTCAGCCCTTCTATTTATACATCCCTACATTATCATATGAAGTATTTAGAGTTAAAATTACACAAGGAGAATGTTATTGAGTTTTTAATAATGATGTTTTATTTTAAATTATTTAAATGGATTATGTATCTAATTTCTCCAAGATATTGATAATATTGATATTCATGTATTTTATTATATTGATCTTTGTGTTGAAAATCATAAAATATAATTTATTTGAACTGTGATATGTTTAGTTGGTATCAAAGAAAGGTCTTTTTATTTTTCGGGAGTAGGATTAAGTAAAATTCGTCAAATCCTTAAGGTTAAGTCTTAATGTTAAAATGTTCTATATTATGGTAAAGTATTGGGTTTGTGGTTTATGTAACTTGATGTAATAACCTTGAAATGGGAGAAATGGATATTAATAAGATCATCACTTGGTGTATGAAATAGAGGCCTAACTATATTGTGAGGTTTACACTCCCAAGATATATTCTTCCTATAATTCATATTAACTATAAAAACAATTATGAAGCATTTTAATTTATTTATGGTTTTATGAAATCACGAGGAAATATATCATTTATTACATAGATTTGAACTTATAACCTAAATAAAATTTTATTATATTTCACAAAAAAAAATCCTAATGGTTTTGTGAGAAGTGTAGAACACTGAAAAGGGACGAGCCCTTGAAAGCTAACTCAGTATAACCCCAAAAAGATCCACAATTAGATGATCATGATCCTTTTAGAACTCAATATCAAGTCCCACAAAAATAATTGATCTGACAATTTAACATCTAAAGATATTAAGTGGAAAGACTATGTTCAATACTTTATAACACACACTACATCGAGCATAAATGAATAAATAATATTAGTATTTAATTGTTATAACTATAAACTAGATATTAGAATGGTGGGTATGAAAATGATTAAATAAATTATTACAATATAGTTTACACATTTATATATAATGAATTATTTTTTGACCAATTAATTTAATATTAAAAAGCACTATTTTATAATAAATGGATTTTTTATAAAAAACAATTTTAACCCGCACAAATGTTTTTTATCCTAATAAAATAATAAATAAACATTTTTTTTATTATATTAGTGATATATATATTATATTAAATATAACTTTTAAAATCCTTCTAATGTTTTTATAGATATGATATAAAAATTAAACTAACTTTACACCTAGAAAGCTATATTTTATTAAGGCTGTTTTGACACATTTTGACAGAACACTCAGTTTAAAACTAATTTTTAAAAATTGTTTAAATTTTATTTTAACAATTTTATTCTTTATATATTAATACCAAAATTTACTTTAATTTATGTTTATATTTTTTTGACAATTTTTTGGATTAATAGTTAAAAATATTTCATTTTATTGAAAATTGGATTTTAAACTAAATTATTTGTATTCTTAATTTGTATTTTAAATTGGTTTTAAAGTAAAACTATATCAATTATACGTATATTAATACAATTTATGTCAAAGGAATTATTTTATTAATGAATTTGTATATAAAAATATTACCGACATTTGAACGTTTTTACTTTAAACACCTGCAATCCCACGCCATCTATGAGATTAGTTTTAAATTAATATTATTTACATATGTGTCATGAATAATGAAAAAAGCATGAGAAAAAATGAATCATATGAAAAAAATTTATAAAGTAGTTACCTTTTATTTTTGGACATTATGAATAGTAAACTTAGTTATTTTTATTACCATAATTAAATGTAAATTGGGTAATCGAGGGTAAGATTATAATGATAATGAATATAAAATTACATTATAACTTGTAATAATTTTTTTCGATGAGATATTTACAATCATAATAATCCAAGGAATAAATTCATAACCTATTGAATCCACATGAAAGAGTTTATGCCACTTATAGTATTTTATTTTTAGAAAAGTCGAACTTGTCAATATTTTTTAATGAGTGTAATAATTTTAATAAAGTATTATTCAGAATATATGTTTGAATATAAGTATTATATTTAAATCTAAAACATTTACATTTATCATGGATTTTTATTAATTTTTTTTGAAGAAATTAGTATCTCCAATCCCTACTAAATTTAGATATATAAATTATTTTATTAATAGAAATATAAGATAATTGTTATTAAAATATTTAAAAATATATATATTTATATGATTTATATGATTTTTTATTTATTACTTTGAAATTTTAGTAATTTTTTGAAATATTATTTCAAATATATATTTTTCTCTTTATATTTTTAAAAGCCAATGTAATAAAAATAGTCAAATTTTACATTAAAGATGTTACGAAATAAATTTTACTTTATTAAAAGATATAAAATTCTTACAAATATAAAATTATCCAATGATATTGGTAAAAATCTTAAATTTTATCAATTATTAATTTATGTGTCTATTTTTTTATAGAAACTATATTAGAACATTAATATTAAAAGTTCAAGTTTTCACGATAAGTGTTAAAGAAGATAAATAAGTGTTAGAAACAAAATATAAGAGTATAAATTTAGTAAAAACATATAAAATCATTGATAGATTAAGTTATTTTAAAAAATATAATATTATAAATTTAAATGTAGGAATTAATTTGGAAATGGAGAATAATTAATATTAATTTAATATTCTGCGAAATTCCTAGAGTGCCCCTCCCCGTTCGTACGAATGGTCACATATTATTCTCTTTTGATCACACATAAAAACAAAATTTTTATGAAAATATATGCCCAAATTCTACAATAAAACCCCTCCACAAATTCTAGATCAACTATTTTTTCATAACAACATCCTTAGTGTTCTTATGGTTTTATGTAATGAAGGATTTATAAAGAATATATATGCTTATTTAATGTAGTGTTTTTATTTTTTTCTTATCCCACCAATTTAAAATATTATTCAAACAAAATTAAATAATAAATGTATTATCCAATATATACTATGATTTTAATATGATAATGAAATCACCTAAATTAATCCCGACTTCCATCAAATGGAAAAATTAGTTATTGTTCGTGTGTACCACGAGCTTCTTCCTTGTGAACAAATATAATTATTTTCCCATCACCATGTCTAAATGTTGGTTATAATTATGTAATATGTATTTATATATGATATTCATGACCTATTTATAATTAATAAAATATACTATTTCATTTTATTTCATAACTTTCCATGGACATAAAAATGATAATGATGTTCATGCATATTTGTGGATTATAGCCTCTAAAAATTGACTAGAATCTATTTTAATCAGCACATCACATGGATTATATATGGTATATTTTTAGGATTAATATTTCATTAATGATATTTTTATCTGTATGAAAATATAAAATGTTACCTACCTTCTTTCCATAATGATCATTGAAAAATGGAAATACTACTCATGAGTACGCATGACTTATCATCTCCATGATTGTGACATAGATCATTTTTCATATCCAAATTTAATTGATGGATTTAAAAGTATAATTTAGGTATAAAATTGAAAATTATTTCATAATTATTATAGATATAATTTAGTAATGATGAATTGGAATATAAACATCATTCCAATGTCATTTCGGACTGAAGTACTGAATATCGTCAAAGCATCCGATATGAAATTAAATAATTAAAAATCGTTATAAGATGATAATAAGTGATATAAAAGGAATAAAAAACTATTTTTTCCCAAGAATGTAATTAATTAAATTATGTTTATTATTCATGAAGATGAATAATGTACGCGATAATTCAGACTCAATGTAAGGGACTCGTTAACTTAAAAACCATTTTAAATGTTTGAATGATTCATTTTCTAAATATATATATATATATTTAATGTAATTGTTTTAAAAAATTATATTTATGAATTTATATAAAAGGATATAAATTTATTAAAAATTTAATTTTTGAATTTTTCTCAGATTTTCTCAAAAAAGATAATTTTTATGTTCTGATGTAAAGAACATTATTTTGAAAATCCACTTTTAATGTTTCACTTTCATATCCTTTTACAATGGTTAAAATAAATGTTTTTATCATATAAAAAATTAAAAAAATTACCACTTATATGGTGCTTTAATGATTTAATATTTCGTTTATATATTTTAATAGTTCTTTTCAAAGACAATTGTTTCATTATTATGTGTAATTATTTTATATTTTAAAATAAATTTATACAAAAAAGATAATTTAGATATCCTAATGTTTTTATGAAATATATTTAATTGATTTTCCCAGGGTTTTATTCTTGATATGGAAATTCATAATTCTATGAAATGGGTGATCCCAATATAACTTATATAGAGGGTTTATCCCAAGTATATCTCAATGGTGTTCCTGATATATATTATAATAAGGGGTAATACCCAATATATCTCATAGGTGGGCCCCATATTTCTTATACTATGGGTTAAGCCCCATTAAATCACCTAGGGGAGACTGGTATAGATTATACAAATAGTGATATCCTTTATAGAGCTCCAATTTTTTGGGTAGAATTTTATTGTATCTAGTGTGTATGGTTATTCTAATTGTTATGGGTAATTTAAGGATTTTGAAATTGTTTTTTAATGATATCCATATGAAACTACATGTTTTTTCTATAACGACTTAGGGGTTTCCATAAAAATCATTTATTTTAAAATTTAAGCTAATTATCATTGGTTTTAAAATAATTATGATCACATTATCAGGGTGAAAGTGTATGTTATTCAGAAAAAACATTTAAGGGAATTTCACGTTCCTTACGAGACCATGGGTTTTCATTATTTTATTCACATAACTATGATTTTCTTCCTCATACCAAGTTTTAATTTTTTACCCTAGGTTTTATAAATAAGAAAAAATATATTTAATGATGAAATTATTATAGATGCGACATAAAAAAATCATTTTTTATTTTAAAAATGTTTTCTATAGTGTAAAAATGGATAATGTATAAAACTAACCACTTGTAATTTATTAATTTACCCTAATTATATAAAAAAATAAACTAGAAATTTTCCTTGATTTTTGACAATGAAAATTCTTTTTCAAATACTATAGAATATCTAATGATTTGAGATCGGGTCCTTGCACACAATGTATCCTATTCATGCCACACACTATTCCATCATACCATGTCTCTCTTCAAGATTTGGGAGACACAAAAATTACACTTCCAATCAATATTAGGAGAATCCAACAATAATAATACCCACCATTTAGGAAATATTATAGGTGAAACCACTCATATTCATTAGATATATATTCTATGAGTGACCATAGAGTCACCAAGGAAATGTAGCTAAAAAAATATTCCACTAAAAAAAAATGATCTGACTAAGGGGAAGTGCCATGGTCGGGACACATAATTGGGAACATAATAAAATCTGGAGATATGCATGAAAAAGAACCATATTATAAAAATAGTTGCCTCACCGACACACTTTCATAGGAAATGGGACCCATGAAATAAATTAAAAAACCATGTCAAGGGTAATTATAAATTGAATAAAGGTAAAATAATAAGAGATTAAATACTACCAAAATCGGTGAAGATAGTGCTAGGAAGACAACAAAAAAGAAAAAAAGAAAGAAAAATTATTACAATAGGTGTGGGACTATAAGGAAGCTTAACCGAGCTGACGATGTGAATTCAACCATTACAATATTCTCAAGACACACTAAAGTAGATTCACACTGATTTTGGCCTCTAATCACACATACGTAAAAACACCAGTAGATAGTGATGAGTAGCTCCGACTGAGCCTCTATCGATGATTTCCAACCAATAATAGTCGAAGAAACATTATAGCCACCATAAACACTAGATCTTGTATGTTAGTGTAGATCCATTTAATCATAAGTATCAATATATAGAAAGGAATAGATGGGAACAAAGATAATTATGAAATAATCAATGACTGAGAAAGAATGCGAAACCAATAACCATCATAAGATTTATTTAGAGGGAAACCCTAGAGAAAATGGTGTGAAATTACTAGAATCATGTAAACAGAAAAGGTGAAGATAAATGTGATTTTATATATATAGAAATTAATAATATTTTGGGATTTAGTAATGATAAATTTATGGAATTAGTAGAACTATTGAATTAGGTTATGAGTAATAATATGAATCATGTGGAACTCCCTCATTACCCTAAGAGAGAGATACCTTTAATCATTTTTTTGACAAAATTCTCTAAATTTTATTATATTTTCATATCCAGTAATTAAGAAGATATAGATTTAATCTAATGAGAATATATTCCATATACACCAGTCCTCTTGAAAATATAATGTCATATTGTCTATCTATTTATTATATGAAGAAGCCATTAAGTGGTGGATACTAATTGATAACACATATCCCAAGGAAGAAGTTGAATCTTCTGAATGTGAAGGATGGAAGAGGATAATTTCTATAAATATTTATTCTTACTATGCATATTATAATCTATTGGTAGTTACCTTCATTAATGAAAAAAAGGATTAATATATATTGGATTATGAATAATCATACATATGTTTTTCTTGATACCCCTTCATATTTTATCTAGAAACTGAAACTACATTTGAATACTTATTTAGTAAACTAATGATGAGTCTTCAAAAACCCATATTGATATCCTTGAATGATATGAGGAAATAGTCTATTTTTCTATAAATTTTGGGAGGTAAATTTTTTTCTTAGTGGTCCCATTGGACTAGAGATAAGAAAAGAAGAGTGCATTTTAAATATATAGGATCATCTGACAGTCATTCTAGTGGAAAGAGAATCTAACTACCCATACGCCATATGTATGGGATCATGAATCATAGAAATAGTCTCAAGGTAAATGAAACTATTTCAAAAGTGAAGGGGAATTATATCAAGACAATTAATGATAGAAGGATACAAAGAATACCACTAATGTGATGGAGTAAAATAATATTATGATCCATTATCATCCTATGGTTCAATGTTTTAACTATAATGAACCTTAAAAAAATAGTGAAATCCTTGAATCCAAGTGTTTAATATGATAATTTATTAATAAAATAATACCAAGACTACATAATCCTAGAGATGGTGCATTATTTTATTACATTTTAATTATTACAAGGAATCATGTCCCGAAGGATAAATCAGTTTATTAGTTTTGGAAAACCACACTACAAACATAAAACCCATAATACATTGGGAAATATAAAATAGAAACATGATACATAAAAAATAAAATAAATAACAACCTTTAAATAATATTCAAATCTTTCTTTTTCATAACATATGGAAAAGAAAAATCCAGGGTGAGATAAAATGCTCAGTAAGGGAAATTAAAGCCGAAAATTGATGAATTTAAGAGTGTAAATCGATATATAAAGGTAAATAACAGATATAAACTACCATTTAAATAATCTATAGAAGGAATAATCAATATGTAAATGTATCAAACTGAAAAACATTCCATTTAATCAATAAACTAAGAATAAAATGAATCTATAGATGCTATGACATAATAATATCATATATAAAAATTATAAAGAAATTATCAATAAACGAAATGACTAATTATTAGATTCCATGATTCCCATATATATGAAACCTTTACAATTAATAGATAATTAAAAATATTCTGATTTTTCCAAATTTTTCATCTCATGAGGCTTCTTATATATCAAGTGACACGCATTAACCAGTCTACACCAATGTATTGCATGGTCAAAGCATTCATCATATATCAAATTGTTGTTTAAATTTAAAAAACAATGGGTCTTTCCAAAATGTATCTATATTGAATAGAATAAATATAATAATCAATAATTTCGTAATTTATTATAAGTAACAATAAGGGTTTTCAATGTTGATGAACAGAAATACCCTTGAAATATTATCAGAACATTCTTATGGTAAATAACCATTAAATATTCCAAAGTTTCCCATTAAACTTTGGAACAACTGAATTATATTCCCCATGAATGAAATGATACTAATTGAAAATTTAAATACCATAGAGATAAAATAATTCATCATATAATATATACATGGGATTTAGATACATCATACAAAGAAGTATGTGGTTAATAATGGCACATACCTTAGAGAATGAAAAGTGACACAAGAATCCCTTACCCTCAATTTCATTTTATGTGATCATCTATTAAAATATTTTATAATGGTCTAATAGTTTCAATAACATATTACCTAATAATATTAATATTTATTATATCATATGTGATCATCTTATAAAATATTATTACCAAATTGTTTAATATTCATTCATTATTTTCACTATTTTGGGTGTTAATTGCCTGGTTTCTAGAGAATGTTTTAACTTCTTAGTTGAAGTTCATTTAAATTATATCATGGATTCATCATCTAAATAATTTTAACCGTGATTTAAAAATCATATATATTCATAATATATTTATTAATAATAATTAACAACATGTGGAGGTAAGAAATGAAATGTACTATTCATGAAGACGGTAGGTCGTACGTACTCAGGAATGCTACGTTAACTTCTTTGTCATATTAAAATTAATAATGGGAAATGATATATATTTACATGTATATTTTAATTCCATTATAATGTATTTTTCATATACTTTACATAGGTTTATTAAAACCATATTTTATAAATTCCATGTCTAAATTGAACGAATAACATTGCTATGAGTGGAAGTAATCCACACTTCCACAAACGATGTTGTAATATTCCCACAAAATAGAGTGCATAATTTAATTTGTTATAAATGAATTAAAAAAGTATAAAGACATTATAAAAATCATATATATCATATATAATCAGATTTTCAATCATAATGTCCACTGTGAGATGTGGTAATTAAAAAATGAACAACTTCTCTATGTAATGCGGTGGTTCACCGTACACAAGAATAATAAGTTTGTTACCCATTATTTGGAAGTCTGTGTATGTTCAGGATGAACCCTTGACATAAATAAATTCATAGTTTATCTAACACACTAATTTTTTTATATAATAATTGAATAATTAGAGTTCATGTGATGGATAATGGAAATAAAACTAAAGAGCTTGAGAAAATACGTTAACTCTTATTTGGGTAAATCCTTTTGGTTTGAACCTAAGGGGTTGCATGGATAGATTTTATCCCATATATAGGATTCTAGCATTAGGGAATGTATTTTTAGTAGTTATTTATGTAGATATTGTTTGGGCCAAAGTGACTTGAGAGGTGTGAAAAAGTGTAAGGCTGGAATTCTTTTTTATAGTGGAGGGGTAGTGTCACTCTTGTAAATTTTGGAAAAGGGAATTACAACCACATTTTCTATACATAAATTGGATCAAAAAATATCCAAAAATCAATAAAAAGTTTTATAGAATTTACATATAGTTATAAAATTATATTCTTACAAAATCGTAGGTCCTTTCCCCTTACGTTTATAGTTTACTCCTTTGTTAAGCTTAATTTCACCTTAATCATTACAATTAATTTTAATTTATTTCACTAATATTTTTGGTCAAAAAATAATTTGACCATATCATCCAATATAAATTATTCAGATTCCAGTTGTTGAATCCATTTTCCAAATTACAATCACATAAGTGGTACAAATTAAATTAAATTTAATCTTGTAGATGGGACAACAACGTAGGTTTTTAAAGTAAAAAATTTACTAATGTTTTCTATGTTTCTATATCTAATTTAGAAGTAAAAAATATTTTAATGACCTAAATTTTATAAATTTAAAAAAATATATAATTTAAATTTTAATATAGTTAATAATATAAATTAACCTTATGAATAAATTACTTGAAAACACAGTCTTGAGTTAAAATTAATTAGTTTTCACCATTAATTAAAAAATAAAACGTCATAACAAAATTAAAAATTCACTCTAATTTTTTAATCTTTATTTTTAAAATTTTATGTTTTTAACAAAAAAAATTTCTAAAATTTATAAAAATCGGATTTTAAGAATGTTCTCTAATATAAGGTGGTAAAAGTTCCTTAATAATTTTTTTTATTTTAACATGAAGTATTGGGTTTATTCTTATCATATGAAAATAAAATATAATTGACGAATATAAAAAATATTTGATTGAATATATAATATAGAAATTTCATTAATATAATTCACTAATTTAAGTTAATTTTATTTATTAGGATAGAAAATATTTGTGGGCATAAAATATTAATAATACTTTCATTTATATTCAATTATTTTTCATAGATATTGCTAATTAATTCGTAACCAATTAAAAAATGTGATATTTTTAAAAAACACAATATTTTATTATTTTATTTAACCCTTTCAATAATTACGAATTTAACTGTCATGTTATATCTTATTATATTAAATAAGAATATCTTAAAAACATATTGTGGCTTTGTGAAACTCGTTATTGTGTGTAATACTAGCCATTGAAAAAATCATTGTTGCATATGATGCACACTAACTCAGTATCACATAAATTGAAATATTTATAATAGATTTAATCTATATATATAATATAAATATATTATAATTCATTGATGAGTTATTTTCTCTTACATGCATGCTGATTCATGTGATACATGCTATCAAAAACTATATTCTTAGTTTATATGTTTGGGGTATTACTTTATTCCCACCATAATTAAATGGTGTCCTCACTATTTAATCATAATCTTGATACAAGAGGGTTTAATATTTTTAGATAATATTTTTTTTAAAACCAACATCATAAATAGGGTTAATAACATATCTTCTTAATAATAAAAGAAGGAAAATGTGAATGTTATAATAAAATTTGGACTTCAAAGAAGTGAAAATTAGTGAAAACATGGAAATTGAATAAATTAAAACTATCATGTTATGAGAGAGAGTAATAGAGAAACTTTTCACATGAAAGTTGATAACCAAAAACCAATAAAATATAGGTGGGAAAACAAGTCATTGATGTTGTAAAAAATAATGACAATGGGACCCCTTTTTTGTATCAGTTCCCTTTTTCCTAGAGTTTATTAATTTTTTCTCTCTATAAGAATAGATGTATATATAAGTATATATTTAATGAAAAATATCTTATCCTTAAGTTGTGCCTTAATCTATTTCTACTTTATTTCTTATCACATAATGCCTCATATAGTGAAATAATAAAATAACCTCCAAAACATCATCATAAGATCAACTTAATCTATTTCGTAAACGGAGAACATTTCCGAAATATTGTGATACAAAAAATTAGAAATATCGTCCCTCAATTTATAAAATTAACTTATGATTATCCTACAATCAATATAAATTATCTTATAATGAGAATGTCAACACCGTCATCTTTTATCCTCTTGAAACATGGTAAAATCATTATTTACAATAATCCTTGTTAAAAACATTCATGATTCATTATTAATTAAATAGAACATAGAATATTGGATACACTACTTAACAAACTTTTTTTTAAAATCCATCATCTATAGAATAAAAAATTTAATAAATCCATACTCAATACGATGGTAGCCATCCCTTATCTAATTATTGTTTTCCAAACCAATCATTTCATTATCTAAACAATATTATTTCCATATTGGGAACACATTAAGGATTATATTTCCCTCAACCATGTATTTTTTAGAATGTTTATCTTTTTACTGGATCAAATTTCATTTTTATCAGTACCGATAAAGAAGAATAATTAAATCTTTGATGAATATGTACTGAGTAATATCCATATATATTTCATTAATTCTTATAACCAATAAATAATTGATAAAATATTCAAATGGCATTTTTCATGAATCAAAACATAAGACCATTAATATTTATTCTTCATATGTGGTAGTATTATAATCCTGACCCAAATTCATTATCTTCTTTTGGGGTTTATTCTTTTGAGACATGACTCGTTGATTTTAATAGTGTCTAATCTCTTATAGTGGAAAAATTTCACATTGGAATATTCCTTATTTCACTCTCAATCATGATTATGGTTTTCTTTTTCACCACAATTAACACATTCTAATTTAATTTAAGAAAGTACCAAAGATTTTGTTTCCCCAATTATCATAGGTGGGAAAAAATTATTTCAATTCATACCTTTAGATATATTTTCACCTTCCATACTCTTATCTTTATCATTTACATTGTAGACATAGGACATGGAGAACTCTTTTCCAATTTCATTATGAAATTATACTACGTATTCATATGATTAGAATGTCTGTGAGGCTATATACCATTTAAATATTGTCTTATAACCGTGAAATATTTTATCCTTCTTACTCATTGGAACATGTGTATTCTGGAATATCACATTACATATAATTGTAACCATTCCAAAATGATGGCATACACTTGGTTAGATCATATCAGAATTTAAAATATTAAAACTAGATAAATACGTAGTATAAATTAATTTTTTTGTATCTAATATAATAACCAAAAAAATGGTTTGATTGGGGACGCATTTAGTTTTAAACAATTGATAATGGTTTTTAATCAAAAAGTGCCAAACTAGGTGTGCAGTAGGGCCCATTGTCTTGTACTAGGTTATGCTGAGCTATTCCTGAAACACCTTGTCAGATTTGTTACTCCTTAGTAAATTTTTTCTAGAACCACATCCACTTGTAGTATCAAGGTATGGATTTATTTCTAGGAATTCCCACATAATATATACCATAGAAAAAGTCTTGTAGTTTTTTCTATAATTATCCACAAATTATATCTTTGGGTTATGTTCCTTAATCTATGATTTATAAATCTAGTTTCCATGGTTTCTGATAAACTTGCTTGGATACCAAATGTTATTCTTCCAACCTGGAATCCCTTAGTTGTTGTATTATTTTATTACATTAGCATGATTAAGGGAACAAATCCTGAAGGACTGATTAATTTATTAGTTTTTGAAAGCCATATAACAAACATAAAAGCTAAAATTCATTGAAAAATAAGAAATAAAAACATGATATATAATGAAATAAAATAAACACCATCCCTGAAATGTTATTAAAATTACTCTTCTTCATAACCTTAGGAAAGAAAAAATTATAGTTCATGTAAAATGATCAGTATGAGATATGAAAACGGAATTAATGATGAATTTATGGGAGTAAACCATCATTGAATGGTAACTAACTGCTAACACATTCGATTCAAATAAACTAAATATAGAATAACAAAAATGGGAGGGTTATAAAATAAAACACATGACATATAATAAATAAATAGGTACTGAATGTAATACATATATATTTCAATGTAATAATATCATGTATAATAATAATAAAGGAATTATAAATAATGGAAATTCCTAATTAATGGAATTCATGTTCCCTAGAAACATGATACCTTTACAATAAAGGGATAGTTTAAACTAATCTGATTTTGCCAACAAATTATTCCCATGAAACTACTGACACATCTATGGTCTTTCATTAACTAATCCACAAACTATAGGGATTTCCTTTAATTGTCCACAACCTGTGTATTGTATGTCCCATGCATTCCTCATATATCAATTAATCAATAAAATTTAAAAACAACCTGAGTTATAAAAATGAATCTATATTCAATAGAAAACATGGATTTATTAATATATATGAGGAGGATAAGTTACAACAATTATAATTTTATATCAATGAATTTAATTACCCTTGAAATATTATTAATTAATTATTTTCAATAAAAACCATTAAACATTCCAAAGTGCCACATACTACTTCGAAACATTTTAATCATAAGACCCCTGATTGAAATGATATAAAATAAAACAATAAATAACATGAATATAAAATAATTCATGATAATATATATATATATGGGAATCATATACAACACACAAAAAAGTAAGTGGTGAATAATGGCGTATGCCTCATAGAATGAAAAGTCAAACAAGAATCATGTACCCTGAATTTTCTTTTTCGTGGTTAATTTTTAACCTCATGTATAATTGGAGTTTTAGTTTTTAATACCATATTATATAACAATATTAAAATTTATTATATCTTATATGATCATATTACAATATCTTTTCACCAATTTTTAAATATTCATTGATTATTTTCACTATTTCTGGTGTTAATTTTGTTGTTTTATGAGAAAGTTTTAGGTCGTAATTTTTTTCTTATTAATTATTTCATGATATCATCATCTAAATAATGTAAAATAGGATTTAAATATCATATATAATTAAAATATATGTATTTATAATTACTCATTATATTCTGATTTAAGAAATGAAGTGCACTAATTATGGAGACAGTATAACCTATATATGCATGAGCACTGCTTTCATCTTGTTCTTGATATTAAAATAATGAGAAGATAATTATATATATGTATATGTGTATTATAATTAAAATATCTTATCTATGACATTAATGTTACAGTGTTTTATTAGAACCATCCTTAATATATTCGATGTATACTGTAAATGAATGACATTTCTCTGAGGGGGTAGTATTCCTCACTTCCACAAACGATGTAATCATATTCCCACAAAATATAGTACATAAAATTCTGTGTTATAAAAGAATAAAATAAACTTAATGAAATTGTAAATATCATAAATATCATATATAAATTTATTTTACATCATAATGTCCACTGTGAGAGGCTGTGAAGGAAAAATGAATAATTTTGCTTTGTGAGGTGGCGGTTCACCATACAGAAGAACAAGAAGTTTGTTACCCATTAGATTGATGTGTGTGTAAGTTATGGTGAAACCTACTGAAAAAATGTTATAGTATATTTATTAGAATAATTTATATATATTCTTGGAATAATGAGAGTTTAGGGGTGTATAATGGAATTAAAACAATATAGCATGACAAAAGATGTTACAATTTCATTGGGAAAATCCTTCTAGTCTGCACCAAAGGGATTAATTGGATTGATTTATCCACAAAGGGAGTATTATAGGATAAAGTTAGTTTTTTGGGAGATATTTTGATAGATATTTTTTTTACACATAGGCTATTTAGAGCTGTGAGTAATTGGGATGTTTGAGTTCTTTTTTTATAGTGGAGTAGGAGTGACAGTCTTGTTAATTTTTGGAAAAGGATTCTCAACCAAAAGTTTCCTATTTAATGTAGCTACAATAATTTAACAATGTAGACAAAACTGTGTATTTGGTATATTTATGGAAATATTATGTATTTTAGAAAATATTTTACATCATTTGGGCCCTTACATTGAGGGTTCAGTCTTTTGTTAAACTTATTTCAAACTTAATCGTTGAAATGTATTTTAATTAATTTCAAAAATATTTTTTATAGAAAACTATGTCGAACTTATTAATATATTTATATTACCCATTTCAAATATGGATTCTATTTTCCCCAATTTCAATTATAGAAGTGGTGAAAATTAATTTAAATATAATCCAGCCAATAAGACACCTATATAGGTTTTTCTAAAAGTAAAACATTCAAAATCTTGCGATGTTTTTATATCAAATTTTAATGTGAAATTGATTAAAATGACATAAATTAAATTAATTAATAAAAAATATGGCAAATTATACTTTTAAAAACATTATAATATAATTTAAAATTACATATAAATTATATGAAAAGAGTTTTTGAATTAAAGATCATTATTTTCACTATTCATAAAAATGGATTATCATAGAAAAATGAAAAAATTTACCCTAATTTAATTTTTATGTTCTATTTTCAAATATTAGATATATTTGGACATATATAACATATAAAAGAGATAAAAATAGTATTTAAAATAGCTTATCCATTTAAAGGTGATTAAAGATACCTTAATAAATATTTTAATTTTTATGCAAATTATTAGGTTTGTTTTTAACTATTGAACATAAAATATAATTAAAATTTTTAAAAAATATTTGTCTAAAAATATATAATATATATATTAAATTAATATCATTCCACAATTTTAAATAATTTAATTTATTAGTATAAAATTTCTTTGTGACCATAGAATAATAATAATAATATTTTTTTTATTTTCCACTATTTTTCATATTTATTTCTAATTAATTTGTGACCAATGAATTCATTTATATTTGTGAAAAAAACTATTTTAAAAAATTGATAACACATTCCCTAACTACTAATTTAACTACTATTTTATAACTTTTTTATTAAATAATAATATCATAATAATTTATTATTTTTTGATAAAACTCAGTTATGCGTGTAAAAAAAGCCATTGAAGAAACTAATTATTTCCAATGACACACCCACACTCAATGTCATGTGAATTTCCTGATATATCATAGATTCAATTTATTTCAAATTTGAAATATATTTTAATGTTTGGAGGTATTTTATTACCTTATGAGCTTGGAGATTTGTCTGATACATGATATCAAATAAAATGTTCTAACTTTAGAATTTCATGGTGTTAAGAAAACCTCTGAGTCTAAGGAATAATGTATGATAATATGACACCTCTACTGCTGAGTTGAATTCTGATAATGGAGAGGTGACATTTATGTTGGTTATTTATTATACAATTTCAAATGTATTATTTTTTTCTAGTTATGAATATTCATTCATATATTGTTAGTTCAATAGTATCTAATAAACACTACATAAAATGATATATGTTGTGTTATCATTGAAAATATAAAATCTTAATGGATTGGCTTATTCTCAAGAATATAACTCCCCCCCAGGGAAAATTTGTGTTCTGAGTTTCATAGAAAACCATATCATAGGTCATTTATTTGAATTCAATGCTATAATGGGGATTAATATTCTCTCCTTATATAGATCACATATGAAAATTTGTGAAAAGGGAATCACTTTACATGTATGGAATCATCTTCTTATTTTATAAATGTTCAAGAAGGAATACAAATCTCTTTTAGTGACTTCTCCTCAAGTGTTGATATTGTTTTCTTTTGATCATGAAAATATAGATCAAATGTTTTTGGTAATGGAGGGGACCACTCTTGAGGAGATGTCCATTGTATTGAAATTTGATGATTTTTTATCCAGGGAGTCTCCTGGTCTTACTCAAATCCATGAGTTTGATTTCTAAATTGAAATCATACCATGATATCTTTCCATATCCAAGACTATGAATAGAACGACCACAATTGAACTAGAATAATTGAATCCGAAAGTACACGTTAATCTAGGAAAGTGTTTTATACACCTAAGTGTTTTAAATGGGGAGCACCGGTCCAATTTTTCATGAATATGGATAGGTCGATGCTCCATGCCTTTATTTTCTTGAACTAAAAAATCATGATAAATAAAAATTATATCCTACCACCGATTGATGAATTATTCAATTAGCACTAGGGACCTCAATTCTTCTCTAAAGTGGACATTAAATTACGATATCATCAAAGAATGTCAAATAAGTAGGTTTTACCCAAGGATACATTTCCTACAAGTTACAAATTGTATGATTTTAAAGTAATACATTTTAGAGTCAACAATGCTCAAACAATGTTCATGGATATTTTCAAAAGATTATTTTGAGATTAAATTAAAAAATGTATGGAATTATTTATTTTTGATATTTTATATACTTTGAAATCAAGGAGGAATATGTGGATAATTGAGTACATTTCTAAAGAAAATGTTAAAAGGGAAATTGTAAGGCATGTTCAATAATTGATAATTTTAACAATACAAGTATATTTATTGTGTCATGTAATCACATGAAAGGGGATATATGTGAATCCTTATAAGAAAAAGGTTATTAAATAATGGACACGACTACAATATATAATCTATATCCACAGTTTCCTTGGATTTTATGGGTAAAATAGGTGATTTTTGAGAAATATTTCATGATTAAAAAACCCTATAACTATGCTAACTCAGAATTGTGTATAGATTTTTTGGACTAATTAATGTTAAGAGATATTATAGGAGTTTAAGTGGATGTTAATAAAAACATATTTACTACCACTACCCACCTATGGGGGATGGTTTCTGGATCTTTAGTGATAATGAAATGAAAGGAATTTATTTTTTCCTTATAAAGAAAGATAATTTCAGAGAATATGCATCTCAATAGAAAAAGTATAATGAGATAAATTATCCAATTTATGATATAGATTTAGCTACAATAATATTCACATTGAATATTTGGTATCATAATTTATATAGATAGAAGTGTGACATATATACATACCCTAAGAGCCTTTTGTATACATTCACAAAGAAGGAGTATAATAAGCACTAATGGAGGTGGTTATAGAAGGTTAATGATTTTGATTTATCCTTCATAAACCATCAAAATAAAAAGAATAAAACAAAAGATACTCTATGTAGTAATGACTATACTATATTATCCATTATGAGGATTGATAATATGAAATATTCTACGAAATTAAAAGGATGGACATGATATTCATTAAATAAGGAACACCATTTTACCTGTCTCAAATGATTTCTTAACCATCCATTCTATAGAATATTAAGGAATCCTAGAGGAATTATGAAAGGACATATAAGAATATAGATTCTATATGGAAGGTAAATTCCTTATAGTTCAATTTTGATGATAAATGAGATAGAATATATGATTCATTACTGTTAATATCGTCTGACCCATAGATGAATACCGATATTTTGATTTATATTCATTGAAAAAAAATCATTATTTACCAAGGAAGAAAAAATATGTATAGATATTTCTTAGAGATCTATTTTTGGGACAATATGAAGATTGATATTGAGGGATATACATCAATGTTCCTATTATATTTTCATATAAATTTGTAAAAGTAAAAAATTGAGGGGATTATGAACCAATTGCAAATACCATATGGAAATGAGAGAATATAACCATGGATTTTTATAGTTATTCTGAAGAAAACCAATGGAAAAAATTACATATGGGCTGTGGAAGACTGTATAACTATTTTTGTTCATTTAATTTCAATTTAAGAGGACCTATCATAAGATAAAATTGCAAGGATATTAATTAGAGTTATTGTGAGGATTCCTAAAAATATAATAGTGATTGTAAACAATCAAGATTTGAAATTATCCTATATTTTTTGGAAATGTTTTCATTGTAACCTAAACATAATGATGGAATTTAGTATGTCCTATAACCCTCATAATTATTTACAATTTGAGTTTAAAATATTTATTCATGAGGATATGTTGAGAGTTTTCTAAATGGACTTCAATGGATATTTGTATCTATATGGTCCCTTGGATGAGTTCATATACAACAATATCATTCACTTGAGATTTCAGACGGATCCTTATTAATTAATTTATGTAATGAAATGTATAACTCCAACCTATTTCTAGGAAGATACAAAATATAATCTATGGAAAACTAATCTAGTATAATAATTTCCATAAAATTTTAGAGACACTCAAATACGTATTAATGAAATGAAATGTTGGTAAAATAATATATTGATAACCATCAATGAGATATAGATTTTGAAGTTAGATATTAAGTGTTGTTTTATATGTCTCATTGGATGAGATTCATGATAGTTGGAAAGACGGTAAATCTATGTCCATGGTACATTAACCCCTTTTAGATTATTAGTCACATTGAATATTTAGTCATAAAATATTCATTATTATCGAATTTATCATATTTTCAGGATGTATTCCATGTATTTATATACATTATGTATACACTAGATCTCAAAAATTTATTTAAACTATATGTGAAATACTTATTGAGGGATATCTCTTACAGAAATCATATGATAAAGATCTTTTACTGTAGAAGAAATCAACTTTGCCACAAGAAAACTAGCATTATCAATGTTTTTGGAAAGAACCACAAATTCAATGAGGTAACATAGGAATTGAAGGGTTATTAAAAAATATGCACCATATTTTTTCTCAACCTATCATATGAAATAAAATTTCAATTTTAAAATGTCTTATTGGGGAAAAATGTAACTAATAATTTTTATAAGAAATTTCCCTTTAAAATTATGTTTCATATTTTATTAATAAAATACATGCATTAGAAAAATATGTAATGGATTGAAAATTAATTCCAATTAAAATAAATAATGATTAAAAATTAATATAGTATTACGTATTATATAAAAATACTATTAAATTTCATAGTAACATTTCACATATTCTAATAATGTTTTATATAATATAAAACACTAGTAAAACTCAATGTTTCTACCTTTGAGATATAATCGTTCTGCAACCCTTAAAATGTTATTATTTTATAAACATCTCATGAAAAATAATACCCAATGGAATATTAAATACCAGTTTAAAATTATATTCAAAATTATTACATAGGACAATTAAATTTTAATGAATATGTATGATATTATATAAGTATTTTAATTATTTAAAGTAAGAATCAATGTTTCTACCTTTGAAATAAATTATTTTACATAAAATATAAATATTTTATTTTATATAATTATTTACTATACATATGAACTTATGTTGATAATATAATATAATATCTGAAACAAGCACATTATTGTTTAGATAAATATTTTGAGAATTTTTTAATATAGTATATTTTTAAATGAATATTAAAAAAAATACAATTTTTTATATTTGGAATGATTTATGACATAAAAAATATTTAAAAGAGATTTAAAAATTAATATAAGAGAATACAAGACAAATAGTAAGTTATTTTGGTAATATAATACATTTTAAATAATAAAAATGATTTCCTAAACCTCTAAATAAATTTTCCAAGTCTAATACAAAAATTAAGACTTTTAAACTATTTTTTTGCGGTAATGTTACTATATCATTGAAAAATTAATATTAATAATTTTATATTGGTTATATAATTTAAAAAATTCCAACACCATGCCTTAAAGGTCCAAAACCGAGAGATAAACCCAATGTTAAGGCAATGATTTTGCAATTTCCACAAACAAGATTTCCAAGAACAATATTTTAAAATTAATAAATAATTTCCCCCATTTTTATATAAATACACACCTCTCATCCACAATTAATTCACTCACCATATCTTAAGGATACCCCATACTATCGTATTCTTTAATAAAGATCTTATTTGATTCCTTAATGCTCTCAACGGATTACCCCTCCATGCATAGGAAGCAATATTTTCGGTAAGTGTACTCTTCCCCATCTTTACAAATCAAGCACTTTACTTGTTATAACAAATTTTATCGATTAGTGTTTATATTCTCATGTTTTCATAATCAATCACTACTTAGATAATGATTAACTATTAATGATATACTACCTTCTCTCTCATTGATCCCTTCCATGAACTTTTATGAACAACAATTATACTTCCAATCTTATTAATTGATTTTCCCTCGCATACACTTGTATTGTGGATAAAAAAAATCTAATTACATTAAACCCTATTAAACAAGAGATAAATATCCTTCAATAATTGGGGACCTCCAGGTATGAAACCCACATTCCATATTTGTGGGATTGAAATATGAATCATGTTTATATGTTATGTGATCTTTGTGGTAGATGTAATGTTATAAAATTTGAATGGTACACCCTGATTACAATCGAATGGATTGGGTATTGTTTACATATCTTGATATTCCATTTATGGTTTTTGGGTGGTTAGACTAATCACTCCATGTGATTATTTCTTGGTGGTTATCAACAAATTATTCTTATGATGTAATGTTTTATGTTATTTTCATATTTGAATGATACTATGACATTATGGTGTTATTTTTCAATTCCTTGACCCTATGTGAGTATGTATGATTTAGACCTCCAGATGGTATCCAAATATACATTTTTTAATCACAAGTATTATTATTTATGATTCTATAATTCTCTTTTTCCCCTACTAGAATTTATTTAAAAGCGTTTCTATAATTATATCACCTGGTTTTCTTGGGAAGTCTTACGAGTTAAAAGGAAACATCAAGACCATTAAAGAGTTTTAAATAAATATGTTGTGTTTTATTTAATGATTTCTATTTATATGAATATTTCCCTCCAATACACTAGGACACTTGATCTTATGGGAGTATATTATTTGAAAATTTATTAATAAAATCATTAAATATGGAATATTATATATA
The DNA here is from genome assembly GCA_963277665.1 of Viscum album. Classification (NCBI taxonomy): domain Eukaryota; kingdom Viridiplantae; phylum Streptophyta; class Magnoliopsida; order Santalales; family Viscaceae; genus Viscum; species Viscum album. Next base: position 97,813,244 of record OY728141.1, on the reverse strand, counting down.
TGGGTTGTTATAAGTTTTATTATGATGGTTCTCATCTATAAGGACCAATTTGAGATGTAAGAAGTTCAAGAGGATGTGAAATGATCCTTTTAGAGAGTGTTAGGAAGAGAATATGGCCTCTAAGAACACCTTAGCAGTGTTAGATATTTCTAGGTGCTAATAGTATTGGTTCACGCCCAAATTTACCCAAGAGAAGTAGGGTAGAATGGTCCTTGTAGTGTAGCTTGTGTTGTCAATTCCACAGAGACCTAAGAAGATACCTAAGATACACAACCTAAGGGATGGATTTTTGGCTATGAAGTGGCAAACTTGGACTTGTTTTTAAGTGTTTTAGGAGAAGAATAATAATCTTAGTTGAGTTCAATTATAATGAAATGGGTTGATCTTAGGGTTACGCTTGGGTGGATTGAATGCATTTTATTTCTTTAGACAAATTTTTGGGTTTATTAATTCTTGATGAAACCATTCTTCAAAATAACACTACCTTCATCATTTTCTAGTTAGATACTAACTAAACTCAATTACTAGTCACCAAAACACATAGAGAACGAGATTCATGATCTCTCCAAGGTATTTGGTCAATTTAGTAATTTGAATTAGCTTTTTCAAACACAGTGAAGATGGGGAGCGAAAATAATTGAAGAATGTAAGTCTTGAATTATTTAATCAATTAAAAACAATTCATGCATTAAATAACATTCAATCCAGCCTTTTCATCTTCCTACGATCAACCCATTAAAGGGTTATCCCTCCATTGATGATATACTATCAATGGTGGGCGGAAGACGGCCTACAAGAATTGAATTGAAGAGATTAAAACCGCAGAAATAACGAGCACTCATCCGTGTGTGTGAATGGAATTCACACCTATGTGTGAACTATATCACCAACACACAGAGTTATCACTGTGCTTTTGTGATTTTAGATATTTATGTATATAAATTGGAAGAATAGAAGAGAAGAAATTGGATTAAGAACGTAGAAATACAAAAAGAAACTTACATGGGGAAATGAAAGCATTACAACGAAAATTGAGCATAATAACATTACATGAAAGAAGGTATGAGATCCTCCTCACCACCACTGCCTTAAATAGGCAAATTTAGATCCTTAGGCCGAGATCCAACAGTCCATGTCATCCCAATCAATGAGGGTTGGCATAGGTGCTGGAAAGTATGTGGAGAGGAGACTTCTCCACCATTGACCCGAGATGGCATCTGGCTTGCATCCACTTGACAGATCCACTTCTAATTCCTTCTAGATTGCCGATTTGGAGTGGGCCATAGAATCCCAATATGAATCCCCGGATGTCTTCTAACATCCTGTAAATTCTCAGCCCAATGTACTTTGTGTTTTGGGAGATATAGAAGATTCATTGGGCTGACATTCTGGGCCGCAGATTCTGGCCCATATTCTGATCTTCCATTTGGGATGCCTTGATCATCATCATGGAGACCTAATTAGCACTTTGTCATGAAGAATTATTTGTCCCCATGTATGTCTTCTATCATCAAAAGAAATTTGGGCTTCATTGGTCCCGTATTGTGGGACCCACATCCTCAATAGTGGGTTGGTGTCCAATCTGCCTTCACCAGAATTGTCTCCTTTAATCACCAAATATCTTCATCATCCTTTTTGAATCTTTCCTTGATCCCTGAATGAGAAACATTTAAATATTAAGTGAAGATACATTTCCAAAAATATAATATTAAAACATGAATAATTACATTCAATAAAATCAGATGAGTTATTGGGCCTAAATTGGTGTACATTAGGCATGAAGTGCACAATTGATGAGAGTGGATATTTAAAATTAAAATGTACTAACTCAGGCATATATGATCAAAAATTAACTTTCAATCCCAATAAAATGTAATTATAAAATGTGTTTTTATTGTCTAATCACACCCCCCAACTTCATATTTTCTAGTCCCGAGAAAATTACTCAATGATTATGAAAATCAAACTCCCTTTTCCAAAAACATTTTAATAAACAATGCTCACCAAAATACCTCTTACCAAAAAATAATGTATCCCATCAAAATCATTTAATACAATGTAGGTTCTAAAGCATAACCCAAGCCCAAGCCCATTCTTCTGATCAAATTCAATTCCACATTTCATCCAATTACAATTAATCATGATGATGTGTTGTGTGTCACAATAGACATGGGGGTTCATTTTTATTCAAGGGGGAAAAGATGGAAGCGCTGGGTGGAATCACATTTTAATATTAATATGTGTATTCTTTTTTTCTTTTTCTTTTTTTTTGAAATGTTTCCATGGTTATTGAAATTGTCTTTAAATGAGTCAACCCTTATAGCGAGACATTGCCGATGACTCCCAAGCTCAAAGTCCTTAGGGCACCAAGTGAAGCCCACATACTCAGACATCATCTCGAGTTAACTCATTGAAAAACAAATTAGAATTTCTACAAATAGAGATAAAATTCCCAACTCTGGGCCAGAAAACTATGGAGTCACGATCCCCAAGTGACGAAAGCTAGACATTAAGTCATTTCATTGCTCTATGCGCAAATTTATTGTTTTTTTTGTTTTTTTGTGTTTTTTTTACACCTATTATATATATATATTAAAATACTCATAATAAATTTAAAATGATCACCAAAACTATTCTATTTATTATGGGACCCAAGAATTCAAATTAATACCCCACAATCCAATGGACGTGCATTGTGATTTTTTTTATAAAAATTGGATGAAAATGTAACTGTGAAAAATCACATTAGACAGCCACACATTCCAAAATCTTATGCTCATGAACTTAAAAATGTATTAAAATCAGAATCAAGGAATACAAAATTATTTAATATTCATTTTTCAAGGTTTGAAATGTGTAATAACATGTTCAAGGTTATGGAAAATTTTCATTCAATTAACATGCACATTTTATTGCTCTATGTGATTGATTTTTATTTTCACCTCCCCCGAACATAATATAACATTGTCCCCAGTGTTTAAAGAAAATATAATTTAGAAGGGGTAGAGGCAGAGAATAGAAGCATAGAACAATTTCACCTGATATTTAATGTTGAAGATTGTGATGCTCTCATTTAATCCCTTGGTCTCAATGTCACTTGAAGAATCCTCACGGTAGTGTACGCTTGAACTCTTATGATTTCCCTGAAAATCAATCAAACTTGGCAGCCCCTGAATCTCAAAAACTAACATAGTTAGACACAATGGAAACCCCTTGAGGTTCCCTTTTCAAAAAATAACAAAAATAAAATAAAAAAATAATAATAAAAATAATGACAAAACATACTTGTTAATTTTGAAACTCCAACGATCGACACTCATAACAAGTAATAATTCATTTTTTAAAAAAACTATGTATATATATAAAAATTTAAAATATAAGTATATATATAAAGAAGATAGAATAAGGAAGCACCAACCACCGTAGTTTAGTGGTAGGCGTGCGCCCCTGTCTCCCTTCGGTCCCAGGTTCGAGTCTCGTGGCTTCGCCGGTCGTGACGGGGTTTGACCCACGTCCTACAGCGTGTCACTTTTTTGTTACATTTTTTTTGTTGTTTTGTTTTTTTTGTTTTTTTAATAATAAAAATAAAAAAACATAAATAAAAACTTAAAAACACCTATATTGTTGATACATTGTCTTCTTTTTAATTTCGGGGTAAGATAATACTCAGGGATCACACCGCGTGACACGGATGAATACGGCACTCCCCTTTCATACCCATCCATACTCATAAGAGAAGAACAGGTCAACAATATGAGGTAAAATTATATCAAATTGTTTTGCTAAAAAAATTGATTAAAACAATAATGTGATTGTAAATTTAAAAATCATGGGTTGCCTCCCATTCAACGCTTTGTTTAACGTCATTAGCTCGACTTAAACCCCAAATTGATTAATTGTTTTTTTCATCAAAGGTAGGTTCACTCAGGTCTTCATAAACTTCATGTTTTTGGAATGGTTATATCAATGGTTTGACTCTATGACCATTAACTTTAAATATTTGACCATTGGTGGGATCTTGAATTTCAACAGCCCCATGGGGTGCACCTTATGCACTATGTATGGACCGGACCATCTAGACCTCAACTTTCCTGGGTGCAAATGATGTTTAGAACTATACAAAAGCATAGGTTTCCCTGGTTCAATGTGTCTAGTTTTAAGATTCCTAGACAGGTAGGCTTGAACTCTAGCTTTATTGATCCTTGAATTTTCATAAGCCTCCATCCTAAGTTCCTCAAGCTCGTTTAGATCCAATTTCCTCTTTATTCCGGCCAAAGAAATGTCAAAGTTCAATTTTTTGATTTCCCAAAAGGCCTTATGCTCAATCTCCACTGGAAAATGGCATGATTTACCATAAACCAACCTATATGGGGACATTCATAGGATGGTTTTAAATGCTATTCGATATGCCCAAAGAGCATCTAAGAGTTTGGTCGACCAATCTTTCCTAGATGGATTAATAGTTTTCTCAAGAATTTTTTTGATTTCTCGATTGGCTAACTCAGCTTGACCATTGGTTTGTGGGTGGTAAGATGTGGACACTTTGTGAGAAATTCCATACTTCTCCATGAGCGATGAGAATGGGCGATTGCAGAAATGAGTTCCACAATGACTAATGATAGCCCTAGGAATTGTAAATCTAGAGAAGATGTTTTCTTTAAGGAATATAATCACAGTTTGATGGTCATTGGATTTTTTAGGAATGGCATCAACCCATTTTGATACATAATCGATAGCCAAGAGAATGTAAAAATATCCCCTAGAGTTTTGGAAGGGACCCATGGAATCAAATCCCCAACAGTCAAAGATTTCAACCACTAATATTGGAGTGAGAGGCAATTGATTCCTTTTTGTTATGGACCCTACTTGTTGACACCTAGGAAAGCTTTGACAAAATGTGTAGGAGTCCCTTGAGAGGGTGGGCCAAAAGAGACCACATTGAAGAACCTTGGCAGAAGTTCTCTTAGAGGAAAAGTGACCTCCACAAGCCTCAATATGACAGAACATTAGGATGGACTCTTATTCAGATTATGGAACACACCTCCTAATTACGTGGTCAGGACAGAACTTATAGAGGTATGGATTATCAAACACATAATGCTTGACATCAGAAAGAAATTTTCTTCTAGCTTGGGTCCCTAAAAATTTTGGAATGACCCCTGAAACTAAGAAGTTGGCTATGTCTGCATACCAAGGGAAATCACTCACAGAATAGAGGTTCTCATCGGGAAATGAATCAGACACAGAATGGTGATGTGAGTTGTCTTTGAATTCCAACCTAGAGAGATGATCAACTACAACATTCTCGACACCTTTTTTATCCTTAATGGTTAAATTGAACTCTTGAAGAAGAAGGACCCACCTAATCAATATATCATTGGCATCTTGTTTTGGAAGAGATATTTTAGAGCTTAATGGTTGGTGAAGACAATGATGGGTGATCCTAAGAGTTAGGACCTGAATTTCTCTAAGGAAAACACAATAGCAAGTAACTCCTTTTCAGTGGTGGTGTACTTGATTTGGGAATCATTTAATGATTTGCTTGCATAAGAAATGACATATGGAGTTTTATCATACAGTTGTCCTAACACAGCTCCTACAGTAAAGTCACTGGAATAACACATGAGTTCGAAAGGAAGGTCCCAGTTTGGAGATTTCATAATGGGAGGAGAGGTGAGAGCGGATTTAAGGGTTGAAAATGAACCCTCACAGCTTTCTTTCCAAACAAATGGAACATCCTTTACTAGGAGAGCACAAAGAGGACGAGAGATTGAACTAAATTCCTTAATGAATCTTCTATAGAAAGCTGCATGTCCTAAGAAGGACCTCACTTCCTTAACAGTTCTGGGTGATGGAAGGTGACGAATGATGTCAACCTTTGATTTATCAACTTCAATTCCCCTACCCGAGACTATATGGCCAAGGACTAACCCCTCTTTTACCATGAAATGGCATTTTTCCCAGTTTAGGACCAGATTCTTTTCTTTACATCTTGAAAAAACTCTCTCCACATTACTAAGACATCCCTCAAATGTATCCCCAAAGACAGATAAGTCATCCATGAAGACCTCTAGAAAATCCTGTACCATATCTGAGAAGATTCCCATCATGCACCACTGGAAGGTTCCAGGGGAATTGCATAACCCGAACGGCATGCGTTTGAAGGAAAAGGTGCTGAATGGACAGGTGAAGGTTGTCTTCCCTTGATCCTCCAAGGAGACCTTTATTTTATTGTACCCTGAGTACCCATCTAGGAATCAATAGAATTGATGACCCGCCACTCTCTCAAGGACTTGATCAATAAAGGGCAAGGGAAAATGGTCCTTCTTGGTACAAGAGTTGAGCTTCCTATAGTCAATACAGACTCTCCAGCCACTACTCACCCTAGTTGGAAGAATTTCCCCACCCTTATTAGTGATCACAGTGATTCCAGCTTTCTTTGGGACAACATGAATTGGGCTTACCCACTCACTCTCATCTATGGGGTAGATGATACCAGCTTTCAACAACTTAAGAAGTTCTTTCCTTACCACATCCATAAGATTTGGATTGAGTGTCCTCTGAGGTTGACGACATGGTTTGGATTCAGATTCAAGAGTAATCCTATGAGTTCCACTAAGTGGGCTAATCCCAGGAATATCAGACAGGGTCCAACCAATGGCTCTCTTTTGTTTCCTAAGGACATATAGAAGCATCCCCTCATGATTGGCTTCAAGAAAAGAAGATATGAATATAGGATGTGTTTGATTTTCCCCTAGGAAGGAATACTTGAGGGAAGTAGGAAGTTCCTTCAATTCAAGATCAGGTTGGTTCATAATTTCAGCAGAAGATTGGGGCATTGGATCAAGATCAATTTTTTTCCCTAGATTTTCTGATTGAATTGATTCCCCATGTGTAGAAGTTTCAGCCACAAGATTGTATTGACCTGGGTTAGAAAAGGGAGTTTGAGTTGTCTCCATGACTGTGGTTTCCTGAAAGGTTTCACTGATTGTTGGTCCTAAGACATCATCATAGGAGTAATTTGAAAATGATTCGAGCCAAGGAGATAAACTTCCTTCATGTGAACAAAAGAAAATCAATCTCATCCTGACTTAAACATCCAGCAAATATTTCTTGATGTTCTATGGATTCATTTTCAATGCTTCCTAACATGTTTACTTTATGAATTTCCTCGTCATCTATTATTTGTGAGCTTGTATTATAGATGTTCAAGTCTAGACTCATGTTCCCAAAGGTGATGGTCATGTTCCAGTTTCAGACTCGGATAATAGAGTTGATTGTTGCAAGGAAAGGACGGCCAAGAATGATTGGGGTTTTCTCCCTAGGACCTAAGAATGGATGATTGTCAAGGACAATGAAGTCGGTAGGCTAAATGAAATTCTCAACTTTCACTAAAACATCCTTTAAGATCCCCTTAGGAACCCGAACAATGTGATCAGTGAGTTGAAGAGTGACAGATGTGGGTTGGAGTTCTTCGAGCCCTAACTGACAATACATGGCATAAGGAATGAGGTTTACACTGGCACCTAGGTCACACAAGGCCTTGAAAACTTTTTTCTCTCCTAGTTCAACATTGATGTAAGGGCAACCCGTGTCTTTCATCTTTGGAGGAATGGTGCCTTGAATGGTGGTACTCAAATTAGCAGCCAAAAGGACTTGGTTTTTATGTAAAAATTTCCTTTTAAAAGTGCACAAGTCCTTAAGGTACTTTGAGTAGGCTGGTATGTTTTGTATTGCATCGAGGAGTGGAATGTTCATCTTGACTTGAGAGAAGATTTCTCTCAAGGTTTCACTGAGTTCAGGCTTGGATTTCCCCCTCATGCGTTGAGGGAAGGGAACAGGTTGTTCAAGTGTTTGGTGTGGTTGTCGTTCCTTCTCATTCTCATTGGTTTTTTCAGAATATGTGGGTTGATCTTCATCATTTTGATGTGATGTTGAATCTTTTAATAGTTCTGAAATGGTTTGTTCAGGTTTTTCAATTGATTTCCCACTTCTTAAGACTGTCACTGCTTTCAATTGTTCATGATTTGATTGAGTGAAACTTGACTCTCCCCTTGTTGTTTGTTGTGGAATGGCTTGGGTAGGCATGGGTGCCTTCCCAGTTTTGATTGTTTGAAGTTCTTGTTTAAGGGAAGAGACTTCCAAGTTCATCCTTTCCATTTTTTTGAAAAGTTGTTCTAGTAGGATTTGTGGAACAGTTTGGGTTGGTTCCTGAGAAGATTGGTTTATCCCTGGGGGATATTTTGAAGGTGGAATGGTTTGTTGAAAATGGACTGGTGGCTGTTGGTATTGGATAGGTTGGGTTTGAAACTGATTATGGGTTTGGTAGTTCTGTTGAGGGTAATTATTTTTCCCTTGTGGTTGGCTATGATATTGGTTATCCATCCATCGGAAGCCTGGGGGGTCATTGTACCTTGGATTGAAGGTGTTTTGGTATTGGGTCTTTTGAATGTTTAGGGCATTGACTTCCGCTCGAGGTCCTCCTAGAAGAACATCCTTGATGGATGGAATGGTTGGGCAGTTGTCTATTTTATGGTCATGTTTGTCACAAATTGTGCAAACAAGGTCTACATTTTGGATTTCATGGACTTTCCTATGGTCTATCTAATCAACCTTCTTAGAGAGTGCTGTGAGTTTAGCCCTAAGGCTTTCCTCTTCTCTAAGTGTATGAATTCTTGTGGTTCATTGTGGATTTTCAGAATAAGGTGAAGTTCCACACGTTTGGTTTTGTTCAGCCAGACTTTCCAGATACTCGTAAGCATCATTTGGGGACTTGTTTTTAAAAGTTCCATTATACATCATGTCAATGAATTGTTTATTACCTGGACCCAACCATTCATAGAAAATTCTCATTTGTTCAGGTATGGAAAACCCATGGTGTGGAACCATGTTTAGGGTGTCTTTGAACCTCTCCCATGTTTCATAAAATGACTCTCCCTCTTTTTCAAAAAAAAATTGGATGCTCTTTTTAAGTGCAATTGTTTTGTGATGAGGGAAGTATTTTTTGTAGAATTCTCATTGCAGTTGAACCCAAGAGTTGATTGATGCAGGACTCAAGTTGTATAGCCAATTTTTAGCTCGATAATTTAATGAAAAAGGAAAGAGCCTCATATTAGCGGATTCTAGTTGATGTGGGGGACACATGGTTTCAACAATGTCGTTGAACTCTTTGACATGAAGGTATGGCATTTCTGACTCCATCCCATGAAAGTTTGGAAGGTGGTTTAGGACATGGGGTTTGAATATGTAGTTGGTGTCTCCTATGTAATTGTGTCTAATGCATGAGGGGGCATTGTTTGAAGCTGGAGTGAGGCAGTCTTACATGGTTTGATCAACTACATTCCCTAAGTTTGGAGCTTCTTGGTTTTGGTTTCCCATTTGATTCCCCCCAGGGTTTACAATTTGATTTTGTGGATGACCCTCCATTGGACTTGTTTCAAGTTCTGAATTTGGGGTTTCAAGAATATTTTTATCTGATTTAAACAATCCCCAAGGTGCACTTGACTCCCCTATCCTAGGACATTCCACCCTAACTAGTCTGTTTGAGAAATCGCGGGTTTAGGCGGACATGCGCCAAAAAAAAGCGAGAAAGGGACAAGATAAGAGATCATGGGTTAGAGTAGAAGAATGGAGGTGAGGAAAGAAAGTTTTTTTAGATATAATGTACTTACTTGGTCCCCGAAAACGGTTCCAAAATTTGGTTCATGCCCAAATTTACCCAAGAGAAGAAGGGTAGAACGGTCGTTGTAGTGTAGCTTGGGTTGTCGATTCCACAGAGACCTAAGAAGATACCTAAGATACACAACCTAAGGGATGGATTTTTGGCTATGAAGTGGCCAACTTGGATTTGTTTTTATGTGTTTTGGCAGAAGACTAATAAGCTTAGTTGAGTTCAATTATAATGAAATGGGTTGATCTTAGGGTTATGCTTGGGTGGATTGAATGCATTTTATTTCTTTAGACAAATTTTTGGTTTTATTAATTCTTGATGAAACCATTCTTAAAAATACCACTACCTTCATCATTTTCTGGTTATATAATAAATAAGCTCAATTACTAGTCACCAACACACTTAGAGAACCAGATTCATGATCTCTACAAGGTATATGGTCAATTTAGTAAATGAAATTATCTTTTTCAAACACAGTGAAGATGAGGTGCGAAAATAATTGATGAATGGAAGTCTTGAATTATTTTAACCAATTAACAACAATTAGTGCATTAAATAACATTCAATCCAGCCTTTGCATCTTCTTAAGATCAAACCATTAAAGGTTTATCCCTCCATTGATGATATACTATCAATGGTGGGCGGAAGACGACTTACAAGAATTGAATTGAAGAGATTAAAACCGCGGAAATAACGAGAACTCCTCCGTGTGTGTGAATGGAATTCACACCTATGTGTGAACTATATCACCAACACACAGAGTTATAACTTTGCTTTTGTGATTTTAGAGATTTAAGTATAGAAATTGGAAGAATAGAAGAGAAGGAATTGGATTAAGAACATAGAAATACAAAAAGAAATTTACATGGGGAAATGAAAGCATTACAACGAAAATTGAGCATAATAACATTACAGGAAAGAACGTATGAGTTCATCCTCACCACCACTGCCTTAAATAGGAAAATTTGGATCCTTAGTCCTAGATCCAATAGTCCAAGTCATCCCAATCAATGAGGGTAGGCATAGGTGGTGGAAAGTAGGTGGAGAGGAGACTTCTCCACCCATGACCTGAGATGGCATCCATCTTGTATCCACTTGATATATCCGCTTCAAAGTCCTTCTAGATGGCCGATGTGGAGTGGGCCGTAGATAACATAAATGAATCCCCGGATGTCTTATAACAACCTATAAAATATCAGCCCAATTTACTTTGTGGTTAGGGAGATATAGATGATTAATTGGGCTGCCATTCTGGGCCGCAGATTCTAGCCCAGATTCTGATCTTCCATTTGGTCTGCCTTGATCATCATCATGGAGACCGAATTAGCACTTTGGCCTGAAGAATTATTTGTTCCCCTAAATGTCTTCTATCATAAAAATATATTTGGGCTTCATTGGTCCAGTAATGTGGGACCCACATCTTCAACAGTGGGTTGGTTTCCAATATGCCTTCACCAGAATTGTCTCCTTTCATCACCAAATATCTTCATCATCCATTATGAATCATTCCTTTCTCCCTGAATGAGAAACATTTAAATTTGAAGTGAAGATACATTTCCAAAAATATAATATGAAAACATGAATAATTAAATTCAATAAAATCAGATGAGTCATTGGGCCTAAATTGGTGTACATTAGGCATGAAGTGCACAATAGATGAGAGATGATGTTTAAAATTAAAATGTACTAACTCAGGCCTATATGATCAAAAATGAGCTTTTAATCCCAATAAAATGTAATTATAAAATGTGTTTTCATTGTATAATCACACCCCCCAACTTGATATTTTCTAGCCCCAAGAAAATAACTCAACGATTATGAAAAGAAAATTCCCTTTTCCAAAAACATTTTAATAAACAATGCTCACCAAAATACCTCATACCAAAAAATTATGCATCCCATAAAAATCATTTAATACAATGTAGGTTCTAAATCATAAACCAAGCCCAAGACCATTATTCTGATCAAATTCAATGCCACATTTCATCCAATTACAATTAATCATGATGACGTGTTGTGTGTCACAATAGACATGGGTGTTCATTTTTATTCAAGGGGGAAAAGATGGAAGCACTAGGTGGAATCACATTTTAATATTAATATGAGTATTCATTTTTTTCTTTTTTTTTTACAATGTTGCCATGGTTATTGAAATTGCTTTCAAATGAGTCAACCCTTGTAGCGAGACTTTGCCGATGACTCCCAGGCTCAAAGGCCTTAGGGTACCATGTGAATCCCACATACTCGGGCATCATCTCGAGTTAACTCATTCAAAAACAAATTTGAATTTCCACAAATAGAGATAAAATTCCCAACCCTGGGCCAGAAAACTATGGAGTCACGATCCCCAAGTGCCGAAAGCCACAAATTAAGTCATTTCATTTCTCTATGCACAAATTTATTGTTTTTTTTGTTTTTTTGTGTTTTTTTACACCTCTTTTTATATATATATATAATTTTTAAAATATTCATATTAAATTTAAAATGATCACCAAAACTATGCTATTTATTATGGGAACCCAATAATTCAAATTAATACCCCACAATCCAATGGACGTGCATTGTGAAATTTTTTATAAAAATTGGATGAAAATGTAAGAGTGAAAAATCACATTACACAGCCACACTTTCCAAAATTTTATTCTCATGAACATAAACATGTATTAAAATCAGAATCAAGAAATAAAAAATTATTTAATATTCAGTTTTCAAGGTTTTTAATGTGTAATAACATGATCAAGGTTAAGGAAAATTTTCATTCAATTAACATGCACATTTTATTGCTCTATGTGATTGATTTTTATTTTCACCCCCCCAACATAATATAACATTTTCCCCAGTGTTTAAAGAAAATATAATTTAGAAGGGGTAGAGGCAGAGAATAGGAGCATAGAACAATTTCACCTAATATTTAATGTCGAATTTTGTGATGCTCTCATTTAATCCCTTGGTCTCCATGTCACTTGAAGAATCCTCACGGTAGTGTACGCTTGTACTCTTATGATTTCCCTAAAAATCCATCAAACATGGCAGCCCCTGAATCTCAAAAACCAACATAGTTAGACACAATGGAAACCCCTTGAGGTTCCCTTTTCTAAAAATAAACAACAATAAAATAAAATAAAAATCAAAATAAAGACAAAACATACTTGTTAATTTTGAAACTCCAACGATCGACACACATAACAAGTAATAATTTTTTTTAAAAAAAATTAAGTATATATATAAAAATTTAAAATATAAGTATATATATAAAGAATATAGAATAAGGAAGAACCAACCGTCGTAGTTCAATGGTAGGCGTGCGCCCCTGTCTCCCTTCGGTCCTGGGTTCGTGTCCTGCAGCTTTGCCAGTCGTGACGGGGTTTGACCCACGTCCTACGGCATGTCACTTTTTTTTACATTTTTTTTTGTTGTTTTGTTGTTTTGTTTTTTTAATAATAAAAATAAATAAATAAATAAAAAATTACAAATACCTATATTGTTGATACATTGCCTTCTTTTTAATTTCTTGGTAAGATAATACCCAGGGATCACACCGCGTGACACAGATGAATACGGCGCTCCCCTTTCATACCCATCTATACTCATAAGTGAAGAACATGTCAACAATATGAGGCAAAATTATATCAAATTTTTTTGCTAAAAAAATTGATTAAAACAATAAAGTGATTCTAAATTTAAAAATCATGGATTTCCTCCCATTCAACGCTTTGTTTGACGTCGTTAGGTCAACTTAAACCCCTAATTGATTAATTGTTTTTTTTTCATCGACGGTAGGTTCACTCAGGTCTTCATCAATTTCATGTTTTTGGAATGGTTCTATGAATGGTTTGACTCTATGACCATTAACATTAAATATTTGACTATTGGTGGGATCTTGAATTTCAACAGCCCCATGGAGGAACACCTTATGCACTATGTATGGACCGGACCATCTAGACCTCAACTTTCCCGGGTGCAAATGATGTTTAGAACTATACAAAAGCATAGGTTTCCCTGGTTCAATGTGTCTAGTTTTAAGATTCCTAGACTGGTAGGCTTGATCTCTAGCTTTATTGATCCTTGAATTTTCATAAGCCTCCATCCTATGTTCCTCAAGCTCATTTAGATCCAATTTCCTCTTTATTCTGGCCAAAGAAATGTCAAAGTTCATTTTTTTTGATTGCCCAAAAGGCCTTATGCTCAATATCTACTGGAAAATGGCATGCTTTACCATAAACCAACCTATATGGGGACATTCCTATGATGGTTTTAAATTCTATTCGATATGCCAAAAGAGCATCTAAGAGTTTGCTCGACCAATCATTCCTAGATGGATTAACAGTTTTCTCAAGAATTTGTTTAATTTCTATATTGGCTAACTTAGCTTGACCATTGGTTTGTGGGTGGTAAGCGGTGGAAATTTTTTGAGAAATTCCATACTTCTCCATGAGCGATGAGAATGGTCGATTGTAGAAATGAGTTCCACGATCACTAATGATAGCCTTAGGAATCCCAAATCTAGAGAAGATGTTTTCTTTAAAGAATCTAATCACAGTTTGATGGTCAATGGATTTTGTAATAATGGCCTCAACCCATTTTGAGACATAATCGACAGTCAAGAGAATGTAAATATATCCCCTAGAGTTTTGGAAGGGACCCATGAAATCAATTCCCCAACAGTCAAAGATTTCAACCACTAATATTGGAGTGAGAGGAATTTGATTCCTTTTTGTGATGGACCCTACTTGTTGACACCTAGGACAGATTTGAAAAAAGTTGTAGGAGTCCCTTGAGAGGGTGGGCCAAAAGAGACAACATTGAAGAACCTTGGAAGAATTTTTCTTAGAGGAAAAGTGACCTCCAAAAGCCTCACTATGACATAACATTAGGATGGACTCTTATTCGGATTCTGGCATACACCTCTTAATGACTTGGTCAGGATAGAACTTATAGATGTATGGATCATCAAACACATAATGCTTGACATCAGAAAGAAATTTTCTTCTAGCTTGGGTCCCTAAGAATTTTGGAATGACCCCTGAAGCTAAGAGGTTGGATATGTCAGCATACCAAGGGCAATCACTCACAGAATAGAGGTTCTCATCAGGAAATGAATCAGACACAGAAAGGTGATGTGAGTTGTCTTTGAATTCCATTCTAGAGAGGTGATCAACTACAACATTCTCGACACCTTTTTTTATCCTTAATGGTTAAATCGAACTCATGAAGAAGAAGGAGCCACCTAATCAATCTAGCCTTGGCATCTTGTTTTTGGAAGAGATATTTTAGAGCTGAATGGTCGGTGAAGACAATGATGGGTGATCCTAAGAGGTAGGACCTGAATTTCTCTAAGGCAAACACAACAACAAGTAACTCCTTTTCAGTGGTGGTGTAATTGATTTGGGCATCATTTAAGGATTTTCTTGCATAAGAAATGACATATGGAGTTTTATCACACCGTTGTCCTAACACAGCTCCTACAGCAATGTCACTGGCATCACACATGAGTTCGAAAGGAAGGTCCCAGTTTGGAGATTTCATATTGGGAGGAGAGGTGAGAGTGGATTTAAGGGTTGAAAATGAACCCTCACAGCTTTATGTCCAGACAAATAGATCATCCTTTACTAGGAGAGCACAAAGAGGACGAGAGATTGAACTAAAGTCCTTAATGAATTTTCTATAGAAACCAGCATGTCCTAAGAAGGACCGCACTTCCTTAATAGTTTTGGGTGATGGAAGGTGAAAAATGATGTCAACCCTTGATTTATGAACTTCAATTCCCCTACCCGAGATATATGGCCAAGGACTAACCCCTCTTTTACCATGAAATGGCATTTTTTCCAATTTAGGACCAGATTCTATTCTTCACATCTTGACAAAACTATCTCCACATTCCTAAGACATCCCTCAAATGTATCCCCAAAGATAGAGAAGTCATCCATGAAGACCTGTAGAAAATACCCTACCATATCTGAAAAGATTCCCATCATGCACCGCTAGAAGGGTCCAGGGGCATTGAATAACCCGAACGGCATGCGTTTGAAGGAAAAGGTGGCGAATGGATACGTGAAGGTTGTATTACCTTGATCTTCCAAGGAGGCCTCGATTTGATTGTACCCAGAGTACCCATCTAGGAAGCAATACAATTGGTGACCCGCCACACGCTCGAGGACTTGATCAATAAAGGGAAAGGGAAAATGGCCCTTCTTGGTACAAGAGTTGAGCTTACTATTGTCAATACAGACTCTCCAGCCACTAATCACCCTAGTTGGAAGAATTTACCCATCCTTATTAGTGATCACAGTGATTCCAGATTTCATTGGGACAACTTGAATTGGGCTTACCCACCCACTCTCAGCTATGGGGTAGATGATACCAGCTTTCAACAACTTAAGAAGTTCTTTCCTTACCACATCCATAAGATTTGGATTGATTCTCCTCTGAGGTTGACGACATGGTTTGGATTCATATTCAAGAGTAATTATATATGTTCCAATAAGTGGGCTAATCCCAGGAATATCAGACAGGGTCCAACCAATGGCTTTCTTGTGTTTCCTATGGACATCTAGAAGCATCCCCTCATGATTGGATTCAAGAGAAGAAGATATGACTATTGGATGTGTTTGATTTTCCCCTAGGAAGGCATACTTGAGGGAAGTAGGAAGTTCCTTCAATTCAAGATCAGGTTGGTTCAAAATTTCAGTAGAAGATTGGGGAATTAGATCAAGATCAAATTTGTTTCCTAGATTTTCAGATTGAATTGATTCCCCATGTGTAGAAGTTTCAGCCACAAGATTCTGTTGACCTGGGTTAGGGAAGGGAGTTTCAGTTGTCTCCATGAATGTGTTTTCCTGAAAGGTTTCACTGATTGTTGGTCCTAAGACATCATCATAGGATCAATTTGATAATGATTCGAGCCAAGGAGATAAACTTCCTTCATGTAAACAAAGGAAATCAATCTCATCCTGACTTAAACATCCATCAAATATTTCTTAATGTTCTATGGATTCATTTTCAATGATTCCTAACATGTTTACTTCATGAATGTTCTCGTCATCTCTTATTTGTGAGCTTGCATTATATATGTTCATGTCTAGACACATGTTCCCAAAGGTGATGGTCATGTTCCCATTTCGGACTCGGATAACAGATTTGATTGTTGCAAGGAAAGGACGGCCAAGAATTATTGGGGTTTGCTCCCTAGGACCTAAGATTGGATTATTGTCAAGGACAATGAAGTCAGCATGGTAAATGAAATTCTCAACTTTCACTAAAACATCCATTAAGATCCCCTTAGGAACCCGAACACTGCGATCAGCGAGTTGAAGAGTGACAGATTTGGGTTGGAGTTCTTCGAGCCCTAACAGACAATACATGGCATAAGGAATGAGGTTTACACTAGAACCTAGGTCACACAAGGCCTTGACAACTTTTTTCTCTCCTAGTTCAACATTAATGTAAGGGAAACCTGAGTCTTTCATATTTGGAGGAATGGTCCCTTGAATGGTGGTACTCACATTAGCAGCCAAAAGGACTTGGTTTTTATGTAAAAATATCCTTTTAAAAGTGCACAAGTCCATAAGGTACTTTGAGTAGGCTGGTATGGTTTGTATTTCATCGAGGAGTGGAATGTTCATCTTGACTTGAGAGAAGATTTCTGTCAAGGTTTCACTCAGTTTAGGCTTGGATTTCCCCCTCATGCGTTGAGGGAAGGGAGCAGGTTGTTTGAGTGTTTGGTGTGGTTGTGGTTCCTTCTCATTCTCATTGGTTTTTTCAGAATCTGTGGGTTGTTCTTCATCATTTTGAAGTGATGTTGAATCTTTTAATATTTCTGAAATGGTTTGTTCAGGTTTTTCAATTGATTTCCCACTTCTTCAGACTATCACTGCTTTCAATTGTTCATGACATGATTGAGTGCAACTTGACTCTCCCCTTGTTGTTTGTTGTGGAATGGCTTGGGTAGGCATGGGTAACTTCCCAGTTTTGATTGTTTGAAGTTCTTGTTTAAGGGAAGAGACTTCCGAGTTCATCATTTCCATTTGTTTGCAAAGTTGTTCTAGTAGGCTTTGGGGAACAGTTTGGGTTGGTGCTTGAGAAGATTGGTTTATCCCTAGGGGATATTTTGAAGGTGTAATGGTTTGTTTAAAATGGACCGGTGGCTGTTGGTATTGGCTAGGTTGGGTTTGAAACTGATTATGGGTTTGGTAGTTCTGTTGAGGGTAAGGATTTTTCTGTGAGTTTAGCCCTAAGTATTTCCTCTTCTCTAGGTGTATGAATTCTAGTGGTTCTTTGTGGCTTTTCAGAATAAGGTGAAGTTCCCCAAGTTTGGTTTTGTTCAGCCAGACTTTCCAGTTTCTCGTAAGCATCATTTGGGGCCTTGTTTTTAAAAGTTCCATTACACATCATGTCAATGAATTGTTTATTACCTGGACCCAAACCTTCATAGAAAATTATCACTTGTTCAGGTATGGAAAACCCATGGTGTGGAACCATGTTTAGGGTGTCTTTGAACCTCTCCCATGTTTCATAAAATTACTCTCCCTCTTTTTCAAAAAATTTTTGGATGATCTTTTTAAGTGCAATTGTTTTGTGATGAGGGAAGTATGTTTTGTAGAATTCTCATTGCAGTTGGACCCAAGAGTGGATTGATGCAGGCCTCAAGTTGTTTAGCCAATTTTTAGCTCGATAATTTAATGAAAAATGAAAGAGCCTCGTCTTAGTGGATTCTAGTTGATGTGGGGGACACATGGTTTCAACAATGTCATTGAACTCTTTGACATGAAGGTGTGGCATTTCTGACTCCATCCCATGAAAGGTTGGAAGGTGGTTTAGGACATGGGGTTTGAATATGTAGTTGGTGTCTCCTATGGAATTGTGTCTAATGCATGAGGGGGCATTGGTCCAAGCTGAAGTGAGGTAGTCATTCGTGGTTTGATCAACTACATTCCCTAAGTTTGGAGCTTCTTTGTTTTGGTTTCCCATTTGATTCCCCCCAGGGTTTACAATTTGATTTTGTGGATGACCCTCTATTGGACTTGTTTCAATTTCTGACTTTGGGGTTTCAAGAATATTTGGATCTGATTTAAACAATCCCCTAGGTGCACTTGACTCCCCTATCCTAGGACTTTCCACCCTAACTAGTCTGTTTGAGAAATCACGGGTGTAGGCGGACATGCGCAAAAAAAAAGCGAGAAAGGGACAAGATTAGAGATCTTGGGTGAGAGTAGAAGAAAGTAGGTGAGTAAAGAAGGTTTTTTTGGATCTAAGGTACTTACTTGGTCCCCGACAATGGCACAAAAATTTGGTTCACGCCCTAATTTACCGAAGAGAATAAGGGTAGAACAGTCCTTATAGTGTAGCTTGGGTTGTCGATTCCACAGAGACATAAGAAGATACCTAAGATACACAACCTAAGGGATGGATTTTCGGCTATGAAGTGGCCAACATGGATTTATTATTAAGTGTTTTTGGAGAAGGATAATAAGCTTAGTTGAGTTCAATTACAATGAAATGGGTTGATCTTAGGGTTACGCTTGGGTGGATTGAATGCATTTTATTTCATTAGACAATTTTTTGGTTTTATTAATTCTTGATGAAACCATTCATCAAAATAACACTACCATCATCATTTTCTGGTTAGATACTAACTAAACTCAATTAATAGTCACCAACACACTCAGAGAACCATATTCATGATCTCTCCAAGGTATATGGTCAATTTAGTAATTGGAATTAGCTTTTTCAAACATAGTGAAGATGAGGAGCGAAAATAATTGAAGAATGGAAGTCCTGAATTATTTAACCAATTAACAACAATTCGTGCATTAAATAACATTCAATCCAGCCTTTTCATCTTCCTAAGATCAACCCATTAAAGGGTTAGCCCTCCATTGATGATATACTATCAATGGTGGGCGGAAGACGGCTTACAAGAATTGAATTGAAGAGATTAAAACCGCGGAAATAACGAGCACTCCTTCTTGTGTGTGAATGGAATTAACACCTATGTGTGAACTATATCACCAACACACAGAGTTATCACTGTGCTTTTGTGATTTTAGAGATTTAAGTATAGAAATTGGAAGAATAGAAGAGAAGGAATTGGATTAAGAACTTAGAAATACAAAAAGAAACTTACATGGGGAAATGAAAGCATTACAACGAAAATTGAGCATAATAACATTACAGGTTAGAAAGTATGAGTTCCTCCTCACCACCACTACCTTAAATAGGAAAATATGGATCCTTATGCTGAGATCCAACAGTCCAAGTCATCCCAATCAATGAGGGTTGGCATAGGTGGTGGAAAGTAGTTGGAGAGGAGACTTCTCCACCCTTGACCCGAGATGGCATCCAGCTTGCATCCAATTGACAGATCAGCTTCAAAGTCCTTCTAGATGGAAGATTTGGAGTGGGCCATAGAAGACAAAACTGAATCCCCGGATGGCTTCTAATATCCTCTAAAATATCCGCCCTATTTACTTGGTGGTTCAGGAGATATGGAAGATTCATTGGGATGACATTCTGGGCCGCAGATTCTGGACCAGATTCTGATATTCCATTTGGGCTGCCTTGATCATCATCATGGAAAAAGAATTAGCACTTTGGCCTAAAGAATTATTTGTTCCCCTATATTTCTTCTATCATAACAATAATGTTGGGCTTCATTGGTCCAGTATTGTGGGACCCACATCCTCAACAGTGGGTTGGTGTCCAATCCGCCTTCACCAGAATTGTCTCATTTCATCACCAAATATCATCATCATCCTTTATGAATCATTACATGCTCCCTGAAAGAGAAACATTTAAATTTGAAGTGAAGATACATTTCCAAAAATATAATATTAAAACATGAATAATTACATTCAATAAAATCAGATGAGTCATTGGGCCTAAATTGCTGTAAATTAGGCATGAAGTGCACAATTGATGAGAGTGGATATTTAAAATTAAAATGTACTAACTCAGGCCTATATGATCAAAAAATGAACTTTTAATCCCAATAATATGTAATTATAAAATGTGTTTTGATTGTCTAATCAATTATAATGAAATATTCTTCTGAAGAACCCTAGTGGATTCCATGATCAGTGACATTTTAAGAACATTTATTTGATTACTATGTGATTTTGTAAGAATAATGATCTTGAGGAGATGGGACACTGGAGTTATATGTATGATGAGTCATTTTGTGGGATTTGGTCTAGGCTATGAGTTACAAGTGCTCTTGGAAGAGCTATTGAGATTATTTAATGAACTGTTTGCTCTATTTTTTCTTGGAAACTTTTGATTACCATATTTGTGTGATTGAAGGAAAATATCGACATGTATGATGACATATCCTAATGCATAGATTCACTTTGAGTAATTAGGTTCTAGAAAAATCCTACCTAGAGTGAGAATGTTGTGGTCATGATGTTATATCATACGCAATCTTGAGTGATAATGTTGTGGTTTGGATAATTGAATTACCCTGATTGAGAAGGAGTTGGTGTGGACCACCATTGGTGAGATGGTTGGTCCATGATATAATGTGATATCAAACCATGCCTTTATTGATTATGTAGTTATTATGTTAACAACGTAAAATTGATTTATAACGTGTTTTCATGTGCCTCATTGAGTGTAATTTTATTCCCAAGGGTTGTTCATAGAACCTACCCTGAGTGATAAGGTAATTGTCAAGATGTGATATGGGGCCCTACCATCATTGATAAGTTAGATTCCAAGACATAATTGGATACATATCATGAGTGATAAGAAATGACCAATGACATAGACATTTTACCCACCCAAGAATATTTTGGTAGTTTATATGACATGGTAGTATATATTAATTGATGTTTTTAGGAGATTAATAAATTTCATGAGGAAGAATGTGTGATGTGATGAAGAAATTGATGTGCATGTGAATAATGTGCTATATTTTTTTGGTAATGCAAATATCTTATTCATACACACATAACATAAATTATACTTATTAAGGTGATTTTTTACATATATAGATGTTTTTATAATATGCTTATAGATTTCTAGAGAATAATTAATGAAATAATATGATTTTTTTATTAAGTCAATAATTTTGGAGTTAATGCGGTAATGTAAAAAATATGTTGTTTTTATATTACATTAGGGTTAATAAAATGACTCATTCAGTCATATATGATTTTCATGGTAGCCATATGAAATTTTATACCAGTGTATAACTTTGATTTATGGAATTCTATTTCCATAATCGTAGAAGACTTTGAGAAGTTGTGTAAGGATTTTGTGTGCCAGTATTGGAATTCAAAAAAAAATATTTGAGTATTTGTGTTAGAATATTATGTACTCAAATATTCAATCTGAATAACATCAAAAATTAATTTAATGTGGGTCTTTTAGTTTCGAACTTCAAAACATGACATACAGAAGAAAAATTGGAAATCCTAAAATAAATTGATGATTTTTAGAGATTACTTGATCATGATAAAACAAAAATAATATGGAATAAATATTAAAAGAGAAAGAAAAATATTATGTTCTTTTTCAAAAAAACTTTATGGAGGATGAAAAGGATGTTAATAATTTCAAATTATATTTAATAATATTATATATAAAATAAGAGGATGAACCAATGAAAAAGTCGATTATATTTTTTCAAAAGTGAGGAGAAAGATGTTGATCAATACAAATAACATTAATTGGTGGGGGGTAACATATATAAAATGATGGAAAATATCATAATAAGAAAAACAATTGGAATAAGAACAACATAGTCGATAAATTTATTGAATCTTATGAACTACAAATTTATTGAATATCTATATTCAATTGAAAAACATTTAAAAATGTTGACTAAAAAATGAGTAGAAAAATCAGATGTTTATTAAGAACAATTATGATCCCAAAATATTTTTAGTTCTTAAAAATGATCAAATATTGGTGAAATAAATATTCTTCCAATATAGGTATTGCCTTTTGGATAATATGTCGTTTACAAAGAAAAATATGATTTCTATGGATTATATTAATATGATAATGGTTTTAGACATATGAATATGTTATATAAGTTTAAATACCAATGTAATAATGAGAATAAGATGTTTTGAAAGAAAAATGTAAAGGGAGTTATCACTCTCATAATAAGAATATTTATAAATGGATTCAAAATTCTTGATAGAAATTATATATTATGTTTCACGTGATTCTGGATGTATATGGAAGATATTAACAACATCAAAACCATCAAAATGAATAAATTATCCTTATACTAGACAAATAAAATATTAATTAGTATTCTTAAAAACATTTTAAGATGAATAATATAGGTAAATATGATGATCTTCTTATGGAAATGAAATATAAATATTCAGAATAAGAAAATACATAGATTTAGGATAATGGACATTCTTATCAAATCATGTGGGATTAAAAACCCTTAAAGGATGTTTTAAAATGTAAGGGGCTATTTTTGACCTTTAGAAAAGTCTATTCACTCAAAATTAATGGTGTTTTATTAGTTATAATTGGGAAATATCAGTTGAAATATAAGAAAACATCATTTATTGATGGAATGAATAACAATTTGATTTCTGTGTATTTTTTATGCGATCTTAAAAATAAAGTGATATTTTCAAAATAAATATTTATAATGAAAATCCAAATATATGGATATAATTTTGTAAGGGTTAATTTAAAAATGGGAATCCTATTTCAAGTGGGTGCTTCTTGAAATTATTTATACTTAAGAATGAATAAAGAAAATCAATATTGGTATAGAAGGATTAGACATATTAGAAAAAATAACAAGAGAAATATCACTTGAGGAGACAATTTTCATGATGTTTGTATACTCTAATAAATATGGATTTTATGTTCTCAATATTCACAATGTAAATATTGTGAATTATCTTCCAACGAAGGTAGATATTCGATCAACTCGTCTTCTGGAAATTTTCCTTTCCACAAATTAATAGGTCTACAAAGAAGAAATAAAAAATGAAGATAATTATTTTATTTTCTTTATTGATGACTTTAATCAGATTAATTATATTATTTTTTGAATCATATATCAATGGATACAAGAGTTTTTTGGAACTTCATAGGAAGTATAGAAATGAAATGTGGTATTCATTAGAATAATATTTGGACATGTAATAGTGATGTATATTCAAGTGTAATATTTTTTTCTTATCTTGAGAAGCATGGTTTTCACTATGAGCTCTTTCTACTAAAAATACAATAATAAATGGTGTATTTTAATGAAAGAATATAAGTTTAGATGATATTGATAAAACAATACATATAGATAATGAAACTTTATGGTATTTAGGGAAACAAGATATTGGTGCAACAGTTCACATTCAAAATTGTTAATTTCATAAGTTAAATTTAGATAAGTACCATTATGAGATTTATTGCAAGACGTATATGACTATATAAATTATAGTGATAAATAAAAAAACCAATCATATCATAAATGTATGAGAAGATAGATATATGTCCACAAAGTCATTATAGATTGAGGGTATAAATTTAGAACCAAGATTAACTTAAGGAAAACATCACATACCTCACTGTTTTCTTAGGCTGAACCAAAAGATGTTGGAGAAGTATTGAAGAACAAA
Organism: Viscum album; assembly: GCA_963277665.1. NCBI lineage: Eukaryota > Viridiplantae > Streptophyta > Magnoliopsida > Santalales > Viscaceae > Viscum > Viscum album. The sequence goes on along the minus strand of OY728141.1, from coordinate 97,788,980 downwards.
AAATTAAGTTGATTATTTTAATTTATAGTTGGAAAATATTGATAATAATTGGACATTGAAAATGGTATTATTTCCGAAAATAAAAATGTTATCGATAAAAAGTGTATGTTCAAAAACACGATGAATAAAAGTGGTGAATCTATTAGAAAAAAAGACTTTTGTTTAATGGATAATAATATATTGAAGGATTAGACATTGATTTTAATGACCTGGATGTTTCCATGTAATATTTTTAATTATATGGAATTATTATGAGTCTACCAAATTTGATGGCATGTGATTCTGAAACCCACTGTCCCAGGAATAAATTTCTGAACTTTTTAAAGGTATGTTCAGTAAACGCACGAGCGATGTATTGGATCATTTGAACTACTACTCAGATTAAAAATAAAAGGGCACCATTGAATATGTAATGACGATATTTACTTAAGGGAGGCTTCAATTCAACCTCACTAGGTCGGGTGAAAAAGTTATCTGTGTGGACTTTTGAAAAAAATTTAATAAAATATATTGTTATGTTATTTTAATTTTCATATTCTTTCTCCAGTAACGAATAAGAGGCATGACATGACCAATTAAGTGTCAAGAAATTAAATTTCTTGACTCCTTAATTTATTGTAACATAACCGTTGGAATTAGAAAGGGTACATAATTAATTGAACCCCATTAATTCCACAGTTGTTACTCACCCTCCCCCTCTCCTATTTATATGAATATTGAGAAGAAGTATTGGAACAACTTCACCAAGCGATGAATTTCTGATAAAATTTTGAGACAACTACTAATTAGAGGATGAGATCGGTTCTGGAGAGTGGTGATGAGTTCCAAAAACTCATGAATCAAGGAGTGATGATTAAGTGGCGTCATTGAAGGCTAGTTGTGTGAATGATGAACACTGACTCTTACCCAAAATGCAGGTATTCTCCAAATATCATGAGTGAGGGTTATTATATGGTATTAGTTTCAAGATGTGTTAAATATTATTATACCCTCTTTCTATCTAACTAAAATAGAGGGTGCAGGCCAAACGAACAAGGCCCAGACTATCTGCCTTTTGTTGAAAATTTGTGGGTTATTCGCAAGAATTCTTATTCTGATTGAATGAATCTCGGCACGATGGGTGACATCGGCGGCCGACAACGGCATGCCATAGAGGATATGGAGGCATGCCTTCACGTACCAACCACTAAGAAGGCTACAGTCGTAGCCATGTCGGATGAAGACATTAGCTGGCTCCGATCGACCGTAATGTAGGGGGTGACGCACTGTCGTGTGCTGCTGGATAGTGGGGGATGCAGCATAAAACAACAATGGAAAGTGGCTTCCTACATCATCTAACCATGGTCGAAGCCGACCGGCGCTCGGTTGAGTACCGCTGGAGGAGGCCACATCTTGGAAGCCGCAGTGGAGGGCTGAAACAAATAGCGGGTCCCGTAGGTGTCCTAGCAGCGCCAAGAGGCCCCGCCGCTCCACTTTCTGAATGGGGGAGACTGCTCTCCCCCTGCCAACTCGAGCAGGCCCCGATCTAGTTGGCCACGCCTCTAGATGGCCACAACCCTCCATGGGATGGGCCGCGCGAGCCCCGGTGGGCCGCGCCTGTAGTGGGTCGCACCCCTATAGTGGTTGTGCCGCGTGCGCCCAATGAGCCGTGCCTCCAGAGTCTAGCGGGCAGTGCGGCCCACATGAGTTGTGTCAGTTCACTTCCTAGCGGGCTGACCCCACCATAATGCAGACTAGTCGGGTCGGACCCAAACCGGTTGGGTCGACCCGAATCGGGTCGGACCGGGTGGGTCAGCCCTAGTCGGACCGGACCCGGACTGTTCCAGGCCTAATCTCGTTAGAAGAGACATAACATGAAATTCGGTAATCCAATTGATGAACCATCTGTTGTGCTAGGACCATTGGAGTGAGACTTTCCTTTTGGTATATTCCACTTGGGTTTTGTAGAAAGTTAGAGTATGGCCAGGTTGGATCATATAGGAATCCAACCGGGCCCCCAGAACTAAAATGCGTATAAGTCACTGATCGGGTGTCTGATTGGCACACCATCTATCACGTTAGAACCCTTAGGACAGGGTGGTCCTTTGGGATACTTCTTCACGGATCTATGTGGCGGTTAAGGCATGATCGATGGCCTGAGGAGCAGATTATCCTAGAATCAAGTGTGTATAGTTCATGAATTTTTTGGTTGGCTGTAGCATGAAAAAAGAAAGTCGATCAGGTGTGGGTTAACATATATAGATCGTGTGAGGGTCAGTGCCTAACGATCCTATATGGGTTGGAATCTATCGATCCTATGTGGGTCAGCACCTAAAAATCCATTATGGGTTAGTATCTATCGATCCTATGTGGGTCAGTGCCTAGAGACCCTGTGTGGGTTAGCATCTATCGATCCCATGTGGGTCACCAGCAGAGCCTCTCAATAGAATCAGATGATATATGTTTTTGATAAATTATTTGTACTTATGTACATAAGTAGTGTACCAAGTGTGATCTGAGCCTTATAACTTCATGTGTTACCTTTGTGGTACTCTTACCATCATGTTGTTAACATCGTGGCGTTACCTTTGTGGTACTCTAACCTTTGTGGGGTTCCCTTCGTGGATTTATCATTGTGGTATTCTCACCTTCATGGTGTTACCTTCGTGGTGTTTCCTTGGTGGTATTATTCCTTTGTGGACCAATTCTGCAAATGGATTAAAGGGTGGAGCCGTAATTTTTCTCATCAATGAGACGAGTAGCTTTTTATAAATTAGGTATATGTATTGTAATCTTCCTAATTAGAGTTGATGACTATGTCGTGCTTTGTGATTGAATTCTTTCATTGTGGTATTTTTTCTTAGTGGATCTCTAGGAGACCAATATGGGGCTTAGGGTCCCTACTGAGTAATTTCATACTCACCCATATATGGGCTACGTCTTCACCATGCTACATCTTATACTAACGACAGACAATGTTGATCGAGGATAAGGGAGCCCGGACAGGACAGTTCTCATAGGTGGACTATTTTACGTGACGTGCCATAGTGACTATTGAATGGGAGCAATACATACCCTTTAGGTAGGATCCTTGTTGTACGTGTCATGAGTTTTTTTTATCACTTTTCAGTTGTACTTGTACCTTTCCGTTGGGCTTGTATTCCAGCCCCTTCACATTTAGTCCACTTTTTACTACAGCAGTTGACTTCATGGATGCTTCTTGTTGTGTTCTGAAATTGTGTGATTGTATAGGTTTAAAGGAAATGCATTTACATTATAGATACATGCCTTTCGAGTGATAGTTGTTATCCCTTGGCCTATGGAAGGTGGGCTTGGGGTAGTCATGACATGGGCCCTGTGGGACGGGTCGTGACAAAGTGGTATGAGAAGAGTTGGTTCTACCAATGAACTAGGTCTCTGATCTGTCAAATGGAGTAATAGTGTTAAGTGTTTCATGTGTGGTTTTCAGTTCAGGGAGTCCAGTGTTGGTGCATCGGCCGACGTATCCATACACTAGGACCCTGAATTCTGATTTCGGAATCGGTGCAAGAAAACTCTAATTACATGTCTTTTGGAAGCATTTTAATTTTTATCTATTGATTCAGCTCACCAGGTATAACATATTGATTGTGGTGCACCTGTTTTCTTTCAGGATGCCTCCACGTAGATAGAAAGCCAGTATTCCCTAAGAGAGTAGATGATGACAGCCCACCAAGTGATGATTCCTCGGTACTAGGCCCTCTTACGGTGTTAGCACCTTCCGGTGGTGTACCAGTAGCACCACTACCTGTTGGGAATCTATTTCCAGCAGCCCCACTAGAAGAGGGTGCACGTCAAATGGACACATTTCACTAGTTTCAGTAGTAGAGGACTCCTTGGTTCTGAGTAGAGACAAATCCATAAGTGGATAAGGACTGGCTGGAGGCTGTGGCCAAAGTATCTTTATTAGTTGGGAAACAATCTGATCTGTTGGTGATCCTACCTGCAGGTCTCTTCCATGGCGCAGCTGGGAGATGGTGGAATCTGACACTCCATTTAATTGAAAAGGAAAACCCTACCTGGTCGGACTTCGAGGTCCTTTTCGGGGATGAGTTAGTCCTAACGACCCTACGCTCAATGCATATACAAGAGCAATTTCACTTACAACAGGGTAATATGAACATGGCCCAGTACATGGCGAGGTTCACTAATCTCTCCCACTACTCCACTGACATGGTACGAGACCCTTTCTTCAGGCCCCATATCTTTGACCAGGGTCTCCAACTAGAGATCAGAGCATCGATGATATTTCTCATCATTCTGACACAAGCTGAGCTGCTAGATCGAGCGCTTTTGATAGAGATCTTCCTAGTTGAACAAGCTCTGATAGCAAGATCCATCACAAGATTTCAGGTAGCATAGTTATCTGTTGAAGGTAGTCGATAGATAATGTAGGGATACAAGCAGGCTAGACCATCTGGTGGACTACCTCATGTTATATGGTCAGTGGTGAGGGTCTCACAGGACATAGGAGGATAGACGAGGAGCAGGCAGTTCTACTCATCCGCCGGGCAGGGCCACTTGGCTTGTGACTACCCAACCCGCCGTACAGATAGCCAGATAACGGTCAAGGGACTGCCTAGGTAGAGTTAGAGATTCGAGCGAGGAGGTCCACTGGGCAGAAGATGATGCAGAGGAGCTGGTCGTGCAGTATGTGGTGGGCAGTGATTCCAGGTTCTACCACCACCACCTTTTGGTGGTCCACCCCAACCATAAAGAGTTAGAGGACATGGAAGAGCTCAGATCCTGGTATCTAAGGTCTAGGAACACAGTTTTATAGAGCCAATTAGATGTATTAACCTTTTCTACTCCATATTATCTACAATACTTGTAGACATATGTGCCTATCATTCTTTCATTTCCACAGCTCTCATTCAGAGCACACAGATTCTGGTGGTGTCGTTGGCCCAATCCTTATGATTAGAGACTCTTACATGAAAATATTTGACAATTACACACTAGTGCCAGTATTAATAGATTACTCTTGGAGGTTTTAGAGTCAGCTAGGATCTTCTAGTAGCGGCATCAAGGCCTTATGACGTCATCTTGGGCATGAACTGGTTATGCACAAACAATGCTCATATTGACAGTACTTGGTGCAATGTGCAGTGTTTCCACAAAGATGACACCCATTTATCCTTCACCAATGAGAAGGGAAAACTTGTATCATAGGATGGACTTAACCCAAAGGAGGATTCATCCGATCACACATTAGTTGGATAGCCTTATCCTTCGAGTAGTCGATGTAGAGTGTATGAGCTATCCTATTGTGGTGGACCCTTCAGCTGATGTCTTCCCTGATGATTTTTTGAGACTACCACCTCACAGAGAGGTTGACTTTTACATTCAAATGTACCCTGATATGACATTGATATCAACACCAACATATTGTTTAACTTCGGAGGAGCTTCGTGAGTTACATGTACAGCTGGAGGACTTGCAGAGGAAGGGGTTCATAAGGCCCAATGTTTATCAATGGGCAACCCCGATTTGTTTCACCAAGAAGATATATGGGAGTTTGAGACTCTGTGTAGACTATCGGTGCATAAGCCAGGTGACCAGTAAGAACAAGTATCAACTTCCAAGAATTGATAATATCTTTGATCAGTTGAAGGGAGCTAGATGGTTAGCGAAGATAGACCTCAGATCAGGATTTCATCAGCTCATGGAATGAGATGAGGATGTGAAAAAGACAACCTTTAGATGTCGGTATGGCCACTATGAGTTCTTGGATATTCCATTCGGTGTGACCAATTCCCCTTAAATGTTCATTGGACTCATGAACAGGATATTTCATCCATAGCTCGATCGCTTTGTGGTGGTCTACATTGAAGACATCTTGTTATACTGAGTGATAGAAGAGGAGCATGCCTATCATCTATAGATGGATATTGAAAATCTCCATAGCACCAGCTTTAGGCTGAACTCCGGATGTTCTAGTTCTAGACATGGGAGTTTCACTTTTTGGTACATGTTATCTTAGAGGTTGTAGTTGAGGTAGATCCAGAGAAGATAGAGGTAGTTCTTTCTTGGGAGCCACCCAGGAGTATGACCGAGGGGCGGAGTTTCCTGGGATTGAATGTGTACTATTGAAGATTTGTACCCGACATTTCCAGAGTAGCGACCCCATTTTCAGAATTGAAAAAGAAGGGAAAACCCTTCGTATAGATGGAGAGATACCAATCGTGTTTTTAGGAGCTGAGGTAGAGACTAAAATGTGCCCCCATCTTGAGGCTACCGGAATAGGGTATTGGGTATGAAGTTTACTGCGACGCATCAGGGAATGAGATTGGATGTGTCCTGATGCAGGATCGAGAAGTGATCACTTATGGTTCTAGACTAATGAGATAGCATGAGTAGAACTATTCTAATCATGACCTGGTGTTAGTAGTAGTAGTATTCACCTTGAAGATTTAGTGATATTACTTGATTGGAGAACGTTTCACAGTTTACTCTGATCACAAGAGTCTCAGGTATATCCTCTCATATATGGACCTAAACCTGGGACAGAGACGTTGGCTACAGTTTATCCAAGAATATGACTTTGAGATATTCTACAATCCTGGGAAGTGGAACGTAGTTGGAGACCAAATCAGAAGGAGGTCTGGTCTATAGTTGCTGAGTTAGTCGACAGAGCATCTCGCCGCATTGAATATATCCATTTTGGATAGAGATGGAAAATCATACCTCCAATCTATGACTATTACTCCCCCACTTCATCAGTGAGTTCAGGAGGCACAACATGGGGACATTGACTTTGGGGCTCAATGTGCTCAGATATCCTTAGGACAACCACATGATGGATTTTTTGAAGGAGGGGAGCACATCATTCTCTTCATAAGATGCACCACGATACTAGTGGCACTACGGGAGGAGGTGTTGAGGGAGTTCCATATGTCCCCTCTCATGGTTCATCCTTGTGTGGTCATGATTTACCAAGGCCTCCGACGTCAATGCTGGTTACCAGGGATGAAGAAAGTATTGGCGGAGTCTGGTTCACAATGAATCACTTGTCAGCAAGTGAAGGTCGAGCATCAAGTTCTAGTAGGCTTAACACAACCACTAGAGTAACTAGAGTGGAAGTGGGATGGAAACTTCATGGACTTCTTGATGGGGATACCATGGATATCCAGGGGACATGATTCCATCTGGGTGATCGTTGACCGACTCTCCATGTTATCCTAATTTATACTCATCCGAGAGCAGGGATCAGTAAAGGGATTGAGATGCCTCAACATACTAGAGATTGTATTACTTCACGGGATGCCATCAATGATTTTATCTGATAATAACACACATTTTATATCTTGGTTGTGGAGAGGATTACATGAGACATTCGGGACGTAGCTACATTTGAATAGCTACTTTCATCCTCAGACGGAAGGTCACATAGAACATACTATACAGACGCTAGAGGATATGTATCCTTCTTGCATCCTAGATTTTGGGAGTTTTTGGGGGATCACTTTCCCGTGGTGTAGTTCACATAAAAAAGTTGTTATCCCTCCACCATCGGTGTGGCACCATTTGAGGAATTGTATGATCGACCATGTAGATCACCTATATATAGAAAAAACCAATGGGAGTCAGGACTTATTGGTCTAGAGTTGGTACGGGCTACCAGTAAGAAGGTGCATATCATCTGGGAGAGGATGAAGACCACACCAAGAAGACAAAATTCTAATACTGACTGGAGACGGAGACCTCCAGAGTTCCAGGATGGGGACCACATATTTTTGCGAGTCTCCCCTTGACGGGGACTATGGAGATTTGGTTGTGAGGGAAAACTCCAAAAGATGATTATCATACCATTTCTGATAGATCGGAGGATTGGAAAGGGGGAATATAGCTTTGTACTACCAGCGCAGTTGGAGAGGGTTAAAAACATCTTCCATGTATCCCAACTGAGAAGATATGTGAATGACTAATCTCATGTCATCAACCATGGCGATATGGACTTCGACGAGGGGGATATTTTTATGGAGGTTCTAGTGGATATTGAGGATCGATAGGAGCAGTTCCTTTGTGGATGATTGATCCCTATGGAATGCATTCGATGGCAGCATGTGAACCTCCTAGAGAGAACATGTGAGCAGGAGTTTCAAATACGTGCTCAGTACCCCCATTTGTTTCCATAGTATATGTTGTGGATTTAAGGGATGACAATCCCTAAGGTGGAGAGAATGTAAAAACAAAGATTTTTACGTGTAATTTATTTTAATTTTTTGGAATTATTATGAGTTTGCAAAAATTGAAGGCACGTGATTCCGAGGCTCGGTGTGCCCAGAATTAATTTCTGAACTTTTTTAAGGCATGTTTAGCAAACATATAGGCAACGTTTTCTGTCTTTTGAACCGGTGCTCAAATTAAAAATCAGTGGGAACTATTGAATACGAAGTACCAGGATTTGGATAATGGAAACATCACATCAACCATAATAGGTTTGGGTGAAAATGTTAGTTTTTCAGACTTTTGAAAAAAAATTATTAAAATAACATGTTGTGTTATTTTATTTTTTATTTTCTTTCCCCCCCAACGGACAAGCAACGTGGTGGGTCCAATGATATGTCAAGTAATTAAATGGATTGACTCCTAAATTATTTGTTATAAAACTGTTGGAATTTGGATGGTTACTTAATTAATTGAACCCCATTAAGTACACGGGTGTTACTTACCCTCCTCCTCTCCTATTTATATAAATCTTGGGGAGGAGTATTGGAAAAAATTCACCAAGAGATGATGTTCTGATAACGTTCCACAATGCCAACCACTTGGAGGATGAGACTGATTATGGTGAGCAGTGACAAGTGCCACTGAATCACGAACTGAGGACCGATGATTCAGTAGCGTCATTGGAGGCTTTTTGTGGTAATGGTGAACACTGACATTCCAGAAAACGCAGGAGTTCTCCAATGATCAAAAGGTAGGGTTTTTATTTTCAATTAGTTTCAAGAGTTTTTTAATCATATTCTAGTCTATTGTTATCAATCTAATGCAGAGGGTGCAGACAAAATGAACAAGGACCCGACCATCAACCTTTTGTTTTAATTTGGTGTGTTCTTCACAAGAATTTTTATTTGGGTTGAATGAAACCCTGTACGGAGGTTGACGACGATGACTGTAGAGGAGATAGAAGTGCACCTTCATGCACTGCCTGTAGATAAAGTAGTGTCCATAGCCATGGGCAGAGGTGAGCAGCAAGCCATCACACGCCGCTGGAGGAGGCCGTGATATGGAAGTCGTGGTGGAGGGCCAGGAACCGCAACGGGTCCCGCAGGCGACCTGGCACTGCTAAGAGGCGTCGCCGCTCTGCCATTTGAAAGGGGGAGACCTATCCCCTTGTGCCAGCTCTAGAGGGCCCCGATCAAGTGGGCCATGCCTCTAGAAGGTCTCACCCCTCAACGGTATGGGTTGTGGTAGACCTTGTGGGATGGGTCGTGCGAGCCTAGTGGGCCACGCCTTTCACAGGCCGAGTCGCACGAACCCAGCGGGCCGCGCCCCACTGTGGGCCAGGCCATGTTAGCCTAGAGGGACGTGCTACACAGTCACAACAGGCCTGTTCGTGGTCCTATGGGCCAATCCTTTCATGACCCCACCCAATTGTATCAGACTCGTTCTAGGTCAGACCATCCCCTTACCCTTCCAGGCCCCGTCTGCTTAAAAGATCCATAACTTGAAATATGGGTGTCCATTTGATAAACCGTCTGAGATACTGGGACGCCTGGTGTGAGATAGTAATTTTTGTATACTCTAAATGAGTTTTGAAGAATGTTTGAGAAGTGCCTCATTGGATCGATCCCAAAACCAATAGGGCCCTCAGAATTAAAATGCTTATAAGTCACAGACTGGGTGTCTGATTGACATGTCGTCTATCACGTTGGAATTCTTACGGCATGTCAGTCCTTTGGGATACTTCATTGGAATTTAGTTATGGTTTAGGAATTATCGATGGCTTGAGGTGCGGATCCTCCCGGAATCAAGCGTTCTTAGTGCAGGAAGCTCGTGGCTGGCTGTAGCTTGAAAAAGAACACCGATCCTATGTGGGTCTGCATTTATCGATCGTGTGTTGGTCAGTACATAGAAATCATGTGTGGGTTAACATTTATCGATCATGTGTGGGTAATCTCCTTGTGATATTGTGTGGGTCAGCATTTATCGATCTTGATTGGGTCAACACATAGAGATCTTATGTGGGTCAGCATCTATCGATTCTGCGTGGTTTAGTAACAGAGCCTCTTGATATAATCAGATTATCTATATTTATGACTAATAATTTGTACTTCATTACTTAAGTCACATACCTGGTGTGACATGAGTATTTTACTTTTGTGGTGATACCTTTGTGGTACTGTTACCTTCATGGTGTTTCCTTCGTTTTGTTACCTTTTTGGTACTCTTACCATTGTGGTGTTAACTTCATGGAGTTACCCTTGTGGTATTCTCACCTTCGTGGTGTTACCTTTGTGGTATTCTTCCATCTTGGATCAGTTTTGAAAATGTCTTTAAATTTGGAGCCTTATGTTTTGTCATGAATGAGATGAGTATATTTTGATAACCTAGGTATATGTATGGATGTATACCTAAATAGAGTTGATGACTGCATTGTGCTTTGTTATTGATGTCTTTCTTTGTGGTATTTTTCCTTTATGGAACTCTGGGATACCTATGGGTGTCTCGGGGTCCCTACTGAGTATTGTTATACTCACCTCTGCACGGGCTACACCCGCACCATTCTGTGTCTTGGGATTACGATGGATAGAGTTGATCGAGGCTGAGGGATCCAAGACTAGACGATGGTCATAGGTGGATCATTTGATGTGACATGCTATTGTGACTACATATCGTGAGTTATACCTACCCTTCCGGTAGGATCCTCAGTGGATATCCCAGGTACTATTTTTCTCTTTTCAGTTGTACTTGTACCTTTTAGTTGGGCTTGTATTCCAGCCCCTTCACATTCAGTACACTTTTTAGTAAAGAAATTTACTTCATGATTTCTTCCTATTGTGTTCTTGGATTGTGCATTTGTACAATTTTAAAGGCAATTCCTTCCCGTTGTAGGGATATGCCTTTCTGGTGATAGTCGCCAGCCCTTGGCCTTTGGAAGGAAGTCTTGGGGTAGTCACGACATGGGCCTCGGGGGATGGTTTGTGACATTGATAATACAATTTTACCAGATTCATATCACGAAATAATAATAATTTTATTTATTGAAGCTCAAAAAAATGCATCATATTTAAAATGGATTTCATGTCATCATTTTTCAGTGATGATTTTTGAAGAGGATGTCTACATTGAGAAAACATATGTTTTCCTTGTTTAATAAGATGATATAAATTATTATATGTCAATAAAGGCTTTATATGGGCTCAGAAAGGCAACAAAAAATGATTTTAAAAGAACACTATGTTTGATAGCATATAAAATACATAATAATGAATGTAAATGAACCATGAAATATTCTAATTTTATGACTGTAATAACATAGCTATCAAATAAAAAGGAATTAATAGTGGAAACCAAATTATTAAATATATATAATTTTTAGAACTTATATTTTTTTTAAAATTATTAGAAAACAATAACCCAATGTATTATTACCATAGTTTTATTCTTCAAAATATGTTTTCTTCGTAAATTTTTTTAATTCCTTTGTTTGAGTGAATATTATATTTAAATTCTTAACCATTTAGAAATTTTATTTGATAAAAATAATTTCATTTTAAAAATCACCTTATCTATAGAGAACCAAACTTTACATTAATATATATTACAATTTAAAAGATGAATATTTTCTTTAATTAAACAAAATCATGGATGAGGACTGTAAGTTATTAGGGTATTTAGAAACTAGGATACCCATAAAATTGGTTCATAAGTGAACTAAATTTTCTCCCATGATAATATTTATAAATATAACACTCATTATAAATATCATACATAAAAAATTTCATCATAGCCTGGTTAAAAGAAAAATAAGAAAGGGTGATGTTAGTTTCTTGGTAAGGATGAGATTAGCATAAATGTATGAGAATAAGTGAATAAAAATTTAAAATCATAACCTTTGTATCAATGGTCATTATCATGATACATGGAATAGATCATGATAGTTTTTATGAAATGATTCATAAATGAATAAAATATCATAATCAATAGAGAATAATATTGGAATAAGAAAAATTTTTGTGGAATACATATGAGTATAGAAATTCATATGTGAAGGCTACCCCAAAGACATTTCTAACATGTTTGGATTTTGTTACCAAGAATGTGAAATCATCAGTCTTGGGATAACCACCCATGTACCCACTTTTGGTCTTGGGATAACCTCTAATGTACCCACTTCGTGTCTTAGCATAACCTCTAGTGTACACTCTTCTAGGATTGGGATATCCTTACGTGCACCCTTTGAGCATGTCGATAATTAATCATTTACCAATGCATTGGAGGAAAATTTTGGTCCCACTGATTGAATAATTCATAATGTTTTGTGCTATAATATTTTAAACCATTCATCATGTCATAACCAAAGAAAAATGGAATGGGTTTCATAAACATTTTATCAAAGAATAATCCATGGGAATGCTTTGGGTTCTATAAACATCTTATCATAGAAGAAACCATGGAAAAGAAACAATTCTTAAAAAAATATTTCCCTTATAATCCAAAAACATACATAAAATGATAAGTATCTTATCATTGTATCATATCCCCATTAATGTATAAGAAACATCGATGTTATTGTTGTTGATGAATAGAAATTCCCTAAAATGATCATTCAAAAATTTTTGAGAAAAATTATATTTCCATTTAGCAGTAACTTATTTAAAGTATAAAAACATACCAAATATTAAATAAAAACATTTTCATTGAATATAACCATGGAATATTGTAATGTTAGATTTAAATCATTGAGTCATTATGAAAATGTAAATTATCTTTCATGCTATACATGCTCAAAGATAGATCCCTTTCAATGTTTCAGAAAAAAAATCAAAAGGATCTTATTAAAAAATTGACAAAAATATTACATCCAAAATATTCTTCTAAGAGTAAAAAAATGGGAGAAAATGGATTTTGAAAATTATTAGAGAATAGTAAAAATATTCTTTAAAACATTTTTCTTGAAAATATGGTTAAGGAAGAAAATTATAGTGATAAATAAAAAACCCACTATTCTCATAAAAGTATGAAAAGTTAGATATATGTCCACAACATCATTATAGATTGAGGGTATAAATTTTGACAAAGATTTATTTAAGGAAAACACAAAAAACCTCATTGTTTTCATAGGAAGAACCAAAACATTTTGGATAATTATTGAAGAATAAAGCATTTCGTTGACTCATTGAATATATATTTATAAAATATTGATACTAATGAGACCTGGGATACAGTACCAATTCCCAAAATAAAAATGTCATCGATGAAAAATTGTTGTTCAAAAACAAGATAAATAATAGAGGTGAAGCTATTAGAAAAAAAAAGACTTCTGTGTAAAGGATAAAAATAGATTGAAGGATTAGACTTTGATTTTAAATACATGGAAGTTCGCATATAATTTTTTTAATTATATGGAATTATTATGAGTCTTCCAAAATTGATGGAATGTGATTTCGAGGCCCAGTGTCCCCAGAATAAATTTCTGAACATTTTTAATCTATGTTTAGTAAATGAATAAGTGATATTATATAATTTTAACTAGTTATCTAATTAAAAATACGAGGGAACTGTTGAATCTAAAACACTGATATTTTATTAAGGGAGGCTTCAATTTAACTGCATTAGGTCGGGTAAAAAAGTTATTTTTGTGGAGTTTTGAAAAAAAATTAATAAAATAACTAGTTTTATTATTTTATGTCTCTTATTATTTCTCTTATAATGGACAAGAGGCATGTCGGTACTAATGACGTGTCATGTAATTAAATGGATTGACTCATTAATTCTTTGAAACATCACCATTAGAATTAGGGAGGTTACTTAATTAATTGAACCCCATTAATTCCACAGGTGTTACTCACCCTCCCCCTCTCCTATTTATATGATGATGGAGAAGAAGTATTAAAACATCTTCACCAAGCGATGAAGTTTTGATAAAGTTCCATGATTCCAACCACTTAGAGTATGAGATCGGTTCTGGCGAGTGGTGATGAGTACCACAAAATCATGAATTGAGGAGTGAGGATTAATTGTCATCGTTGAAGGCTTTGTTTTGGGAACGATGAACATCGACTCTTCACCAAAACGCAGGCGTTCTCCAATGATATTGAGGTTGGGTGTTTATATGGTTTTATTTTCAAGATGTGTTAAATCTTATTATAACTTATTTCTATCAAACTAACGTTGAGGGCGCATGCCAAATTAAGAAGACCCAGACCATCCGCCTTTTGTTGAAATTTTGTGCGCTCTTTGCAAACATTATTATTCCGATTGAACGAAAACCTATACGATGGGTGACAGTGGTGGCCGAAAAAGGAAGTACATAGAAGATATTTCATCATGCCATCACATGCCACCAACTGATAAGGCCACGATCGTAGCAACGACTGATGAAGACATCGGCTGGCTCCGGTCTACCGCAAGGTAGGGGTGATGCACCATCGCATGCCACTGGAGAATGGGGGTTGTGGCATAGAGCCGCGATGGAATATGGCGGCCGACATTGGCTGACCATGGGCGAATTAAAGGGGTGCTCTATCGAGCACTGCTGGAGGTGGCCAAGACACGGAAGCCACATTGGCGTTCCGAAACACACAGTGGGTCCCACGGGTGACCTGCCATCGCCAAGAGGAGCCGCCACGCTGCCTTCCGAATGGGGGAGACCGCTCCCCCCATTCCAGCTCGAGTGGGCCCCACTCTAACAGGCCACACCTCCTTCTAGCCACACCCCTCCATGGGATGCGCCATGCAAGCCCCGGCGGGCCGCGCCCCTACGGGAATTGGGCCGCGCGCGCCCAGTGAGCTGTGCCGCCGAAACCTAGTGGGTCACGTGGCCCAAGTGAGCTGGGTCGGTTCACAACCCAGCGGACTAATCCCACCATGACCCAGCCTAGCCAGGTCAGACCCGAACTGGTCGGGTCGACCCAAACCGTGTTGGACTGGGTGGGTCTGCCCTGCTCGGACCGAACCCAGACTACTCATGGCCTAGTCTCGTTAAAATGTCCATAACATGAATTTCGATCGTCCGATTGATAAACCATCTACTGTTCTAGGACCCTTGGAGTGAGACTATCATTTTGGGACACTCCACTTGAGTGTGGTAGAATGTTGGATTATGGTCAGGTTGGATCGTACAAGCGTCTGATTGGCACACCGTCTGTCACGTTGGAACCCATACGACATGGTGGTCATTTGAGATACTTCTTCATAGATATTATTAGCGGTTAAGGTGTGACTGATATCTTGGGGAGTGGATTCTCCTGGAATCAAGCGTGCATACTACGGGAATCTCGTGGTTGGCTATAGCTTGAAAAAATAAAGTCAATATGGTGTGGATCAACATCTATCGATGGTGTGTGGGTCAACACCTAGAGATCCTGTATGGGTCAACATCTATCGATCCTATGTGATTCAGCACCAAGAAGTCCTTTGTGGGTCATTATCTATCAATCCTAGGTGGGTTAGTGCATATACACATTGTGTGGGTTAGAGTCTATCGATCATGTGTGTGTCACCAGCAGAGCCTCTCAATAGAATCAGATGATATATAGTTATGTCAAATCATCTGTAATTCTGTACAAAATTAATGTACCTGGTGTGAGCTGTGTCTTTTAACTTCATGCTGTTACCTTTTTGGTACTCTTACCTTCATGTTGTTAACTTCATGGTGTTACCTTTGTGGTTCTCTAAACTTTGTGGTCTTACCTTCATGGATTTATCTTTGTGGTATTCTCACATTTGTGGTGTTACCTATTAGTATTCTTCCTTCATGGACCAGTTGTGAAAATGGCTTCAAAGTTCAAGCCTTGTGTTTCCTCATGAATGAGACGAGTATATTTTGATAACTTAGGTATATGTATGGGAATATTCCTAATTATAGTTGATGACTACTTCGTACTTTGATATTGTAGTCTTTCTTTGTGGTATTTTCCCTCAGTGGAACTCTATGAGACCAAAAAGGGTCTAAGGGTCCCTACAGATTATTTTTACACTCATCCTTGCATGGGATATGTCTGCACCTTATTGTGTCTTATACAGATGAAAAACAATGTTGATCGAGGTAGAGGGAGCCAGGACTGGATGGTGCTCAAAGGTGGACTATTTGACATGACGTGCCATAGTGACTACTGATCGTGAGCTATAACTATCCTTCAAGTATGACCCTTGGTTTACATGCCATAAGTTTTTTTCTATTTTTAGTTGTAATTGTACCTTTCAGTGGGTCTTGTATTCCGGCCCCTTCACATTCAGTCCACTTTTCACTACAGCAGATGATTCTGTGGTTTCTTCTTTTTATGTTCTTGAATTTTGTGATTGTACATGTTTAAAGGAAATCCCTTCCCATTATAGGTACATGCCTTTCTGGTGCTAGTTGTTATGCCCTGGCCTATGGAAGGTGTGTTTGAGTTAGTCACGACATGGGCCTCATGGGATGGGTCTTGACAAAGTGGTATCAGAAGAGTTGGTTCTACCGATGAACTAGGTCATTGTTCTTTCCAATGCAGCAATAGTTTTTAGTGTTTCAAGTGTGGTTTCCAGTTCGGGGAGTCTAGGGTTGGTGCGGCTGTAAGACCCCGACATTTTATGAAAAATATTCTTTTAATTTCATTAATGTCTTATGTTGTATGTTACACCAATGGAGCTTGCACGACATGTATCCCTGACTTGGCTTGCATTACATGCAATCGCGACCTTCCACGATAGCGTGTGTTGTACGCAATACCGAGTTTCGCTAAACAACGATATGTTATATAAACTAGCCGTTATGAATAGTAATACCCACTTTTTGAAATTTTATAAATTTTATCTTTCTAAATGGAGTTCATTTTTGGATTTGGAATATTGAAATTAGCATAGGGTGAATTTTTGGTATTTTTCTGAATACTTTCAATTTTTGATGAATAGTGAAAACTCGGGGTTACTATTCAAAAACCGACTTTTTATTTAAATAATTATTTATTTTATTTAAATTTATTTTACTTCAAAATTGATACATAATAACTATATAAGTTCAATGTAATTAATTGGAATCATTTTATAAAAATTTTAGATATATAAAAATTTTATTGAACTTTTCACCGTCTTTTACCAACCTCCTAGGAGAATTTGGAAATTCCCAAAAAACATAATTTTACCACTTCTATGAGTGGAATTTAGAAAATCCAAGAGACATGGTTAATAACAAGGACTAAAATGTGGTTCAATGAGATTAAACTAATTTTTGATGAATAGAAACTTTTTACTTTTATTTACCACGGTTAAAAGTAAATAGGGTAATTAAAGGTAAACATGATATTACTATTACCCTAAAACATGTTATAATTCTATTGAATAAGTGTAATTTGACCAAAAAGAACCTTAATAATAAAATATGACCATTTAGGTCCGCTTGGATTAGATTAGTACATTTATTATTAATTTATTTAATGAAGGGTTAAAATGGTTAAAATCAATGTTTAATAACTAAAACATTTTTAATATAGGTTTATACATAAGATAAATTAGACTATAGATATTCATTATAAATCTAAAAATATTTCCTACCTAATGGTTTTTTATTTAAAATTTTTAGACATTAAATAATTTATGTTATTTATGACACAATGATGATGCAGTAATTATCTTATTAATGAAATACTAACATAATTGATGCTATAAATACCCAAATAAATGTAATTTGAGACTTTTTATGAATTATACTAATTTTTTAGGATAATATGACATGTTATTATTGATTTAATTAACGTTTTTCGAACTAATCATTCTATTATTATTTTCACAAAAAATCAAGTACCAAATAGTGTCATAATTGACATAAAATAGTTTTTAAAACAAATATTATATTATTAATTGTTATTTTATTCCTAAAAATCTAGGGATCAGCCAAATGAATTAGATAAGTATATATATGTTAATAATGAACCACTTGGGGTTCTTTTCTCTATTTATAGTTAGTTTATTAACCATATATTGTAAGAAAACAAGAAGACACGGTAAAAGTTAAACTCTTTAACATAGAATTAAATATAGAGGATAAGGTTAAAATAGTAACCTAAACTTGTCTAAAACCTATTGGTTGAGATTATTTCGACCCATACCCATATTACATTCGAAATAAATCAATTGGGAGCTATTAATAACTGAATATGACTTTATTATAAAATAATATTTTATGTTTTCCAAAGGTGCCCCTCTCATCCCTTATAAAAGGGCACCCCTTCCCTCTTCTCTTCACACCCTTTTGAGCCTTGAATCTCGGAAAATACCTACCCATTTACCTTCTAAACATCTCTAGAAATATTCTAGAGGTCCTGGTATTCTTCAAATACCACTTTTAGTGTCCAAAGAGGAGGTTTCAAAGAGGCGTGTCGAAGAAGAGGTAATATCCGTTACCGATTCTTTCAAATTTATTTCCACTTATACTACCTCTTATTTAGTTGTTTAATTAATAATTAATAACATCAGTATTAATTATAAACTGATATGTAATTATAGATATGAAACAACAATATTTCACCTTCTATCTATCCTACGGAAAACAAAATCACCACGTATGCATACGTACGGAATACCGTCTCCACGCCGTGGTGTAATCTGTTTTTCCAACACCACCTTACTTGGATGGGTATAATGGTGTAAAGAATAACTATACATAGTTATTGTAACATCATAATTATTATTATATATTATATCATCCACTCCAATTAAATTCAATAATTGTGGGAACGATATCATCGCTCGTGTGTACGTACGGACTACCGTCTCCACTACGTGATGAGATTCATTCTCCATGTTAACCATTCAAAAATGATTATAATGTAATATAATAAATAATAATGGAATATATGAAATTATAAAGATACTGGATTTATGTATATATATATATATAATTCATCTACTTATTTCCATTCAAGTCAATAAGGAAAGGAAAACAACGTTCATGTGTACGTACGACCTACCTTCTCCATGAACAGTGTGTTTCATTTCATTTATCTATCTATTATATATATATATATACTGAATATATGTGATATATCAATCATGTTTTACATTTTGGATGTAAGTAAATCGTGATATAAGTAATAATAATATCAACAACAACAAGTCCAAACACGTACAATAAATGAAACGATTTTACCCAAAACGCTACTTTAACATGAATTTACAAAAAAACGGGTAATATAAAGTCATAAGTGAACCATATATAATATCATAACAATAAATATGATTCTATAATAATTCAATGACATTATTTAAATCATTATATATGTGGTTCAGATACGTACGAAGCATATCAGACCTAAGGTAAGGGAAAATTTCAAAATCTCAATTTTTATCCGAGATTGTTTATACTTCGATATTCAATGGGGCATATTTATCATTGACATCCACGTTTGTACAATTTGTAATATTATTTATATCCTACTATAATTTTTTAAGTCCAATTTTACCTATTGGGGAGTTTTTGTAAAAGATATGAAAGGAATCTTATGTTGTTTTCAGTATGAGGTTCTTTTTAACTTTCTCGGAAAAAGTACGAGAAAAATGTTTTTTATCTTATACGGAATGAATGGATTTTTACGGTTTTATAAAGCCTTATTTTCATGAACCTTCCTCCAAAATATTTCAGGACTAATTTTCAACAAAATATTTTTATTTTAAAATTTCATGACATTTTGTGAAAAGAAATTGATTTTGAAGAAGAAAGGATATTTTCCTCAACAATTCACCTCAAGTGTTTTATCAAAACCATTTCCCATCTAAGATTACATTATTTCATATGTGTATGTTTCAAGAATAACGTCTCTATGATTTAGATGGTTTCAATTTTCTTATTATGAAATGATATCCATTTGTTTTATATGGATTATGTTATGATGGGATGATGTTTATGAAACCCATTTTATTCTTTGAGTTATGATGAATGAATTATCTTTATTTTATGGCACAATTAAGAATGATTTCATTATGAGATGGGTGGGACCTATATCCCCCTCCAATGCATTTGGTAAATATTTATATCTCATGATATAGACATGGCTGGAACAGTATGTTAATCGGGTTCGGCGTTACAGGACTGAAACGAGGAGTGAACTCGATTCAAAAATGGACTTTGGCCACTAAGATGGTCATGGAAGTAATGCCTTCGCTACTATGGAAATCATAACATGTGCTTAATGGTTTCCAAATTACATGTTTTATTCCCATTATATTTTATCAATATTGTTGTTCCATTATGATACATGCCTTACGTACTTCCATGATTTAGGTGTTTGCCCAAGATTTTGATCTTTAAACATTATGTTCATGTTTTTAAGTTCAATGGTATATGGTTTTTTTTATTTTCTCCATGATTACCCTTACTGATCATTTGAGATCACCCTTTATATGTTTTCTTTTCCCCAGGATTTCAAGAAAGGTTTTAGTTAAGAAAACACAAGGGGAATATCTTTATGGGAGTTTTTGAAGATCTTTCACCAAGATTAGAAGATTATATTCCGAGTTTCCAAAGACACTAAGCTATTACGATCCGTGAGTTTTGGTTTTTATTATGTATTAAGTATTCCTCAAAAGTATTGTATTGTCCATGTACGTCAAGATTTGGTTCTCTACCATTGGTATCAGAGGAAAGGTTTATTTAACCTTTGGAAACTAGGATTCGTAAACTTTAGTGAGATTCCTAGAGATATTTCTAAGGTATGTCTAGGGATGTCCCTAAGATTAAGTATAAGTATAGGTTATAGTGCTAGAATTATGGTAACGATATTAGAATTAAACTTAAGCTGATAGATATTGAAGGTAATCCCCCTTTATTAGTTTGTTTTAACTATGATTATTTTTTCCTCTCACACTATACTTTTTGGGTTTTAGAAAATGGCTGGAAACAAGAAGATTCACGACAATTGAGGATATGATGGACAATGGAATGATATTCTTCATGAGACACCAAATGAAATTGGATTTAGAATTCCACATATAGTTATTATGCCTAATCAACAATCTCATTATATGATCAATAATCTCAACTTTGGTATGTTTACCGACTCTACTAATAAGAGAAAAATGGAGTTTCATGATGATCATTGAGGAAAGAAAGTCCAATTTCCCCAATGTAAATCATTTGGGAAGGGGCATCAAGGAGAATGTTTCAAAGGAACTGGAAGACGCTTTGGGTGTGGAAACGAAGGACACAAAGCATGTAATTGCAAAGGAAAAGGTTTAGTTTACACATTGGACAAGGATAATGGTATTGCAAAGACATCAACAATGGTTAACAGTTTTAAATGTGGAATGTTTGGGAATTATGTAAACCAATGCTCTAAGGGAAAATTTCATGAAGAGAATCAGCATGGTCGTATGGGTAGTATTTATGTTGATGATGATGAAGAGACTACAAATGATATATGAGATGAAATAAATGATGAAGCTCAGTCATTGGTTTAAGAAGGTAGGAGAATGATTGTATGTTTATCAAGAATAATGTATGGTACAATGGAATAAATAAAAATCTAAGGATTGTTACACTGTTGTTTTTCCTAAAGTATTTGAAAGTATATGTTGAATGGTACCAGTAACCATGAAATGTTATTCAGATATTTTTGGAAAGAAGATGATATGTGAATAATTAATGGATAAGGAGAAAATAATATTTTGGATATTATTAATGAGCTCATTACAGATATAAGGACAAAGTGATATCATGGTTTGAGTATATAGAAATTTTGGGATTTTGGTATGTGGAAAGTGTTAACTTTTTACAGCATTCATGTTTTCACTAAGGTTCAATGTGTATTCATTTTCAAGAGAATACATGATTAAGGAAATTCACATGTTTGGAATGTGACCAACAAGATATATATATATATATATTATGATATACAGGCAATAAATGATGGTATTCACATGCTCGGTAGATGAAATTTCTTGTAATTGTTTTCTTTATACTATGATCATGGACAGAAGTGTTTTAGATAAGCCAATATATTGGAATGGATTATGTTGGACATAAGTTATTACTATTTAGGGATAGAACTTTTTTCGATATTATAAATGGGATGTTATAATATTGTAGTTTTGGAAAAAGGACAACTTGCAGGACGGGAGACAACCTATCATGTCCAACGAGGCTATGAGAATCGAACCCATAATTGAAGTGCGACAGTCCTTTATCACATACCACTGACCTACAAGAAGTCCCTAGTTAGTATAAACTAGTTTTATTTTATTAAGAGGTATGATAGATGAAGTATAAGTCCATTTTAGGAACCCTATACGATAAAACTCACCATTGATGGACTTATGTATATAAATTTTGCTAACCTTATGTTTGAGACAGATGGAATGACTTACCATTTTATCGTATGACCTTCTAACACTTCATGAATGACAAATTCAACTTCATTTCTTTAAGAGATGAAGTGGGAATTGTTCAAGGCACGAACAACGGTGAGATTTTACCAAAATCAAGTAAGTATTTCTTATAATTAATCAACATTAGGGAAATGACCTTGAAAACCAAAAATGTTGTCCTAGTGCTCTTATATTTGATGAATCAGATGGTACCCAAGATCCTCACAAATTTATGGCTTTGTGATTGTTGGATTTTTCGTAGCCATGTTCTCTACAACTCTACATTTGAACATGACGATTAGATTTCTCTTCCATATTCATATTTTCACTTATGTTCTACTATGTGGAAACCCAGTGATTAGTTAATTTGGGTAACAATTTCATTTCATACATTAGTTTTTAAAGTCATGTTTTGGTATTCCTTTTTACGATGTGGGTTTATATTAAAGAAAATTTCGAGTAGTAAACCATTTATAACCCCGATGAATTTCGAGGGCGAAATTCATTTTAAGGGGGGTAGAATGCAACACCCCGAGATTTTATGAAAAATATTCTTTTTAATTCCATTTATGTATTGTGTTGTATGCTACACCAAATGTAGCTTGCACGACACACATCCCTGACGTGTCTTGCATTACACACAATTGTGACCTTCCATGATAGCGTGTGTTGTATGCAATACCGAGTTTCGCTAAACAAAGATATGTTATATAAACTAGCCGTTAAGAATAGGAATACCCATTTTTAAAATTTTTATAAATTTGATCTTTTGAAATGGACTTCATTTTTGGATTCGGAATATTGAAATTAGCCTAGGCTTAATTTTTGATATTTTTCTGAAAATTTCAATATTTGATGAATAGTGAAAACACTGGGTTACTATTCAAAAACAAACTTTTTATTTAAATAATTATTTATTTTTTTAAATTTATTTTAGGTCAATATTAATACATAATAACTATATAAGTTCAATGTAATTCATTGGAATCATTTTATATTAATTTTAGATATATAAATATTTTATTGAACTTTTCACCATCATTTACCCACCTCCAAGGAGAATTTGAAAATTCACATAAAACATAATTTTACCGCTCCTATGAGTGGAATTTCGAAAATCAGAAAGACACGGTTAATATCAAGGACTAAAATGTGGTTCAATGAGATGATTTTTTTTGGTGAATAGTAACTTTTTACTTTTATTTACCACGGTTAAAAGTAAATAGGGTAATTAAAGGTAAAAATGATATTATTATTACCCTAACACCTGTTATAATTCTATTAGATAAGTTTAATTCGACCAAAAACAACCTTAGGAATAAAATATGACCATTTAGGTCCACTTGGATTAGATTATGACATTTATTATTAATTTATTTAAGCAAGGGTTAAAATGGTTAAAATCAATGTTTAATATCTAAAATATTTTTAATATAGGTTTATACATAAGATAAATTCGACTATAAATATTAATTATAAACATAAAATTATTTCCTACCTAGTGGTATTTTATTTATAATTTTTAGAAATTAAATAATATAGGTTATTTATGACACAATGATGATGCAGTAATTATCTTACTAATGAAATATTAACATAATTGATGTTATAAATACCCAAATAAATGTAATTTGAGAGTTTTTTTGAATTAAAATATTTTTTAGGTTAATATGACATGTTAGTATTGATTTAATTAACTTATTTCTAACTAATAATTTTGTTATGATTTTCAAAAAAACCAGTACCAAATAGTGTAAAAATTGACAAAAAATAGTTTTAAGACAAATATTATATTATTATATGTTATTTTATTCATAAAAATCTATGGTTCGGCCAAATGACTTAGATAAGGATATATATATAAAAACATAACCACCTTGGGTTCGTTTGGCTTGTTATAGTAAGTTTATTAACCTTATAGTGTAAGAAAACAACAAGACACGGTAAAAGTTAAATTGTTTAACTTAGAGTTAAATCTAGAAGATAAGTTTAAAATATATCCTAAACTTGTCTAAAACTTATTGTTTGAGAGGATTTCTACTCATACCAACATTATATTGCAAATAATTCAATTTGGATCTATTAATAAACTAATATTACTTTATTATAAAATAATATTTTATGTTTTCCAACGTTTCCCCTCTCCTCCATTATAAAAAGGGCACCCCTTCCCTCTTCTCTTCACACCCTTTTGAGACATGAAGCTCATCAAACACCACCCCATTTCCCTTATAAACTTCCCTGGAAATATTATAAAGGTCATGCTCTTCTTCAAAGACCAATTTTAGTGCCCTAAGAGGAGGTTTCAAAGAGGCCTGTCGAAGAAGAGGTAATATCTGTTACCGATTCTTTCAAATTTATTTCTTCTTATACATACTCTTATTTAGTTTTTTAATTATAAAGTAATAACATAAGTATTAATTATATAATGATATGTTATTATAAATATGAAGAAACCCTATTTCACTTTCTATCCATCCTACGGAAAACGAAATCACCGCACGTGCGTACGTAGGGAATACCGTCTCCACGCCATGGTGTAATCTGTTTTTCCAACACCACCTTACTTGGATGGGTATAATGGTATAAAGAATAAATATACATAGTTATTATAACATCATAATGATTATTATCTATTATATCATCCAATACAATTCAATTCAATAATTATGGGAATGATATCATCGTTCGTGCATACGTACAGACTACCGTCTCCACGACGCGATGAGTTCATTCTCCATGTTATCCATTAAAGAATGATTATAAATTATATATAAGCAATAATAATGAAATATATGAAATTATAAAGCTACTTTATTTATTTATATATATATATTTCATCTACTTACTTCCATTCAAGTTAATAATGAAAGGAAAAAAACGTTCATGCATACGTACGGCCTACCGTCTCCATGAACGGTGTGTTTCATTTCAATTATCTATCTATTATATATATATATATTGAATATATATGATATATAAATAATATTTTACATTTTGGAAGTAAGTAAATAGTGATATAAGTAATAATAATACCAATAACAACAAGTCCAAACATGTACGACAAATGAAATGATTTTATCCAAAACGCTACTTTAACATGAATGTACAAAAGAACGGGTAATATAAAGTCATAAGTGAACCATATATGATATAATAACAATGAATATGATTCTTTAATAATTCAATGACATTATTTAAATCATTATACAGGAGGTTCAGATATGTAAGAAGCATATCAGACCTAAGGTAAGGGTAAATCTCACAATCTCAATTTTTATCTGAGATTGTTTATACTTCGATATTAAATGGGGAATATTTATCATCCACATCCATGTTTCTTCAATGTGTAATATTATTTATATCCTACTACAATTGTTTAAGTCCAATTTTACCAATTGGGGAGTTTTTGGTAAAGATATGAAAAGAATCTTCTGTCGTTTTCAGTACGAGGTTATTTTTGACTTTTTCGGAAAAAGTACGAGAAGAATGTTTTTTAACATATATGGAATGAAAGGATTTTTACGGTTTTATAGAGCCTTATTTTCATGAATCTTCCTCCAAAATATTTCATGACTAATTCTCAACAAAATCTTTTTCTTTTAAAATTGCACGACGTTTTGTGAAAAGAAATTGATTTTGAATAAGAAAGGATATTTTCCTCAACAATTCATCTCAAGTGTTTTATCAAAACCATTTTACATATAAGATTAAATTATTTCATATTTGTATGTTTCAAGTATAATGTATCTATTATTTACACTGTTTCACTTTTCTTAATATGAAATGATATCCATTTTTTATATGGATTATGTTAGGATGGGATGATGTTTATGAAACCCATTTTATTCTTTGGGTTATGATGAATAAATTATGTTTATTTTGTGTCACAAGTAATAATGATTTCATTATGAGATGGGTGGGACCTATATCCCCCTCTAATTCATTGGGTAATGATTTATATCTCATGAGATTGACATGGCTAGAATGGTTAGTTAACCCGGTTTAGTGTTACAGGATTGAAACGAGGAGTGAACTCGATTCAGAAAGGGACTTTATCCACTAAGATGGTCATGGCAGTAATGCCTTGGCTAATATGGACGTCATTACAAGTGCTTAATGGTTTCCATAATTACATGTTTTATTCCCATGCTATTATATCATGATTGATGTTCTATTATGATACTTGCCTTACGTACTTCCATGATTTATGTCTTTGCTCATGATTACGATGTTTAAACATTATGTTCATGTTTTTAAGTTCAATGGTATATGGTTTGTTTTATTTTTTCCATGCTTACCCTTACTGAGCATTTGAGCTCACCCTTTATATGTTTTCTTTTCCCCAGGATTTAAAAAAGGTTTTAGGTAAGAAAACAAAAGGGGAAGATCTTTATGGGAGTTGTTGAAGATCTTTCACCAAGATTAGAAGATTATATTTCGAGTTTCCAAAGACACTAAAATATTACGATCCTTGAGTTTTGGTTTTTTTTATGTGTTAAGTATTTCTCAAAAGTAATGTATTGTCCATGTACGTCATGCTTTGGGTCTCTACAGCGGCCACCGACATATCCATACATCATGACCCTGAATTCTGATTTCCAACTTAGTGCAAGGAAACACTAATTGCATGTGTTTTAGAAGCATTTTAATTTTTATCTTTTGATTCAGGTCACCAGTTATAACTTGTTGACCATGGTTCAACTATTTTTTTCTTCAATATTCCTCTACATAGATAGCCTATCAGGATTCCCTAGAGATTAGATGATGACTACCCACCAAGTGATGATGCCTCGGTACTGGGCCCTCTTACAGTGTTAGCACCTTCTGTTGGTGTTCCAGCAGCACCACTTCCTGTTGTAAATCTATTTCCACCAGCCCCACAAGCTGAGGGTGCACACTGACTAAACACATTTCACTAGTTTCTGCAGTAGAGGCCTCTGAGGTTCCGAGTAGAGACGGATCCATAGGTGGCTAAGGACTGGCTGGAGGCTATGGCCAGAGTATTTTAATTAGTTGGGAAACCAGCTGATCTGTTGGTTATCCTGGTTGCTAGTCTCTTCCTTGGAGCAGCTGGGAGATAGTGGAGTCTGAAACTCCAATTACATGATGAGGCAACCTTCACCTGGGTGGAGTTCAAGGTCCTTTTTTGGGCAGAGTTTGTCCCAGAGACCCTACACTAAATGCATATATAATAGAAATTGTACTTAAAACAGGGCAACATGAACGTGACCTTGTACTCAGCGTGGTTCACTGATCTCTCCTGCTACTCCAATGATATGGTATGAGACCCTTTGTTTGGGGCCCATACCTTTGAGAAGGGTCTCCGAATGAAGATCAGAGTATTGATGATGTCACTCAGCATTCTGGAACAGGCTGAGGTGCTAGATTGAGCGCTTTTGATGGAGAGATTCCTAGCTGAACAGGATCCGATAGACAGAGCCACCACAAGATGTCAGGTAGTAGAGTTATCTACAGAAGGAAGTAGACATATGATGCATGGATCTATTCAAGCCAGACCATCTGGTGGACGACCTCAGGATACATGGTCTGTGGGGCGGGGCTCACGAGACCGAGGGGGATAGACAAGGAGCAGGCAATGCTACTCAGGATGTGGGCAGGTCCACATGGCTCGTGACTGCCTGACACTCTGTATGGATGGCTAGATAATTGTCGAGGGACTTCCAATGTAGAGGTAGAGATTATAGAGAGTAGGTCCACAGAGCAGAAGACGTTGCAGAGGATAAGGTCGTGTAGTAGGCAGTGGGCGGTGATTTGAGGTTCTACAACCACCACCTCTAGGTGGTCCACCCCAACCATAAATAGCAGGAGGACATGGAAGAGCTCAGCTCCTGGCACCTGAGGCCGATCGTCACAGTTCTCTACATCTAATGAGATTTATGATCCTTATCTACTCAATCTTATCTAGAGTACTTGTAGATATAGGTGTCTATCACTCTTTCATTTCCACTGATCTCATTCGGATCTCGGAGATTCCGGTGGAGCCATTGGCTCAATCCTTATAATTAGAGACTCTTACGAGAGTAGATTCAACAAGTACACACTAGTTCCGGTAATGCGAGATTACTCTTGGAGGCGAAAGATTCAGCTAGGATCTTCTAGTAGCAGTGTCGAGGCCTTATGAAGTCATCTTGGGTATGGACTGGTTATCCATAGTCCATTCTCAGATTGATTGTATTTGGCACAATGTGTGGGTTATTCATGGGGAAAGGACCCATTTTTCCTTCACCAGCGAGAAGGGAAACTTTTTAGCACATGATGGACTTACCCGAAGCAGGGTTCAGCCGATCACACATCTGTTGGCTAGCCTTACCCTTTGAGAAGTCGATTTAGAGAGTCTGAGCTATCCTGTAGTGGTGGACCAGTAAACCGATGTCATTCATGATGATGTTCCAGGACTACCTCCTCATAGGGAGGTGGGCTTTTACATTGACATGTACATCCGAGACGTCACTGATATCAACACCAGCATATTGTTTGGCTCTTGTGGTGCTTTATGAGTTACATTTACAGATGGAGGACTTGTAGAGGAAGGGGTTTATATGGCCCAGTGTTTCTCCATGGGCAGCCCATATTTTGTTCACCAAAAAAGAATATGGGATTTTGAGACAATGTGTAGACTGTCAGTGCATGAACCAGGTGATGGGGAAGAACAAGTATCCACTTCCGAGGATTGATTATCTCTTTGATCTATTAAAGGGAGATCGATGGATAGTGAAGATAGGCCTCAGATCAAGCTATCATCATCTTAGGTTACAAGATGAGGATGTGAAAAAGACAACCTTCAGATGTTGGTATGGCCATTATGAGTTCTTAGTTATGCCATTCGGTGTGACCAACTCCCCTGTAGTGTTCATAGGACTCATGAATAGGATATTTCAGCCATAGATCGATCGCTTTGTGGTGGTCTACTTTGAAGACATCTTGGTGTACTCAGTGAAGGAGGAGGAGCGTGCCTATCATCTACAGATGGTTCTGGATATGCTCTGTAACACCAGCTTTAGGGTAAACTCTAGATGTTATTGTTCTAGATATGAGAGTTTCACTTTCTGGGACATGATATATTGGAGTATAGAGTTGTGGTAGATACAGAGAGGATAGGGGTAGTTCTTTATTGGGATCCACCCTGGAGTGTGACTGAGGTTCAGAGTTTCATGGGATTGACTGGGTACTATCAGAGATTCGTAACCAATATTTCCAGAGTTTCGACACCATTGTCAGTATTTAAAAAAGAAGGGAAAACCCATTGTATCGACAGAGAGATGCCAATAGTGTTTTTAGGAGCTGAGGTAGAGACTGACAAGTGCCCCTATCTTCAGCCTACCAGAATAGGGTTTTGGGTAAGTAGTCTACTGTGACGCATCAAGGACTGGGCATGGATGTTTCCTGATGCAAGAGCGAGCAATGATTGCTTATGGTTCTATAAAAATGAGGTATCATGAGTATAACTATGCTACCCATGACCTGGTGTTAGTAGTAGTGGTATTTTCCTTGAAGATGTGGTGATATTACTTGATTGGAGAATGTTTTACAGTCTACTCTGATTAGAAGAGTCTCAGGTATTTCATCTCACAGATGGACATGAACCTGATACAGAGAAGTTGGCTACAATTTATCTCTGACAATGACTTGGATATTGTCTATAATCCTGGTAAGGTAAATGAAGTAGAAGACACAATTAGAAGTAGGTCTGGTCTATAGTTTCTTAGTTTGGAAACATACTAGTTCGCCACTTTGCAGATATCCATTGTGGATAGAGATGGAGAAGCATTCCTCCAGTCTATGACTATTATTCCCCCACTTCTTCTATGAGATCAGGAGGCACAACATGGGGACATTGACTGTGGGGATCAACATTCTTAGATATCCTCAAGAAAGAAACCTGATGTATTTTTTGATGGTGGGGAGCACATCATTCTTTTCAAAGGACGCACCAGGGTACTAGTGGCGCTACGGGTGGGGGTGTTGAGGGAGTTCCATACGCCCCCTTTCACGGTACATCCTAGTCTGGCCAAGCTATACCATGACCTCAGGCATTCACCATGGTGGACATGGATGAAGAAAGTAGTGGTGAAGTCTTTTCATGATGAATAACTTTTTTTCAACTGATTGTCGAGCATCAAGTTCTTGTAGACATAACAAAACCACTAGAGTTACCGAAGTGGAAGTGGGATGGTATCTCCATGGACATCGTGACTAGGCTACCACAAATGTCTAAGGGGCATGATTTTTTCTGTGTGATCGTTGAATGAATCACTATGCCGGCCAATTTCTACCCTTCCGAGATCATGGATCAGTAGAGGGATTGAGACGCCTATACATAGTAAAGATTGTACGACTTCATGGGGTGTCATCAATGATTGTATCTGACCATGACACACATTTTATATCCCAGTCGTGGATGGGATTACATGAGGTGTTCGGGCCTCAGCTACATTTGAACAACAACTTTCATCCTCAGATGGATGGTCACACAGAACAAACAATACAGACACTGGAGGACATGCATCCTACTAGCGTCCTAGATTTTGGCCATAGTTGGGGGATCACGTGCCCTTGGTGGAGTTCACATAAAACAGTAGTTATCCCTCCACCATCGGTGTGGCACCATTTGAGGACATGTAGGGTCGACCATGTAAATCAATTATATAAATGACAAACCCATCGGAGTCAGGACTTATGGTTCCAGAGTTGGTATGGGCTACCACTGAGAAGGTGCAAGATCATCTGTGAGAGAATGAAGACATCACCATGAAGAAAAAATCTTATACTGACTGGAGATGGAGACCTCTAGAGTTCCGGGATTGGGACCACGTATGCTTGCGAGTCTCCCCTCGACATGGACTATAGTGATTTGGTTGTGGTGGAAAACTCCCATCGAGGATTATCATACCATTTCTGTTAGTTTGGAGGATTGGAATGGTGGCATATCGCTTGGCACTACCACCGCTGTTGGAGTGGGTTTACAAAATCATCCATGTATCCCAGCTGATAATAGATGTGAATGACCCATCTCATGTCATCGACCATGGAGAGATGGACTTCGATGAGGGGGTGACATTTATGGAGGTTCATGTGGATATTGAGGATCGACAGGAGCAGTTCCTTCGTTGATGATTGATCCCTATGGCACGTGTTCACTTGCATAATGATAACCTCCTTGAGAGAACATGGGAGTGGGAGGCTCAAATTCGTGCGCAATACCCCCATTTTTTTACATAGTATATGTTGTGAATTTTAGGGATGAAAATCCCTAAGGTGGGGATAATTTAAAGACCCATATTTTTACATGTAATTTATTTTAATTAAATGGAATTATTATGAGTTTTCAAAAATATAAGGCATGTGATTCTGAGGCCCAGTGTGCCTGGAATAAATTGTGGATCTTTTTTAAGGTACGTTTAGTAAACACGTGAGCAACATTTTCTATCTTTTGAACCAGTGTTCAAATTAAAAATATGAGGACACTATTGAATCTGCAGTGCCCAGATTTGGTTAATGGAGACTTCACATCAACCAAAGTAGGTTTGGGTGAAAAAGTTAGTTTTGTGGACTTTTGAAAAAACATAAATAAAATGACATGTTATGTTATGTTATTTTTATTTTTCTTTCTCCACCAACGGACAAGCGACATGGTGGGACCAATGACGTGTCAAGTCATTAAATTGATTGACTCCACAATTATTGTTAACATCACCATTAGAATTAAGATGGTTACAAAATTAATTGAACCCCATTAATTCCACGGGTGTTACTCACCCTCCTCCTATCATATTCATATAATACATTGGGAGGAGTATTGGCACAGATTCACCAAGCGAAAATGTTTTTATAAAGTACCATGATGCCAACCACATGGAGGAAGAGTCTGGTTCTGGAGAGCAGTGACAAGTGACACTGAATCACAAACTAAGGACCGATGATTCAGTAGTGTTGTTGTAGGATAGTTGTGGTAATTAAAAAAACTTACTTTCCCCAATACTCGGGCGTTCTCCAATGATCTTAAGGTAAGGTTTTTATTTTCATTTAGTTTCAAGAGTTGTTGAATCTTATTCTACACTCTTGTTATCAATATAATGTGAAGGGTCCATTCCAAATTAACAAGGCTCCGACCCTCCGCCTTTTGTTTGAATTTGGTGCTTTCTTCGTGAGCATTCTTATTTTGGTTGAATGAAACCATGTACGGAGGTTGATGGAGGCAGCCACGAAGGAGATAGTAGTGTTCCATCACGCGCTGCCTATAGAAAAGGCCATGGCCATAGACATGGGTGGAGGTGAACATCGTGCCATCACACGATGCTAGAGGAGGCTGTATCTAGGAAGTTGCGGTGGAGGGCCAGGACCTGCAACTGGTCCCGCTGGTGACCTAGTAGTGCTAAGAGGCGTTGCCGCTCCGCCGTTCGAATGGGGGAAACCGCTCCCCTCGTGACATCTTAGGAGGGACCCGATCGAGTGGGCCATGCCTCCAGTAGTTCGTGCCCCTCCACGGGCCGGGTTGTGCTGGACCCACAGGTTCGGTCGCACCTTTCGTGGGATGGTCCGCACGAACCAAGTGGGTCACGCCCCTCTGTGGGCCTGGTCGTGTCAGCCCAACAGGCCGCACCACCCAGGCACAACATGCCAGTTCGTTGCCAAGTGGGCCAAGCTTGTCATGACCCCACCCTTCCATATCAGACCCGATCTGTGTCGGACCGGCCCTTGACCCATCGCAGACAAATCTCATTAAAAGAGCCATAACAAGAAATATGGGTGTCCTTTTGATGAAATGTCTATGGTGCTGGGATCCTTGGAGTGAGATAGTACATTTGGTATAATCCACATTAGTTTTGGAGAAATATGGGGAATTTCCAGGTTGGATTGATATCGAATCCAACAGGGCCCTCCGAACTAAAACACTTATAAGTCACAGACCGGGTTTCTTATTGGCACGCTATATGTCATGTTGGAGACCTTATGACATGGCGGTCCTTCGAGATATATCTTCATGGAAATTAGTGATGGTTTAGAAATGAAAAATGTCTTGAAGAGTGGATCCTCCCAAAATCAAGCGTGCTTAGTGCGGGAAGCTCGTGACTAGCTGCAACATGAAAAAGAAAATCAATCCTGTGTGGGTCAGCATTTATCAATCGTGTGTGGGTAAGTGCCTAGAGAACATGTGTGGGTCAACATTTATCAATCTTGTGTGGGTCATCGCCTAGAAATATTTTGTGGGTTAGCAT
The DNA here is from genome assembly GCA_963277665.1 of Viscum album. Classification (NCBI taxonomy): domain Eukaryota; kingdom Viridiplantae; phylum Streptophyta; class Magnoliopsida; order Santalales; family Viscaceae; genus Viscum; species Viscum album. The sequence continues at coordinate 97,755,213 of OY728141.1, read as the reverse complement.
CTATCAATCTTGTGTGGGTCAACACCTAGCGATCCTATGTGGGTCAGCATCTATTGATCCTTCATGGTTTATTAATAGAGCCTCTCGACAGAATTAGATGATCTATATTTACTACTAATCATCTTTAATTATGTACTTAAGTTATATACCTGGTTTGAGGTGAGTCTTTTGCCTTTGTGATGTTACCTTTGTGGTACTGTTACCTTCGTGGTGTTACCTTAGTGGTGTTACCTTTGTGGTACTATTACATTCTTGGTGTGACCTTCACGGATTTATCTTTGTGGTATTCTCACCTTTATGGTGTTACCTTTGTGGTGTTACCCTTGTGGTATTCTTCCATCATGGATCAGTTGTGAAAATGGATTAAAATTTCGATCCTTATGTTTCCTCATGAATGAGATGAGTATATTTTGATAACTTAGGTATATGTATGGTCTAATACCAAAGTAGAGTTGATTAATACTTTGTGCTTTGTGATTGAAGTCTTGATTTGTTGTATTTTTCCTTTTTGGAACTCTAGGATACCTACAGGTGTCTCGGGGTCCCTACTGTGTATTGTTATACTCACCCCTACATGGGATACACCCACACATTGATGTGTCTTGGGAAGACGATAGACTGCGTTGATCGAGGCTGAGGGATCCAAGACTAGATGGTGGTCATAGGTGGTCCATTTGACATGATATGCCATTGTGACTACTGATTGTGAGCTATAACTACCCTTCAGGTAGGATCCTCAGTGGATGTCCCAGGAAGTGTTTTTCTTTATTTAGTTGTACTTGTACCTTTTAGTTGGGCTTGTATTTCAACCCCTTCACATTCAGTACACTTTTTAGTATAGTAGTTTACTTCATGGTTTCTTCATATTGTGTTCTTGAATTGTGTGTTTGTACACATTTAAAGGCAATTCCTTCCCGTTATAGGGTATACCTTTTTGGTGCTAGTCGCCAGCCCTTGGACTTTGGAAGGCGTGATTGGGTAGTCACGGCACAGGCCCCAGGGGATGGGTTGTGACATTGATAATAAATTTTTACCATATTCAAGCCATGAAATAATAATAATACTCTATTTATTGAAGCTCAATAAAAATACATCATATTTCAAATGAATTTTCTGTCATCATTTTTCCATGATGAATTTGAAGAGGAGGTCTACATTGAGAAACCATATGTATTCTTTGATTTATAAGATGATAAAAATTATTATAGGTCAATGAAGGCTTTATATAGGCTCAAAAAAGCAATAAACTAAGATTTTAAAAGAATAATATGTTCGATAGCATATACAATACACAATAATGAGTGTCAATGAACCATGAAATATTAAAATTTTATTACTGTAATAACAAAGCTATCAAATTAGAAGGAATGATTAGTGGAAACCAAATTATGAAAAATATATAGTTTTTAGAACTTATATTTCTTCTAAAATTTTTAGTAAACAGGAACCCAATGTCTTATTATTATCATTTTATTCTTTAAAATATGTCTTCATTAGAATTTTTTTATTCTTTTTCTTGATTTAGTATTATATTTAAATTATATACCATTAAGAAATTGTATTTGATAAAAATAATTTCAGTTTAAAAATCACCATATCTATATTGATCCAAAATTTACATACATATATTTTACCTTATAAAAGATGAATACTTTTTTCATTAAACAAAACATGGATGAGGAATGTATATGATTATGGAATTTATAAACAAGGATACCCAAAAAACTGGTTCATAAGTGAACTAAATTGTCTCCCACTATGATATTTATAAATATAACCCTCATTATACATATCTTATATAAAAAGGTTCTTCAAAACCTGGTTAAAAGAAACAAATGAAAGGGTGAGATTAGTTTACTTGTAAGGGTAAACAAGGGAGATATGAACCTAACATTAGCATAAATGTATGAGAATAAGAGATTATGATTTTAAAATCATAACCTTCATATCAATTGTCATTATTATGATACATGGAATAAATATTCATATTTTTTATGACATGAATCATAAATTAATCAAATAACATAATCCATATAGAATAATATTGGAATAAGGAAAATTTTTGAGGAAGGAATATATGTATAGAAAATCATATGTGAAGGCTACCCGAAAGGCATTCATAACATTTTTCGTATTTTGTTACCCGACATGTTCAATCATCAGTCTTGGGATAACAACACAGGTACCCAATTTTGGTCTTGGGATAACCTCCAACATACCCACTTTGTGTCTCATCATAACCTCCAGTGTACCATCTTTCAGGATTGGGATAACCTATTGTGCACCCTTTGAGATTTTAGAACATTAATCAATTTACATTGCATTTGAGGTAAATATAGGTCCCACCGATCATATAATCCATAATGTTTTGTGTTGTAATATTTTAAACTATTCATCTTGTCATAACCTATGAAAAAGGGAATGTGTTTCATAAACATTATATAAAATCATAATCCAACAGAAAACATTGGGTTCTATAATCATCTCATCATAGAATAAACCATGGAAAAGAAACCAGTCTCAAAAAAATATTTCCCTTATAATTCCAGAACATACATAAAAAGGTTAAGTATTATATCATTGTATCATACCCACATTAATGGGTAAAAAACATCAAAGTTATTGTTGTTGATGAATAATAATTACCCAAAAAGATCATTAAAACATTATTGATAAAAATATTATTTCCATTTAGCAATAACTTATTTAAAGTATAAAAAATTCCAAATAGTAAATAAAAACATTTTATTTGAATATAACCATGGATTCTTGTAAATTAAGATCTAAATCATTGTGTCATTCTGAGAATAGATATTATCGTTCATGCCATACATGCTAAAATATAGATCACTTACAAAGTTTCAGCAAAAAAATCAAATGGTTCTTATTCAAAAAATGACAAGAATATTACATCCAAAATATTATTGTAAGAATAAAAAAGTGGGAGAAAATGAATTGTGAAAATTATTACAGAATAGAAAAAATATTCTTTAAAACATTTTTCTGAAAATATGGTCCAGGAAGAAATTTGATTTTCCTCCAAAGGAAGAAATAATGTCAGTTTTCCATAAAAATATTATTTAGAATTTTGGGAACATAATGTGAGGAAAATTAATAGAAAAGTTTTAATTTCAAAAAATTACCATATAAGAATAAAATTAACTTTTTTATTTATAGTTATATTATAATGCTTGTTTATTGAATGTATAATCATAAACAATTCCAATAAACATTGAGATCGTAGCATAAAACCCTACCCGTTTTATATTATTTAATCGTAATACTGCTGAAATAAATAACCATAAATGGATCTTAAGTTTCCATAATTTTAATGATAATAATCAAAAAATACATTCTTTGGAATTCTATACACAAGAAAAAATAATGAATTGGTGAATATGGGATGTGCCCCACAGAAACAATAGTGAGATGGAAATCCATTACAACATGTCTTGACTTTCTTAATTAACATTATAAAAATAATATATAATAATTATATATTTGTTATAAATCTATTATAGAACCATAATCATATATATTATCCCATATATGACTTGTTGATGATATTTTATTTCCCTTTAATTAAATATTCTTTGATTGAATAATTTTTTAGGCAGTAACAGCTTTTTTTCAAGTCTATTTTGGTTTGGTATATTATATCCTTTTATTTTGATAATTATTAAATAAAATATAGAATGTGAACCATGTAGAAAATATCATATATATTAATTAAATATTTTTTTATATTAATTTTTAAAACATAGATATTGAAAATGATTTACACCCTTCATATAGAAAATATTCCTATGTATGCATGAATATTGTTACAATTTTTTTTGGGATGAGAAAAATAATGGTAAACAATATATTACCATTATATAATATTTGATATTATATATATATATATTAAATTTTAATTAATTATAAACATAATAACATCCATGTAAAAATAAAATGAAAAATCAATCACATGGATTTTAGGAGGCGACAGTCCACTTGTACGCACAAGAGACATTATAAGATTCCAATGACTTGGAAGGTAAGAAGATATATGTGATATTATAATAACAAGAGTTTCAATATGTCATAAATATAATATATAAATATTAATATACAATTATATCCATCCTTGAGAGGTGTGATAGAAAATAAATTACATTGGTTCACGAGGTAGTAGTCTTCCATAAAAATGATCAACGGGTTTGATTCCCATTTTATAGAAAGGAATATGTATATATAATATACCATTAACAAAAAAATATTATATGTTATATAATTATATTATTGTAACATAAAATTTTATGAAAATTTTAAGGAGGTGTAATAATTAATGGAAATGATTAATTAATAATGACTCATCTTCTTCGGGCAACCTCCTGAGGATATCACAAAAATCCTTCTTAAGAGGTTTCCATAATCAAAAATAAGGACTCTTGATATTTTATAGGAAATTAGGGAAGGTATTTGGATAGGTATTTTCTGATATAAAAAGATTTGTATGTGGTAATAAGATAGGATTTGGGGTTCTAATTATAAGTAGGGGAGATGACACACATAGAATTTTGAAAAGAAAATTCTATCTCCACATTTTACACGTTTCATAAGGATCCAAAAGTAATCGTTATATAAATTTAGACTATAAAAATTAAAAATATTGATAACCAATAGAAATTGGACATGTTTTTAGTTTATTTTAGCCCTTATAAACTTATTTTGTCCTTTTAATAAACTTATTTTAACCATAACCACAATAATTAATTTTTACCATTTTCACTATTACTTATTATAAAAAATAAAAATTATTAAATAATATTAATTATTCTAATTATAAATAATTAATATTTTATTGCAAATTAAAATCGTCAAATATAATTTATTTTAATTTAAAATGAAACCCTTAGACGTGAAAAAAAGTGGTTTTCCAAAGAGAAAATTTTCATAAGTATACAATGTTTTTCAATAAAAAATAAAGATTTTTTTTTCAATGACCCAAATTGGATTAAAATAAACATAATTTAAAAAATACATGTTTTAAAACATATTAAATTAATATATATATTTTTTGTTGATTTAAATGAAAATGGAGTTTCCAATAATAATTAGTATTTTTTACTATTGATCGAAAAGATTATTATTCTTAGAAAAATATCAAAAATTCACTCAAAGATGAATTTGACTTGTAGATTTTAAAAATAATGTTTTTTTTCAAATAAATTTTAAAAAGTGAAAAAATTCACTTTTATAATTTTTTGAATAAAAAAATGGGTTTTAAAAACTAGGTATTTTCAAGGCATATAAAGACTTTAATAAAAATTAAGAACTTTTTTATCAATATGTTTTGTTTATATAAAAAAATTATAAATATTTTTTATAATTTTGTTATTTTTATTCACACCACCAAGTTTAATGGATAGTTTATAATTGTCATATTTAAATAATAATTTTCATAGTATAACGTGGTTAGTTAAAAGTCATATTGTGTGTAATGAAATCAATCAAAAAATTAAATTTATTTGAAACAAATATTTCATAAAAACTATGGGTGTCACATATTAGCCTCATTAAAATTAATTTCACACTCTAAATTTATCATTTTTAGTAAAACATATGAGGGTAAATATTACTCAATATATACTAGGTTCCCATGTAGCTTCTTCACATTGGTGGGTTTGCCAAAAATCTTTGACCAGGGGAGTGGTTTTGTATCGTAGCACATTATCTCTATAATCCAAAATATCCACTAGTTGTTCTTTATAAGAATTATATTCCTCTAGTGGTATGACCTCTTATTTCAATACATATGAAGGGTTAGGTATTTTTTTCCTCATGATATATACAGTGAAAACTTTGTGAACTCGAGATAGGTTCAGTGGATGTGCCGAGTGTTTGGAAACCATCCCTACTCGATTAAGAATCTCGAAAGGACAAATATATATAGGGATCCTATTTAATTTATTTCCTATCACCATAAATATATTTCTTGGATAAATTTATAGGAATACCTTGTAACAAAATTACAACTATAGATGGAACCAATGTATGTTAACAATGCTTTTCTATCGAGTCTGAACTGCCTTTAATTGTTGATAAATGGATATGGATTTCTCTGTAATTTCCTCAGCCACGTGAAGTCCAAATAAATTTATTTTTCAACTCCATCACATCAAGTTGTAGTTATAAACCTTTTTTTCTATATAGGTTTTTATGAGTATCCATTTGAATTTTCAAGTGAAAGCTACTAATGTAAAATTACTTGACTAATAGAAGGTGTTTATTTCAAAAAAGATTATAAATTTACAGAACACAATATAATAATATCCTTTAGGGTTTGAATTTCTCTCCCAAATTTACCACATATATGAGGACGAAACACAGGTTAAAACAATGCTTTGTGTCTAGATATTACTATATACTTCACAAGAACATCCTATTAAACATCTGATCCCAATTAGACACAATATAATGTGGCACTACATGAAAATGTACCATGTCTATAATGTATACCCATTATGGTATATGAAATTGTTTAAACATACCCTTATACATTTTTTCCCACCCTTATCTTTTTTACATATCATGCACAAAGATAAAAATTATGCCATATATCTTTTCATACCAACTCAATAAAAAAATATTTCCAATATCTATACATCTTTGTACTTATAGGGTGAATAGATAATGATGAACTATAAGCATTATCTAACAGATAATTCTTTAAATATGGTATGAATAAACCAAATACAATGATTCTAAAAATTATCATAACATTATGATCAAGTTTATCCTCTGAAATATTTCTCACCTTCTTCTATACCTCTACAAAATCTATATGCACATCTTTAATATTCAAAATGATAGATGGTTGAATGTCATTTATAAAAGAAAATATTTCTCCCCTTATGTAATGATTTCTAGATCCATCCTTTTATAATATATATATATTGTATTTTTTTGATCCTCAACATGGATAATATAAAATTATTCATTAAACTAAAAGAATCAACCGACTCATTCACTTTCACTTGGTGGTGTTGTATTGAGTAGTTAACATATTTAATAAGATCCATAAATCTTATATGGAACAAAATTAACCCATTATATGAAAATATATATACATTAAAATTTTATAATAAGTATATATCACACTTATATCCATAAATTTAATGGCACAATAATTTTAACAAACAAATTAATAAAACTACCTGAAAATCATAAGTTGGCTAATTTTATCACCCGAACCATCAATTATAGTGAGTCATAAGCTACCGTCGTATTGTTTTTCATGACAAATCAGTACAATACCTTATTCAATGAATCAATATAGATTATGAACCATTATACATTGTAGGGTAATGTAAGAATAGGTGAAATCAATGACCATCTCTTTAGTTCCATGAAATTTTCTTCACATTCATTTTTCCAAATGAACATCTCTCCCTTATGAGTTAACATGGAGAGTGGATTGGAAAGTCAAGATAAATATTCTATAATTCATCAATAATATCTATATGAACCAATAAAACTTGAGAACTAAATCACCCTTGTTTTTATAATCCATCACTCAATAGACTCTATATATGACGGATCCACTTATTTAGCCATTCATGATATTCCCTGACCCAAAAACAATATATTTTATATCCATAACTTAAAATTAGTAGAATTTTATTAAAAATTATCCTTCATTAGGGTCTTCAGTACAACACTAACATGATATTCATGATATTCCTTCCTCTTTGAAAAATTAATAATAACATCAATAAAGGCTACCACAAACTTATCAATGTAATATCTAAAGACATTATAAATTATATCCATGAATATAGGAGGATAATTAGTAAGAAAAAATGGAATAAGTATATATAAATAGTTTCTATACCTTATACAGATTGATTTCATTGATACACATTTTCTTTTAACCTTCAATTGATGATTTTTAAGATAAGTTTAAATCATGGAAATGTATTAATCTCTATGAAATTTACTAGACATGTCATAAATACGGGGTAAGGGATACTTATTCTCGATTATAAACTTTTTTAGTTCCAGATAATCAGTAATGCGTCACATCGATCCATAATTATTGTTAACAAAAAGGATAATTGGACCCCAAGGTGACAAAATGGGTCAAATGAATCCCTTGTCAAGATTCTCTTGTTTTTTTGTCTTAAATTCCTATCACTCAATTGTGGCCATTCCATATGAAGTCTTTGAAATAGATATTTCTCTAGTTAAGAGTAATATTAATAAATAAACCACATGATCTAAAAGAATAATAATAAACACATTAAAAATAACATAACTAAAATGTCACACACTTGGCATATCATTTATGTTGATTTTTCCCATTCCATATAAGGTAAACACCCCATTTTAAATAGGATCATGACTCATAAAATGGATGGAATTTCCAATAGAATCTCATATTTATCATCACACTAATATTTAATCATATTTTGGTTTGGAATATCAAATGTGACTTCCAAATTTTTTTATTGGTGTTGGATTTATGTAGAGAAATACAAAATTTTCATAATGTGACATAATATTAAACATGAGGGAGAACAAGATGATTTTTAGGGATCAAATTCACAGAGAAATAATGCGAAGAAGAATATTAAAATTGAGATGTGATAATAATACCATTAAAATTACTCACACATAATTCAACATTTAATATTTGAGTTGGTATAGAGATACCAGTAAGAAATAATTTATTTATTAATGTGTTGTCATATTAAGAATTAAATAAGAAATTATAAGTTTTAGAGTGAATGGTAAATGTACCTTTCACCATGTCATTATCATAACCCATTTCCAAAATAAATATCAAATGAGATTTAAAATTTTCTATCATCTTAAGAGGTTTTTAATGTTGCTAATTTTCATTTTCCTTAAAATTTAATCACTTGTTAGAAAAATTATCAAACTCCTTGAACATGAAACAATAGATTGTTGGTGGTGCATTCTATGGATATTTCTATCTATTTTCATCATTATCTAACTTATTCCCATAACTTTAGTATTTAACAATTCAATGACCCTGATTTATAAACATAAAATTTTGAATTCTATTTATAACCATTTCATCCACATTTATTACCATGCATTGAGAATTAATAAAATATCCTCTTGATATCTGCATGATTTTTAGATTTTCTTTTGAATTATATATTTGTTTTCTTATGAAACCCTTGAGGATGATATTTAAATCCAATATATATTTCTACATTGATATCACATTGAGTTATTAATACATAGATACTGTATTCCATTATAGATAAATACCTTCATAGACTCTGTTTAAAGACATTGAAGAATCAACCAACCAGACATTTAGGATAAGCAATAATACCAAATATTCACCTCACACGTCTTTTAAAATATGGGTCATGGGTACCAATAAATTCATCATCCATCTACCTTAGATCAAGGAATTACTAATCTATTTTTTTATGAATAATTTGAGAAAATTAATTATTGAAAAATAATATCTTAAGCTCATCCCACTCCATGGAGTCGATATATTCTTGTTTCATAATATTATTATTAATTGTACCCCATTGATCCTCCATGACTTCCAAATGATAGAGACCCTAAATGAATTTTTTATCAATCAAAAACTCAAGAATGGAGAATATATATTTTTGGAAGTAATCATATTCTAAAAAACTATGGGCTTAAAAAACCACTAAATAAATGTAGATGTTTCCTCATGAAGGAGTCTAGAAATGTTTTCTCCTCTGTTTCTTGTTTTGATGTTAATCACGATACATATCCAAATAATATTGTGTGAGAATAGAAATTTCTTTTTTCATTCAATATCCCATTACATTTTTCTTGTCTGGTGGTAAACCATTTAATTTTCCATTATATTCATCATTAACATGGTTCCTCTAGGTTCCAAGAATTAAATAAAATTAAAAATAATAGTGTATGAATTGTTAGTCTTATTAGGGAACCACATAATCCAATAAAATTACATTATAGGATGTATAAATCAGGAAATATTGTTTTAAATCTATTAATTATAAGTATTAACCATGTAAGTCATTATTTAAATCCTTCATGGTCATTTATAAAGAGTATTTGAATTTCCAAATCAAATCCCATAATAGTGTCAAACAAGTTTTGGATAAATGCCCGATTTTGTGCATAGGTGATGATAAAATCCAGATCAATGAACCATTTTCAACGTTATTACCCATATGAATAAATATTCTCAAGCCACACCAACATTTATTACCTATAAAGTGATGTAATTTCGTACAAACCACTCACTCTATCCTTCACCAAAATCTCAATATATATTTCAATACTTAGACATATTACCAAACTTATCCATTGGTATATCCCATTAAATCTCACAAAATATTTATAATAATAGTTTCTAAAGGTCAAGTAAACATATCCACTAATACAATCTTTAGTGTCCTAGGATTTCCATTCCAATATATGTCATTATAAAATATGAAAATTAGTTTCATTATACTAAAATATGTTGGGGCCGTAAATGTTTTTTGTCTTTGGAAAGAGGGATATGTAAACAACTAATTCAAAAGTAATATACTTTATCTACCACTGTGATCTCTATAACTTTCACCATCCATAGGCATATCAAGCATATTAGAATTCATCATAACATGGGGAATGGAAATATAAGAAAGAGTGAGCTTAAATTCTCATTATGCATAATCAAGGTAGATATAAACATAACATGAACATATTAGTATATAATGATGAGATTAACTTTTTAAAATAATACACTTAATATCAACGATTATAATCTTGATACATGGAATAATGCTTCGTAGTTCATTACTCATTAATCCTAAAGTAATAAAATTACATAAGCCCAGAGAGCAGAACAATTCCCTGAGATATTGAAATTTGAAAACACATAAGAAAAAAATATTATGTTATGTCTACCCAAAAATATATTCATAAAAATTTATTCATGGATAAAAGCCAATGTAACTACATTATGATTTGGATAAAATCATTTATACCACTTTTTAGGCATGGGATAATCTTTTATATATGATATTTTTGGGTGGGGATGACCATCTATTTACCTGTTGATATCATAGAATAGTAATCATTTCCCAATTGACTGTATGGAGATAAAGGTACCTTCCAACACATAATAAATTAATTTCTATTCTAAAAGATCACAGAACATTCATCATGTTATAACCCAAGAAAAACTAAATTGTTTTCATTAACATCTCATTATAGCATAACATGTGGGAAAGAAAGACGTTTGATAAATAAATCGTCATAAAATAACCTATGGAAAAGCAATGAGTTTCAAAATAATATTATTAATATAATTATAAAAAATCTATTTAAAGTATAAGTGTGGAATAATTTTATTGTACCCCAAGTAATTCATATGAATCATTAATGGGTTTTTCCTTTTATGAATAAAAGTTTCCTAAATATATCATTAAAATGTTCTTGAATAAAATATCATTTCCCTTTTTGAAATAACATCCTTTAAATCTAAAATATTATCAAATATTAAAGAATACATTTTCCTTGAAAATAACATTGGAAACATTTATATGGATCTTTATATCATATAGAATACAAAACAATGGAAAATACTGTTAATTCCATACACATTAAAAGGAATATGTTCTTCATATTTCTAGTAAAATTCCAAGGGCCCTTATTTGGAAAATGACACGAACATTAATTTTTAACCATTTTAAAAAAATTATAACATGGGGTAAAATTTTATTTTATAAATCATTGAATAATAGAAAAAATAATTCTTTAATTTTTTTAAGAACATGGACATAGAAGAAAAAAAATCGATCGAAGAAAGAAACAATTTCACTGGGAAATCTGTTATGAGAAATACGCCAAATTATTCAATAACCATGTATTTTTATCTTGTGCCACGACTTCTACTCTTTGGAAATATATTTTTGACATTTTTGATTGAAGATGAAATACTTTTCACCATTCCTAAATGTTGTGTGCAGTTCCAAGCCTCTCAGAAAATTAAGAAAATTTTTCTAGCTGTTGTTGCTGAGGTCCTACATGTGATCTGGTATGACATAACTGATATTCTACATAATAAATGCTCATTAAATCTTAATGTAGGGAAATCACAGATCCTCATTGTGATTCGAGAAGCTACATCGATCCAAAAAGCTCAATTCAACAACTCTGTTGATGACTGGGAGATTTTTCACAGGCTTCGGGTTGATGGCATATACCGTCAATCTCATCACACCTTTGATTTTATATGGAAAACGCCAATTCTGGGATGTATAAAATTCAACATTAATGGTGCCTAAAAGGGAAATCCTTGACCTTCCAGCTGCGGATCCATTTTTAGATATTCTGATGGCAAGTTTCATGGGTGTTTCATTGGTAATTACGGCATAACTTCGTTATTGGAGGATGAAATGATGGGAGTAATTCATGCGGTAAAGTTTTCTATCAAAAATGCTAGAGAAAACTATGTATTGAAAGTGATTCTACCACCATTGTCCATACAATGTGGAATGGTGTTACTCACCATTCCTGGACTTTGATCAATCATTAGATGGAGTGCCTAGACTCTCTCAATGAAATTGACTACATTACCACGCATGCCTGCAGAGAGGCTAACATTGTTGCTGATGTCCTTGCCAACAAGGGTGTTCATCAGACCATAACCTGGATAGACACCCTCCCCCCGGATTTACATCAGCTATTTGATAAAGATTGTAAAAAATCCATTATTTTTGTCTCCTTTAATCCATTTGACTTTTTTATTCAATAAAATTTTCTTTGGTCCTTGACTGAGGCACCACTTTTCTAAAAAACTTCATTGGAAGCATAGCTAGAAACAATACCAGTAAAAATTGATATTGTAACATAAAACCCTTACAACATTGGTAAATTTTGAATTATATGCCCATGAGTGAAATAAAATTAAATGTATATGTATATCCCATAATTTTACTAATAATAATCATAAAATACAATCATGGTAATTATATACACCACACAAAAGATATAAGTGGTGAATTTGGCATGTGTCCCATGGAAACAAATGTGAGACGAAAATACCATACCTCAAGTCTTGACCTTATTTTCACACATTCAAAAATATTGTATAAAAAATATAGTTTAATTATAAATAATTTCCAGAACCATAATCGGGTATATAATTTCCCATATGTGTTACTTATGACATTTTATTTCCTTTTCACAAAAACATTATTGATTAAATAACATTTTGGGTAATAACTGCTTTAATTTTTACGCATGTTTTTGTTTGCTATATTCAATAATATTATTTTGACTATGGTTACATGATATCCATAATTTTAACTATTATATAAAAATAATATATATTCATTATATTTATTTTTTTGTAAAAAATAAAATATAGTGATAGAAAATGAATTATACTGTTCATGGAGAGGGTAGGTTGTATGTACGCATGAACACAATTTCCATTTTCTTAGTGGATAAAGACAAAGGAAGATAGGTAAATAAATTTCCATTAATTAATAAAATTTATATCATATATATCATATATATTCATTAAATCTATCCTTATTAACATCCATATCACTATAGTCTACATTTACACACGACCGACGTTATCATTTTTCAAAAACACGGATTATATTAATTTATATGTGATATTATAATTAAAAGATTATAAATATTTCATAAATATCACATATAAACCTTAAATATAAAATTATATCCATCCTTGAGAGGTGGTGATGGAAAACAAATTACATTTCTTCATGAGGTGGTAGCCCACCATACACATGATAGACAATTTTATTTCGCATTTCATGAAAGATGATATGGATATAGGGTATTAAATTTACATAATAACATATAATTATATGTTATATAATTATGTATTTATATTTACATAGTTTTTGATAATTTTATTTATGTTTAAGAATAAATAATAAAATAGAATGCTTGGTTAGGAACAATAACTCTTCTTCCAACAACCTCTTTAGGTTTGCACAAAAACCCCTTATTAGGATTGTTCAATAATAAAAATAAATAATATAAGAAGTGGGAATGGAATTAAGTCACTTATTTATTCATTAATTTTATGAACCAATAGTATTTGGATGTGTGAAAAGGATATGATAGGGGTTCCATTTTAAATATGGGGGAGAGGACCCATATTGAATGTTTGAAAGTAAAATTGTATACCCCTGATTTAGACATTCCATAAAGATCTAAAATGTATCATTATAAAACCTCATATGATATAATACCTATATATAGGAAAAACATAAGAATAATACATTTTTTAGTTTTTTTAAAACTATGTTTTTAGTTTAACACCTAGTAAACCCATTTTAGCCTTAACCTCAAGAAATTAATGTTTACTATTTTTACTATTCATTATAGTGAAAAATTACATTGAACATATTATATAATGTTATTAAATGAAATTATATATATTAATTTAATTTATATAATTTAAATTCAGAAAATTGAAATAGTTTAATTTAAAATAAAACCTGTAGAAGCAATGATGAGGTGATTTCCCAAAGAGAAAAATTTCATAAGTATAAAATATTTTTGTAAAAAAATCATCATGAAATTCATGATAATGAACTAAATTTTAGTAATATAAAATAATTCAACTAATTCAACTTTTTATTTATTCTACAAAAACTATACCATTGTTAATTATTTAAAAATAAGGAATGTTTTCAATAAAAATAAGTATTTTTTAGAATTCATTGAAAAATTAGTCTTTTTAGAAAATTATAAAAATTAAATCAAAAATAATTTTAACATTTATATTTTTAAAAAATTAAGAATATTTATTAAAATAAATTTCAAAAATGTTGACATATTTGATTTTACTTTTTGTTCACAAGAAGCAATAAAATCATTTTTTGATGGAAAAATGCATTTTTCAAGGAATAAAAATAATTTGCGAAAAATTAATTAATATTTATCATTATTTTTTATATAAAATAATTATTATAAATTTTTTAAATGTTTATAATATTATACATACGACAATTTTTAATGGATAAGTTATAACGATCATGTTTAAATTGTAATATTAAGAATGCAGTACAGTTCAATAAAACTCTATGTTTTGTATAATTAATGTTATTCAATAAATTTAATTTATTTCAAAATATATTTCATAAATAATGTTGTTTTTAAAATATAAAAATTATTTTTTGGAAGTTTCTTTTGAATTTTAATGAAAAAATTGATTTTCCACTGAATAGTTAAAAATAATTTTTTTTGAAAACAATATATTTATTTCAAGCAACTAAGAATTTATATTTTATTGTATAATTATTTTAAAGTATAATTATTTATATTATATCATTATTAATGAAATCATGTTTATTAAAATTAATACTATGGTAATATTTGGAAAAAAACTTTTATAAATATAAAAAGCTATTTTTATGAAAAACTGATCTTCATAACGTTTCGTATTTTTATATAAAATTAATTTATCTCCCCTATTTCAATTTAATATTGAAAAATGTTTTTTATATATGTATTCATTAGATATAAATTTTCTATAAATTTTCCTTTTTTTCATTATGTATGGTAACCATTATAAATTTATATTACCATAGTAAAGGTAAAAATTGTTAATTAGGGTTAGACTAATGTGATAAGGCTTTAAATTAATTTAAAAACATCACGTTAATTAATTTTTTGACGATATTTTGTTCATAATCATCTAAAATTCTAAAATATGTCATTTCATTCCAGTATACATTGATTTTAACCATTATAATATTTATGTAATAGATAAGTAAAAAATATCAATTTCATGTTTTTAAGATCTATAATATATTTTGAGAGGGATATAAACATTTTTTGTTCAGATATAAATTTTTATTTGATAGATGAATTATTTATTATCATTTTAATATTCTTTAAATTATTAGGAATGAGATCAATTCCTTAAAAAATTACTCAGTCCTGAAATAATACATATGCATTTGGTTGAAAAATCAATTAAATTATATTAATAACTCTAACATTAATTTTATTTTGTGATTTAGAGTGTACCCAAATTTTTATATAACAATATAATATATTACGGTTTTTTAAAGGTTTATATTCGATGTCCCCTACAATATTTATGAAATTAATGTCAAATCAAATGAATATTGTCAACAAAGACATTAATGATATATTTTTTAAATGATATTTTATTAAATTTATTTAAAATCATAAAAATATTTAAGTAGGAAAATTCAGATCCTAAATGGTCGAAGAACTCATAACATTTTAATTCAAGAGTAAATTCGTACCTTATACATAAAACTATAACCCGTTCAGATTGGAAAATTCATTACCACAATTATGGTTAAAATCAGTAAATGTAGAGATTAAACAAAAATAGAAGGATAAAACTGACACAAAAAAGTTTCTATATTTCATTGGATGATTATATCTAGACAATATATTATTTTTATTTAAATTAATGGCCATTATTAAGCATTATTCTTTATAAATACATTAATTATACACAAATAATTTTTTAATTCCAAGTGGGCTATTTGCTACTATTCAAAAAGGAAACCTCTTTTATATTTTATTTACACCGCTTTGGGCCATCTAGCTCGACCAAACCCTTAAAAATTATCTTATAAAATTATATATTCACTAATTATTGTTTTTCATCATCTTAATATTCTTTTCCAATGGTCCTTGACTGAGAATTAATTTTTATTGCATATACCCCCTTTAAAGAGATGAGGGGGAACCCGACTTGATCAAAAGGACTTAAAGACACAAAATTTTCCCCAACGTTCCAAAATCCATAAAAACCAAGATCAAGAAAAAAAAGAAAATAACTTCCATTGCATAAAAACATAAATACCATTTTCTATCATCTCATCACTACTCATCTAGCTATCACATGAAGTGTTGCATGGGCCTTAAATTTAAAATAATGATCATAGCCATCAATTGATCGTAGTATAGAATCTAAAGGATGCCAAACCAAGTACAGTTAATCATCTTAGCCAATATATTTCAATTTATTTTTTCTTATAAAACATATAAATCAAAGGTATTCATAAAAAATAATATATTAAGTATCTTAAATATTCATAAATTTTATTACTATTATTGAACTACTTTTATTCAGCCACATTACCATCAAATGGAAAGTGAAAGTGTCTCTCTTGCGTATCTGTGGACTAACGCCTCACATAGAGATACTATTCATTTTCCAACACCATATTTCATGAATTGTAAATATGATGGGTTTAATATTTATATAACATATTTATAATACATATATTCTTATGGAATTATAATATCATATCTACAATTTTACCTTCCCACATGTTGGAAAATTATAACATCACTCATGCGACCATGTGTAATATTACCTCCGCAAAGCAATGAGATTTTTTCATTTCTTAATTATATGAAAAGGATTTTTTCATCAAAAAAAATTTCGATGTTTTTTTAATGTAAATTTCATCTTGGATAACATCTTTTGATGCTACATTTTATTTACTTGGGATATAATCCAATGATAACATCCTTATTATTTATATGAATGGTTAATTATTATGATGATGTGATATTTATGAAACTAATTTAATTTTCCATGGGTTATGCTATAATGATGTATTAAAATGTATATGAACCACATTTTCTTTTTCCTGGGAAATTATATGATTAATTTTTGAAATATTTACAAAAACTATTACTTTTCCCTGAGTTATTATATATGATAAATGATTTATGATCTTTTGGAATACATATGAATGGAATAAGATTAGGTGATGAGTGAGACTATAATTATATACACCTACAATACCTTTGGTAAGGATTGGTATCTCATTAGATAATAAGGGTTGGAAAGAGGAGTAAACCCAATTAAGTTAGGGACTCCTACCACTATGAATGTATTAAGAGTATACCTTGAATAAGGAAATAATGGAATGGGTATTGAACCAAATTAAGAATTTAGGCATTAATATAATCCAAAACAAAGTAAATGGTTTTCTATGATTATTTTTATACGACAAAATTTGTTTTTAGGAAAATATTATGCCGTCATGGTCCATTTTAATTGATTCTTTAATGAGTCATATCTTATGAACTATCAAGATTTATACCACGGTTCAATATTCTGATCAACAATATGTTGGATATGGTATTCAAATGACAATATCATGTATTTATACCCTTATTTTCATGTAATACTTTATGGATCATTGATATCTCCCAATATTACCCTTATTGAGCATCTGAGCTCACCGTGTTTTATGTATCCTTTCCCTAAGTCAGGATGAAAGGGTTTAAGTATGAAATATAAAATTACGGTTACAATTATGATGAACTTAGTGGGATATGGTGTATATATTTTATGAAAATTTTTTATATGTATCCATTTTTTCAAAGACACTAAACCTATATGATTCTAGTCTGGATCGTATTGTCTTATAATGAATATTCATTTATTAAGATTTAATATTTATGTATGAAAAGTGTGGGCCACTATAGTTGGTATCAAAGAATGTTTTAGTTACCTTTGAAAATTATGATAAACTTATTAATGGGAATCATTATGACAATCTTATGTATATGGAAAGATCATAAGTTATGGTAAGGAAATGAGTGTGGTACTGTTATAAAAACATCACTTTCAAGATTATATAAGTGGATTTGATTTTAGAATATACTCATCTATGGGTAATAACCCTAAAAATAGATCGATAAGTATATATTGACTATCATTCTAGTTCATTATTATCTTTCCTAACTGCACACATGGCTTGATAGACCTGAGCTATATGCTCAGGTAAAGTCACATTTTACATATAAAGCATTATGAAGGATTTGAATTGATGATAAACAAGGATGGCCTTGGTTATACCCTAGGTGGAATTGAATGAAAATAAGGTATATTGATTTAGACATGATTTGAATGAATTTTCATGATTATATGATTTATCACTAGAACTTTTATTTAACACAACAAACTTTATGGTTTTACTTTAAAGATATAACTTGGTGGATTTATGTTAATGCTATATGTGATGGATAATAGAGTGATTGTACATATAACAAATTGAATGAAACATAAGCGGGGTGGTGAAATATTATGATTATGCCTAATTATTAATTTCAACATACTACCAACAATATCAACATGGTTGTATTTACTAACACACCTAATAAGAGAGAAATAGAGTTTTAAGAACACCATTGAGGGAAAAAGATTAATCTTCCTACATGTCAAGTATTTGGGAGGAAGTACTCAGGGAAATGTCTCATCGGAATGATAATATGGTTTATATAAGCAATAAAATGACATTGATAAAGTAATTTGTGAAAAAAATGATTTTTTGATGGAGTTAAATGATTTTCATCTTATGTTACCACTTAAGTTTAATATCTTATGGGTTTGGAATATGAGATTTATCTGATACAATTCCCTAATATAAGTGTTAACTCCTATAAAATGGAAAGACCTACTATATTCCAATAAATAAATTTAATAAATTGAATTTTTTAAATATTAGGATTTTATAATTATGTTGTATAAGTGTTATATCAATGATATTATAGATATAAGAATCTTGAAACATCTCAGGATTATTCCAAAAACGTTTTTTTTCCATATTAGAAAAAAAAAATTAATAGATAATGATAACCATGAAAAGTGATTTAGTGGTAAAGTGATAATGTTTAGTTGTTAGTTTAAAGAGATAGATGACATTTATTATGTAAATGGGATTGTGTTGGAGACCTTAAAATTGGTTATTGTTTCTATGAAATAGTGTTTTGGGTTATTAATGATAATAATTAATTAATTTTTTTACAGAAGGAAAATTAAATATGATTTTATTTGAGGAATAATCATTATGTTAATTTTTGGAAGCGTATTTGATTTTAAGTGGGGATAACTTAAGAGTTATGTGTAAAATAATGGGGTTATATGTTTAAGGATCATCATAAGTTAAAAGGCATTGATACCCATTTTTAGGGTCTAAATAATGTGATCTTGTGGTGATTTGAATCTTTTACTTGGTTTTAGGAAGAATAAGATATTGAGGGTTAAATAATCCTTTGATTAAATATCTGATTTTAGGATAATTTTATTACAGAATATTGGATAGTGTGATATACAAATTATTTGGGACTGAAAAGAGATTTATTTATAAGGTGATATTTTTAGAGATATTTTCGATCATTTTAGGATTACCTTTCAAGTTAATAAGAAAATTTGGTTAATGATATTTTGGTGAATTTCATTTTATGAGAAGATTATATCAAAACCTATTTTAATTTCAATGGATCATGATATTTTGATCATATACTAATTTGTTTAGAATTAGTTATTATTTTTATGCATTATTCTTTATAATTACATAAATTATATTTAAATCTTTTTGGTAATTCCATGTGTGTCCTTTCCCTCTGTTACAAATAAAACCTCTTTTGTCTTTTATTTACTCCACTTTAGGCCATATATGTCGACCAAACCTGACTAGTGATCTTAAAAAAATCATTTTCACTTATTATATTCCCTTATCTTCATTAAATTAAATTCCTTGGGTCCTTAATAATAAATCTATAGTAGGCCTACCGATGAATATGTAATCATCTTACCCAAACTATTTCAATTTATTTCTAATTATACATTCATTATATATATTTTATTCAACATAAAATATTATATTATGTATCCCAAATTTACTGAAATGTTATTATTATTATTTAACTACTATTATTCAACCTATATTGAATCAAATGGGAAGTGAATGTTTCTCTCGTGCTTACATCTGGACTACCATATCCACATAGAGATGCAATTCATTTTCTATCACCATATTTCATGGATTGTTATTATGATAAGTTGAATATTAATTTATGATATTTAAAATATAATTATTCTCTTATTTCTATTTTATCATATATTCCTTCTTACCTTCCCATCATTTGGAAGATGATAATGTCCCTTATGTGTAGGTGTGGAATACCACCTCCGTGAAGCGTTGTGATTTGGATTTCAATTTTTATTTACATAGATGAAAATAATGGTACATATAATGAAAGTATTATATATATATATATGATATAAAAATCATACTATAAATGTTAATTATTATTTTTCTTTATTTAATTCCATCCATCAAAAAAATGAAAACATTGTTCATGTGTACATACGACCTACCATCTCTATAAACGTTGTGATTCGTTTTTCAATATCTACCTTTTATAGATGAATCCAAATATTTATATATGTAATATATATATATTTTATTTATATCATGGTAAAAATAATAGGGATACTAGAGTAATGACCAATATAGAAGGACTGGAACTAAGAATAGAGACTTCCTGGAAAAACAAAACAACAGACCCCTAGAAACAATGATTTTAGTAAATAATTATTTATAAATGGGTTTAAATATGTTATAATTGGACCATATACGATATTATAATTATATAAATAAGACATTTATATTATTATACTAAATTTAAATTTATTATATATGTGGTCCAAATGATTTCTAAGAATGTCAAACTAGAGGGTAGAGATTTATATAACAATCTCATTGTTTATTAGGATTAATTATGATTAAGTATCCGATAATGAAATTTTATGATATAAATCTCAAGAAACTCATTAATTTTATTACCCTATATTTATTTATTCATATTAATCTTTTTAATTTCATTTAAAACCCTTTATGGACTCCAGAAATGAAAATATTAGTTTTTATGGAAAACTTACTTTATTTCTCTCTTTTGTTTAAAATAAATGTTCTTTCATATCCGTGATTTGTAAAGAAAATATTGAATGTTTTTAATATGATTAATTGATTATATAATTTCATATTTAACCAAGATTAACCATTAAAAAATATTTTAAAAGAGTGTTCTTATCATTTTCTAAACAAGGTAGTTTTGACTTTCTATTGAAAATGATATAAGAATATTTTTTACGTAAACTACAAAAATGGAATTTTTATCATCTTAACAAAACATATATTTGAACCTTAATTTAAAAGTTTAAAATATAATTTTCATATAAAATTATCCCCATAGTATTTTTACAATTATTATATTTTATATAAGCAGTTTAAAAATTATAATGGAATTTTTTATAATAAATATCTGATAGAATTCATAAAGGTATTTTCATCTATAATAACACCCTTTGATGTTATATATGTTTTAATGGGGAAATTATTCAATGATAACATCCATTTTATTTTTCTATATGGTTTATTATTTTGTTGGTGAGATCTTTATGAAAATAATTTTCTATTCCATGCGTTATGCTATGATGAATTGATGAAATGTTTATAAAACAACTTTTCTTTTACACGGATTATTCTATGATAAATTTTAAAATTATTATAAAACCTACTTGTAAAGTCCCATAAAATTCATGGGAAATTGTTTTTTTAATTTTCATTCAGATTTTACAAGAATTCAGTTTCTGACAGCACTGGATTCTGAGGCCCGGTGTGCCCGGAATTTTTATCCGAAGTTTAGCTCGGGTACGTTTAGTGAACGAAAAAGCAGGTTTTTCTTACTTTTGAACCATTGCTCGGAATCGAATTCTGAGGGCACCGATGAATTCGCAACACCGGTAATTGCTTAGGAACACCATTTTTGGAGTTGCGTTTACATGGGAGGAGTTGTTAAAAATTGTGGAACTTAAAAATAAAAATTGAGCTACAATTTTTATTTCATCTAAGTGGTTATCCTTTGGGTGGAAGTTGGGTAACCACCCAAGAGAGGTTATGGGGGCGCTAGGGCCCACACGAACCCACCCCTTCATATTCCCTAACTCCTTCAACTCACAATTTAATTAGATAACTTATGTTAAATAAATATGTGAGTTTAATTTGAATGTTTGAAATTCAAATACTTTAGTCATGATAATAAAATAAGGGAAATTAGTTATATTATTTTGGTTGCATGTTGTTGCATTGAGAGGATTTTGGAAAAAAGATAAGAGGCTTGAAGATCTTCTTCTTCTTCGACAAAGAACGCGAAGAACGCCGACCTCTGACGAAGGTCGAAAAGATCACCGGTCCTCGGAGATCTACGACGCGACGCCGATGAATCTTTTCTCCATTCACGACACCTTCTTCTGCGACGGTTATTTCCACGACGAACCCTCGCTCAAATAATTTGACGAGGTAGGGGTTTTATGGGCTTTTTATTCGTGAATTCCTCCATCATCATACCTCCTTTAATTAGACCGCTTGATATCGATTAACGGGATGGGGCATGACCGCACAAACATGGTGGACCCTCCTTCCTTATTATCTTGTGTTGTTGCGGTTCGAAGGAAAGTGACGTGGTGCCGTCGCATCATGCGGGAAAGAGCAACAAGGATTTGCGGCACCATCGCGCAACACAATTGAAAAACGAACCAAGCCACGACGCCGTCGTGCCATACCGGAGAACCCCGAAGGCACCGCAACCAGAGTGGGGCTACGGCGGAGGGGCGTGGTGCCATCGCGTTGTGCCAGACGAATCAAAGCCGCGGTGGAGCAGGGACCGGCGGCCAGTTCTGGGCCGCCGGCATCAGAGCAGGGGGACCGGCCAGCATCGGTCCCATGGCGGCAGCAGGCGTCCGGTCAAGGGATGAGCCGGGGGTTATGACCCCCAACTGGCCAGCATGAGTGGCCCCCATCACGGGGGTCGCGATTACACACAGGGGGCAGCGCCCCCCCCCCCCTATCCGCTCGACCGAAACGGCCGAGCCACCTGGTGACCGGGCCGCGCCCTGGCCGGGCCGGGCCGTGCCAGCTGCGCAGGGCCGCTCCAGTCGGGCCGGGCCACGCCAAAGCGGGCCAGACCCGGACCTGGGTCAGGTCGACCCGGTTTGGGCCGCCCCAAGGGGGTACCAGGCCAGGTCGGACCAGACCCGAACCCCCTATTACCGGACCTCTCACGATCATTTTCCCATAACATTGGGTTGCGAACCTCCGATCGACGTACCATCAGCTGTGATGCGATCCTTGGATCGAGACGGTCGTTTCGGTATATTACACTCAAGGTTTTGGAGAACATTGGGTTCGGCCGGGTTGGTTTGTACACGAAACCAACCGGGCCCTCGGAGCGGAATCACTTATAACTTGAGTTCTGGATGTCCGATTGACGTGTCATCGACATTAATGGATTCCTCCTAGTGAGACGGACCTTTTGGCTTACTCTGCTCGAGGTTTGGACGCAGTTGGAGTAAGGTCGGGTTGGTTTTGACTTAAAAAATCAACTGGGCCCCTGGGATGAAAAAGCCAGTAACTCTCAGACCGGGCGTCCGATTGACGCGCCGTCTATGACGGTGAGTTCCTGTTGACGATACAGAAGTTTTGGATAAATCAACACCAGACTATGTGTCAGTTGATGTATCAGCCCCTCGGCTCGTGGAGCGGACCCTCCCGAATGAGCTTACTGTGTGTGGGAACCCTAGAGCTTGCTGCGACTGCGACGATGATGACGACTGTACAGAAATCCTCCGTGGATTCGACGTCGATGAATCAGATGGAATCACGGGAACCTCCAGGAGAGCTCATGGGAGCAAGAGGCTCAGATGCGTGCACAGTACCCACATTTGGTCCCCTAGTTTTTTATGTATCTTTACGGGTATGTAAAGACCTGAGGTTGGATTAATGTAAAGACCCGTAAAATTCAAAGGGAAATTTTTTTCTTAATTTTCATTGAGATTTTACAAGAACGCGGTTTCTGACGGCCCATGATTCTGAGGCCCGGTGTGCCTGGAATTTTTATCCAAAGTTTAGCTCAAGTACGTTCAGTGAACAAACGAGCGGGTTTTTCTAACTTTTGAACCGGTGCTCGTAATCGAATTCTAAGGGCACCGATGAATTCGCAGCGCCGGTAATTTCGTAGGAACACCTTTTCCAGAGTTGCGTTTACACGGGAAGAGTTGTTAAAAATTGTGGAAGTTAAAAATAAAAATTGAGCTACAATTTTTATTTCTTCTAAGTGGTTGTCCTTTGGGTGGAAGTTGGGTAACAACCCAAGAGTGGTTATGAGGGCGGTGGGGCCCACAAGAACCCCACCCCTTCATATTCCCTAACTCCTTCAACTCACCATTCAATTAGATAACATATGTTAATTAAATAAGTAAGTTTAATTTGAATGTTTTAAATTCAAATACTTTAGTGATTATAATAAAATAATGGAAAGCAGATATTTTATTTTGGTTGGAACTTGTTGCGTTGAGAGGATTTTGGAGAAAATCTAAGGGGCTTGATGGTCTTCTTCTTCTTCGACGAAGAATGCGAAGAACGCGAAGAACGCCGACCTTCGACGAAAGTCGAAAAGAACGCCGGATCCTCGGTGATCGACGACGCGATGCTGAAAAATCTTTTCTCCTTCCATGACGCCTTCTTATGCGACAGTTATTTCCATGATTTACCCTCTCTCAACGAATTTTACGAGGTAGGGGTTTTATGTGTTTTTTATTCATGAATTATTCTGTCATCATACCTCGTTCAATTGGATCGCTTGCTATCGATTAATGGGAGGGGGTCGGACCGCACAAACACGGCCGAGCCTCCACCCTTATTATCTTGTGTTGTTGCAGTTCGAAGGAAAGTGATGTGGTGTCGTCGCACCGTAGGGGAACGAGCAGCAAGGATGCACAGCGTCGTCGTGCCGCATAATTGAAAATTGAACAAAGCCGTGGCACCGTGGCGCCGTGCCGGAGAACCACTAGGGTATTGTGGCCGGAGCGGGGCCGCTCTGGAGGGGCTCAGTGCCATCGCGCAGCGCCGGACGAATCAAAGCCGTGGCTTAGGCCGTGGCGGATCAGGGACCGGTGGCTGGTTTCGGGCCGCCGGCGTTAGAGGAGGGGGACCGGCCAGCACTGGACCCATGGCGGCAGCAGCCGGCTTGCCGGAGCGGGCCGGCCGGTCAAGGGAGGAGCCCCGGTTACGACCCCCGGCTAGCCAGTATGAGGGGCCCCCCATCATGGGGGCCGAGGTTACCCACAGGGGGTAGCGCCCCCCCCCCCCATCCGCTCGATCGAAAAGGTCGTGCCACCAGGTGATCGGGTTGTGCCGGCGCGCCGGGCCGGGCCTCGCTACGCCCGTCGGGCCGGACCCAGGTCGGGTTGGCTCGGTTCGGTCCAACCTTGGGGGTACCGGGCCGGGTCAGACCGGGCCCGAACCCCGTAATACCAGACGTCTCACGGTCTTTTGCCCATAACATGGGCTGAAGAACTCTGATCGATGCACCGTCAGCTGCGATGCGATCCTTGGCTCGAGACGGGCGTTTCTGTATATTACACTCTAGGTTTTGGAGAACTTTGGGTTCGTCCGGGTTGGTTCGTACACGAAACCAACCGGGCCCTCAGAGCGGAAACACTTAAAACATGAGCTCCGGACGTCCGATTGACGTGCCTTCAACTTTGATGGATTCCTCCTAGTGAGATGGACCTTTTGGCTTACTCCGCTCTCGGTTTGGACGCAGTTAGAGTATGGTCAGGTTGGGTTTGACTTAAAAACCAACCGGGCCCCTGGGACAAGAAAGCCAATAACTCTCAGACCGGGCGTCCGATTGACGCGCCGTCTGTGACGTTGAGTTCCGATTGATGATACAGAACTTTTGGATACATCAACACAATACTATGTGTCAGTTGATGTATCAGCCCCTCAGCTTGTGGAGCGGACCCTCCGGAATGAGCTTGCTGTGTGCGGGAACCCTAGAGCTGGCTGCGACTGCGACGATGATGACGACTGTACAAAAATGCTCCGTGGATTCGACGACAACAACTACAACACTCAGCGATCCTACGTGGATCAATGATATCGATCTTGTGTGGGTTAGATCCTGTGCGGGTCAGTACTTAGCGGTCCTGTGTGGGCCAGTGCCTACAGATCCTATGTGGGTCTGATCCTGTGTGGGTCATTGCGGGGGTCAGTTACCTATCGATCCTTTGTGGGTCATTGCGGGGGTTAGTACCTATCGATCCTGTGTGGGTACGACAGCTTAGATGAATCAGTGGCTACATCTGATCATCTCTATTGTCTTACGGAGAAGTATACCTGTGTGAGTTGAATCTTAAATTTCAATCCTTACCTTCGATAAGATTGACTTGATATCCTGTGTGGATTATGTTATGCTTTCTTGTGTGGATCGGGTTGTGATTTCCTATGTGGACTGGGCTGTACATGAGCTCAGATGTTGGAGCTGAACAAGAATTGATGACTTAGGTATATGTATGGGCATATACCTAAGTAGTGTCGGATGTTACTTCGGGATTTTATCTTTCCTTTGTGGATTATCCTTTGTGGATTCTGGGAGACCTTTGGGGGTCTTGGGGTCCCTAGTGAGTAGCTTATACTCAACCCTGCACGGGCTATGCCCGCACTACGTTGTGGTGGTTGCAGAAAACGGACATCGCTGATTGTGGTTGAGGATTGCGAAGCAGTCGGTACCTGTAGGTTGACCACCGGGCAGGACGTACACGGAGCGGACGGCTGGACCCGAGGAGCTGAGGTGGATATCTGTACCCACCCTTCAGGTGGGACTTCCAGTAGACAGCTCGAGGCTGCGACTTTACTTTTCAGTTGATGTACTCCATTTTTCAGTTTTACTTCACTTTCAATTTGGGTTTGTATTCTGGCCCACGTACTTTTCCGCACATACTGTTGTACCCAGTTTTTACTTAGTGTTTACTTCTTTTTGCTTGCTCCGTGGTGTTTGTTTACTTTACAAAGGCTATGCCTTCCCTTTTTACCGGGAATTACCCCTTGGTGCTAGTCGCCAGCCCCTGGCCTATGGAAGGCGGGCATGGGGTAGTAACGGCACGAGCCTTGAGGATGGGTCATGACACTACTTATGTTAAATTTTTATGATATATGATGAATAATTTAAAATATTATAGAACACACATTAATGTGTTCTGATTATGTGATGGGTGGGACATAATTTGTATATCCCTCCATTGTTTTGGGTAAAGATGGATATATCTTGAGATAATATAGACTAGCTTGTGGAGTAAACCCAGTTTTATATAGGAATCTATCCACTATGATATTATTCAGACTGATCCATGACTAAGGATATAATGTAATTTTGAGTTATTCTAATATACTATGATAATCATGGCAGTTATCCATGACTAGGGAAATGATTTTCTTTGATTAGGTGTATGTCACAAACTTATATCATTGGAAAATTTTATTGTATAATGACTCATGTTATTTAATTACCTTATGATTAATGTATATTAAATAATAATTTTTATTCCATGATTCATCATTACAATCTATCATACTCTGTGATTTTTTTCAAGTGTTACGCTCTTGTTATCAAACCCTTAATCAAATGTTATTTTTCAGTGACCATTGATATTTTAATTATTTACCGATGCTAAGTATATTAGATTGTCCTTTATTATGTTTACTTTCACGATGTCCCTTGTAAATATTTTATGTATGATATATCTAGGATTTAACTAGTTATGGAGAACTTAGTTAGATACTCTGTAGATATTTTATGAAAACTATGTTTAGTTATCCAAATTACCAAATACAAAAAACATGTATGACCATGGAATGGAACCTAATATTAAGTAATTAATATTAATATATTAATGTGTAATATCTATATTTGAAATGTATGGTTGTCTAAAAAACAAGACTTTGGATCTTGGTATTCTAAGAAGAACATCTACTCGAGGAAGTAAAAATTAAAAAAGGGAAAAGTTGATAACAACATCAACATTGAAGATAAAAAAGTGGTATCTCTAATTGTTATTTTCATATATATTATTTCATAATTAATATTAATAATTTTAATCATTATTTAATCATTTTACATGGATATGAAAAATATATTGTAAATTTATGTTATTATAGAAATAAAGTACCTTCCTGGATTATAAATTTCTCAAGTATGTGATAATATTTCTCTTTTTGAAGAGATTTATTTTAGGGAGATTATAAAAAAGTTTGTAATAGAGGATTCAAGGATGGATTGTGTACATTTTCTAGTTAGAGGCAAACTATTCAACGATATATGTAAATTTAAATAAATGTAATTTAATTTTAAAATTTTATTGTATGTGTGATAAAAATGATAGCTTCTAGACTAGATATAATATTTTCTACCACCAAGAGTGGTTGGTTTTAAATTATAAAAAATAGTATTATTTTTTCACATAATGTTTTATTTATAGGTACATTATATATAAAAATTATTATGGATTGAAATTTGATATTAAAGTAAATAATTATAAATTTGGTTATGTAGAATAGTATTGGGAATGAAATTTTGGTGTTATAAATTCTACATAGTGTAGAGTTTTCTTATTTGGCGAAAGGTTTGTTTTATGAAACAACAACAAAACAATTTAAATATCCTCGAGAACTACCAAATTAGAATATCTGGTTGAAAATCATTCAAAAAATTATCTTATTTTAATGAAAACATAATTGAAATATATTAAGGTGGATGTAAGGTTACCACCACTTTTTAGTTGTGATAACAAAAGTGATTTTAAAATTTCATGAAATCTTATTCAACAATAAAATTCAATGAATTTTGATACGAAATATAAATTTATCAAATATCATGAGGAAAAAATTGTATTGAAGTAACAATTTTACCCTAATAAAAGAAAATACATGATATTTTCAAAAAATGATTATGAAAACAATCTTTCCAATTTTTGAGAATGATGATTGGAGTTCAACCTAATTACTCTTGAGGGAAAATTATGGGGATTCAGTACCTTCTACAATATTGTAATATAGATTCCCATTGTAAATGGGGGATAAAAATAAAATTCTATATAAATATATTTAATCCTATATGTATTTGTATATTTATTAAGGGCATGTGAACTATTTATAAAATTATTCCATTGTTTACTGTTTTATAAATGGGTAGAGTTCTCTTATGTAGGGGGAGTTTAATTAGAGAGATTTATTATAAAGGGAAAGGTAATAGGGTAAACAAATATGATTCCTTGTGAGTCATCCCCGCTTTTTTTTCTTTCATTTTAATAGTTTTTTAACTTTTGTGTAAGAATATATTTTTATATAGGATTCAAATAGATTTTTTAACAAAGTATCGGTTTATTATGTTCCAGAAGTTTTAATTATATTTTAATCTATTATGATATTTCAAGTGGAATGAAAATATAAAAATTAGTTGTATCAAAGGACGATAAATTGATGAATTTTTCAATGTTTTAAAAATAGAGTCAAATGGTATGAAGGTGTGTACGTTTGTTAATATTTATGAACAAATAGATATTTTTAATCAATTTTATTATTTCTTATGACTATTTTTTCAAGTAGGATAAGAAATACTGAATAAAGTTTCATTAATATTCTTTTAGTTTTGATGATATTTAAATTACTTAGTTTATAACCAAATAAAATTAAATAGATTTTTTATCTTAATAGATTTTTTGAAGAGATTTTTAAAGAACATAAGGAAGCTGTGTAGTGAAGAAGACTTTGAGTTATATTTGGTCATTAAGTTGGATTTTTTTTCTCGATGCATAAAAAATTTTCAAACATACATAAAATAGATTGTACATTTTTAGGTTCATTTATTTTGGATGATTTGGTCTTTTGGGATAGGTTTGTGAAAATTACAAGTTGTGTGGTTGAAATTATATAATTATTTTTTTATGTCTAAATTTTTAATTCAAATATGAAAATAAATAATTTATTTGGTTTTCAAATGAATTTGAATAATTCTATAAGTCTTCTATTATCACACAAACCTTTTATTTTGTTCATATGAATTTCTATACTAAGTTATTACTTCGAGCTTTGAACTGATAAATTCCATCAATGTGTAACTTTGAGTGTCTACATAAAAATTCTATATGCATATGTCAAACATTCAAATAACACATAAGAATAGAAAAATTAGACTTTAAAGCACTATAGTATACATAATAAATGATGTTAGACATTGAATTTTTGTGGGACATCCTACATAAGGCTTAAGTAATGGGTAAATAATTTTTTATTCTACCACATATATCATTATTGTGAAATATGGGACATTCATTTGTGCACAGAAGACTTTTTTATTTTCCTTATAGTTATTCACATCTTTGTACTATACTATAATCTGTTAAAATTTTACAATTATAGAGAATAAAAATTTGTGTATCTAGTATATTTATTCTCAAGAAATTATTATTTCAAATAATTAAAATAATTTTTTTAGGATTTATATTCAGAAAAAGATATTTTGTTACAGTTAGTAGTGTAAAAAGATTTTCAAAATGATGATTTGAGGGAATAAGAATAAATAATAGTAGTTATTCTATAACTACCTATCCATTTTTCTACATTTCTAGGGTTGAATACAAAGATCTAAATAAGAGTCATCATAAAACATGAAAGAATGATGAAGATTAAAAGGGAGTTAAAAAATAGTTTGAGGATGTTATTGGTTTGAAATGGAATACCAAATTCATATTCAAACAAGATTTACTACCTATGAATGGGAAAACTAGTCTTCAACAATATAAAAAAATGAAATATATCAATGAACATAGAGTGATATAGAGGAAGTAAAAGGATTATCACATGTGGAAAACAATTCGGAGAAAATTATTATTTACAAAATTTAGTGGCATGAGAGAGTTTTTTGCAGTTTTGTTTGTACTTGAAGAAGTATCTTTGGATAATTCAATAGGGAGAATAAAAAATTTCATTATAGTGACAGTAATAATTACACATTTTATTATATAATAATTATTTTAAATACCATTTTTTAGTAATTGTATATTGAAAGGAATTATTTAACCATTGTTGATATAAAATTTGTAACATGAGGAAATATATATTCAATGTATTTTGTAACTCATATATTGATACTAGAAGGTTGTTTGGTTTTACTGTAATCCCTATAATTCTAATGATTATCATTTTTTGAGTTATGAACCTTATAAAACTAATGCGAACATTTTTGTGTATACATTAATGTGTTGATAGTGAATATACATAACACTTCAATAGGACATGACTATTATTTCAAGATGGAATATAAAAGTGAAATTGAAACACTAAATCAACATCTCTTAGTGTCACTCACTAATCTATAGGGGTATTTCAATGGTGTGATTACATACCCAACATTTGGGTATGGGAAAAGTTTTGTGTGATAAAGAAATTGGATTATGGATTTCGATGAATTAGATATGGTCAAGGGTCCTGGAGTCCTAGTTATAACATGGAGACTTAGCACGTATGGAGTTGTGGGGTATTGGTTAGAACACATTGTTTTTAAATTCGTGTGTGTTAATTTTTTTAATGTTATTTTTTTACTCATGAATACATGTATATTATTTCTATTAGTATGAGGAATGAAAAATGGTATAAAATCATCTTTTCATTATATTACTATTTTTGATATGGTAGACACAAAATATAGACTATTCATAGCTTGTGATAGACCTCAAACATGTGAGTCATAGAAACCTTTTCTAGAGGGATATCATGGATACCGAAGATACATTATTTCTATTATTTAATTTTTATATTAAAGTTAATAAATTTATTCAATGTTTATGTTTTATTGAAGGGTTTTATTAGGGTTTTGGGTTGTTATCCTATTAGAAGAAAGAATGTTAATGTTCATTATCTTTAGAAAATACGATTCATATATCTTATGTATTCTTATTTGTGATTAATTATATTTAGAATAGGGAGTTTTTAAATTTAGATTTTAAAAAACAACATTTATGGTGCTTTCTTATACGCATTATTCATGTAATTATATACTAAAAAAACATAATATTCTTTATTAGTAGGCCATGTGCATCTTATGGAGGTTTATTTAACAATGGTGGTTATACAATCCTTTATACAATGGGTGTATACTAACCCTAAGTGCGTAACAAATGGAGTTATATTCCACTATTATATATCATTAAAGGTTACGTACATAAGAGAAATGTGATTTTAGTATTGGTATGAGTTACCATAAGTTTGTGTACACCCTTATAAGTGTTGGAAAAAACATGTGGTAATGAATTATTCATTTGAGATACAGATCACTTTTATTTATTTTAGAATAAAATTCTAATTTTGAAAGAAAATATCAGTTTAATTTATTCATTATTGGACTTTTATTTTCATTCATGTGTCTCAGAGGAAGTGTGGATAGTCACATTTCAATTTTGGAATGATGATCAGTTAGTGGTTGATCTTGTGATTGGACTTAGAATGAGTGATATACCTTGTTCATATTCTTGACAAAAAACTATTACTTTGAGGTAGGTGATATTGACTTGGATAAATATCATTATTAAAATGTTATGTTAATGATCATTGATTTTTATAGATATTAATCATGGGTAATGGGTTGTGTTTTGTGAAATAGTGGTTTTGTAGAATACACTCATTGAGTTTGAATGAAATTGAGATGGATACTAGAATAAGGACATGTGAGATGGAATTTAGGAGTATTATGCTTCCATGAATGAGGAAATTGAATATTAGCATGGATTTTAAATAACATAATTGATATTTGAGTGAATATAAAAATCAGGTATCCCCAATGAAATTGTCATCATAAATTAGTGGTTAGGATAGTACGAGTTGTAGACTAAATGATTTAATGAAATGATGATGGGAATGATGTATTGAATGTTTTGGTTTAGAAAAATGATGATAATAGAGATAATATTGAATGCAGAACATTATCATTCATATAGGAACTACCCTATTGTTGGGAGGTCATGGATAGAGTGATACTATTAGGAAGACGGTTGAGATAGAACTAGAATTCTGTTGGGTTGTAAATATTAATTTTAAATATTTCCTTAATAAAAATAAATTTTTAATTTGAGAATGGTTAATAACACATTTTAGTGTGATAGTTAATCACTAGAATCATAGTGAAGTATGAGAGTTGGAATCAGGATAATGTAACAGTTTGGATGATTTAATATTCAGTAGGATTAGATGTGCACTTGTGATCATGAAGAATGCATATATGGTAGAGAGATTGGTTGAGGATCAAAACTTGAAATTACACCTAGTGTCAGATTCTGAATTTATTTCTTGTGTTTTGGATGATTTTGTGATGTTTCCAAGAAATAATGCATCATTATTGGGTGATAAGTAAACATTTTCATGGGAAAAACAAATTATTTTCCTGAGTAATATACTATAAGAGAAATTAATGATTTTTTTACATAGAATTGGGTCTGGTGAGGTTGGTAACCTATTGAGGGTGTAAACGGACTACAAGACGTGTACTTTTGGAATATAATTTCTATAATGGTGATCGCTATGTAATGGAATTGGCCTTTATTTGTGTATTATTATTGCGGGGAGAACCATAAGACTAAAAATGTATCGGTTTATGAAACATTTGTGTATTCGGCAAGATATTTGGGGTTGTGTACAATATTAAAATTATGGATAATGATGATTATATAGAATGTCTTTGGGTGGATGATATACCTCAGTGTTTGGAGTTTTGTAGAAAAAACTCATTTGGAATCTAGAGATAGAATATAGAGAGTTAGTAGTGAATTAATTTCTTGGAACCAATATTGTTTTCTATCACTCCCCCTCTGTACTTATTATTTAATCACCATTCAATACCCTTTTTTCAATCAGGCTAGGATTTTAAAGAGGGATGGGGTGTTGATAATTTCATAGACGGTGGATTTTCCTCTAGGGGTTTTCCTATTATCTACTTATTTCTATGATTTTTGGGGGTTTCCTTTTGTTGTTATGGTTTGGAATTTGTGTTTCAATTATTTTATAATTCATTATTAATGTTACATGGTAACATGGTCTAGGTGAATATTTTTTTAATTTCTAATTGTGTGTTCAATGTGTTGTGGTGGAAATCATTCCTATTTTTGAAGGTCATTCCAGTGTTCTAGATCTGAACAAATACAATTAGTTTCAATATAATATTTCATGATATGGCCATTTCTATTTTGGTGTGGAGGTTTCAAAATTTATAATTTAATTTTTAAATGGATTTTCATTCTCTTTTTTCATCAGTGGGTTTTATTTATTCTTGTTATTCTATTTTTTGATAGTTGTGTTTATTCTCATTGGTGGTGGTGGTTCACACATAGAGGCATCGTAATTGTTCTATGGTGGTGGATAGTGTACCATTATATAATGAATCCCTTGTTAGTGGGAGTTATAGGGATCAATGTATGAAACAGACATCCCATCAACCTCAGTCCCCTACCTATTACTATATGTTCATGGTAGTTTGGTAATTTTTATTTCAATACTATGTTTCAAATTTTTAGTTCATATGTTATCATTAAATCTATGGATGTTTTATTTTTTTGATCTTTGGTTTGTAATATTTCATAGAGAGATTCCAATAAACCATAAAAATGGGATTTATTTTAAATGAAATAACTTATTTTAGGTAAAGACAATATATATAGATTGGGAGAAATGGTTAGATGACCACTGAATCTTCTTATGGATGAGAAGTGTTTTTTTTGGAATTTTATAATTACCTGCATGAGTACATGTGGTGAAATTATATTGAAATTTGATTTTTTTTCATAAAGTAGTGAAATTTCATTAACTGGAACTCAATTCATAATTTCATGGGATATAAAATATATTGTATATTTTATTTTTATATTTATTGAGACTAAATAAGTGCTTTGGGTGCTCTAGTAAATTTTGGAGTTAAGTTTGAGTGACCCCTTTATTAATTTAGGTTATAGGATAAATTTTTTTCAATGAAGGGTGTGGGTATTTTTGTTGTGTATGTTGAGTAAGATAAAGATGTGTCATTGATGAGGACATCATGGAGTGGTGGGTTTTTCTGTGTATCTTTATATATGGTAAAAACCATATGCATGTTCATCACGTTTCAATGGAGGGAATCATGCTATGATGATGAACCTTTTGAAATGTGTTGATGAATATTAAATAATTTTTATATGATCCATCATGGGGGATGTATTGTCACACTATTAACCTTAGGTCCCACTATGATTCCCTAACATGTGGGATCTCGCTGTGTTGTGTAAGGCCATGTACTGTGAGAGAATGGAGTCAAACCCTTAGACACCTCAGCCTCACAAAGAAAGAGGAGTCACACCTCACCATATAAGGCTTATTCCATGATGTGTCTAGGAAGGGGTTGAGCCCGTTATCACTGTTGGTAATGTCATGACCCTGGAGGGGTTGCGACTTACCTCTCCTTAACATGGAGGAGTTGTAAAACTACTTTCATAGTCGTGTTGCGACCAGGTTCCTATAATGTTTTCTAGGAAGTAAATTCGTGTCATTTACTTCTTTAACCAATTAATATTTTAGGTCAAAATTTATATAGGGATGGAAATTTCAGAAATATCATCCTAGTCTTTTCCTTACATTTGATCCCATATAGAGTGGGATGTTTTTGGTAGTGATTCCACAATAGTTTAATATTTTATATTTGTCTCCTTAATTTTTGGTTTCCCATTTATTGTCTCTAATTTATATATATTGTTCTTGGATCTTGACATGGATCCCACCAGAGCATAGTGTTATTGGTTGGGAATTCCAGATATGTTAATTTTAATTAATAAAGGTGATCTATGGAGGATTGACACACAAGGATACATTCAGTTTCATGAAATTATGATACCTAATGATATTATGATGAATACAACTCTTTTTATTAATTTTTATAACAAATTTTAATAATTTACAATTTAATATTTAGATTTTTTAGTGTGAACTAAGAGCTCAGTCGTTGGTATGAGCCTAAAAAATTCATTGTCGTGCCTTGAAAGTCATTAAAATAGGATTGTGAGGGCGGTAAATCCATTCATGTGTATAGTGGTCTCTATAATATAAAATTATATGCTTGTTTATGTATGGTCATTAAGGTAATCATGTTTTCAAGGTATCGAGTAAATCGATATGGACAATAGTGATTATAATTAAAGAGAGAGGGTGGCATTGAGACTCTTAAAGTTGGAAGATGTTTTCTTTAACACTTGAGGTAAGTTTTTTTTACTTTATGACTATCTTGAAAAGGGGTGAAGATGCTGGTTGAATTGAAGAGAGACTTTGGGTAGGCCTCAAGATAGGAAATGTGAAGAGTGTATCCTGGTTTAGTTACATAAATCTAGTTTTGAAAATACAAGAGGATTATGAATAATGGTTTTGGGTGAGATGACTATACATCTTGTTATTGGTGGGAACACTCTATTGAGTGTGTATTAGGTGAATGGTTAGATAATTTGGTTGGATGACATCTCCAAGACCACAAAAATTTATTAGAGAGAGGATTACTTGGAGGGATTTCTCAATAGATCTACCACAGGAGATATGAGATGGATCAAGTGAGGGTTGTGGGGACTGTGGGATAAAATTGAATGAGGTATCCAAGGTCCTAATTAAAGTATACTTTTAGATGGACCTCAGCTAGAGTGACTAATTTGGGATGTGGGAATTAGAAGATGATGTTGATCGAGACTTAGGTCCAGAGTCTTAATGTATCAACTGAGATTTTTATGAGAAATGTTTTGTTTTTATAAATCATAAATGGAATCTTTCACTACACACAACACTATCTTGACTTGATTTACACGCAATCGTGATCTCCCTCGATAGCTTGCGTCGTACGCAATACTGAGTTTTACAAAACAACGATATGCTATTAAAATATTATTAAAACTAGCCGTTATGAATAGTAATACCCACTTTTTGAAATTTCGTAAATTTTATCATTTAAAATAGACATCATTTTTGGATTTGGAATATCGAAATTATCCTAGTGTGAAATTTTGGTATTTTTCTGAAAACTTTCAATTTTTGATGAATAGTGAAAACACTGGGTTACTATTTAAAAACCGACTTTTTATTTAAATAATTATTTGTTTTATTTAAATTTATTTTATGTGACAATTTATAGATAATACCTATATATGTTCAATGTAATTCATTGGAGTCATTTTATAATAATTTTAGATATATAAAAATTTTAATGATCTTTTCACCGTCTTTTGCCCACCCTCCTAGAAGAATTTTCAAATTCACATAAAACCTAATTTTACTGCTTCTGTGAGTGGAATCTCAAAAATCTGAGAGACATAGTTAATATCAAGGAATAAAATGTGGTTCAATAAGATGAAAATAATTTTTGGTGAATAGTAACTTTTTACTTTTTTACCACAGTTAAAAGTAAATAGGATAATTAAGTGTAAAAATGATATTATTATTACCCTAAAACATTTTATAATTTATTTGATAAGTTTAATTAGACCAAAAACAATATTAGGAATAAAATATGACCATTTAGTCCCACTTGTATTAGATTAGGACATTTATTATGAATTTATTTAAAGAAGGGTTAAAATAGTTAAAATCAAATTTTAATAACTATATCATTTTTAATATAGGGTTATACATAAGATAAATTTGACAATAAATATTCATTAGAAAGATAAAAAATTTCCTAAATAATGCCATTTTATTTATAATTTTTATACATTAAATAATTTAATTTATTTATGACACAATGATGATGCAGTAATTATATTATTAATGAAATATTGACATAATTGATGTTATAAATACACAAATAAATGTAATTTGAGACATTTTATGAATTAAACTAATTTTATAGGTTAATATTAAATGTTAGAATTGATCTAATTAACTTTATTCGAACTAATCATTCTGTTATGATTTTCACAAAAATCAATTACCAAATAGTTTCAAAATTGATATAAAATAGTTTTTAAAACAAATTTTATATTATTAATTGTTATTTTATTCCAAAAAATCTATGTTTGAGACAAATGACTTAGATAAGGTTATATATATTAATAATAAACAACTTGGGGTTTTTTGTCTTTTTATAGTATATTTATTAACCTTATAGTGTAAGAAAACAAGAAGACACGGTAAAAGTAAAATTATTTGATTTAATGTTAAATCTAAATGATAAGGTTAAAATAGAAACCTAAACATGTATAAATTATATTTGATGAGAGGATTTCTACCCATCTCCACCTTAGAGTTGAAATAAATCAATTTGGAGCTATTAATACCCGAATATGACTTTATAATAAAATAATATTTTTAGTTTTTTCGAAGGTCCCCTCTCCTCCCTTATAAAAGGGCACCTCCTCCCTCTCTTCCTCACACCACTTTGAGCCTTTAAGCTCGGCCAACCCCTGGAAATTTCTTTTCTACACTTCCATAGAAACATCCTAGAGGTCCTGGTATTCTTCAAAGACCATAATTAGTGCCCTAAGAGGACGTTAAGAAGAGGCGATTCAAAGAAGAGGTAATGTCCGTTACCGATTCTTTCAACTTTATTTCTTCTTATACTTCTTCTTCTTTAGTTGTTCCATTATGAAGTAATAACATCAGTATCACTCATATACTGATATGTCATTATAATTATGAAACAACTCTATTTCACCATCTATCCATCCTACGTAAAATGAAATCACTGCGCGTGCGTACGTACGGAATACCGTCTCCACACTGTGGTGTAATCTATCTTCCACCAACACCTTACTGGGATGAGTATAATTGTGTAAATAATAATTATATATGATTATTTAAAAGTGATATTGATTATGAAATAGTATATATACACTCCAATACAATTTCACGATCATGGGAACGATATCATTGCTCGTGCATACGTACGGAATACCATCTCTACGATGCGATGCAACTCGTTCTACATGATCTTCATTACATAATGATTATATAAATGAATTTAATGTATAAATATGATATATATTACAGTAATACCATTCTGGAAATGAATTATCTATAACCTAAAAAGAATAATAATAATTTATTCAACAAAACACACATAAGAATTAAAAGTAATAAACACCTGAATAACAAGTAGAAATGAAATATTACTAATAAGAAGCTAGGAATATGACCATATATGATATCATTACAATAAGTATGATTCAGGAATAAGTCAATGACATTATTTAAATCATTATACAGGAGGTTCGGACACTAACGAAGCAAATCGGACCTAAGGTAAGGGAAAATCTCGCAATCTCATTTTTATCTGAGATTGTTTATACTTCATAATTTACTGGGAAATATTTATCATCCACTTCCATGTTTCCTCAATATGTAATATTTTTTCTATTCTACAAGAATTTTTCAAATCCAATTTTACCATTCGGTGAGTTTTAGTAAATGAAATGAAAGGAATCTTTTGTATTTTTTCGTACGAGGTACTATTTGACATTTTCGGCCAATGTACGAGAAGAATGTTTTTTTAACATATACGGCATGAACATATTTTTATGATTTCATAATGCCTCATTTTCATGAATCTTCCAATACTATTTTCCATGATTATTTTCAATAAAATCCTTTTATTTTAAAATTTCATGGCAATTTGTGAAAAGAAAATTATTTTGAAGTAGAAAGGAAATTTTCCTCAAGAATGGAGTTCAAGTGTTTTATAAAAATTATTTTCCATATAGGATAATATAGGGTTATATTTCTATCCCTATTTTTACATTGTTTTGATTATGTTATGATGGAATTATTTTTATGATGTCCTTTTATCTTATATGGATTGTGTTATGATGGCAGGATGATTAAGAATCCCATTTTTATTACATGGGTTCTTCTATGATGTATGATTTATGATTTTATGGAACACATAAGAATGGTTTCATTATGAGATGGGTGGGACCTATATCTCCCTCTGGTAAATTGGGTAATGATTTATATCTCATGAGATAGACATGGCTGGAACGGTAGGTTAATACGGTTCAGTGAAGCAGTACTGAAACGAGGAGTGAACTCGGTTCAGAAATGGTCTTTGTCCGCTAAGATAGTCTTGGAAATGAGTCTTGACTAATAATAAATGATTCTCTCTTATTATGTGTGTATGATACAAAGTTTCATGTTTTATGTTATGATTATTGGGATTACATTTCACTACTATGATTTATCCCATGTTATGATATAATGATCTCTTTTGGAGGTTAAGATTTTCAAAATGTTATGATCTTTGGAATATAATATGAATGATATATCTTCTGTTTAACCTTACTGAGCATTTGAGCTCACCATTTTGTGTGTTTTATTTTCCCCAGGTCAGAAATAAGGGTACTAAGTAGGATATTCCAAAAGGGACTCTAGATATGATGAAATAAATGGGAGATAATGTAGATGCTTTATGAACCAGTTGTTTATGTTTCACAATTTCTAAAGACACTATACCTATATGGTCCTAACATTGTTTTGTTATATGTTGTAATAAGTATACTTCAATTCTGAAATAATATCAATTCATGCAAAGTTTGGGTCGTTATACATAATGTGACTACAAGATATGAGAACACTATCCAGATGTGGGATTTATATTGGTACTATCAGTAAAGATTGTGATAGATTAAAAGGATCCTTGAAAATTCATTGAAATAATATATAAAAATGAATATGTATTCAACAAGGAATGGTTATGAATCTTGATTGGTTAGGTGGATATGTTTATATGAATTTAGGTGGATGATGATGTGTTTTGTAGGGAATGGTTCTATGTTTTGAGTGACTACTTCAATATACTGATATCATTAGATTATTTAAATATTTTATTCCCAATTTTTTGTTTTTCATACATGCGATGGTTAGTTAATGTTATTGGTGATGGATTTCGAGGTAATAATTGAAATATACAATGGCATGTATTCTAATGGAGTGACAATGAGTTTTTAGAACCCTAACTTTCATGTGATGGTTGGGGTTGGGATGGGATATCAGATCCTACCCTGGGTGATAATGTAGTTGCAACGATAATGACCCTACCATGAGTGAGAATATGTTTAAATAGACAACCTTATGTGACAATGATGTTGTATGCTAATATATTATATTGATCTGTGACTTGAGGGGTAAGGTAGTAGTCAAGGTAACAACAACATATTGGAGATAAGTTGTTAAAATGGAATTCAATGAGTTATAATATTGTTAATTGGTTTGTTGATGATCCCCACCCAAAGTGAAAGGGAAGTGGTTCAGATATGATTTTGGTTCCTACATTGAGTATAACGACCCTAATTTTTCATACATTACTGTTAGACCATTTTTAAGATAAACAATAGAAAATAATTAAAAAACTGGGATCCAAAGGTTTAGTGTCTTGGATAATATATGACCATTCATAGAATTTACAAAATAAAATGGAATGTTTATATAATTCATTCTTCTCTAGATTATTAGTAGTCATCATGGTCTCCCTATTGTACGTAATCACCTAAATATTTTCATCAATTCAATGGGTGAGCTAAAATCCTTGTATGAGGATTGATAATAATATAAATTAGTATAACATGGTGAGAATAATCATCATAATTTTTGAATAATAATAGAATCATCATTATAATATGGTAAGGAATCATTAGATGAAGGAATGTAATGTGGCAATGCATAAAAATGAAATATCATGTATTAGTGGAAAAATACCACAAATAATTGTGAAACAATATAGCACCATGTTCACACATAACATATGTGCATAATAAAAACATCATAATTGTGAAAAACTATAGCATCATGTTCATGTACGTATCACATTATCTCATTTTATACATTGCATTACCGCATTGGAGGGCTATATAATTCCAGTCGTACCTGTTAAAATTTGACATTTACATAATAATTCCTGTCAGTTAAAACATGAATCTGCCATGGACATACGATAACCATGGAATGGAATGTGTTTCATGAGAATATTTTCATGAATAGACATGGGGGTCCTAACAAAAATGGAATAATTTACTTTGTATAAGAATCATCAATCTAGAGTAAAGAAGAAAAAATCTCAAGAGAAATAAAATATGTGATTTTATAAGGAAGAATTCTATTTGAAAAATCATTTCATTTGTAATATGATTAGGTGATAAAAATTTATATCCTAACAAAGAAAAGGAAGGAAAAATGAAATTATAATTGTATAACATGAGAAGAATATACACACTGAAATTTTAAATGAAAGAGGAATAACCCAAATAAAAGGAGTTGGGTTTGGGAAATCCCATTACATTAAGTCAGAATGAATACATCATGTTAGTACCCTAGAATTAAAAATTATATTATGTAATTAGTCAGTACATAAACTATTATATATTTATTTTAATAATTATATTATTATTATTTTTATTGATATTTTGATGAGTTATAGAGTTAAATTTCATTATTCATGAGTGTCAGTTTTCATAGTTTTCATGATCAGTTCGCTTGTATTAATGTATTGAAGTTCATGTAAAATGAGAATAATTATGTTGAATTGAGATTATATGTTATTAATGAACTTATATAATATTAAATGATATTTTTATCATTTTATTTCTAGATATGAGGATTATTTATTAGATAAAATTTTAACAAAAATTGTTTAGATTAATTTTGGAGGATTTTGATCATAATGAACCCATTTTGTTTTATTATTTAACATTATATATATATGTTAGTAATAAGACATAAAAAATTATAAAATACATTGTAAAATGTTTCTCAACCCAAATCATGGTTTTATGACCATCCTTGATGTTGGTTAAGTAAAATTAAAGCGCATCATCTATGATGACTATAAATCGACACATCACGAACAATGTTTTAATTTTTAGAATATAAAGGAGAGAATAAGGGGTTTGATTA
Source organism: Viscum album (assembly GCA_963277665.1). Lineage (NCBI taxonomy): Eukaryota > Viridiplantae > Streptophyta > Magnoliopsida > Santalales > Viscaceae > Viscum > Viscum album. The sequence continues at coordinate 97,711,582 of OY728141.1, read as the reverse complement.
TGTACTGTTGAACTAACTTAATAACATACCAGTAAGTAACAGATAATAGAGTTATCATACCACTTGTATAATCGATTATTAGGAGGGAATAAGAAAAGACAATAACATTAAAAATAAATTGAATGAAAAACAAAGCAGAGTTTACTTGTTCAGTTATTCTCCATCAGGGAATCTTTAGGGAAATTGGTTTTGGAATTTTAATGAGAAAAAATTTTCCTAGACAAGAGGGTAGAGTACTGTGAAAAGTGTTAGCAATATTTTTGACAGGCTTTAATGCTTCAGAGGTGTGTGGTGAAGGGGTTGTATTTATAGGGTAGGAGTGGGTGTTTTGATTATTTTATTGATTAGTTTATTATTTTCCCTCCAAAATATGAAAATATTTTCATTCTTATGAATAAATACCATAATGGGAGAATTATTATTAGGGAATATGGTTATTAAATCATTCATAAATCATACATGACTAAAAAATTCATGTATTTGTTAAATAATATAATTTATTTGTTTTCCACTATTCACAAAAATTCAACTATTTTAGATGAATAAAAAAAATTCAACCTATTTTTTTGTGTATAATTAAAAAATGATATCAATTTTATGAAAATAATTTTCAAAATATAGGAAATTATGTTTTCAGTTTACATAATCATTTACATGGAACATATTTATTTTGTAATTATAACTGATTTATATCATATTACAAATTTTATAAACGTCTCCTAAATTTATCATATAATCATAAGACAAAAAAAATAATAATTTATGAATATATTTTATGAAAATAAATTATTAATTAAATAATTATTTAAATTATAAAATTTTAAATTAACATTTATGTTTTTTTAAAACACCAACACTTAATTAATAAATTTTAAACCATTAATTTACTTATACTTTGATATAATTATATAACATTATCATTTATGAAATTCTTAAATTTTATATATACTTTCGTATAGGTGTTTAATATTCTATTAGCATAATTACTATTCTATAAAGTCATGATACTATTCTAAGGGTGAAGTCACTATTCCATCAGTATAGTTTCCTTAATTTTTAGAAATACAACTTATTTCATTTATTATTAATTTATAATGGTTTTATAGTTTTTGAAATGTGATTTTATGTGGTTTAAACTATAGGAAATAATTATAATAATGGGTTTTTTATTGATAATATTTTTGGTTGATACATCCCCCTTACGAATTATCACCCTTGATATATTATTTTACACACTAAGTTGAAAACATGTGTGGGTAATTATCCTTTATAAATTCATCAAGTTCCCATATTTCATCTTCATACATAGGTTTTCGCTATAGAACAATGACTGGTTGAGTAGTCTTGTTGATTATAACTTTATGCATATGGTCCACAATTATCAATGTATGGTTCTCATAAAGGAGATCATTTTCCAACTATAGAACCTCTAGATTCGGTACATGTGACGGATCTAATATGTAATTCCTCAAGAGAGTGACATAGAATACACCATGTACATGATACATTTGTTGCAGATGTGATATTGGATAGGCTACAACTCTTACATGATTAAGAATCTCGAAGGGGCTGATGAACCTAGGAATTAGCTTTCCTTTCTTCCCAAATTTCTTGATTCTCTTCCACAGAGATATGAATAGTAACAACATATCTCAAACCACAAACTCTAGGTGTCATCGATGATTTCATGTATATCACTTTTATTTACTTTTAGTAACCTTGATGTGCTACGGGATGGTTTTCCCCTTTTCCAGAATTTCATCAACCATTTCAGGTCCCAGCACGTTGGTCCCTTCCCCCTTTGAATTCCATAGAAAATTATTTCCACATATCTAAAAGTTTTTGAATTTTCTACTCATATTGAACATTAGTTTGAGGATGATATTTGATACTGTAGTTAAGTTCTATTTTTATATAATGTTGGATAATTTTCCACAACATGGAGGTGATTCTCAAATCTAAATTGAATATAATCGATTGTGGTACAACATACAGTCTTACCCCTTATTTAATGCATATCTATTCTAGTTTATTCATTGAGAAGTCTTCTAAAATTTTGATAAAGTGTTCTATATTTGTGAGACAATCCAAAAAAACATATAACATTGTTTCCATAAGATATGTATAGACTTCCAGGGACGAAATCCACAGTGATGTTTTTTCATTTTCATATTAGTATGGGTAATGAATTCATCATCCCCTTAGTTTTTTTCCTTAAAACCATCACTTGTTTACATAACCATAATGTTGATGTATATTAATAGATCTCCTTATTCATATTTTCCTACAAAATAGTTCTCCCAGATATCTCGATACATATTTATACTCCTGGGTGAATAAATAATTTCAAGATATGTCTGTTATTTAGAAGCTCTCTATTTATCTATGAATAAGATAGTACACAGAGTTTTGACCCAAATCGTACACCTCATTCCTCATCAATTTGGAACTCTAAGGATTTCCCCATTCTCTAGGATTTCAAACTCATCAGAATTTCCACATCACTTATTGGTAGATCCTTTATTTTCCCCACGATTGATGGTTGAGAAATATTTTAATAGAGAATTGATTATGTTCCTTCATTATTAATTCTAATCTCCATCCTTTTATATCTAATTGGACTATATCCCTCTTAATTTTCATCATTGATACTATTTCGAGATCCATTCTACTTGGTCCATCTTCTAAATTATTTTCCTTACCATTATGGTAGTGTATTGAACAGTCATAATTATTAATGAGATATAACCATCTTCACTAGCACATATTAAGATAATTTTATATGAATATATATTTTCGAATGTAATTATCTGTATAAATCTCACACTCTATCCCATAGAGACAATGAAAAAATATTTTTAGTGTGTAGAACATGAATTCCAACTCCAGATTATACATATGACAGTTTTTCACAAGAATTTAAATCCACCTTGAGGCGTAGTCTATCTATTTATCACTTTTTATCGGTATACATCCTAATCCCATCTTTGAATCATCGCTTTATACCACATGGAGTTCCCCACTAATCAGGAGTGTGACTACTAGCATGGTGTTGAGCATCTTTTTCATCATTTTGAAACAATATTCCCATTCAATTAACCAAAAAATATATTCTCCCTTTTGACTTAGTTTGGTTAGTAGGTTTTAAAATCATGATAATTTCTTCACAAATAACTATTAATACTAGATAGTCCAAGTGAACTACTTAACTAAATTATTGATGTTTGGCTAGCTCACTGATCAATTTCTATTACTCAGAATGGTATAATGATATTCTTTTATTGGTGATAACATTCCCCTAGAATGATACTTCCTCTATCCAGAACTCACATTTACTATACTTTTCCTTAATGTTTTCCCATACAAAAGTATTTATCATAGTATTAAAAAGTTCATATTTCCCCCTTTCTCATAGAGTATAATATAATTTAATCTATAAATATAACCACAAACTTGTTTAGGTAATCTATAAATACTCCATTCATTAATTCGATGAATATTTATGGTGTATTTGTGAGTGGGAAACTCGTGACTATAAAATCATAGTGTATTTACATCATTTAAAAGTTAGTATTAATGATATAATCCTTCTACACCATTAATTAGTGATATCCCGACCAAAGCTCTACCTTAGTGAAATACATGGACCCACATTGTTTAAGAAAAAAGTCTTCTTTAAATGTAAGGGGATACTTGTTATTTATCATCATTTTTATTAAGCATACCATAATAAATATATAGTCCCATTAATCCATCCTTATTATTAAAAAGAGGGCATGTTCACCCCATGGTGATGCACTGGGGTATATAAAACACTTTTACATATTCTATTATAACTCTTTCAGATCCTCTATGTAAATTGAGGATAATCTATGAGGAGTCATTGGTATTTTAACAGATCCAGGAAGAAGTTATATTGAGAACTCAACCTCTTAGTAAGGATAAACACCATGCCATTATTCCAGGAATACATCAATACATTCCCTTACAATGTGCATGTATACGACCATGATTATATCATTTTTATCAGCCACTTAATCTAAATATGGTTTTTTGTAATGTAATAATTTCCAAAAATGAGATGATGATTCTATATAAGATTCATCCTCCTACTTACATTTGTACGAATTTAGAGGTTTACTTATGATATGAAGAGTTTTCTCCAATATTTTACAGTTGATGTTAGATTTTTATAATGAAATATATTATACTCCCAATATAGAATCGAATTCCACAACAGGAAGTAAGAAAATATTTTTTGGGATTTTCAGTCAAAAAAAATTAACTGAGGAGGTGTAACATACAATGTATGTAATAAATTCCCAATTTTATGTTCTCTTAGATAAATCATGTTCCATATTTTGAGGATATTTTTGTATAATTCGACTAATCTTGCATGATATAAAAGAATCTATAAAACTAGAATCCAATAGTAAGTTCTCTATTCTAGAATGAATAACCAACATAACTTTCACCACATAATTTTTCCACTCCACATAAGTTGATGTGATGGTATAAGATTTCCATTTGTCCTTCGGATTTGGTGGCATCAAACGCTGATTACCCTCAAGGAAATTTTTTTAGCGAATTGGCATGTATACGTTGCCCTCTAATGTTGAAGCATTGGACCATGGACAATGCTCTCTTTTCCTCCACTACATTGTCCTTATTCCTCTTGTCTCTTTGAAATTCATGAGTTTTGTGGAATTCTCTCCCACACATGAAACATTTCCCCCTCCCTTTGAGGAAATTCCCATGATGGTTATTCCCATTTTTTTGACATGTGAGTCGTTGAATATTCATTCAATATTTATCAATAGATCCTCTAACTTGAAACTCTGTTTTCATTTCATATCTCTATAGCCATGATACCATTCTAAAAACACTATATACACTTTTAAATCACATCAAAAAACTAATTTATAAATCCCAAAGTGTCGAATTACTAGATATCTTCATATGTATGGTTTTAAACAACAAAATTATCTTTCTATTTTTCTGTCATTTTTTATAACAAACCCCAAAGAATACATTTCATGCCTTGTGAAAATTTCTCTCTATAATGTGGTAGATTCAACATCCTTATTCTTCATCTCTAGGAATTCAATCTCTATATTTTTATGAAGAGTTCAAGGGAAATACTAATTGAGATATATTTTCTTAATGTATTCCCATTTCATTTCTTCAATTTCATCATTTTGCTTAGTGTCCATAATCAATTCTGACTATTTATCAGCCTCCCCATCTAAATGATAAATGGCCCAAGTCACATTCTCCCACTCATAATAGTGAAGAAAATAGAATATATATTCTATATTGAGTTTACCCACTATTATGTGAATATTGGATCAAAAGATAAACTAAACGTTGGTGGTTGTTTCCACATAAATGACATGATATCCTTTTTCTCCCTCTTTTGAGAATTAGGGCCTTCCACATTGTTTAGGATGTTGTTAAAACCCAGAGATAGATTGGTAACCATCATCCTGGGATTTTGAAATCCACATCCAAAGGAAATGTAGATTTCATTTGAAAATCACTCTATTTTCCCTCGCATGTGTTATTGTCTTGGATTCTCATAGTTCCCACCATTTTATAAAATAGAAAAGTATTTAAGAAAAAAAATGTTAACATGTTATGTATAAATAATTAATTGTGTTTTGAAATTAACTATAATGTCATATCATGTGGGATCCCTATGTTTAACATTTTTCTAAAACAAATATTATTTGGTGCTTAGCCTCATACTTAAGGGTTTGTTATAATTTTCTTTTATCCTAATTAACAAATTAACTATACCATTTTTTATACCAACTATAAAAACCCTATTTTTTACATTATGTTTAATCATTTTAATGATAAAAAACATAAAATCATCACAAAACTAAGATCTAGAGTTTTTGTGTCTTTGTAATGTTAGGATCATTCATAACAATTACATAATAAAAAACCATATCTAATTTCATTTTTTCAAGCTTCATAGTTCTCCTCATGTTCTCTTTAGTGTAAGTAATCACCTGAGGATATAAATTAATTAAATGGGGGAGATTAAAGCCAAGTATGAGGATAGATAAGAAAATGAATCAATATAACATTGGTGAGAATAATCATCATCATAATCATATAATAATCGTATAATAATCATCATAATCATGAGAAGAAGCATTAGATAAATTAATGTAATGTGGAATAGATTTAAAATGAAACATCATGTATTATTTGTCAAATACCACACATAATTGTGAGTAGAGATAGAATCATGTTCACACATGACATATGTTTATAATACTAACATCATAATTCTGAAAATATATAGCATTATTTTCACACATATTACCAATTATCTAATGAGACGAAACACATTATTCAATGCATTGGAGTTCTATATAATTAAGGTTTCACTCGTCACATAATAGAAATTACATAATCATGATTTACACTTAGAATGTGTATAAATCATATACATATGTGAAACCATTTAAAATAATGGGTTTCAAGAGAATATTTTCATGAATAAACATTACGGTACATAAATAAAACAAGGCAATAACATACATTCTATAATAATCATTAATCTTGAGTGAAGAAGAAACAAAGTTAAGAGAAGTAAAAGATGTGTTTTTACAAGGAAAAGTTCATTTGAAAAATTATATGAATTTTTTATAAAATTTGATTGGAAACATGTCTATCCTAGTAAAGATAGGTGAAGGAAAATTAAATTATAATTCCACAACTTTATAAGAAAATTCACATTGAAATTTCAAATAGAATAGGAATAGCTCATAGAAAAGTTGTTGGGTTTTAGAAATCCACTTACCAAATGTTTGAATTCAACATTAACTTTAGTATCGTGGATAATATAATTATATTAATAAATTAATAAATCCAAAAACTCATATATATTTTCTTGATTCATTTTTATTTTATTAATTTTGATTATGTCTATTTTTATGAGTTATAGATTAGAATTTCATCATTTTGGAGTGTTCCTTTTCATTTTTTAATGATCAGATCTCCTTTATAAATGTATGGAAATCCATGTAAAATGTGGATAATTATCTATAAATGATATTATATGTTAATAATTAACTTTAATAAGATTAAATGATCTTATATATATATATTAAATTCCATATAAGTGGTGGATTAATTTGATAAAATGGTAAGGTTAATTGTTTAGATTAATTTTTTCAGTTTTAGATCAATATGAACTCCTTTCCTTTTATTATTTAATGCAATGTATATATGTTAAGTATGGAACATTTTAAAACAAAATTAATTTACCATAATAATTTAATTATAACCATCCTTGATGATGGTGAAGGATAATGAAAGCACATCATGAAGGATTACAGTAAATCAACACATCACAGATTATGATTTCATTTTTAGACTAAAATGGACAGGAGAAGGGGATTGATGATGAACTATTACATAAAAAATTAAAATAATGTATATAAAAGGAAAATTAGTTATCATACCACTAGGATAAGGGATCTTTAGTAGGTAATTATAGATGAAAAGAACATAAAAAGAATATTAAAAAAAATAAAGAGGATTTTACCTCTTGAATTCTTTTTATCGAGAGAATACTTTGGGAGATTGGTTTTGTTATTTTCTAGCGACAAAAGGATACTCGACGTGGAGGTCGTGACAGGGAGGAATATTGAATTTAAATTGAGAATACGTCAATAATTTGGAGTTGTGTAGAGAAGGTGATGTGAGGGGTGGTATTTATAGGGGAGGAGGGGGTGTTTTATTATTGTTTTATTCATTAGGTTATTATTTTGGCACAAGAACATGAATAGTTTGATTAAAATGAATAAATAAAGTAAATGGTAAATTATGTTTGGAGATTTTGGTTCTTATATAATCCATAAATCATACATGACTCAAAAATTTGTGTATTTGTTAAATATCATAAATTACCACATCTCGGTATTCACCAAAAAATTCAACTGTTTTAGAAAAATCCCCAAAATTCACCCTGATGATTTTTCAAAATGACGAATTAAAAAATTAACTCTATTTTAGAAAATAATTTTATAATTTTTAGTAATTACATTTTTAATTAAAAGGATCATTTATTTGGAAAATACAAATTCTTAAATGTATAACACATTTTATAACATTTTGAAATATTAAATTAGGTGACTTAAATTTATTTTAAAATAATAATACAATAGAATATGAATTTATGATACTATTTTATAATAATAAATTTTATATAAAATAGTATATTAGTTATAAAATTGTAAATAAACATTTCTGTTTTTAAAAATACCAACACATAAATAATAATTTTTTAAAAAATTATTTACTTATTCTATAATATAATTATATCATTAAATAATGTATAAGATGTATAAATATTATTTATTCAATCATATATGAGGTTAATATAATATTTTTGAAATTTTGATTCTTTATAGTCAAGTTACTATTCTGTGTCAACTTGATATTCCGTTGGTACGTGTTTATTCATTTCTATAAATATTTATTTTTTAATTCATTATTCATTTATAAAGATCATATTGTGTTCTCAAAATTATATTTTCTTAATTATACTATATGAAATAATTATAATAAGAAAATTTCCATTGATTATATTTTAGGTCATTACACTGATTTTTATCGTAGTGGCCATAACTCAATTTTTGATATCCATTAAGTGATAAGGGAATGCTAAGACATGGATACATGACCCTACATTTCATCTTAAAGTAGTGGTTGAGACATTGTGTGATTCCCTCGTGTGCGTTATTGGGTATTTACAAAGGACTATTTCATGAGGCGACTGGAATCTATCTTTGGAGGAAGTAGGCATGGTCTCAGGTTCTGATTTTCTAGTAAGAACATAACGAATTGACATTCATGATGTTGTGGGGGCTTATTTAGCATATGATGTTTCGACATGAATGTGTGTGTATGTTTTTTTAATTATTTTCATTCCTCATTCTTTTATGTATATGAGGGGTATCATGTTATGGAATTCAAATTATGTTTTATATATTTATGTTTCTATATATATATATAATAAAATAAATAATTTAATTATTATTACAATGTAAACATTAATAATATTTTATTTATGTATATAACTTCTACCATATTTATTATTAATACAAATTTCTATAAAAAATGGCTTATAAATATTTTTGAAGTATAAATTAAATTTAATCACAACATTTACAATTGACTACCATAATTTCACAAAATAATATATTCATTTGAATTTTAAAATAAGTGTTTAATTTTTTTTAATTTATACTAAGATTGACCCAAACAATTTATTATAGTATATGTTTTCCAAAATGCGTATATAAAACCAGAAAATGTATGAAAATAATGTATTAGACAGTTTTTTGGAATTAAATTTAACAAATTGTACTGATTTTTTTGGGGAAAATTATAATGAATTTTGGATAATCATTCATACTTGGAAATTAGTAGTTCAATATGTAAAAGTAATAACTATGGGAATAATGAATATAATTTTTTTAAAAAAAATCAAAAATCTAATTACATCATTATCAATATACTAAATAATAATTATTTTATATTTATGCTACCCATAACACACCATAATCACACTCTAAAAAACGTTTATATATATAAAAGGCATATATAAAACAGTCATAATCAAAGAGCCCTAATTAAATAAAAATGTTACCACTTAAAGAAAAAACATAGAGTTATGAATTCCATGGACTTAGGATTTTTTCTATGGAAAAACATAATGTCGTAAAATTAATCATGTTGTGGTTATTTTAATGGTAGTGTATATGTTATAGGATAATTCATGTCGACTATTTCTTCCAACAAACATAAAATAACATATATGAGTTGTAATATCATGTGGTGATTCTTAAAGGAGTTTTGTAACTATTTTTGAAATGTTTAAATATTTAAAAATTTCATTCATGGATAAACCAAATATAAAAAAGTTTTTTAAATTGAGATGTTTATATGGTTGTAATAAAATTTTAAAAGAATTTGAGTTGTCAACTCAATGGTTCAAATAATTCATTTGTTTAATAGAAATCCATCTTAATCTCTAAGATATTTAATTAATCCAATAGACTTCCTTGGTGAAAAGATTATCTAGGCTACTGGAGTACCCAAGGAATATTTAGATCACTTTTAGGGGTGTTTTAATCAATGATTCCCATTTCATTTTACAATAGAATCCCTTTTAACCCAAAAATTATATGGTTTTGAGGTCTTGATCCACTCTATAATTATTATCTCACCCTTACTCACATGTATTACGAAGAATGTATTGAATTATTCACATAAATATTAATTGGGTATGTATTTAATGACATAATCCTTCCCATTTTGGTAATACACCCAACCATTGATTAACCAGTATGGCCACAAGCTATTAAAACCAAAATAGGTTTGACAACCTGACTAAAATCCTCTATAAATTGGTAATACACCACAATGAAAAATCTTATGTTAAAAAGTATGAATAAACCCCAATTGAAAAGAATACACCAGTAATATGTTTTACATCCCAATCATAATTCTCTATTAAAAATATGATGCATTGAAAAAAAAGATCTTGATATACTCCAGGTTTCTTCTTCACCAGTTACAAATTGATATCCATCTGTAAAGAAGATAGATCTACTATTCTACCAATGTAATTATTTAAGAAAAAAATATATCTTGAACATGTCATCTCTTCTCGAACCTCACACTAGATTTAGCGTGATCTCATTCTTCTTCATTATTCTAATACTCCAAAATTTATGTCATATTGAATGTTTTATGGAAATTATATATTTAGGATCTTCCATTTTTCTCTCCATGATAGTTTAGAATAATATGATATAAATTTTCTAAAATATTTAATTTGTAAAAACTCAATAAAGAATGAAATTATGTTTTTACCCATTTGAATAAAAAATATAATGTTTTATTTTAATCGAGATACTCGTCCATTAATAGCTTCGTGATTTTAGGTATATTATTTTCCACCAAATCATATATAATATTATATTTATTATAAATTCATATTATCAACATTATTACTAATTTAAAATAGAAATAAGAACCAGATCTATCTAATCACCTAAAACTATGGTTCAATATTCCTCAAGAACTCTGTGATTTTTATAATTTAAAACTCACTCATCAAACTTATTTAAATTTCCCAAAGAATATTTTATTTCGGTAATTTTTTTTTCAATAAATCCAATGAATTATAAAATCTCAATGTATTCATTATCCATAAATATATACAATATAGCCCATGTAATTGAGCTCCCCATGTTATACCTTGTACCTTCTCATGTTGAGATATTCTCAAAATTCTCCCTGAAAATGAACCATGGAAAGGTCCACCATTCCATTTATCATTTGTTGTCTTTTTTACGCAACAACCACCATTATGATGTGGTGATCAGTCTATCCCCCATTTTCCTTGTAGAACTCATATAAAAAATAAGCAAAACTGGGCATCATTATTGAATGATGAAAATCATCTTCCACTATTAAATGTACAAAAAACATTACTACAATTTGGACTCTCTCATATTGTTATTTTAGAATATCCATCCCCGAACTATATTTTTGATTGAACATATTATTCCTGAATCTTTTACTAACATTAATCAATTACTCAGCTCTAATTAGAAATAGTTTTTATTCCGTTGTGACGTTGAATCCATAATGAACATCATACAAATAATTTTCTAATTAAATTCTCATATTGTTGGGTATAATAATTAAAAAAATGTAATCATTTCATATGAATTAGAAAAAAAGTAATTTTTCAATTTATTGAAGTCACAATTATAGATATGATTTCAAATTAAAATCATTCTGAATATATATTGTATCCATTAATGTTGGACTCAATAAAAAATATTTTATGACCCATTGAAATATCATTAGATGTATTCTTTTTTCCTATAAAATGTTTCGTCACATATTAAATATCTTATGGGAGATCAAAATGGATTCTTCATTATCCAACTAAACTCATTGGGGATTAAATTGTATACACATTGACTAATGATTTTCCATATATATAATTTAATTTCATATTTTATTAATATTTCTTAAAATAGTAGTTATATAAATGAAATTTTTATGGGTATGATAATCTGATTTTCCAAAATTAAAAATCCATCCCATTATATAAAATCTTATACATATCAGAAAAATTACATTTCCTTTTTCTAAAACACAATATTTATAATAATGGTCCTATAATTTATTAAAATCAGTCTAGAAACTCTTGGGTTACTCTCATGAAATTTACAATGATGAAAAATCATCTTAAATATTTTATTATGTTATTTTCTTGAATATTTCCAATTAATGATATCCAAAACAAAACCTCAAATAACTTTAGTATTTTACATTGTAATACCATTAAACATTCTATCTACTCAACATCACATATTGACATCTTCTCAACACTAAGTTATTCTTCCTTATTGAGAATAAATTCACCACATTCAATGGTTAATATGTACTTTTGATGGATCTAATTTACTAATGTGTGATGTAATGTCTTGTTTTATTCACATATAAGAAAGTATAAATGTTTTTATTTTTTACATTGTTTTCAAATGAAATATGGTTAGATATTGTTTAAAATATTCTCTAGTTTATATTTTCAATAATTTATGAAAATGTTTTTCTACTAAAACCGAAATTTGGTATGTAAGACACTTTTATTTCATTTATATGGAATAATGGATGTTTCTTAACATAAAATGTTGATTAAAAAAAATTCATTTATGGGTATGTTCAAAAACAAAATGTTTATGGTCATGATTTAGGTAAATTAATAAACTCATATCAGTGTTTTAGAAAAATAGGTCATAGATAATTTTTATTTACAAATATCATTATTATATATTATTTTCTAATTGTGGATTGAAGTGAAAATTTTCATGGATCGTATGGTAACTAAAAATTCATATTTAAAATCTTGGAATGATTAAAAAATACCATGTCCAAGATTAGACGTATAGATTTTTTTGTATTTTCATAAAATAACATTGTTAAAGGAAAACACCATTGTTTATATTGATATAGTATTCATATGTTAGTAACTACACTGTGGTTTAAGGACAACATTTTACATGTTATATATTTCTAATTTTAATATTAATTGTTTATGTAAAAGTTATGAATTAATTTATAAATTCTTTTACAGAATACTAAATATGGGTAGACTAACAATGTTATATATATTTACAAATTTTCAAAAGATATAATATGAATTTTTCATATTAATTTAATTATTTTAGAAATTCATTTTAATAAAATCAAAATTGGTATTAATGTATTTGATGAAAATTTTAAATAATTATATTGTGATTATATTTGAATATTTTATATGGTATATACAAGAATGTATAATCTTTAATTTCATAGTAATATCATTGATTATATATGTTCATAAATATATATAACAGATGGCCTAGTGGATATGGGAAAAATCGAGAGAGATGGGAGACCTTCTCTCACTAGAACCCTTGAGTGATTCTGGCTCCTCCACCTGAATCATTCAATCGCACAGACATGGAGGACTTCCTCCAGCCCGTGAGGTTTGAATACAACAATTTTGAGACTCCTTGGAAGAAGCTAATACCCCATTATCATGATTATGTTGCACACATTCATATGGAATATTCCCCGGATGAGAATACATGCACTCAAACTTTCCTCGGAAGATCGCAAGGGATCTCATTTCTGGAAGCGCTGAAGAGAACTAATCCAAGCACATAAATTAAGATGAAGCCTTCTGTTTTCAAGAGACATGATGATGGTGGGTTCATGGTGGAAGAGGATCTAGATGCTCTTCATCAACACACACAAATGTGAAAATTCTCTGTCATGGGCTGCATCTCCTACCTTAAAGGTGATCATCCTTGGCCTTTTTCTAATTTGCATACGTGTATTTCTCATTTTTGGAATTTTCTGAACTAGAAACCAATTCCAATTGGGAAAGGCTACTTTAACATACTGCTAAAATCACAAGATGACATAAAGAAGGTTTAGAACACTGGAAACATTAATCTATGTTGGGGCTGCTTATAATTTATGACTATGACTCTACTATTAATCTACACACAAATATAAACACAATGGAACAAGTTAGGTTAATCTTTATGGCCTTAATTGGTTCTTTTGGCAACCAAAAAATCCAAATCATTCTGTTTCATGCATAGATACTACTATGAATATTTTCCATAGAACCTTAAATGCTGACCTAGTGATCTTTTCTAGAATATGGTGCAAATTAACTTAGATTCAAAGCTCCCTAACACAATCAACTTCACTGCAAATGAATACCAAAATAAAAATCAAATTGAATATGAGAGGAAACCTACCTTTTTTGACCTTTGTAAAATTATTTTTCACACAATATCTAATTTTAGGGTGATTAGATGGAAATTAATCCAGCCAATTGAGAATGATTGGACGAAAACAATGAGAAGTTAAAAAGATAATGCTCCAATGATAGACACATCTAAACCTCCCAAAAATAAAGATGAAATATGGGTTAAGTAACACAGTATAACACACATAGAGGGAACCTTGGGTATAAACAATATAGACGATGTTGAGGAGGAAGACAAATCAATTAAAGACCAAAGCCTCTTGGATGAACCAGAAAATGTAGTCTTAGACACTATAAGGATATACAATGAGAAGGAATAATCTCGACAAACCTCAAGGCCTATCCTCAACCAAGATGAAGATCATAACCTGGGTAAGAGTGATAAGTCACCTGAACTAGTGAATTGCAATAATTGAAACACATATTTTGTACCTCTACATAAGGATGATTGTCCCAAGATTTTTTCAATTCAAAATGTGGTGAAACCCACCCTGGATTTAGGTAATGGACAGATTCAGAATCCCAATCCTATGAATTCCACATATATTTCATAGTTAATGATTGAATCCAACAATAAAACATATAATGTAGACTCTTTCCCCCACACTAAAGGCACATTTGTGATTTTTTATAAATCACAAAATTTTACTAGACACATTTTAGAATTTGGTAAACTAATGACTACCCAGAAATACTTTCGGGACATAATACAATCCACTAAAAATCATACGACTGAAACTATCACCAAAAAACTGGAACTAGTTGGCCATTTTAAGGGAACTCCACCCTCAGAACAAGTTCCTACACAAACCCAAAACATCAAAAGTTTCAATAAACTGATCGTAGTAAAGCAACCAGGGTTGGAAAAAGGACTTGATATAGGAATCTCCACTGTTACAAATACATATTCTGATGGGTCTCAACCTATTTTTAGTAGTGTCAATAATGTGTCCAAGATGTCCTGAGACATGATACCTTTCGATCCCAACCTTAAAGATTTGTGAATGAAATATGCTAACAAAGGCACCTCTCTAATCCTAATGAATTAAACCTAAATGAAAAATAATGAACCATCTTCTATTTTGCCAACTCACTCTAATTATATAAGTAATCCTGCCATTTCTAGGTGCGCTGAGATTCTAAATAAGCACTGTAATACTACCTTCATGACACCTGAATCGGTTGATCTTGGTAAAAAAATATCAGTACAGGAAACTAAGCCCATGTTGGTTAGGAATTTCTCTATGGAGAAAATGCAGTGTCTTCCAGATCTGGACAAAATCACGAATCAGGAGGCAGCTACTTCACAAGCCCCAAGTACAGCTCCCTCCCTACCAGTAGATAGTGAGGATTGTGCTACAGAATCTGGTAACTCTATTTAAAAATCATATTTCTAATTCTTTTCTGTGTTCTATGAAATATACAGACTCTACTATGTGTAATATAATACCTTAACCTGCAATGAAGAACACCACAAAATCCCAAAATAACAAGGAACAGACCTCTGATAATCATGATGTTATAATGCCTTCTAGAAATAAGGGTTCTGGAAAAAAGAAAATGGGTGGGGGGTTCTAACTCTAGAACTATATTTCAATGATAATCCTTTTGTAGAATTGTCCTGGAATTTCTAACTATGACAACTTCAACAAGTTAAAGAGAATGATTGACACTCATCATCCTCTATTATTTTCTATTGCAGAGCCAAAAATTGACTATGCCTCTAAATACTCTTATTTATGTAAAAAAATATGTTTTTACAAGTGAAATCACTAATAACCTCAATGCAGAATATTTATGGGTTTTCTCACATTTTCCTTTACAGAATATTAGTGTCTACAATATCTCTAATCAGATTTTTATATGCAATTTTAATATTGATGACAGACATATTTTCCACTCATTTGTTTATGCAATGAATAGATACCAAAAATGAATAACGCTTTGGAATGATCTCTCTTACCAAGGCACTATTATTATTGCACCATGTTTTATTATGGGCGATTTTAATTCCATTCCCAACTCAAGAGAGAAAATTGGACCCTCTCATTCTTCTATTTTAGCAAGAAAATTTAGAGACTCAATAGATGAAAAAAACCTCAAAGAAATCAATATCACTGGTGCCAAATACACTTTTTATATAAGGAACTATAACAAAGTAGTTGCATTTAAGCTGGATAGGGCCTTAAAAAATCTCCCAATTTTACATAATTAGGACAAAATCTCCAGTATTACACTTTATAGGATAAACTCTGATCATCACACCATTCTATTCAATGTCTCTACCAAAGACATGAAACCACATACGACTTTTAGATATAATAATTCTTGGTTCTTTGATGACGAGTGCTCACATATCATAAAAAACATATGGTCATCAATGTCTCGTAACAGTGATGTCCTTGACTGTAGTATCAAATTAAAACATCTAATACCAACTCTAAAAATATATTACATCTCTAAGTTCAAAAAATTAATAATAAAATCATGATTCTTGAGAAATATCTCAATGACCTTCAAAACACAAACACCTACTATAACCTCAAAAATGATCTTACTCATGAACTAAAAATTGTGGTCAAACATAAATCCCTACTCAAATTCAAAAAAATATTGGAAAACATATGTTTAAAGCTAAATGGTTAACAGATGGTGATAGAAATAATAAATTTTACAATTATCATCCAAGAATCCGGAAGGCCTATAGGTCGTTAACCCATTTAATGGAAGGGGATATGCTCCTTGACAATGAGGATGACATCACCCATCATATCGTTTCCTACTGTGAATCCATTTTCAATGGTCCTGATATAAAAAAAGACCTCCAACCTAAGGTAATTCTCTTAGTGATCAATTTTCAAGACAACTCTTTCATTCTCAACACCTAGATGGATCATAAAATCAAGGAAAACATCTTTTTTCTGAATCCCGATAGTTCCACGAGCCCTGATAGATTCAATAATGTGTTTTTCCTACAATATTGGGATGTGATTCAGATTTATATTTGTAAAATTGTTGTTTCTTCTAGAAATGGGGATGAGCTTGTTTTTAAAGGTTCAAACGTTACAATCGGTTTCTAATGGGTTTATTCGTAGAACAGGAAACATCCAATGATTCTATATCCATTTGGACCTACTTTCCACAGGCAGGTGCTCATTAGCTGAAGACCGATGAGGCTTAAGAATTTGCATTGGTCGAGAGGATGGGAGGTCAGGCTCATCAAACCATTTTTAGGGGAATTATTACCTACTCTGGGACTCTCTTATAGATTTAAGTTATGTTCATGAATCCTTATTAATTTACCAAGCATGAAAATGAGTTTTCCTTTATATTTGAAAATTAATGATCAATATGTATGTGATTTAGAGAATCTTTTATATGTATTTTAGGTTCTTCATGGATGGATAATCATCCATATTTATTGGAGATTCTTAGTCAATGGTATCCTTCAATACATTATATAGAAATCTCTTGGTCATTATGATGACCATACTAGTTTTAAAGCCACTTAGTGGGGCACTTGAAGTTTACTATCATTCAGAAGGACAATGATTATTTCAGAGTTGGATCATACCTACAGATGGGCTACCAACGTATCCTTGTTAAAGAGGAATCAGAACCCACGTAGCTCAGGAATTCAGATATAGATTAACATCTTATGGGATAGATGAGAATTAATGGGTGATGGGATTGAATGTTATAAAGGCTTCCTATGTACTCTACTTTTATGGCAGAGATCAAAGTCCATGTAGTTCAATTATGAAGTGTGGAGCTTACGTAGGATTAACAGCCCAAAGAGATGACTCGTGGTTACTTTTACCCTCTAATCTCACGTGAGTCATCCTCGGTATGAGAAACACGAGGTGTCAGTAAACCTGATGATTTGTGCCACGAATGATGTGGTCACAAACAATAATATGGGGCCTATGTACGTGTGACTGCCCAAGTAGGTTAAGACTAGGATTTAATTATAGAAAGGATCTTGGGAACAAGGTCCATAAATATATTTGTGCTTTATGGAGATTTAGATACTTTGAATTGGGGATTACTCATGAGGAGGATACAAAAATTAGGGGGGACTTGGGGATTACTCCAAAGGAGGATGCCCAGTAACAGGGTACATAAAGGTATTTCTGATTTATGGAGATTAAGATACTTAATTTGGGGATTACTCGTAAGGAGGATGCCTATATTAAGGGGGAATTTAACTTATGATTGGGGCTTACTCCTGAGAATGATTCCCAAGGTTAAGGGGGCTTATGATTGGGTTTCATTTTTGAAAAGGAAGCCCAAATCAAAATAAATTAGGATTGGGGATTATTCCTTAGAAGGAGGCCCAAATCAAAGGGACTTATAATATGGGGCTTACTACTAAAGGGGATGCCCAAATTAGGGAACTTGGGGCTTACTCCAAAATAGGAGGCCCAGATTAGGGAACATGGGGCTTACATCTAAGGAGGATGCCCAGATTAGGTAACTTGGGGTTTACTCCTAAGGAGGATGCCCAAATTAAAGAACTTGGGGCTTACTCCTAAGGAGGATGTCAAAATTAGGGAACTTGGGGCTTACTCATAAGGAGGATTCCCAAATTAAAGGAACTTGGTGCTTACTCCTAAGGAGGATGACCAAATTAAAGGGGATTTATGGCTGGGGATTACTCCTAAGGAGGATTCCCAAATTAGGGATCTTCTCATCTTAAAGGATGAGGTTGAATGATGGAAATATCTCACCTTAGTGACATAAAGTTATGTAAATCATGAGTTTTTGAGAGATGTTCCATATAATTCCTTTCAGATATGGAAGCCAACAAATTAAACCTTCCATAAAAGGTTTTGAAGAGGGTTTTGAAGGCTAAATATTGAAGAGGAGAGGTGGATTTGAAGAAAAAGTGGTGAATAGGAAGGAGGGGCACCCAAAAAGAGGAAGGCGCGCAAGTCCTGTTCTGGCGCACAAGTCCTAGTCACGCAAGTATACTTGTGCGACACGAGTCAACTTGGGAAACGATGAATCCATGAATTTATACTTGGGAAACTTTGAATTGGTGCCCTTAGTATCATACCTAGAGCCTTTCAGATGTGTGGTGTGCAAGTTTCCTTGAGAGGGAAAGGTGGCGCACAAGTATCATCACTTCCTCTAAAGGGATAGATACTTAGGCACTCAAGTATTGATGATTTCTAATACTTAGGCCTTATTCTTCCTCTTTAGAGCTTCCATTCTAGGTAAATAATTACCATATAAGTGTCCGGAAGACTTCAGACAGAGACTTGGGTGACCCGAGCTTGAATCTAAGTTTTGGAATTTATTTCTTCGAAATGGGGGGCCGACATGGGCTTTTTATAGGCCACCTATGGTTTGGGTGAAATTTCACCCTGGGCATGCAAGTGACTTTTTCACCTCATATCTGGCGCGCAAGTGACTCGCTTGCCCAATGATGTCGCGCAGGTATACGTGCACGCCGTAATGACTTTGCAATTTTTTTATGAATCTTCCCTCCATCTTTCCTCAAGGTATTCCCCTCAGTCAATATTTGGACTCTGTGATGGAATGTAGACTCAACAAAATTCCCCCCCCTCATAGTTGGATCGGGAGAGAAAAGAGTATTTGACTCTGAGGATAGAAGAAACAAGAAATATGGAAGTTTAACGTCATGCATGTTGGACTATAAAAATGCTAATGTTTAATGGTCAAATATCTTTGACCAATTCAATTAAAAATTGAATCAATTCCTTGATAATTTTTTTGAAAACATGTTACCACATTCACATATAGGGGAAAACATGTAAACTATGACCTAATAAATTTTGAATCTGGGGGATGATATGAAAAAAGGGATGAAAGGAATTAGAGGAAGTATTTCTTAAGAGAGAAGTTACCACTATTTGACAAACCCATTAGGGGTTGAATTATGCAGGGCCACTTAATCACATTGTCTGCATAGTCAAATAATAGTAACTTTTGGCTGACAAGTCCGTTATGTAAACTACTTATGCATGGCCGCCTAAGGGCATGGGATACATTGTTAAGAAAAAGGGTTCCTGAGTATCAGACTTTTTGCGACCAGAAGTCAAGAAAAGGGTTATGGAGATCCGGAAGTATTTAAGGATGGGAGTATGACACAAGAAAATGGGTATTTTCTAATGCATGAAGGAGATACATATACTAATTCTGACGATAATCATGTTGTGGCTGGGTCTGGAATTGAGATGATGGACTTCACTACATATCTAATTTGAATGAGAATCAAGTCATATGTAGTTCCTAAAATACTGTTTAACGTCATGTGCAATGAGAATGTAGGAGATCATAGTTTAGGGTTGTAGAGTTCGTATTATAATGAGGGAGACACCTTGTGTGTTGGTTATAAACCTGATGTGAATAAAGACCAGGGTTTTCATACCACATTCATGTGCTCATAGGGGGACTTTTCATCCAAGGGACTACAAGTGGAATTTGGGGTTAGGCCCAAAGACATGGGGCTAGATTAGAGGGATGCTCGAACAATCCTACGTATCCCATAAGGATGGGAATCAAGCCATATGTAGTTCATGAAATACCCTATGTACATATTTGGTTTGTACATGTGAAGGGTGAATGTGGACTTTAGTGCAATGATGTTTGGATCCAAGATTAAAGGTTCGGGAATTGCCATGTATGCACATAGTCCTTGGAGTATAACATGATTGAGGATCAATGTTAATAATGATTTACACTTAGGTGAGGGTATTAGAGACTATTGTAGTTTATTGTCATATAGGAAAAAAGTGTGAATAGTTTAAGGTCCTAGGC
Source organism: Viscum album (assembly GCA_963277665.1). Taxonomy (NCBI): domain Eukaryota; kingdom Viridiplantae; phylum Streptophyta; class Magnoliopsida; order Santalales; family Viscaceae; genus Viscum; species Viscum album. The sequence continues at coordinate 97,690,422 of OY728141.1, read as the reverse complement.
ATGGACCGATACTGCATTGTTTAACGTCATGTAGCTAGGACATATTTCTATATAGCTTAATGTCTTGCAGTGAGGGAAATGGGGGACTGTATAGTTTAAAGTCATATAGCAAGGATAATGATGAACCAATGTGAATATTTTGGTCTCAGTGAGAGGCTTCACGGATCAACATCTTATGAGATGGAGGTGAAACGATGTGAAGATGTTGGTTTTGGGATTGAACCTCAGGAGGTTGCCTACTTACCCAACCTAGAAGGAAAGGATCAAAGTCTGTGTAGTTCAATTGAGAATGAAATGTTGATTGAGTTGTACTTGAGGACAACAACTCAAAGATGGTGTTGGGACTTACACGCAGTTAGTGGCCTAGAGAGGGTGTTATGGTTGAAGCCTACTCTAAGCTCACATGAGTCATGCTCGGTGTGAGAAACATAAGTTAACCCTAATGATTAATAGTTTAACATCATGTTGGACACAAGGGTGTTGTATAGTTTAGCGTCATATTTCTAGGATGTATTAAGGGAATTTTTCACAGTTTAAACGTCATTTAGGAAAAAAAATGTACAGTTTAATGTCATGTAGGATGTATAAGGGACTGTTTACAGTTTAAATTCATGAAGGATTATACATAGTTTAACGTCATGTTGGACCATTGAGGGGCCATGTAGTTTAATGTCTTGCAACAAGGTAAATTGGGGACTGTGTAGTTTAAAGTCTTGCAGTGAAGACTCTCGGGGACTGTGATGTTTAATGTCTTGCAGTAAGGACTAATAAGGACTATTCTGTTTAAAATCTTGTTGTGAGGAATATAGGGACCATGTAGTTTAAAGACTTGTAGTAAGGACTAAAAATAGTTTAAGGTCATATGCCTAATCCAGTGCGGCATAGTTTTGCGTCATGTAGCTAGGACAATGGGATGTATCTGTCTTGGAATCATTGGAGTTCTAAGAACCAATACCAATTCTCCTTGAATGAATGAATGATGATGAAATTTTTTATTTAAAGCACGTGCTATTTGATCCTAATAGACTTTAATGTGGTGTAGTGTGCACACTCGTTTTTCATCTAATTGTTCCAATTCGTCAAATCACTTCTGAGATTGTTCATCTATGGATGAATGATCACAAATGGATACTCTGAGTGAAAATAATTGAACCTCAATGGGCAACACTGCTTCTATTCCATATAAAAATGATTATGGAGTTGACTGCGTAAAAGTGTGCTAGGACCAAATATTCCATGTGCAGAAGATCTTTATTGTTCCTGTTGAGCCCGCTGAAGGGATTTGGAACGAGTTTCCTGCCACATATACAGTTCTAGTAGGGGTGGGATTGAAATAGTGGCTTCTTGAATATCCATGTATTCGGATGTATCCTAGACCTCTGTCTCTTTCCCTAATTCTTCTGTTTGATATAGGGAACTCATGCTCATCACGATCAAAACAATCTATTGCATAAGGATCTGTTAAATGAATCATGTTAATAGAACCAAAGATTAACTCTTCTTCTAATAAAGACTCTGCCTGATGAACCATTTCAGGCTATACCATTTGGTGGGGCGGTTCCCGTGCTTTTGATATAGATGGCATAAAATCTGCCTGAATCAAAGACAATATAGGCATTGACATGAGCTCATATTATTTTGACTGCCCTTCATTCATTTAATTATGTCGCCCCTTTGAGGATTTTCCTTCTGATGGAGGGGGTTTTTCTGTTGCAGAAATAGCAGAATGCACCATTGGTTCCTTCAATTGCGTTCGTAAAATGGAATGAGTTCGGTTAATCTTTTTCCTGACCATCCAATCATCATATTTCTGTGTATTTTTAATTTGGATTTCATGCTACTCACCTTCTTCCTCTAGATCAGTAGCATAAACACATGATACCTGGGATAAAGAACCTTTCAATTTTACTTGTCCCAATTCCACTTTTTTTTTCAGAATGTCTTTGAAGAAATAACCCTCTTGAATGGGATGCCCCAACTTCTAATGAAATGGGAAATAGTTGGGAAGGTATTCATCTCCTTCGTTGTTCGGCCTTTTAGGCCTTGGCAACTGAACCAGGTTGTTTTCCAGAGCTGAGATGAAGTAACCTGGAACTTTTTCATTCCGGAAATAATAGACATTGTTCTTCAAATCAACGAACTAATTCCATCTTAGATATCTTTGATCATATTGATGATACGACCTCTTTTTTTGATGCTCAGGAGGTAGAGCCCTTCGATAAGATGAAGGTTTTGAAACACTTCAATAATATTAAAATGATTTTAATATTCATCATAAGATAATATTTTTTTTTCAAGTGACAAAAGTTTTCAACATGTTGAGACAAATATCGTGAATACAATCTTCTATCAACATTTCTAGAATATCAAACTGAGAGTCAGCCAAAAACCAAAACATGACTAGTACTTCACCTTTCTCAAGTTGTTTTCTCATATTCAGCACTTCCTCATTACCATTCGATGAAGATTATTGTACCTGGTTAGACCAAAGATAGTCCTTCTTTGTTTCTTCATCAGATTCAACAAGATTGGTAGATAATTCATTTATCAAATAGAAGATGATTGACCTATCGGTGGTTCAGAGAATGACCAACACCCTGGGCAATCTTCCGATTGAGAAAGTATTTCACCTGCTAGCTTTAATGCATCAGACATGACTGGCTTCACATTTTCAAGTGCCGCAAGATAAGGTGGATTTCTCGTTACTTCATTGTCCTTTGAAGAATCTTACAGGAAATGAGAATTACTACTGCAGAAAAGAATTTCGTAGATAAATTCATCATCATGGGGAGGACCACCATGTTAGGTTACCGCAACAGATGAAACCTTTCTCTCCACGATCTTCTGGCCATGTGGAGGGTTATCATGGCTCTCATATGAATTTGATACTTTGAGATCGACCGAACTGTCATTCTAAAGAACCTTAAATTTCAAGTAAATTGTTTTTTCATAAATTCATTGTGATTTTATGAGTATGCAGTTTCTGACAGCACCTAATTCTGGGGCCCAGTGTGCCCGGAATCAATTTCCAAAGTTTAGCTTGGGTACGTTCAGTGAATGAACATGTGGGTTTTTATCACTTTTTAAGCAGTGCTCGGAATTGAAATCCAAGGGCACCGATGGAACCGTAGCACCGGTAATTACTTAAGAGGACTTTTACGATAGATGCGTTTGAACCGGAGAAGGAGTTTAATTTTGTGGATTAATAATGAATTGAATAAAATATGTGGTATAAATTTTATTCCTATTCTAAGTGGTTACATCCTAAGTAGGGTGTTGAGGTGGGACCCACTAGTCACTAACTACCTTTGAGAGGATAAAGGTGAGGTGGAGCCTACAAGAGCCCCATCTATTCACTTTCGCTAACTCCACATTAATTTGAGTAACTCTCCTCTCTCCTTCTTTAATTATGTAACTTCTCCTATTGCACATTAAATCATGCCAACTCGCATAATCAATTTAGAGGGTGATGTGTTTGATTTTTAAAAATTTAAATGAAATTCATGGATTAATAAAATAAGGAGGATCATTATTTTATTTGGGGGTTGGATCTTTGTGTTATGAATTGGAGGAGAGAGCTCAAGTTCCTTTGGAAGGACTTAATCCTCCCGCGAAGAATGAAACCCTTGAATAGAGAGCACCAAATCTCCAATGAAAAATGTCGACTTGGAAACTCTGTTTCTCCATCCTCAACTTCCTCTGCGACAAGGAAGGAGATACCGACGATGACAGAATCGACGCCATCATTCATAGTGCTTGACACCCACGAACGTCCTTCGAGGTAGGGGTGTGTTTTGAATTGAGGATTATTGGTTTTCCTTCCATGTTGATGTTTCTCTCTAAACCTTTTTCTAGGAAACTAATGCGGAAGGAACCGGACCAAAATAACATGGTTAGATTCCTCCGCCATTCTTGTTGTATGTTTTCCTCCAACCGTTCTTGAGCTGTGAATCAAGGCATGTTTTCGGAGTCGATCAAGGGCCCGAAAACATTGGAAATGGTCTCAGAAAATCGGGAAGTCCTAGGAACGGGAGTATTGTAGCAAACAGATCATCGAAAAAATGGAAGGACGCCTCGGGAGGTGTTCTAGCCAGAGGCGTTGTTTCTGGAAAATTCCAGAATACACGGCGTGTCCTTCCAAATCACACGCCGTGTAGTACAAACTTTCTGCAGCAGAAGTAACAGAAATTAGAAGAAGTGACACATGGTGTGTAAAACCGATCATAAAACATGTACTATCCATTCAGTTTGACAGAGGAGACTTCGATGGACATGGCGTGTAATCTGGGAGATACACGGACACGAGCAGAACTACACGGCCAAGAGGCACGACGTGTACTTCCTTCACCATGGCAGAAGCGGCTTCGGTATGACTCTGTGTGTATTCTGGGAATACACAGACACTGGGTGGGGTACACGAGCTTGTACTCCACCACACGGCCAGGCATGGCCAGTGTACAAGGAGCCGACCCTATAAGTTTGGACACGGCGTGCCACTATACCACACGCCGTGGATTTACTTTTTACACGAACAGCCCATCGACACAGGCTATGGTACACGGACTGTACCCGTGGACTGAAGACACGGCGTGTAACCATACCACAAACAGTGTATTTACTTTTTACACGATCAGCCCTGCAACACGGGCCGTATCACACGGGTAGTACCCTAGTGTCTGATGAAACAATGTTTATCGCTTATATACACACCATGTACTTTTGGAAAATGGCTTGGTCATCTTGTTCACTGTGACTTGGGCACATTTTTCTTGGTTTTCCCCTAGGACGTGGGACAGAACGCTGGTATACATCATCCATGGTCTTCGTGACTGCTGATGTATCCATTCCATTGACTCGAGGAGCGGACCCTCCCGGAATCGAGTAAGATGTGTGTGGGAACCCTAGAGCTGGATACGACTGCAACGACTATCATACTAGAATCCTCTGTGGGTTAGACGGGGAAGACTAATGTACTAGAATCCGTTGTGGGTTCGACGATGACGACAACCATACTGGAATCCTCCATGGGTTCGGTAGAGAAGACTATTGTATTTGAATCCTACATGGGTCCGATAGTATTCACCTCTGTTGTGGTATCTAATGTGGGTCCGATAGAGTAGCTGGACTAGTATCCTACGTGGGTCCGACAGCTTAGCTGGTCTAGTATCCTACGTGGGTCCTATGTTAGATGAATTAGTAACTACATCTGATCATCTCTTTTGCTTTACGAATGATGTATACCTGTGTGAGCAAAGTCTTGACATTCAATCATTATCTTCTGATAAGATTGACTTGATTTCCTGTGTGGATTGAGATGTGCTTTCCTATGTGGATTTGGTTGTTCTTTCCTTTGTGAATTGGGTTGTACTTGGGATCATGAGTTGGAGCCGAACTGGAAATGTTGACTTAAGTATATGTATGGGCATATACCTAAGTAGAGTTGGTTGATACTTCGGGTTTGTATCCTTCCTTTGTGGTTTATCCTCTGTGGATTCTTAGAGACCTTCGAGGGTCTCGGGGTCCCTACTGAGTATCGTATACTCACCCCTGCATGGGCTATGCTCTCAATACGTTGTGTTGGTTGCAGACGACGGACATCGCTGATCGTGGTTGAGTCTTGTGGAGCGTGACGGTACCCGAAGGTGGTCTATCAGGCGGGACGTACACGGAGCGGACGGCCGGACCCGAGGAGTTGAGGAGAACATCTATACCCACCCTTCAGGTGGGATAGCTGGAGGATGACTCAGTGGTTGCTGATTTACTTTACTACTTTTTTACTATCTTTTCAGTTGTACTGTACTTTCAGTTTGGTTTGTATTCTGGCCCATTTACTTTTCAGCACTTACCTTTGTACTCAGTTTACATAGTGTTTGCTTCAGCTTGCATACTCTATGGTGTTTGTTTTCTTATATAAAGGCAATGACTTCCCTTTTTCTGGTTTTACACCTTTGGTGCTAGTCACCAGCCCCTGGCCTATGGAAGGCGGGCTTGGGGTTGTCACGGCACGGGCCCTGAGGACGGGTCGTGACTAATTGGTATCAGAGGGGACGGTTCTACCGCAGAACTCATGAATATGATAATTTCTATTATGTGAACCAATATTGATAAGGGTATTGAGTGAGGTTATCAATCTAGGGAGTCTAGTGTTGGTGCGGCAGCCGACGTATCCATACACCAGGACCCTAACTTCTAATTTCTGACTCAGTGCACAAAATCATTGATTGCATGTGTGTTTCAAAAGTTTTCTTTGTGATTACTTTGTGTCAGCTCACCAGGTATACTATATTAACTGTGGTGCACCTGTTTCTTTCAGGATGACCCCACGATGGAATCCATCTAGGGGTCTGAGATTTGTGCGAGACGACAGCCCACCGATCGACGAGGCCTCGCTGTAGGGCTCTATTACAGCGGAGGCACCGACAATACCTCTACCACCGAGCCACCGATGCCACCAGCCCCATAAACTGAGAGTGCACGTCATCTGAGTGCACTGAAGGAGTTTCAGCGTCATATTCCACCCAGGTTCCATGGGGAGATGGACCCTCAGGTAGCTAAAGATTGGATGGAGGCAGTTGTTCGAGTCTTCAGATTGGTAGGGACATTAGTGGATCTCATGGCGATTCTTGCGGCGAGTCTCCTACACGTGGCAGCAGGTAGATGGTGGAGCCTGATGCTCCAGGTGAATGAAGAGGCATCTATTCTTTGGTTAGAATTTGAGAGCCTCTTCCGCTCAGAGTTCGTACCCACCACCCTCCGTGCGGTGCACATTCAGGAGTTACTATAGCTGCGGCAGTGCAGAATGACAATAGCCTAGGACTCGGCGAGATTTACCGATCTCTCACGCTACTCCACAGACATGTTACGAGACCCATTATTTTGGGCATGGACCTTCAACTAGGGACTGAGGCATGTGATCAGGGCATCGATGATATCCCCCAGTATTCCGACACAGGCAGGAGTACTAGAGAGAGCCCTTCTTGTAGAGAGCTTTCATGCTGAGCCTGCACCAACAGTGAGACCTACCGCAGGGCAGCACAAAGTGGAGTCATCTGTAGCTGGCAGTCGACGAATGTCACAGGGGTCCAAGAGAACCATACCTTCATGTGGATGGCCTTAGGATACAGGTTCGATTGTGTGAGGCACTCGAAACAGATCCAGCTATACGAGGAGCAGGTCATGCTATGCATGCGGCTGGCAGGGCTACATGAATCGTGACTGCCTAACCCACCATGCAGAGGAGCAGCAGATGGTTGAAGGGCCAACCAAGCAGAGGCAGACTTTCGAATGTGGTGGTCCATAGAGAGCAGGTAGACTAAGCAGAGGAGCTGGCCGAGCGACAGGTGGTGGATGTTGTTTTGAGGCTCTACCACCACCACCACCAGGAGGTCCACCCCGGCCATAGGGAGCTGGCGGAAAGAGGTAGGCTCTGATCTATGCAGTGGAGACCTACGACCATGGCGTACCCAAGATGATTCAAGGTACTATCTATGTCTACACCACCCTTGCTTTAGTTCTTATAGACATAGGAGCGAGTCATTTTTTATTGTCGTTGCCCTTGTTCAGAGCTCAGAGATTCTGACGGAGCCGTTGGCTCGATCCGTACCGCAAGAGACTCCTACAGGAGCAGACTCGACGATTATGCAATGGTTCCGGCAGTGTGAGCTTACTCTAGGAGGCGAGTGCTTCGGTTGGGATCTTCTTGTAGCAGCTTCAAGGACTTACGATGTCATCTTGAGCATGGATTGGTTATTTATGGTCCATGCTCAGATCGAGTGTATTAGGCGCAAGGTGTGGTGTGTCCGCACCGATGGGAGAAGGTTTACCTTCACTAGAATGAAGGGAGCCTTTGCATTGTAGGACAGACTCAAGCATAGGAGAGGATATCCGATCACTCATCAGTTGGCTAGCCTCATCCTAGGAGTTGTTGACGCGCAGAGTCTGATTTTTCCAGTTGTGGTGGATCAGTTTTCAGAAGTTTTTCCGGACGATGTTCTAGGACTACCTCCTCGTAGATAAGTAGACTTCTACATTGAACTATTCCCTGGGACAACCCCGATATCTACTCCATCATATCGGATGGCTCCCTCTGAGCTTCGAGAGCTACAGGTACAGCTGGAGGACTTGTAGTGCAAGGGATTCATTCAACCTAGTGTTTCACCCTGGGCTTCCTCGATATTGTTCGCCAAGAAGGAGGATACGAGCTTGTGACTGTGTGTCGATTACCATCTCCTAAACCAGGTGACCGTGAAGAAAAAGTACCCACTTCCGAGGATTGACGACCTCTTCGATCAACTCAAGGGAGCACCATGGTTCTCGAAGATAGACCTTAGGTAAGGCTATCATCAACTTAGAGTTTGAGACGAGGATGTGCAGAAGACGACCTTCAGATGTCGGTATGGCCACTATGAGTTCTTGGTTATGCTTGTTGGCATATCCAATGCTTCAACAGTGTTCATGTGTCTCATGAACTGGATCTTCTCGCCTTACCTCGATCGATTTTTCATAGTCCTCATTGACGACATATTGATTTACTCGACCACTGAGGAGGAGCATGCCTACCACTTACGGGTTATACTGGACACAATCCAAGAGAACTAGCTTTACGATAAGCTCTCAAAGTGTCAGTTCTATATACGTGATGTCCACTTCCTAGGGCACGTCATCTCTGAGGCAGGAGTTGTGGTGGATGCTATGAAGATCGAGGCAGATCTAGCTTGGGAGCCACCCATGAGCGTGAAGGAGGTGTGTAGTTTCCTAGGTCTGGCTGGGTACTATCGGAGATTGGTTCCAGACTTCTCCAGAGTTTCAGAACCACTTTCAACTTTGACAAAGAAGGGGAAACCCTTCATGTGGTCAGATAGATGTCAGCAGAGTTTCCAGGAGCTGAGACAGAGATTAACCAGTGCACCCATCATGAGGCTACCAGAGGAGGGAGTGGGGTACGTAGTTTACTGCGATGCATCAGAGACCAGAATCGGGTGTGTCCTGATGTAGGAGCAGGCAGTGATCGCCTATGGTTCATGATAGTTGAGGCAGTAGGAGCAGAACTATGCTACCGATGACCTGGAGGTAGAAGTAGTGGTCTTCGCTCAGAAGATGTGGCAGCACTATCTGATGGGAGAGCTCTTTACAGTCTACTCTGACCACCAATGTCTCGAGTACATATTCTCGTAGAAGGACCTGAACCTGAGACAATGGTGATGGCTCGAGTTTCTCTAGGACTATGACTTTGAGATAGTCTATACTCCTGAGAAGGGGAACGTAGTAGATGATGCTCTTAGTAGGAGGTCGGGCATTCAGCTACTTGGAGAGGCAATGGAGAAGCTAGCCGCATTGCAGATATCCTTTGTGGATAGAGATGGAGCATCATTTCTATAGTTTCTCATAGTCACGTAGGTCAGAGAGGCACATTGTGAGGACGTTGACTGTAAGGCGCGATGTGCTCAGATATCCTCAGGGCTGGCACCTGAAGGATTTTCTAAAGGCGGAGAGCACGTCATCATCTTCAGGGGACGTACCATGCTACCAGTTGCATTATGGGAGGATGTGCTGAGAGATTTTTACACTTCCCCTCTAGCGGTACATCCTGAAGTAGTGATGACGAACCAGGACCACAGGTGACAACACGGGTGGTCAGGTATGAAGATGGTTGTGGTAGAGTTCGTTTCACGATGCCTCACATACCAGAAGGTCAAGGCGGAGCACCAGGTACTAGTAGGATTGGTACAACCCTTAGAGGTCCTAGAGTGGAAGTGGGATGGGATATCTATGGATTTTGTGATAGGACTTCCACGTACTTCCAGAGGTCATGGCTACATCTGGGTGATTGTTGACCAACTCACCAAGTCAGCCCACTTCCTACCAATCAGAGAGAAGGGCTCAGTGGACAGCTTGGGATGCCTCTACGTTCAGAAGATCATAAGGCTTCATGGTGTGACATCGTCTTTCGTCTCTGATCGAGATACTTGCTTTACTTCCCGGCTTTGGAAGGGATTGTAGGAGGCATTTGGGATGCATCTAGGCATGAGCACCACATTTCACCCATATACGGATGGTCAGACGGAGAAAACCATTCATACTCTAGATGACATGCTCCGTGCATGTGTCCTAGACTTTGGTCAGAGTTGGGAGGATCACCAACCTTTGGTAGAGTTTGCGTACAACAACAGTTACCACTCCACCATCGGGATGGCACCATACAAGGCATTGTACGACCGACCTTGAAGATCACCTCTATGCTGGACAGACCCTAGGGAGTCACCACTTGTAGGACTAGAGATGGTCCAGGCCATGACAGAGAAGGTACAGATCATCCAGGAGTTGATGAGGACTGCTTAAAGACGAGATACGTCCTATGCTGGCAGGAGGTGGAGACCACTAGTGTTCAAGGATGGAAACCACGTTTTCTTATGGGTCTCACCTCGGCGTGGATTATATAGATTTGTCCGGGGTGAAACGTTATCTCCGCACTTCATCAGACCATTCAGGTTCTCAGTAGGATAGGCGAGGTGGCTTATTGCCTAGCTCTTCCACCTCAATTGCACCAGGTGCATGATGTCTTTCACATATCTCAGCTGATGAGATACATGCATGACCAGATGCATATCATCGACCTTGTGGAGTTGGAAATTGATGACGGGGAGACTTTTGCGGAGGTCCCGGTAGAGATCGAGGATTGACAGGAGTGGTTCCTATGTGGACAGTCGATTCCTCTAGTGCACAACAGGTGGAATCACGGGAACCTCCAGGAGAGCACATGGGAGTGGGAGGCTCAGATGAGTGCTCAACACCCTCATTTGTTTCCCTATTTTATGTTGTATCTTTACGGGGACATAAAGCCCTGAGGTGAGAGTAATGTAATGACCTGTAAATTTCAAGGAATTTTTTTTACTTAAATTATTTGGGATTTTAGGAGAACGCAGTTTCTAACGATACCTGATTTCGAGGCCCGGTGTGCCCAGAATCAATTTCCAACGTTTATCTCAGGTAGTTTCAGTGAACGAACAAGCGGGTTTTTCTATCTTTTGAACCGGTGCTCGGAATTGAAATCTGAGGGCAATGATAGAACCACATCGCCGGTAATTTCTTAAGAGTACTTTTACCATAGATGCGTTTGAATGGTAGAAGGAGTTTAATTTTGGGGATTAATATAGAATTGAATAAAATTTTTGGTACAAATTTTATTCCTATTCTAAGTGGTTATATCCTAAGTAGGGAGTTTGGGTGGGACCCACTAGTCACTAACTACCTTTGAGAGGATAAAGGTGAGGTGGGTCCCACACGAGCCCCATCTCTTCACTTTCCCTAACTCCCCCTTAATTTGAGTAACTCTCCTCTCTCCTTCTTTAATTAAGTAACTTCTCCTCTTCCACATTAAATCATGCCAACTCACATAATCATTTAGGAGGATGATGTGTTTGAATTTTAAAAATTTAAATGCATGGCATGAATTAATAAAATAAGGAGGAGCCTTATTTTATTTGGGGGTCGGATCATTGTGTTAAGAATTGGATGAGAGAGCTCAAGTTCCATTGGAAGGACTTTATCCTCCCGTGAAGAATGACACCCTTCAACGAAGAACGCCAACTCTCCAATGAAGAACGTTGACTCAGAAACTCGGTTTCTCCATCCTCTTATTCCTCTACGACAAGGAAGGAGACACCGACGATGACGGAATCGACGCCATCATTCACGGTGCTTGACACCCACAAACTTCCTTTGAGGTAGGGGTGTTTTTTGAATTGATAATTATTGGTTTTCCTTCCATGTTGATGTTTCTCTATAAACCGTTTGCTATCAAACTAATGCGAAATGAACGGGACCAAACTAACACGGCCCAATTCCTCCGCCGTTATTTTTGTATGGTCTCGTCCAACCATTTTTTAGCGGTGAATCAAGGCATGTTTTCGGAGCCGATCGGGGGGCCGAAAACATCAGAAACGTCCTCAGAACATCAGGACGACCTAGGAACATGAGTTTTGTAGCAAACGGATCATCGGAACAAAGGATGGATTCCTCGGGAGGCCTGCTGGCTAGAGGCATCATTTCTGGAAAATTCTAGAATACACGGTGTGTACTTCCAAAGCACATGCCGTGTAGTACAAACGTTTAGCGGTATAAGTAACAGACATTGGAAGAAGTGACACATAGCATGTGACACCGGTCACATGGCACGTACTATCTAGTCAGTTTGATAGAGGAGACATTGATGGACATGGCCTGTAATCTGGGAGATACACAGACCCGGGAAGAAGTACACAACCAAGAGGCATGGTGTGTACTTCCTTTACCATGGCATAAGCGGCTTCGGTATGACTCGGCGTGTATTCTTGGAATACACGGACATGGGGTGGGGTGCACGAGCTTGTACTCCACCACACGGCTAGGCATGGCCAGTGTACACGGAGCCAACCCCAGAAGTTTGGAAACGACGTCTAACTATACCACACGCCGTGTATTAACTTTTTACACAAATAGGCCATCTATATGGGATGTGGTACACAGAAAATACCCATGGACTGAAGACACGGCGTGTAACCATACCACACGTAGTGTATTTAATTTTTACAAGACCAGCCCTACGACACGGGCCGTATCACACTGCCAATACCAGATGTCTGATGACACGGCGTGTATCGCTTATCTACACGTCGTGTACATTTGGATAATGGCTTGGTCGTCTTGTCCTCTATGACTTGGTCATGTTTTTCTTGGTTTTACCCTAGGACATGGGATGGTACGTTGGTATACATCATCCCTGGTCTTCGTGACAGTTGATGTATCCATTCCTTTGACTCGAGGAGCAGACCCTCCTAGAATCGAGTATGCTGTGTGTGGGAACCCTAGAGCTGGCTGCGACTGCAATGACTATCATACTGGAATCCTCTGTGGGTTCGACTGTGAAGACTAATGTACTGGAATCCTCTGTGGGTTCGACGATGAAGACAACCGTACTAGAATCCTCCGTGGGTTCAGTAGAGATGACTACTGTACATGAATCCTACATGGGTCAAACATTATTGACCTCTGTTGTAGTATCCTACGTGGGTCTGACAGAGTAGTGGGACTAGTATCCTTTGTGGGTCCGACAGCTTAGCTGGTCTATTATCCTACGTGGGTCCCATCTTAGATGAATCAGTAACTACATCTGATCATCTCTTTTGCTTTACAAATGATGTATACCTGTGTGAGTTGAGTCTCGACTTTCAATCATTATCTTCGATATGATTTACTTGCTTTCCTGTGTCGATTGGGTTGTGCTTTCCAATGTGGATTGGGTTGTGCTTTCCTTTGTGGACTAGATTGTACATGACTCATGAGTTGGAGCCAAACTGGAAATGATGACTTAAGTATATGTATGGGCATATACCTAAGTAGAGTTGGTTGATACTTCTTGTTTTTATCCTTCCATTGTGGTTTATCCTTTGTAGATTCTGGGAGACCTTCGGGGGTCTTGGGGTCCCTACTGAGTATCGTATACTCACCCCTGCACTGGCTATACCCTCACTACGTTGTGTTGGTTGCAGACAATGGACATCGAAGATCGTGGTTGAGGCTTGTGGAGCATGACAGTACCCGGAGGTGGTCTATCAGGCGAGACGTACACGGAGCAGACGACCAGGCTCGAGGAGCTAAGGAGACCATCTATACCCACCCTTCGGGTGGTATAGCCGGAGGATGTCTCAGTGGTTACTGATTTACTTTACTTCTGTTGTACTATATTTTTAGTTTTACTGTACTTTCAGTTGGGTTTGTATTCTGACCCATTTACTTTTTAGCACTTTCTATTTTACTTAGTTTACTTAGTGTTTACATCATCGTGCGTACTCTATGGTGTTTGTTTTCTTATATAAAGGAAATGCCTCCCCTTTTTCGGGATTTACACCTTTGGTTCTAGTCACCAGCCCCAGGCCTATGGAAGGAGGGCTTCAAGTAGTCACGACACAGGCCCCGAGGACGGGTCGTGATAGTCATGAGGCAAGCCTTAATGAAGATGTGTCTGATGATGACCTTCAGAATTATTGTTGTTATTTCCAGAATATGTAAATTAAAGAGTAGAATCTTGATTTGCAACAGATAATTCTCTGAGGGCTTCAAGAACTATAGCATCCAGCGAGGCCTTATTATAGATTGGATCATGATTTCTCGATTGTGCTGGGTGGGTATTTTTCTTAGATGCCATCTTACTCACTTTCGAAGACACTTCTTGATAAAAGTGGTTATTATGGGTAGGTGTATTTGGCTGCTCAGGAGAAATGGTCAGGTTATGCTGTTTATCTCCATTCAAATCGGCTGTGTGTGCCTGACTTGATTGTCTGTATGACATGGGGGAGTATTCCCCACAACCCTCCTGGAATGGGACAGAGGTGTGTATCTATTCCGGAGTCATATGTTGATGAGTCACTCCACTTATAGGGATAGATTTATGATTCCTTCCCTGTGATGCTGCTGAAGTTGTTATAATATTCTGATAAGCATCCAGAATATGGGCAGGGATTTTCTTATGCTCCTTCACCATTTTCAGAATTTGCTTGGTGACTTCAGCTGCCAGAACGAGAATATACGTCCATTACATTTCTGGAGTAGGTTTATGCTCTTGATCCTATCCTCCTTTTCCTGTCAAAAAATTCTGAATGTACTTGTGCATAGGGGAAGAGAGTTGATTCTGATCCAAATTTGTCGTCGGAGCTTTCCGACTGACTTCTCTGGGTGGTACCAAGTGAGACTGTTGGCAGGGTTGATGAACATTGGCAGATATATGTGCCTACTGTGTATTCTTTTTCAAGTATGGTTGACAAATATCCTTCAATACTAGAAGATGAGACTGCTGACATAATTGGTGACTGTAAACAGGTGTATGTTCCTACTTACCAGTTGCCACCATATTAGATTGGTGATCTTATTTGGATGTAGTCAGACAAGCCTACTTACAGGCTGATTAATTATAAACAGGTGTCTATACCTTCCTATAATACTCCGCCAGAATTTTCTGGCGGGATTGGTGTGTTACTGCAAGATGAGTCTGCTGGGCAGTAACATCAGACAGACAAGTCTACATGCCTGCTCATTGTTCTCCATCAAGTTGGCTTGATGGACTTCTCTAGAGGGGGAAGAGGTAAGAACCTGCCCCCTATTGGCTGAATTTATCCTCTGGCGATTCGTCTTGTGTTCTCGGGTCTGAGGAACCTAAGATAAACCCCTAAAGGTGATACCCTCATCATGTTGAGAGTGCAATACCGCACAAGTCTTGTAGTGATTGTTGAAGGGATCCCTCAGGAAGGACTCCTGTCTTTTTGAATTAAGGTCTTGAGTGACATTCTCATTCACCTCCCCAAACTATGAGAGGGACTGGTGATTGCGTTACAGGGATAACAACCCAAAACGGTTGGAGGCTGTGGTTGGCACCACATGCAACTTGACCAATAATCGTCACTGTTCGGAAAACCACGGTGAATTGTTAACTTGGAGGGCTTGTCGAGTGTCCTCCAGAGTCGAAATGGTACTATTTTTATTGTATTACTTAACCAATGGATTTGAGACCCAATGTTGAAGATGCTGAGTAGGTGATGTCTTCCTCAAAGAGGACGAGGATCCAACATGAGTTGTGGCCGAGGCATTCACAGGTGTGAAATTTAAAGAAGCCATTTCTGTAATGCAGAGAGATGTTGGAAAAGAGTTCTTGTTTGATATAACAGTCATAATCAAGATAAGTTTGTCCAGACTTCATCTTTTGGATGAGCACATAGGTTATTGATTGCTTTGCTGACCCTCAAAGTACGTTAAAATGGGGATTAAAAAATAAGTAAAACATCATCTAACTTGGTTAAGGATTCATGTCAGGTTCACCATTTTTTTTCATTCAAAAATGGGGATGTCCTTTTTAGTTTATGCTTCAAAATTTCCAATCGGGTACTAACAAGTTTATTCGTAGAACCAAAAACATACAATGATTCTATATACAATTTGACCTACTTTCCAAAGGTAAGTGCTCATTAGTTGTAGACTGATGGGGATTAATAATTTATACTGGTCGAGAGGATGGGAGGTCAGGCTCATCACACCTTTTTAAGGGGAATTATTACCTACTCTGGGAATCTCTTATAGATTTATGTTATGTTCATGAATCCTTATTAATTTACCTAGCATGAATATGAGTTTTCCTACAAATTTGGAAATCAATGATCAATATGTATGATTTTTAGAGAATCTTTTATATGTATTTTATGTTCTTCATCGATGGAGAATCATCCATATGAATTGGAGATTCTTAGTCAATGGTATCCTTCAATACATTATATAGAAATCTATTGGTCATTATGATGACCATACTGGTTTTAAAGCCACTCATTGGGGCACTTTAAGTTTATTGTTATTCAGAAGGACATGGATTATTTCAGAGTTGGGATCATACTCGCGGATAGGTTACCTACGTATCCTTGTTAAAGAGGAATCAGAACCCACGTAGTTAGGGAATTAAGATAAAGTTTAACGTCATATGGGACAGATGAGAATTAATGGGTGATGGGATTGAACCCTATAAAGGCTTTCTACGTACTCTACTTTTATGGTGGAAATCAAAGTCCATGTAGTTTGATTAAGAAGTGTGGGGATTGTGTATGATTAAAGGCCCAAAGAGATGTTTCATGGTTACTTTTACACTCTAAGCTCACGTGAGTCATTCTCGGTATGAGAAAAAAAAAGGTATTAGTAAACCTGATGATTTGTGCCACGAAATATGCGGTCATATGGAATAATATGGGTCTTATGTATGTGTGACTTCCAAGTAGGTGAAGACTAGGATTTACTTCCGGAAAGAGGCCTAAGAACTAGGTCCATAAAAATATTCGTGCTTTATGGATATTTAGATACTCTACCTTGGGGCTTACTCCAGAAGCGGATACCCAAATTAGGGGCGGTATGGGGCTTACTCCTAAGTAGGATGCCCATTAACATGTTCCATAAAGGAACTTGTTCTTTATGGAGATTTAGATACTTAATTTGGGGCTTACTCATAAGGAGGATGCCCAGATTAAGGGGGACTTTAACTTATGATTGAAGCTTACATTTGAGAAGGATGCCCATGGTTAAGGTGACTTATGATTCGGTTTGATTCCTAAAAAGCAATCCAAAATCCAATGAAATTAATATTGGGGATTACTTCGGAGAAGGAGACCAAAATCAAAGGGACTAATAACTTGGGGCTTACTCCTAAGGAGGATGCCCAAATTAGGGAACTTGGGGATTACTCTTAAGGAGGAAGCCGAGATTAGAGAACTTGGGGCTTACTCCTAATGAGGATGCCCAAATTAGGGAACATGGGGATTACTCATAAGGAGGATTCCCATGTTAAAGAACATGGGTAATACTCCTAAGGAGGATGCCCAAATTAGGGAACGTGGGGCTTACTCCTAAGGAGGATGGCCAAATTAAAGGAACTTGGGGCTTACTCGTAAGGAGGATGCCCAAATTAAATGGGATTTATGACTAGGTCTTACTCCTTAGGAGGATTCCCAAATTAGGGATCTTCTCATCTTAAAGGATGAGGTTGAATGAAGGAAATCTCTAACCTTAGTGACATAATGTTATGTAAATCACGAGGTTTTGAGAGATGTTCCAAAGAATTCCTTTCAGATAAAAAATCCAACAAAGGAACCATGCCATAAATGGATTTAAGAGGGTTTTAAAGGCTAAATATTGAAGAGGATACGTGGATTTAAAGAAAAAGAGGTGAATAGGTAGGAGGAGAACCCAAAAAGAGGCAGGGACACATGTCCTGTTTGGGCGTGCAAGTCCGGTTCTGGCGTGCATGTCCTAGTCCAAATATATACTTGCACGACATGAGTCAACTTGGGCTACGAAGAATCCATGATGTGATACTTGGACTACATTTAATTGGAGCCCTTAGAATCATCCGTAGAGGCTTTCAGATGTGTGGCGCACAACTTTCCTTGAGAGGGAAAGGAGGCTCATAAGTATCATCACATACCTTAATGGTCTGGATACTTAGGTGTGCAAGTATTGATGAGTTCTAATACATAGGCCTTATTCGTTTCATTTAAGGCTTACATTATAGGTAAATAATTACCTAAGAAGTGTTCAGAAGACTTCAATAAGAGACTTGAGTGACCAGAGCTTGAATCTGAGTTTGGGATTTTTTGTCTTCAAAATGGGGGGCCCACAGGGTTATTTATAGGCCACCTGAGGTTTGTGCCAAATTTCACTCTGGGCTCACAAATGAATTTCACGCCTCATATCTGGCATGCAAGTGACTTGCATGCCCAAGGCTGGCACATAGGTATACCTGCGTGCCTTAATTCCTTTTAAATTTTTTGATGAATCATCCCCCCTACATTTCTCAAGGTATTCCCCTGAGTCAATCTTTGGACTCTGTGATGGAACGGAGTGTCAAAAATTGTAAAAACCTTCTTCACCAATGGGGTTCTCCCTCATGCCCTAAATGCCTAATTTCACACCTTGATACTAAAAGTGGATAATGCATATAAGATTCAGCTATTTAGACTCATTGCACTTATCCACAATGTTTTTAAAATCATCCCAAAAATCATTTCCAACAGACATTCCACTCTCACGGACAAAATTGTCTTATGGAATTGATTTGTTTTTATAAAGGGAAAATCCATTCAAGACTATATTTTCCTCACCTCTGAGAATGTTGATAATTTGAATAAAATTAACTAGGGAGGAAACATCGTGATTAAACTTGACATCAGAAAAGCCTTCAATAACATGGACTAGATTTCTATCATCAATGTCCTTCAAGGTTATGGTTTTAACACCTATTTTATAACTACGATCAGAACCCTCTTTATCTCGATGTCTATCTCAGTCCTGGTCAATGGATCACATAAAGGATATTCAAAATGCACAAAAGGTGTTAGGCATGGGGATCCCCTTTTTCTATTCTCTTCTCGATAGTAGAAGACTACCTTAGTCATTTGATAAACTGACTGGTGGACCAGAACAAACTAATGCCCATTCATGTCTCTAAGAATGTGAATTCTCCTACTAATCTATTTTATTGTAATGACATCATCCTTTTCCTTTAGGGGGGAGTAAAATAAACATTTTTTACCTAAAAAATGTGCTCTGTCACGATGAAGTGGTTTCTCATCAAACCCTTAGCTGGAACAGATCTTGCATCTTCTTTGGGAAGAATTTCCCTCCTAGCAGAAAATTTATCATTATCAGAGACCTAGTCCTGAAAGAAGGTATGATCCCTTTCACCTGTCTTGGTGTTCCCATTTTTTGAGGTAGGCCCAAATCTTATCACATTGTGACTATTGTTGACCATGTTCCAAATCAGCTATCTTATTAAAAAGGCAAATCTCTCTCTTTGGTAGGTATGACCTTCCTTGTTAAATCCACAATTGTCTCCAATATAGTATATTCAATGAAGGTCTATAAATGACCTGTTTCCATCATTAAAAAAATGAACCCTGCCATAAATAAATTCATCTGGACTGGTAGCATTCTAGAAAGAAAACATGTGACTATGCTTTGGTCAACTTGTATCAAGCCAATTGAAAATGGTTTTATTGGTATTTAAACTATCAAATACATTATTGAATCCCTTCATGTAAGTCTCCCATGGAACCTTTTTCACTATACCTTTGAAGATATAACCTTTCTCAAAAATCGGATTCCTAACAAACATAAAACAGGCAATTTGAACTTCATTAACACATCAACCCAGACATCCATCGAATACTCCTTCACCAATATTATGCATAAACCTAGATGGATGGTCTCCAGATACTCCTCCATGAAATTTTTGTTAGATAACTAGACTGGAATGAAACTAATTTCTATGATGCCTCTTGATCAAACCCCTGATAATACCAACAACTCATGTAGAGGCATCCTAAACTCACAATAATATCACCTTTTTGACACTATTCTAAATTTCATTGAGAACTACACTTTCTCTCACAACAATGATTTCTTAACATGGGAACCAGCTCAAAATGGTATTCTCTACTGAAAACATTTATACAAACATTATTTATGTAAGTCTGAAAGTGAGTACAATTGGTTAAAACATTTCAAAAAACATAGATAAAACCTTCGAGATTCAACCCCATATAGAATATTGGTCGGAACAGAGTTCACAGAGAATGTTGCCTCTAATATTTTGGCTTCCAGCTCTGCACTAAAGGTAAAATTTGTAATCTACATAGGAATTATGATAACCAACTATTTCTCTATTTCACTAATAATTTTACTCTTTGGAACTATATTCTTGACATTTTTGACAGCCGATGGTTGAGTCTTAACACTATCAAAGCTCAACTTAAGAAATGTGCCAAAATGGGTGGCTCTTAGAAAATTAGGAACCTCTTTTATGGTGCAGTTTTTGAGCTCCACCATGTGATCTGGTATGATCATAATGCTATTATTCATAATAATTACTCATCTAATAAAAATTAAGGTCGGATGAGGATCCTCATTACCATACAAGAAGCTTCCTCGATACAAAAAGGACATTACCACAAAATCATGCAATACTTTGAAATCCTGAGGTGTCCAAGGATTAAAGGAAACTTCTGTCTGCAGCATTGCACACTGGAGGTGTTCTGGAGAGCCCCCCTTCCTGGATGGATCAAAATAGATATTGATGGGGCATCCAAGGGAAATCTAGGACCTGCAAGCTATGGTGTTGTTTTCATGAATCACCTTTGTCCGATCCTTGGATACATCATGGGTAAATGTGACATTGCCACCTCTCTTGAAGCTGAGATGCGGGACATGATACATGCCATTTATTTTTCCAAACTCTTTGGCTGGAATAACCTTTGGATCAAAAGTGACTCTATTACTATTTTGCAAGCAATTTGGAATGGCATAATCCACCTTGCTTGGCCGATTACTACACACTGGATGGAATGCTCCCATTCGCTTATCGATCATAACTATATCATCATACATGTTTATCAAGAAGAAAACTCGGTTTTAGATGGTCTTTCCAAAATTTCAATAAAGACAACACTTGGTTCGAAGACCTTCCCATTTATCTTATTTCCTTTCATGAATTATATTGTAATATGGTCCCGTTTTTTAGACTCTTGTAATCATTATTTTTTTCTTAATATTTGTGCTTTGGTCATTTTTGACCAAGGAATAACCTTTAATATATATATATATATATATTACTTATTAATGGTTGATTGAATAAATTATTTTATATATATTTTTTTATTAATAATACATATGAAATTCTTATATTATGAATGGATATATATAGTTTCTATGAATTTCATCGCCCATCTTCTCTCTCTCACTACTTCTGGTGGGGAGATCATGGGAATTTTGGGATATATATGATAAAATCAAGAGGATGAGAATTTGATTCATCTAATAAATTACCTTATTATCTTCATAAAATAACTATAATATATTTATACATAATTATGAAATATTTCTCAGCAATAATTTAGATAAACATGAATGTAATGTTTTGACTGGTACTGGCATATTATAGTATATAGTGAAAGAAATTAAATCATCTCACAGTTCTTATATAAGGAATATTATATTATTAAAATAATTATTTATAGATATACTATTGATTAAATCTATTTAGTATGTTTCTTTTTAATTTATTGTTATTTAGGATTGATCATAGAGAAGGGTAGCAAAAAAAATTTGGGATGGAAACTGTAGAAGGATTCTAATATATCACTATTGTAATATGATGAAATTTTATGGAGATATGTCTAGAACATTAATAGGTAATATTTAACATTTGGTTGAGTAAATATTTTTTAGTTTTATCTTGGATTCTGATGGGTGAAAATTAGAATCTTTTGGTGAGGATATAGGAAGTGCAGGGTTGGGGCATAATTTTCCCAAACAAAGCGACCTTCCCTAGTACACTACACATCCCACAGAAGAGGGTATTGAGAAATTGGTACATGATTTCTAAAACCATGTTCCATTTAAGTAATAACCATGTGTCACATAGGATGTGGTGAATAGTTAGTGGAAACTGTGCTCCACGAGATGGAAGCTATGCGTACAAGAATTTAATATATTAAAAATTAGATTAAAAATAACCAAACACACAAAATTTGTAGAAAATAAACCCCAAATCAAAAATATGGATTAATATCATTTTAAGAGTCTTTTAAACATATTACTAGGGCATCCTAACCCTGTTAAAACAATCTGAATCCTGGATTAATGATCTGGACCACTCCTGATAAGAGAATCTCATCCAGATTAGTTTCCCGTCAATATCCCATATTTATCCCACCATTTAAATGGATGTTTTGATTTTATTTTGTGGATATACATATAATTTTCATAGATATTGATTCATTTGATCTTGGATCTAGGTTTCAGATCTAGTTCTTGTTCGTCATTGTTATTGTGGAGGTTTTTCTTTAATTTGGGGTTTCTATTGGTGAGTGTTTATCATAAATGTTATGGTAGGTGGTCTAAATTCAATTCCCACAGCTTTGAATTCAAATTTTGTCTATGTTTTATGAAATTTAAATAGTAGTGATTTAAAATTAAATCATTAATTGAGTGAATTTATTGGTTAATTATTTTATTTTAACATTGTATTTATTTATTTTTGTTTCTATGTAATGATGAATTTGGATAAATTTTGGAAAATGGAATTGGTTTAATGAGATTGGATTAGAATAATTTATTTATGAATTAATTAATGGAAATCATTATAATTATGACATTTTAATTGGATTAATTTATTGGTGAATGAATTAGTGGGATATTGGGATTTTATAATTTGATTAAATCATTACTCAATTAATCAATAGATTTTTGTGACAACGGAATTAATAGGATATACAGATATCATGATTGATCAATTAATGTGTTTCTGAATTAACTAACAATGGAAATTATGATATTTTTTAACTTACCATTATTGTGTTAATGAGTTATATTTTAAAATTATGATATATTGGTTAATTGAGATTTTCATATTATTCCATGTGAATTAATGTGTTAAAACATGTTTGTTTAATAAATTAGAATGAGACACTTTAACAAAATTTGTTGAAAAGTAGGTTAATAAATATTGAAAATGATGTTTTTTAAATTGTGATATATGTTGTCATATTGTGATACACGTGATATTGTGATTGATTGATATTCATGTGTGGGACTCGGACTAATGCTTAAATATCCCATAGTGATAAATTGATAAACGTGTGTGGGAAATAGATTGCTTCTTTAAAATACCATAGTGATAAATGAGTGTGGGACAAAGACTATTGTGTCGAAATCCAACATGTGTGAAAGATTCATAAATCAGATATAGGTCACAATATTCTTCACCTACTGGACATGAGGTCTTAGTGATGGTGATATAGGCCCACAGTGATTGAATTATAATATTTTTATGATTTCCTGTAATATGAATTGAAATGAAATGTATAATTAATGACCATTTATTATAATGAATTTTGAATTAAATATGTGATATGTGTTAGAATCTAGCATGGGATGAAGAAGGCACCGAGAGTTTTGGTGAAGTCAGGAACTTGAGAGTTATGTAGTTAAAAAGGATAAATTGAATAAAGGTCAATTATTTAATTTATTTCAGTAATTTTATTCTTTATACAATAACATACATTTTAATTGACTATATATTGTTTTATACTCTCTTGTTAGTGGCCCACTGAGTTGTACTCAAACCCTACTCGTGCTGCCTAATCTGTACCCAAATAAACTTCTTATTTTTAGGATAGTATATGGGAAAGGATGATATATTTGATGGATGAGTCAGGGTGGAACATGCATGAGGGATGAAAACATAGTGTTGGTATCCTCTTGGGAGTTGTAAATTTCTATCAATTTTTGGTTTCTCATGTTAAAACAATAAATTTATTTAGAATGAAAGATCTTCTATTTAGTTTTAAAGAAAATATTTATAGTTTTGGTCATATTGTGAAGTTGGTTTGGTTTTGTTATGTGCTATTTTATTTGGTATTATTATTTATTACTGATGTTTTCTACTTTGATATGGATGATATCGTCTACCCATGTTGATATATCAGAACCATAATACTGGTCAGAAACCTCTAGAAAATAGAGAGGTTGTAACACCCCAATCCTTGATGAATGGAAATCCCTTTTGACCTAATTAAATGTCGATTTATGTAAAATGTTTATATAAAATTTCAACTTCTTCAGTTTTATTATATGAATTGTGACCATTGCTAATATAGTTGTTGAATAGTGATAAAACGATTTGTATAAATATAGGGCTTTAACAAATCCATTTTACTCAGACAAAGAAAGTGATGGCCTCATCCAGTAGATGTGCCCCTTAAGAATCCCATTTGTCAGATCATGGAAAGGATGTGCCGTCATTGGGCTTCTCCCTTGACTAATCTCAAGCAAAGCTTGAACAAGTTAAGCTTGAGCGGAATTGCCTATGAGAGAAGTGGAAGTTTATAGAGATTACTACCGGATCAATGATATCTGAGGCTCCCCAAGATTCTTTCACCATCGCACACCTTACTCTTCAGTCTTATGAGGGTGTTTTAAGGGGTTATTTAACAAGACCCTAGTAATATAGTTATGTAAATTATTTTTTATATAATAATGAATATACTTTCATTTTATTTTTGTTACCTTGTAAATAGTTTTTAAAGAACAACTATAATTTTTTGTTAATGTTGATTTATTAAATATTTATTGATGAATTAATAGATATTTGAATTAAATAATATTTTAATAAAATATTATTATTATTAAAATAATTTTTATTAAATATAAATAATCATATAATTTTATGAGTGCAATTGTAATTTATATTAATGTTTGAAAGACATTTTTGTCAAAACCCATGATTTTTTTATAAATGTCAGTTTTTATTTTAAAAGTGAAAATTAAAATATTTATAAAATTATTTACATAAAATGAATATTATTTCTAGAATCAGGATGTTGAAATTATCCAATGGTTAATTTTTCATCATTTTCTGAGACAATCAAATTTTTGGATAAAAATTAATTACCGTTTAAATATTTAATGTGTTTTATGACATTATAATGACCCAATAGTGATGTAATATAATAATATATACATTAAGTTTGGCCAATATATGTTTTACCATTAAAATAATGTGATTTTGGGTTTTTATTTATTTATTTTACAATGCTTTAGTGGACCCTGTAAGACTTATTAAACATTTTTTTTAAATTGTTTTCCTTGGGAGTGTGACTCAGCTCCACATAAGCAACCCCATTATTTTAAGAATTTCGGTCTTTGTCCTTATAAAATATTGTCTTCCACTCCCCTTTGTAAAAAACCCTAGGAAAAACCGTGGGCTGTTTTGTGGTTTTGATTAGTTTAATGTGAGGTGTCCCAAACATAAATAATAAACAATTCCCTCTCTTTTCCTATATAAACCCACCCAAGCTCCCACTTCCTCCTCACTCAAAGCCTTTGGGGTGTATCCAACCTCTGCCCTCCTCTCTCACGAATCCTCCCAAGGAACTCCAATCTCCCAAGAAGCCTCTTTGAAGCATCTCTCTAGCCTAGGGAAGCACACTTCTATGTAATGGTTTTTCGTTCTCATTTTTGTTCAATATTCTTTAAATTGTTATGCCCCTTTAATTTCAATTATAAATGTTGGGGGTATGGTTCTGCACCTCCCCCATACTTTCTCATTTATGTTTTAATGACGGGAGACCCCTTTCTATGTCATTAAATGCCTCCCATGTACACCCGTCACTATACCAAAATTCCGAAATTAATTTCTCTCTCCTCTTTTAGATTCAAGCAATTATTTGGTATCATGAATCTAAATTCCATTACATTTGTTGGTACATGTATCTATATGACCCCCTTATTTTCCATTTCATGTAATTTTGATAAGACACCCCTTTTTCTCTCATTAAATTCCCCCCTTGTGCACTCGTTATTATGCCGAAATTCCGAAAGGAATTTCTCTCTCCTCATTTACATTCAAGCAATTCTTTTGTGTCATGAATATAAATTCCATTACATTTGTTGGTATATGTTACAATATGACCCTCTTACTGTCCATGTCATGTAAATATGATGTGACACCCCTTTATCTCTCATCATCAATTTTTATGAGTTCTTATGTCACATCATTATGCTGCCAAAATTGCACTGTGCTTTTCCAAGACAATGTCATTGAGTAGTGAATACCATGCCCATTATTTATCAAGGTTATTCACCTTTATTCACATTTACTTATTGTTTAAATAGTTCCATATATTTATTCCACATTATTTTATCATGGAATAAAAAGATTATGTTGAATGATTCAATGTATTATGATCAATGTGGCACACTTATGCATGAAATGAAATGTTTAGGAAGGGTGCACCCTAATAGCGCTCCAATGCATTGGGTAAAGTATAGTATCATGATACATAACGTGCAATGGGTTTTTACTCATGCTAATTCATGTTCAACAAGGTTTTACTCGTACTTCATGTGCAATGATGGTCTACTCATTCTCCATGTGCAATGAGCCCTGGCTCATGCTAATTCCATGTTAAGTATTGTTGCCACATTTCCATGTCATGATTATCATGCTTTATATTTAATTTATGTTTATTATTATCTTGTGCTCTAATGAAATTCCTATTGTCTAACATGTATTGTATTTCTCATGTTATTCCATGATTATTCACTTACAAGGCTTTATAGCTCACCATTTTCTTATGTGTGTCCTCATGTTATCCAATGCAATGCTAAGTACGTGGGAATGTAGTGGTCACGTAAAGGAAGTTTTCAATAAATATGTTGTATTTCATGTTTTATTTTGTTATGTAATGATCCAAACCTCCAAATACACTGGACCTCTCGATCTTTTATGTTTTATCAAATGAATTTTATGTAATAAATTATGTTTAATTGTAAAATAAAAGAACAGGGTTGTCATAGTTGGTATCAAAGGATAGGTTTAGTTATTTCTTGGATTAAGATTCGAAAAATCTAGTAAAGCCTTAGAGAAAAGACTAAGTATAATAAAAACATCCATATGTTTTTCTGAGTATTGAGTAAGTGGGTTATCAAAAAAATACATCAATGTCAAGAAACGAGCAGGTAAAGGCGGCTCTGGCACAAATTTATCTTATGGGTAAAACCCAAAAACACCAGTTTTAGCAAGGCTCGAATGGAAACTGGTGCACAAAAATGGGCCTTGTTGTACTATTGGTTATGACACTCCTGGGGGATATGATTTCATAAAATCACAAGCTTATTACGAATCATTATTAAGGGTTAAAAAAATTCCCTAAGAATATATGTTAGAATGTAGATCATGGATAACATAGACTGAATCCAATAGATTCATATGGTAAGGAAATAAAAGTTATTTATAAGTTATCAGTTTTGTCCTTGTTTTACCCTTTATGTGTTATCCCGTACTTACTTTTATTCTAGCCGATGGCTGGTAATAGGGGGACTCGGGCTAATAACCGATGTAAAGATCAATGTGATGGATGCACTAATGAGATTCCCAATACAATGGGAGTGGGAATCGTGAACTTTGTCACACTTATCTCTCATCTAACTCAAGATTTGAGTAGAAGCATGGGTCATGAGTAATGTTCAACTCCCCTAAGAAAGAACAAGTCGCTATCGATAGCTTCATGAGACAAAGGCCTCCTATATTTAATGGATCATCTGATCCCTCAATCGATGAACAATGGATCAACTCAGTTGAGAAGATCTTCTCCATCCTTCAATGTTCTGAACAAGAAACGGTACTCCTAGATGCTTATCGTTTGTAGGGTGAAGCTGATCAATGGTGGATGTTGATCAAAATTATGAAGCCTAAGGAGGAGATCACGACATTTGGATGGAAGGATTTCTGGAAGATTTTTTTCAATAAATATTTTCCATGCACCCTCTGGCTTATGATTGAAAGGGAATTCCCGGACCTCAAGAAAAGAAGACAACTAATATGTTGGAGAGTATGTGAAACACTTCCCAAGGCTCGCACAATACACTTCCGGCTTTGTCGTTACCCCCGAATGCAATGTTGGCCACTTCTTTGGTGGGATGAAACGTAACCTACATAAAGTGCTGGAGATCTGTGACTTCGACTGCTATGAGGAAATTTTCCGATGTGCCCTCCAGGTGAAAATGAAGATAGAAGAATCTCAGGGGTATCATGGGGTTAAGAAGCATAAGGTGGACTTCAATGTTGGTGGTATGATGGATAAATCCAATAGTGCTAAGAAAATCTAGTACCCCACTTGCCAAAGGTGCAGAAAGAATCACCCTAGAAATTGCCTGAAGGGGACGAGGAAATGTTTTAGGTGTGGAAGAGATGGGCACATGGAGATTAACTATCATTAAGAATGACCCAAGGCTACGACAAAGAAGAGGAATGCTCCGTTTGAACCCCAACGCGTAGTTCATTGCTTTAACTACAAAGAACCAAGGAATCTTACAAATCATTTCCCTAAGCCAAGGGTTTTCCGAGGAAACTAACAACCTCGAATGAAGCAAGGGAGAGCTTTTTCAATCACTACTGGTGAAGTGAACCCAGGCAATGAAGTGGTGAGAGGTACGCTAGTTATTCATTCATGAATAGAAAATGTTCTTTTTGATTTAGGTTCTACGCATTCTTTTATATATTGAATGTTTAGTAGAACAATCCCATCACCATCACAAATCACGGATGTGAAGATGTCGGTGATTATGGAAAATGGGGAAATCATTGCATCTCGTGAATATTACTCCTCCCCTTTCATAATATGTGGATTAATCTTCTTGGAGAACCTCATCATACTCCCTCTGGTGGAATTTCATTGGATTTTTTTTGCATGGATTGGATTTACTTATATAGATCCAACCAAAATGGCCAGGAGAGGGAAATCACCCTCTATGTGGATAACCGACCCCCGATTATATACAGGTTAAAGGAGGATGATGAATCTTCTTTTGTTCTATCATATCAAGCGTGGATATTACAGACCTATGAGGATGTGTATCTGGATCAGATGATTGATTCCTAGGAAGCAACCTCCCATTAAGAAATGCCTACTGTGAGGGAATTCGCTGAAGTGTTTTCCAAGGAATTGCATGGTCCTCCTCCTAGAAGAGATGTTGAATTCTCAATTGATCTTATAACTATGGAATTTTCAATATCCAAGACTCCATATAGAATTGTTTTTGTGGAGATTGAGGAGATGAAAAAACTATATGAGAATCTGGATAAAGAGTTTATATGCCCAAGTGCTTCAACATGGGGTGCACCAGTCCTCTTCGTCAAGAAGAAGGATGGGTCAATGCGCCTTTGCATCGATTATCATGAGATCTACAAAATCATGATAAAGAACAAGTATTATCTCCATCGAATTGATGAATTGTTAAATCATATATGTGAAGCACAATACTTCTCCAAGGTGGATTTGCTATCGGTATATTATCAAGTAAGGGTGAAGAAGGAAGATGACCCCAAGAATTCTTTTCGTATAAGATACAGGCACTATTAATTCATAGTAATTCCTTTAGGACTCAGTAATTCTCCAGCAATATTCATTGACTTGATGAGTAGAGTCTTTAGATATTACCTCTACAAATTTGTGGTAGTATTTATAGATGATATTCTGATATACTCAAAAACCAAGGAGGATCATGAGGATTATCTAAGAACTATACTAGAGACCATGGGGAAGGAGATGCTCTATGCAAAGTACAGAAACTCTGAGTTCTGGTTGAAGGAGGTCTCATTGTTGGGCCATATCATCACAAGAAATGGGATATCTATGGATCCCTCCAAAACAGATGCAATTGAGGGATGGCCGATGCCAACATCAGTAACGGATATCCATAGCTTCTTGGGCTTAGCTAGATATTATCGACAATTTTTGAGACATTTATCAAGATTGTCCAACCCTCCTACCAAGATAACTCGGAAGATATTAATTTATTCATGGAGCTATGAATGCAAAAAAATATTCAAGGATTAGAAAAGATATCTGATCACTATTCCCATGATCACTTTATCTACATGTGGAGAAAATTTTGTGGTATTTAGTGATGCTTCGAAGAAGGTCATGGAATGTGTGTTGATGAAAAATGACAAATTCATTCCCTATGCTTCAAGGTAATTGATTGTTCATGATTAGAACTATCCAACACATGACCTCGATTTGGTTCCAGTGATCTTCTCTTTGAAAATTTGGCGTATTTATATCTTTGGGGAGAAGTGTGAAATATATACGGCCCACAAAAGCCTCAAATATATATCCACACAGAAAGATATGAACATGCACCAACAAAGATGGTTAGAGCTGATCAAAGGCTATGACTTCTCAATCCATTACCACCTTGGGGAAGCGAACTAGGTGGTGGATTCCCAAAGTAGAAAGGACCCAATGATTCTATCATTGATGAGAATTTAAAAGGATCCAATTTTCTTAAATTTGATGAAGATGGACATGGGAATCCTATAGAATGGAACATAAAAAATCCTTTCACAAATGATTTTCCAATCATCAATTTTGGAAAGGCTAAAGATTGATCAAAAGGATGATGTTGGAATTCTGAAAAAAGTGGAAGCTATAAGAAAAGGTAATTCCTTGGAGATTAATGTTAATGAAAAAGGAATTGTGAGATTTTGGAAGATACTATGTGTTCAATAAAGTCTGTAGCTAAGGAAGGAACTTATGGATGATGCACATAGTTCAAATTTTTCTATTCACCCAAGAAACACAATGATTTATCGAGATCTCTGAGAGCATTATTGGTGGGATAATATGAAGAAGGAGATTTCTGAATATACGTCAAAGTGTTTGGTGTGTCAGCATGTGAAGGCCAAGATGCATAAGTCTAAGGGGTTGAGGCAACCATTTCCCAAACCATAATGGAAATGAGAGAACATCACCAAGGAATTTGTCACCGGACATCCGAATCATCCAAAGGCAATAATGCAACCTGGGTTGTTGTGGATCGTCTTACAAAAGCGGCACACTTCATCACTATTCGAGAGGATTTCTAACTGGATCAACTGGAACAGATATATATCAAGGAAGTGGTATGGATGCATGAAGTAACACTGTATATTGTGTCTGATTGAGATCCATGATTTACCCTTATGTTTTGGAAGAGTCTTCAACATTCCCTGAAAACTGAATTGAACTTCTGTACGACTTATAATCCTCAAACTGATGGCCAATCCAAAAGGACTATCCAAACACATGAGGTCCTGTTGGGAGAATGCTCAATGGAATTTAAAGGAGGATGTGATCAACATCTTACTCTGGTTGAGTTCTCTTATAATAACAGCTTACACTTGAGCATAAAAATGGAACCATATGAATACCTTAATGGGAAAAGGTGTCGAACACCGTAGTGTTGGGATGTGGTCGGCGAGCGTAAACTGCTTGGACTAGAAATGGTCGAAGAAATGGTGGAGAATGTGAAAACCACTCAGTATCATATCAAGGCAGCCCAGAGTCGACAGAAGAGTTATTCAGATAACCGTCGATGAGACCTTGAGTTTAAAGTTGGAGAAATGGTATTTCTACACATATCTCTATTGTAGAAGGTCATGAGTTTTGTAAATAAAGGGAAGTTAAGTCCAAGGTACATCATCCCCTTCGATATTGTTGATCATGTTTGGGATATGGACTATCTACTAGAACTTCCACCTACCATGACCAAATTACATTATGTATTTCATGTATCTCTCTTATTAATATACATACTGGACCCTTCACATGTACTCTTTTCAGAGGTGGTGCAGTTAGTGGATGATATTTCTTATGAGGAGGAACTAGTGAAGATCTTAGATCATAGAGAAAATTTTGTATGAAATAAGACAATTCCCATCATCATGATGTTGTGGCGAAACCCCATGTTTGAATAAGAAACCATGGAATTGGAGGAAATGATGATGCAGAGTTATCCAAATCGTTTTTAGTGTGGGAAAAGAAAATTTCGAGGGTGAAATTTCTTAAGGGGGGAAGATTGTAAAGACCCAAACTTTTATGAATGGAAATACCTATTGATCTAATTAAATGTCTCTTTATGTATAATGGTTATATAGAAATTAAAATTCTTTGGTTTTATGTTATGAATTGGGACCATCACTAATATATCCATTGAATTGTGATCACATGATTAGTATAAATATAGGGCTTTAACAAATACAATTTACTCAGACAATGGAAGAGATGTCCTCATCCAGTAAACATGCCCCATACGAAGCCCATTTTTCAGATCTCAAAAAGGAGTTGGCATCATTGGGATTAACTTTTCACCAAGCTCAAGTCAAGCCTCAACACGTTATGGTTTACCAGAACCACTTATGAGAGAAGTGGAAGTTGATAGAGATTACCACCTGAGCAATGTTATCTAATCCATCCCAAGAGTTTGTCACCATCGTACACCTTACTCCTCAATCATATGCAGGTGTTTTAAGGGGTTATTTAACAAAACCCTGGTACTATGGTTATGTAAATTATTCTTGTATATAATAATGAATATACTTTCATTTTTTTATTGTTACCTTGAAAATAGTTTTTAAAGAACAAATAGTATTTTTAGTTAATGTTTAACAAAGAAATCTATTTTGATGAATTAGTTGATTTTTTAATTAAATAATATTTTAATAAAATAATAATAATATTATTAAATTAATTTTTATTAAATATAAATTATCATATTATTTTTTCAATTCAATTGTAATTTTTATTAAGGTTTGAAAGCTATTTTTGTCAAAAGCCATGAAATTTTTATAAATGTCGGTATCTATTTTAAAAGTGAAAATTTACATATTTAGATAATTATTTAGATAAAACGAATATTATTTCTAAAATCAGGACGTCAAAATTATCCAATGGTGAGATTTTCATAATTTTCTGAAAGAGTCAAATTTTTTGGTAAAAATTAAATATCGTTTAAATATATAATGTGTTTTATGACATCACAATGAACCAATAGTGATGTAATTAAATTCATTAAACTTTATGTTCTTCCGATATATGATTTACCTTTATAATAATTTGATGTTGGGTTTGTTTAATTTATTTTCCAAAGAATTAGTGGACCCTTCAATACTGATTAATCATTTTGCCTTTTAAATTGTTTTCCTTAAGAGTGTGACTCAACTCCAGATAAGAAACCCCGCTATTTTAAGAAGTTAGGACATTGGACTTATAAAATATTTTTCACACTCCCCATTGAAAAAACCCATGGGAAAAACCATGGTCTGGTCTGTGGTTTTGATTAGTTTAATGAGAGGTGTCCCAAATCTAAATAATAAACAATTCCCTCTCTTTTCGTATATAAACCCACTCAAACTCCCTCTTCCACCACACTCAATGCCATTGGAGTTCTTCCAACCTCTACTGTACTCTCTCTAGAATCCTCCCAAGGTGACCCAACCTCCCAATAAGCCACTCTAAATCCACTCTCATGCCTTTGTAAGCACACATCCAAATAAGGGGTTTTCTTCCTTTCTCATTTTTTTTCCAATATTCATTCAATTGTTATGCCCTTTTAATTAAAATTATAAAATTTGGGGTATGGTTTTTCATTTCCCCCATACCACCATATTTATGTTTGAATCATGGTAGATCCCTTTCTCTCTCATTAAATGCCTCCCATGTACACACGTTACTATGATGATATTCGAGAAGGAATTTTTCTCTTCTCATTTACATTCAAGAAATTCTTTTGTATCATGAATATAAATTCCATTAAATTTGTTGGTATATGTATCTATATGACCTCCTTACTGTCCATGCCATCTATATATGATGTGATGCCCCTTTCTCTAACATTAAATTCCTCCAATGTACACCTGTTACCATGCCATAATTCAAAAAAGAATTTATCTCTACTAATTTACATTCAAGAAATTATTTTGTATAATGATTCCAAATTCCATTAAATTTGTTGGGAAATGTATCTATATGAACCCTTTACTATCCATGTCATGTGAATATTATGTGACACCACTTTCTCTCTCATCAACCATTTTTATGAGTTCTTATGTCACACTATTATGCTACTACAATTACAACGCGCTTTTCCAAGCCAAAGTCATTGTGTAGTGAATACCATGCCCATTTCTCTATCAAGGGTGTTCACCTTTATAAAAATTTAATTATTTTTCAAATACCTTCATGTATGTATTCCACTTTCTTTTATTTTTGAATAAAAAGATTATGTTGAATGACTCAATGTTGTATGATCCATATGGCACACTTGTACATGAAGTGAAATGTTTGAGATGAGCGCGCCCTGATAGCACCCCAATGAATTAGTTAAAGTATAGTATCAGGATGCGTCATGTGCAATGGGTGTTTACTCATTTGAATCCATGTGAAACAAGGGTTTACTTGTGCTTTATGTGCAATGATCGTTTACTCATGCTGCATGAGCAATGAGCCTTAGCTCATGCTAATTCCATGTTATGTGTTGTTGCCACATTTCCATGTTATGATTATCATGTTTTATCATGACTTTTTGTTTATGCTTATCTTGTTATCTATTTATATTCCAATTTTATAACATATATAGTATTCCTCATGCTATTCCATGATTATCCCATTACTGGGCTTTATAGCTCACCCTTTTCTTAGGCATGTTCTCAGGTTATCCCATGAAATTCTAAGTTTGAGGGAATGTAGTGGTCTTGTAAAGGATGTTTTCAATAATGATATTGTATTTCATGTTTTAAGATTTTATTAAATGATCCTTATCCCCAAAGACACTAGGCCTTTTGATCTTCTATGTTGTATCAAGTGAAGCATAAGTAACAAATTATGTTTAATTGTGAAATAAAAGATCAGGGTTGTCATAGAGGTATGCTTGAGGTTATGTACTTGACTGTATTGGGGCACCACGGTGTGGCACCCATGTTAGGATTTTATTAATTCATACTAGAGAAGTTTTTATCTCACTATTTGGGATAAAAAGACTGAAGAATATGATGAGTCGAGGTCTTGGGTAAGATATATTATATGAGGTTAGCTATCCCATGTAGATGGGTAAAATATAAATACACATGGTTGGATTACTATTATTTATGTGTATTGTTTAATTTTATTTGTAATTCACCTCGAGTAGAGAAACTATTGTGTGTTGTGATTATTGTTTCAGAGTTTTTCTGATATTTTACTCATGCCTATTATGTCAAGAGAGGTGAGTTACATGTATAATTATAGGAACTTGTAATTTATTATGACATGAATCATTTTAATATCTCACATGAATGAATGGTTTTGGGAATGTTTTTAAATGAAAATAATTTTCTTCTCTTTTGTGACATAAATGATGAGGTTCATAATATGAGTTGAATATGGTAATTGATGGAAGTTGGGATAAATTGAAATTGAAAATGGGTTTCTAATGAGAAACATGAATAATGAGAATGATTTTACACATTATTATCCATAAACTAGATGTAGGATGGTTAAGGGTTGTGATAATTCCATAGTGTGGACTGTGTGGAATGAAAAGGGGGAATTACATGTTAGGGATTTTTGTGAATCCCCTTGTTTAATGTGAAAATTTTGTGAATGTTTTCTAAGATGATTGTTTGAAATTATAGAGATATGATTCCATGATGAAGTTTTCTAATATGGCGATAGAAGGATATGGCTAGAAATGATTATCCACAAGTTGAAACAAACGTATTTGTACTTCTAGGTGAGGAAGTTAGATATATTTTCTATGAGAAAATTCTACTATTCATTGTGTTCATAGAAGGAAACATGAGGTGGGGATGGAAATTCGTGTCTGATATGACACGAGAGTTCCGTTTACAACACCCTTTGATAGTCATTAGGGAGGGTGGACCTCATGTAGATGATTTTTGGATTGAGTATATCCAGATAATACTTGATCACTTGGAGGTTTTTTTGGAGAAAAGAGTATAGAGAAAAACATATACGTTATGTGGTGAGGTGATATATTTTTTGGATAACCAAAAAAAAGATGGATAGTAATAAAACATAGAGTGAATGGAAATTTAAGGGATGTTCTTAGAGTAATTTTATCCAATTACACTGCGAAGAGAGAGGCTAGCTGAATTCATGTGGTTGACTCTGAGGAATGTTTCGAGGAGGGAAAATACAGGTCAATTAACTAATTTTTTTTAATTTTCTACAACATTGTTAGGGGATGAGGCTACATTGGAAAAATGATTTCAGGAACGATATAAATGTGAAATTAAGTTCTAGGTGAATATATTCTGTATAAATTCATTTTTAGAAGTGGGGAATGAGTCACTCATATATGAAGGGAAACTAAATTAGTATTCCTGTCAATGATAGGTGGTTTATACAAAATGGAACCAAGGTATGAGTTCTGAGAGCTTGAATCATCAATACAAAAATGTTATAAAGGTTGATTTCAATATGAGTAGACAGTGGGAACAGTCAAATACACAATAATTTTATTGAGTGAAATTTCACCAGTGTGAAAGGTCATAACCATTATGGATTGTGTTTTCTATCAATATATTTCAGTCTATAGTCATTCTGAATCATCTAATATAAAATATTATGGTTATCAATCCCTGTTGTCAATGGTGGTTAGGTTTTCTATGTTCTTATAATAGGTGGATCTATTCAATTGTTCTAATTTATTTAATTTGTTATATTTCTTATTGATTTCTTGAAATTTTAAATGGAATTTCATGTTTTATAATTGAAATGGGCATGTGTTCAAATTTTAATGGTGTTTATTGGATTTCAAAACACAATTTTTTTAACATGAAAAAAAAGGATTTTAAACCCTGAAGCAGATTGGCTTGGCCCCGAAATTGTTTTAACGAATTGTGATCATCGATTTTATAATAGAAATTGAGAAAAATTTCATAGAAGGTGTCTAGGGTATGTTGAGAAAGAGAAAAAGGTATCCATAATGATTGTGACACCACTTGGACTAACCAGTTTTTTTTTTCAATGGTCTATGATAGGAATCAATTTTAGTTTTATATAACCTTATTACTTATTAGGATTGTGATTTTCTAGTACGTATTTCCACATTGGCTATATCCTGGAAGATATCTGCATTCTTGTTTTTTGTTGTCATTGTATGATAGTTTTTTTCATGGATGTTGGATCACATTAATATTTAAATTTCATATCCTTAAAGTACTTGTGTATGGATTTGAAAAAAATGACCAGAAATTTGTTAAAATTCAAGGTTTATTTGAAAAATTATTCATATTTATTTATTTATTAAAATTCTTATAAAATAGAATTATTTATTATTGGACTTATGAATTCTTTCCATTTGAACTTATATAGATTTATTGGTGGTATCCGAATGGGCTCTATTTCTCACACCCAACTTATATATATGGGTGGAAGTTGCCCTTATTTTGTAGTTTTAAGTAAAATTGAAGAGAATTATATATAATTCAGGTTTATTTTTACCATTCCATTACATTTTTAGGAATGTTTATAGGAGTTATTTTACCACCTAGAAAATTTTTTCCTCTTCTTATATTTCATTCTATTTTATCATTTTTATATTAGTTGTATCCGCTATTATTTCCAATTTTCACTCTGGTTTATTGTCTTCATTTTATTAGACAAGATAATATTTTTTGTTTTGGTTTTTACCCCTCCCCTTGATGGGATTACTTGGGTGACTAGTCTGGTTCACTTGGGATGGTCTCTTATAATTTGGTATTATAGTGGTTTCTCAACTTGAAGGCTTTTAGCAATGTCAAAGTTTGTTCTATATATAAAAACCATGCTATTTATTTCTCATTAATGGTTGATTTATTTTAAAAGACCAAACATAATAAAACCCATATGATCGACAAGTATACAATGTTTGGTAAATATGATTATTATATAACAACATAAAAAAAGTTATACAACATCATTATTGAATACTTCCTTAACATTCTCAAAATACTCATTCGAATATAAAATTTCATGGGATAACCTAGGGAAATACATAATGAAGGTGTGATATATAAATCATAGTAAGGGAATAAACATGGAATAATATAAAAAAGATAATAAGTGTTAGAAAATATACATATGAATGGGGAATAACAAGAGTAAAGATCATAAACATGGAAATAAGTCTGGATATATCATGATAATCATAACATGGGAAATGAAAAAAAAACATCAAACATTGACTCATAAACATAGGTCAATTCCCAACCCACCAAGAAATCAAGGTTTACAATGTCTAAAAAAGGAATCAGGTTCACAACCTATCATAATGTGACATATCACGATTCAAAAAAGTACCAATTACATTGTAGTGTTATCCAGGTGAACCGATTATATTCATTTAATTCTCATGCTTAAGTGTGCCACATAGTTACTAAAATATTGGTTAATTCAGTATCATAATTAATTTAATGATTATGGAAGGTGGAATATGTACATGTAAGTCCCTAATAAATAATTATATGATCATAATGGTGAATAGACTTGATGGAAAATGGGTATTGTATTCACTATACAATTATTTTGGCATGGCCAATCATGGTGAAATTTCACCTTCATAATAGCGTTACATAAATATTCATAAAAGGGACTGGTGAGAGAGAAAGGGGTATTTAATAATTTGGAAATAAATAGTACAGTAAGGGAGATATGGAAATAAAAATTCCATTATAATTTAATTTAAATAAAATACATAATGTAAGGAAGATACATGAATAAGGAGGATAAAGTAAAAGATCTCTTACAAAATTTATACATGTTAATATGTGTACATAAAGGATCATGGGAGTATTAAAAAGAGTGAGGGGGTATTATCATTTATAAATTAAACGTAAATTATGAAAAATATGGATGAACACTTCCTGATAAAATAAAATTTTAATATTATGGACATAAAATAAAATAGGTTCTTGAATGGAAATGGGAAGAGATATATCTCTTACAGAATTTCGTCATAGTAACTCCTTAGATGAAGGTCAAAATGAGAGAGAAGAAATAATCCATCATTAAAATATTATGACATGGATATTATGGGATTATTATAAATAAATTAAATCATAAAAGGTGAAATTAATAAGACTAATTACAAATAATGTTCTCGAATTGCTAGAAGGATAAAAAGGTAAGGACCCCATATAGAATTTCAGCATAGTAAAGACTTTATTAAGGTTCAAAATGAGGGATTATAAATGATATTTCATTCATATAAAATAACTTTGATAGTATGGGAATCGTTATAATAGAATTAATATATAAAAAATTGAAATTAATAAGACTTATTTCAAATAATGTGCTTGAATTGGATGTAAGAGAGAAATGTGAGGACCCCGTGTGGAATGTTGGAATAGTAAAAGCTTAGGTAAGGGTCCAAATGAGTGATCGTAAATGATCTATAATTCATATAAAATAAATTTAAATTTATGTAAAGTGTTACAAATTAATTTAAATATAACAAATTTAAAATAATAAGAATAATTGAAATTAATGTGCTTTAATTGGAAGCGGGGGAGAAATGTGAGAATCCCTTATTTGAGTGTGTGATTCAAAAGGCTTGGGAGGGGATTAATGAGATCATGAGGTGAACTTTAAGGGTTATATAGAGTTAAGTGAAGAGCTTGGTCATTCTATATAGAGTTTGAGTGAAGAGAAATTGGAGGATGGGTGGCATTATATATGAAAATATGGGTATTTCATTATTATTTATGTTTGAGACACTATATAGTAATATATCCTTAACCACATATCAAACCATGGGTTTTGACCAATTTTTTCTCCCAAATGGGAGTGGTTTATATTATTTTATAAGGTCAAGGGACGAATTTATTCAAATAGTTCCACTTCTTATGTGGATGAGGGTCACACTCTTAGAAAAATGATTTTAAAAACATTGAATATAATATAGGTATTGTATGATACATAATGGATTTAAAAAATAAATAAAATAAATTAAAAATCACATTATTTTGTTGATAAAATATTTATTTTGTATTTTATTCCATTTATTGTAATTATTGCATCACTTTTTCATCATCATGATGTTATAAAACACAACGAATATTAATATGTTATTAATTTTTACATGAAAATTTTACTGTCTCATAAAATTATGAAAAAAATTACCATTGGATAATTTTTATGTTATGATTAAAAAAATAAAATAAAATTTATATAAATAATTTTCTAAATATGTGAATTTTTTTAAATGATAATCAACGTTAATTGAGAAATGCCCGGTTTTAAAAAAAATCTGTTTTAAAACCCTTATAAAAATTTCTTTGGATTATATGATCATATATATTATAAAAGAATTATCTTATAATAATATAATATTAAAATATTATTTTTTAAATTTATTTTATTTAACAAAATTCATTATTTTAATTTAAATAATAACTGAATAATTTTCTTGCATCATTGTATGAAAATAAAAATCATTTACAATGTAATAATAATACGATGAAAATGAATTCAGTATTCTATAAAACATAATGTATATATTATTATTTATAGGTTCTTGATACATATTTCATTAATAAATCATCATACAACCTATGATTTAGGTGCATTATGGTGGGACTTTCATGGGGGGTATGAAGAACATGGTTTGGGCCATGCCCTCAATGTGTTCCAACTTCTTTAGTAAAAGTTTTTCCATAAGATTAAGTTGTTTGATATCTACTTAAGCATAGAAATAGCATATACTAGAGATAATACCTTCACTATAGGCTCTAATAAATGGTTTTTATATGGTACGATACTACTCATTGTGGCCATCACTTTTTGTTTTCAATGTCAACTGGATTATTAAAACCCAAATTTTTTACTAATCAGAAGATCACTATTCAGTGGATATATAATAAATGTTTATCATACATAATGGTATATTAAATCTAGTTAGATATAATAATAAAAAAATTTGATGTGTTTTCTATAACTATTTTACCAAATAATACATTTAATTATATTGAAAGGAGAATTTATTTTTATGGCCTAAAGGGCACAACCCACCGAGTTGAAATTTTTTGTGTTGAACCATCATTGATCAGGATTTCAACCTATAGGACACTCATATATCTCCGATGGAAATGGATCCTTCCTAACTGGGGATCTCTTTAGAGTAATCCCTTTGTGGGGAGGGGGTTTCTAGTGGGGTTGGGGTTTTGAAAAGGCCACTCCTAAGGATTCCTTATTCTAAAGAAAATATTAATTATATTTATAATAGTATGGGTCATTACAATCTTCCACCATTTAGAAATTTATCCATCAAAAGTTTCATTTCCCACATTAAATAGAGGAGGGTAAC
Organism: Viscum album; assembly: GCA_963277665.1. NCBI lineage: Eukaryota > Viridiplantae > Streptophyta > Magnoliopsida > Santalales > Viscaceae > Viscum > Viscum album. The sequence continues at coordinate 97,649,193 of OY728141.1, read as the reverse complement.
TCTGCTTCATCACCTCCCCTAGTTCCCATGTTGCTGCTTCTATCATATGGATTTTTCGCATCACATTGTCAAGTTATATTGCCTTATCTTACATTACATATTCTCTATGATATATGATGTTCACAAATTTCAATACATAGGAATAGTGATTATAAAATTTTATTGCCTCTATATTGATTACATGTGATGGGTCTAGTATGTAAATCCTCAAGAAGGATACATGGAATACATCATATACATTAGATAGGTTTTTAGGGAGTGTTAGTTGATAGGCCACCATTCTGGCGCGATCAAGGATCTCTAAAAGGATAATGTAACTTGGACTAAGATTTCCCTTCTTACAAAATCTCATCACTTTCTTCCATGGATATATATAGAGGAATACCATATCTATAATATTGAACTATAGGTCTCATTGATGATTTTAAGCATATAAATATTGTCGACTTTGAGAAGCCTTTATTTGTTGTTGAATGGTCTTAAACTTTCATACCATATGCAGAAAAGTTTGATAACAAGTTGTTTTTATTCCGCAAATTCATCCCAAATTTCATGTTTTATGTTGCTCCTCTAATAAAGAACCTCTTACGGAGTTATTTGGATGCTCATGTGTAAACTACTATTGTAAGAGAACTCAACTGGAGGAAGATATTAGTCCAATGATCCATTGAAATCAATTGAGAATGCTCTCAACATCTTATCAAGTGTTTGGATAGTCCTCTTAGTGTTTCCATTAGTTTTAGTGTTACAATCCATACTGAAATTATGATCAATGTTTAGAGCATGTTAGAGACTTTTAGAAAGCCCATAGGTCAATCTTGGATCTCGATTGGACACAATAGATAATGATACTCCATATAACCTCAGCACATCTGTGATGTATATTGATGAATGATTATCTAGTGTGGAATCCTATCAAATCACAGTGATGTGTGTAGTATTTATAAGATGGTCCACATTAACCTAGATTGAAGTTTTTTTCTTTTGGAAATCCATGGAAATCTGGTGACAATGTCTATGGTGATGTATTTCCATATCCATGTTGGCATGTGTAATGGTTGCATCATACCCTTAGACTAATTCCTTTCGGACATTACTTTCTGACATGCTAGGAAATTTTTTATATATTCAGATATCTCCTTATTCATGATGTCTCACAAATAATTTTCTCAATGATCATAATACAACTTTTTGTTTCCTTGATGATTAGAGAAAATGGAACTGTGTGGATCATCCAATATTTTATTCTTCGAATCCATATTTGATTAAACGCAAAATCTTGAACCAAATATCACAATTACTTATTCATTATCATCAATCTCCCAAAATTTCCCTTTTATTATAGTTTACACTTCGTTCTGAATTCCCACATCACCTTTTGGAGCATCCATCATCCTTTCAAGAAGAGACGTTTGAGAAATTATTTATGAAAGGATTAGTTTTTTCCTTCTTTTATGATTCCCATGTTCATCCTCCTCAATTTAAATAATATTGGATCCTACTCAATTCTAATCAATGATAAAATTTCATGATCCTTTAACTTTTATGATTTTTCACTTTATTCACCTTACCATGATGGCACTGAATTCAATAGTAATAGTCCTTGATCTTCTCTAGCCATCTTGGTTGTGCATATTCATCTATTTCATGTGAGTATATATTTGAGATAGTTGTGATCCATATATATTTCACACATCTACACAAAGAGATGATTCCACCATATTTTCGAATTAAATAACTCTCTAGACATTTTCAAATAATGAATTGGATAGTTTAATTCATTAACATTAAACAACCTTGAAGCATAATATATGAATTTTTAAATTTTTCATCAATACAAAATCCACTCCCTACTTCAATGCATAATTGAATATTATGAAATGTTCTCCATAGCATAGGGGCAGTGATAAGCCTACTTTTCAACTAATTGATGAAATTTACACATTAATTATTCGAATAAAACATGTCTCCCTACTGAGTTATCATGGTAGGAGGGTTTGGGAATCGTGATAATGTTCTCATAAATCAGTGATAATATCTAAATCAACCAAGGATACCATGGATATCTGTCATAGATGTTGGACTTGACCATCCATCACTTTCTTTTTTCTTTTAAGGATCTACATATATCCAATTGCTTGTGATGATATACCCTAAAAGTGAGACTTACATCAACCTTAACTCACACGTTATGTACTTTTCATAAAGATTATCCTTTCTCAAGGTCTTTAGAACAGTTCAAATATACTCCTTGTACCCATCCTTAATTATAAAATATATTATAAAATCATATATAATAACTACCACAAATTTGTTGAGGTAATATCTAAAGTCTATATTAATCAATTCCATTATGATTTTTATATAAGTAGTGAGTTTGAATAGAATTAATTTGAACTCATAGTGACTGTCCTATATGAAAATTAGTCATGAGGTTATCCTCCTTTTTCACCCTATATTGGTAATATCCTAACCACATATCCTCATCAGAGAAGTATTGTGCACCAAATATCTGATAGAATAAGTCATCAATCCATGTAAGAGGATAATTTTTCCTTATGATGATCTGATTGAGCTCACAATAATCAATGCAAAGGTGCATTGACCAATCGTTCTTCTTGATGAAGTTGAATGATTCACCTCATGGTGAATCACGTTGGTATATAAGCCCCTTATCTAGATTATACTATAGTTTTCTCTAGCTCACCATGTTACCCAAAATCCATCCATTAAATAGTTTTAGAAATTGTTAACATGCTAGTTATAATTTAAATTGAAAATTCAAACTCTCGGCTAGGAGGAATACCTGATAATTCCCTTTGAAACACATAACCTTATTCCATAAAATTATTCATGAATTTGACAATGATCGTTTCCTTAGACTCATTCATTTCATCAAGACATGCTTTTTTATAGGGTAATAATATCCATTATTGAGCTGACGATGCTGATGAAGATTCATACTCCTACTTAAACTTGTACCAAATCGAAGGTCGATTCACCCTATATAGAGTAATTTACATATCATGGAAATTTTTGTTGGATATAAATAGGGAAAGAAAATACATGCCTATAATTTCATGAAATTCCACTGAAGGTAGTATGAAATTGTTTTAAGGGAAGTGTTTCCCACAAATTGTGATAAAGGGGAGTTACATACATGGGTTTTAATCATTTCCCCACTTTTTTTTTCACCGATAGCTCTGCATCTAAACATTATGGCATTGTTTGAATAGTTATAAAAATATTTTATGATATGAATGAGTTCATAGTACCGAAATAATAAAATACATTCTCTAATTTTGAATGAATAACTAGTGTATATATCATTACTTTGTTGTAGGGATCCACATCAATGTTTGTGATGGAAAAATCTCACCTTTTCTAGCATGGAGGTTGTTTGATGTCTTGAAGAACCCTTGGCCTCAGGAATTGATTTTCAAGGTGGCTTAGTTCCACGTAGGTGATGAAATAATCAACCCAATAAGGTTTAAATGGAGAATTTATTTACTCAGTCACATTAGTTGGTTATTACTTTCTGAAAGTGTTATCCAGGCCTCCTTACATGCAACCCCTAAAGAATTTCATCATTACCTTTAGGAAATTTTGTTCGTGCTTCATTTTGAAACATTCAAAAGTGGGATATTGGAATTTATTATAGCTATTATATATCTCAAGAGGAACACTAGAATTAAATTCCACTTTATTCTTATTATCCCAATGATACCAATGAGATTCGCTAATATCCATCTCGACATTGAGGACAAGTCAAACAGTTTCCAAACAACCATCAATGTTATAGACTGCCATGTATTTTCATAGAATTGGATTTATCCCACCAAATAACAAATAAATCATGAATTCAAGGATAAAGAAAAAAATAAATGCATATCATTAAAGTCTTTAGAAATTTTCCTCAGATTGCCCAATATATTTGTCATTTTTTCTTAAGTACAAGGAAATCCATTTCAATTTTAATATGTTTAGTGTGAAGAAAATATTTATTGAAAATAATTTTCAAGAATTCATTCCACTCCATTGCATAAATCTATTCATAATTATTTTATTCTTGATCAATGACCACCACTAATAAGTTTCTCCATCAAAATAATGAACAACGAGAAGAACCTTCCCTTGTTCGGAACATTGAACGATGAAGAAGTTCTTACCAATGGAGTTGATACAGTATTCCATGACTAAGGGATTATATAATCTATTGAATGTAGGTGGACTATATTGCATGGAGATCTCAATTACATCTTGTTATATCTTTGGGTTTTTTGCATTATCCTCCAAATTGAGTATTCTATTTAGAACCTGATTCAGTTGAGAGAGTATCTTCATGATGCTCATACTTCCTACTTCCATCATGTTGGGAATCTTATTGGGGGCAGTCATCACAATTTCTATTACATTTATCACATACCTGATTCCTACTTCTTTGACCATGGGGTAGAAAAAATTGAAATATAAGGTAATTATTTTTAAACTAGAAATATCATAAAATGTAATTCAATTTCATTATAGTGATAACATAAATATTATATTTATTTCCTTTACTTATGAATTTCTAGGATTCAATCGTAGATATCCATGATTTATTTCGAAACAGGTATTATTATGTGAATATTTTTGATCCTTTAATAATGGGTTATAATGAGCTTATGAATTTACCAGAGAATATCTTTCATGAGGATCAAATTAGGTGTACTGCAAGGCATGTTTTTTTATACTAGGTTACCCTGAATCGGTCCCCGAAAACATTTTCCGAGTCATTACACATCGATACATTTGTGACAGATCCATGTACACATGTAATATCTAGGTAGGGATGTATTTTCTAGATAAAATACCCACTCTATAATTACCAAAATTTAAGGATTTTCTATATACATATTCATATCCCTATGACTTTCACTAGATTTTTCTATTCTAGATCCCAAAACTAACAACATTTTCTCTCTGATAAAAACTATAACAACCCTATTCTTTATTTCACATTAATACATGATTTATTTCATAAGACTTAATTTATAAACCCTGATGATTTAAAAGTACAGTGTCTTTGGAAATTAGTAACATTAATTAACAACATAAATTTGGTAATGCAACAAATTTATTTAAAACTTCTTTAATATTCTGAAAAATTCTCCATCAAACATATATCTGCATGTGGTAGCTTGTAGATAAACATAAGAAATAGGTGAGATATAAATCCCAGTAAGGGAAAAAACATGGAACAACTTGAATTAGATAATACATATTAAACAATAGGCATATCAATGCGGGCATAATAAGAGTAGGTATTATAAACATCACAATATGACATGATATAGCATGATAATCATAACATAAGAAATGTGGAGAAAACCTAAAACAACGATTCATAAACATAGGTCAAGGAAAAACCCACCAAACATAATGGTGGAAAAAGTCTCATAAGGGAATCGAGTTCACCCCCTATCCCAACGTGATTTAATATGATAAAAAACATTACACAATGCATTGGAGTGGTATCTTGGTGCACCCACCATATTCATTTCATTACCATGATTAAGTGTGCCACATATATCATACAACTTGTATTAATTCATCATCAAAATTTATTCCACAGTCAAAGAATGTGGAATACATACATTAATTACCATATAAATAAGAATATGTTCATAAAGTTGAATACCTTTGATATAATAATTGTAAAGGTATTAACTAAAAAAATTTTTTGTCAAGGAAAATCACTATTAAATTTCAGCAACATAATGAATTTACATTAAAATGCACAAAAGGATTGATGAGAGAGAAAGGGGTATGTCACCATTTGGACATAAATTGGAAATTAAGGGGGATATTTAATGACATATCAAATCAAAAATAAATTATGATAAATGATATACGTTAAAGACAATACTTGAATTATGAGGACAAAGAAAAACATCACTTATGAAATTTCGGCATGGTAACAGGAGTACAAAAAGGATCATGGGAGTCCTAATGAGAGTGAAAGGGAGATATCATAATTTATACATTATATAGAAATTAAGTGTAATATGGAAGAACGTATCCCAAAAAAATAAAATGTAATATAATATACGTATCATTAAAGAGGTTCTTGAATGGAAATAAGAAGAGAAAAATATATTATGGTATTTAGGCAAAGTAACATCTTAGGTAAGGTGTTAAATGAGAGATAATAAACTAAAAATAATTCAAATAACAAAAAATGGATAGTAGGTGATTTTTATAAATAAATAAAATCATAAAAAATTTTAATTAAAAATAATAATTTCAAAGAAAGACCTTGAATTAATATAAGGAGAAGAAGGTGGGGATCCCTAACAGAATTTTAGTATAGTAATGGATTTGGAAAGGGTAAAAATTAGGAAGGATAAATTTTATATCATTCATATAAAATTTAAATTTGATTTCATGAGAATTATTAATTACAATATAATTAATTTATTTTATGGAAACTAATTTCAATGAATGTGCTTTAATTTGAAAGGGATGGGAAGGTGATGATCCCTTACAAAACTTTTGGCATAGTAACAACTTAGGTAATGTTCAAAATTATTGGGTGTAAATGATATATCATTAATATAAAATCAACTTGATATAAAGGTAATTATTATAAATGAATGGTAATATAAAAAATTGACATTAAGAATACTAATTTCGACGAATGTACTTGAACTGGAAGGGAGAAATGAAGGTAAGGATCCCTTACTTAAGTGTGGGACTTGAAAGGCTTGGTAGGGACTTATAATGAGATCTGGTTAACCATTGGATGGATCTAGGGAGTTTTGGGATGAGTTACATCGTGGTCTATGGAGTTTTAATGAAGAGAAATGGGATCTTGGATGGTTTTATGTAGATAAAGAGGGGGATTTATTTATTATTTATGTTTTGGACTCTACATAATAAAATATCCAAAAACAAAAACCATCATAAGGTTTTTACAAATAGTATATTCTATATGGGAGTGGTTTTTGATATTTTATAATACCAATAGTCAAACTAATTAAAATAATTCCCCTTCTTATGTCGGGGTGAGTCACACTATTTAACAAATGATTTGAAAACCGAAAAATATATTATTGGTTTTGGAGTATTTATAACGGATTTAAGAAAATATATCCAATAAACTAAAAATTAAATAATTTTATAGGGAGAACATTTATACGGTATTTTATCAAATTGAATGTAATTATTAAATCACTTTTGGGTCATCATAATTTCATAAAACACAAAGTATATTTATAAAATATTTATTTTTACCCAAAAATTTGAATGTCTCATAAAATAATGCAAAACTAACCATTGGATAATTTTGACGTTGTAATTTAAAAAAATATATTCAATTTATATAAATAAATTTCCAAATAATAGATATTTACCATTTAATATAATAATAATTATTTATTCTAAAATATTACTTCTTTTGTTCAAAAAAATATTTTTTGAACCCCTAAAAAATTATATTTCCTTATATGATCATTTAATTTTGATTAAAATTATTTGATAATAAAATTTAAAAAGTATTATTTTTTTAAAATATCTATTATTTTCTCAAATTCATTAATTTAATTTGAATATTAATTGAAATTAAAACTTGGTCCTTATTATATTGATGAACAATTTACAATATAACAATAATAGGATGAAACCATATTCACAATTCTATAAAAAATATTTTTCATGTTCCTATTTCTAAGGTCAAGATACATATCCCTTTAATACACTAGAGTACACTCTAAAAGTTAAGTGTGTGTTGGTGGGACTTTTATGGGGGGTTCGACGAACCAGGTTTGGGCTGCCATGTCGATGAGCCTGACCGTCTCCCGTAAATGGTTTGGCTCATGCTTAAGTTTTTGAATCTTATCTTGGGCTTGGTCGAGGGAAAATATATGAGATGTTATCTCCCAATGATTCTATAATAAATTGGATTTATAGGGTAATATCTTAATGGTTGAGGCAATCAATTCATGTGCCAATGCAAATTATATTTTTAAAACCCTATATGTATACAATTCAAAATATCACTGTTCAATGACTATATCATCATCTATAATGATAATTAATGGTCATTTAAATATGAATTTATATAAAAAACAAAATAGTTTCATTTTTTCTATAACTAATTACATAATAAGAAATTTAATTAAATCTGAAAGGGAATTTTATTTATAATATTTTGGGTTATTACACTTTTCCATGGGTAGATTGGAGTTGGATCATCGGAATTTAGATAGAAGGTTCCCAAAGGGGGCTTGGCCAGCTCACTCATGTTACTAATTTTTATTTTCCATGAGGGGTAAAAAATTCTAAATGATTTAGTATTTAGGTTCATTTGAATAAATTGTATATTAATTTTGTTTAAACATACCAATCAATAATGACTAAGGACTTGGTTCATGTACGTTCATCTGAAAAAAGTAGATGGAGAGTTTATTTGGATGAAACTTATTCATTAAAAATGTGTTTCTTTATTGTGTTAGGATTCATAATTGGATTAAATTATAATTATTCTAAATCATTTGTTTACATTCTTGTTTTTTGAGGGATTGTTTTTTTGTGTGGATGATTTGTTATTGGCTTGTGTTTAACAAAAAATTCCTCTTTGATGTGTTGTTACAAATACAAGAGGGGAATACACAAAGAAGGTTATATAGGTGCATCCTCTAGTATACCATTAGTCATTTTTGGATTTGATTCATATCACCATGACTCTTGGTTTTGTAGGCACAATGAACTCATGACAGGCTATAGATCATGGCTCAAAATTTACCAAGTAACATCCTTTTAAATTCTATGGTGAAAAAGGGCCGCAAGAGTTAGAGGAGTGGCTAAATTGAAATGAATGGATTTTCAAATTATTAAATACTACTGATGATTGATAGGTTGTTTTTTCATGTATATTCTTGAGGTACTTGGAATAATATTGTTGTATTTTATACTGTACAATATGTTTCATTAGGTCTCATCTGGGTTTCTTTCATGAAGTTATTTAATTAGCAGTTTAATCCTATGAAATTATATGGGGAAAATTACTAGGTGTTTTTGATGTTGTATAAAACAGATTATACTATTCTGGAATACTCTACCCACTATAGAATGATTGAATCTCACAACAGAGCTTGTTAAAAAGGATTTCTTTAAAGGTTGGTAGGTTTGAGATGGGGATGTGGTCTGTTTTTTGGTCGATGTTAGTTCTTTTGTGCCTTATAACCTTTGAGGGGGTAATAGATAAATAAGATTTGTCTAGATCATACATAGTAGGAAGGACATGCTTAGGAGGAGATTTTGGGGGTACTATAGTCATTCAGGGTGCTCTCTCTCGTCAAAAAAGAAAGTCAAAGAATGGTGAGTTTTCTATAGGGCTAGTTTTAGGGTCTTCTACATGGAAGTAATAGGTTATATTTAACTTATATGGGAGTCATGGTCATAACATACCTCAATGTATGAATGATCCTAGAAGATTTCATCTTTTTGGGTAATCTGTCTATGTAATGCGTATATGTGATATGATTCCCCATGGTTGTAAATCATGATCCACTTTAACCATGGGGTCATCGACTCATGTTGATGATTCTAAGGAGGTTGGGTCTCATTCTCCATCCAAATTGAATGTTTTCGTGTCTATGCCTAAATGAACTTTTTCAGTATAGTGTGGTCCATATGAATAGGAACTTGGGCCATGTACTAGTAGAAGTACGTTACTTATTTCATATTCTATGGTACTAAATTGTTTTGATAGAGGTCAAACTCGTTATTTTATATCATCAAATTGCATATTGTGCTGGGGTTTTATTAGGATGTTATGAAATTATTGTTGGATATTTCAAATCCTTTGGGAAAGAGGCTGGGATAAGGTCTCAAATGCCCCGCATGTTATTTGGTGATAGATGAATTAGAGGTTGTTTGGGACTTATTAGTTCTTGATCATAACAACCTTGACATTATTGTTTTCATTTATTAGATTATAAGTTTTAAGGAATAGATATAATTTGATCATCACCGGGTACAATTCTAATCTACCAATGGGGTCACTCATATTTTCTAGGATGAGTGTGACACTAGATAAGGAAGGGAAGGTTCTATTATTCCTTTTGTTGATACTATCTCATACTTGTTTTCAGAAATGTTTCTTGATGTGGTTGATCTTTTATTAGGTGGTCAACCACCTACTTTTGTGTGTTCTTATCCTGTTGTCTTTCTAGATGATTTTTTGATTTACTATCATAGAGAGTGGTAATTTTTACTATTTACCTACTCCATGGAATGATTCTAATTTCTATGCCATCTAATTTGATGAAACCTACCGTGTTGGTGGAAATTAAGGTTCATCTTGAGGCCCTATAGGAAAAAGGATTTATTAATCATTGATTTTCACCATTATCATCACCTGTATTTTTCTAGATGAAGCTAGATGAGATCCTTATAATTTTAATTGATTATCAAAATTTAAATAGGATTACCATTAGGAACAACTATAATTTATGCAGAATTTATGATATCTTTGATCATTTAAGAAGGGATACATTATATTATAAGATTTGGTCTTCAGTTGGGTTCCACCAGTTGATATTATAAAAAAATTGTACAATCAACAGAATATTTGTGAGTCAATTTTAGAATTTGGGGGTTTTTTACACCACTGGATCTCAGTAAAGCTCCTAAAATATTTATGACTTAGTTAAAAAAAATATTTCATCGATTCCTTGAATCATTTGTTACTATTTTTATTGATGATAACTTGGTGAACTCCAAGACATAGGAGGACCACAGGGACAAATTGGACATCATTCCTCTAAGCTTGAGGGAACATCATCTATATAGTAAGCTTTCAAGTGTGATTTTTGGTTTTGGGAAGTGATGTTTCATGGGAATGTGATATCTAAGCGGGGTATCTCAGTTTATCGACGAAAAGTTGAAGGCTATTATGTCTTGGGAGTATCCTAGAAAAATGTTTTAGATATGAAGCTTCATGGGTTTCGAAGTGTACAAATGAATGGTTTTTTCAAGAATTCTCCACACTCACATCGTGAATGAAATATTTAACCTAAAAGTGTGTAATGTTTGAATGTAATGAATAGTGTCAGGGATATTTTGAGGAGATAAAGGAAAGGGTGACATCAAAAATAGTTTTGAACCCCCCAAACCACATTTGGGATATTACATTTTTGGTGATGCTTCTGTTACGGGATGTGGATGTCTCTTAAAGTATGTAAATAGATTGTGGCCTATGGATCTTTCTAGTTACGACCACATAGGAAGAATTTCCCTACCCATGATGTTAAGTTGGTATTTTTTATGAATGCACTCAAAATGTGTCATCACTATCTGTTTAGATAGAAGTTTATCGAATATTCTGATAGGAAAATCATGATGTATATTTTTACTAATAGGGATATGGACATCTGATAGAGATGATATGTTGGGTAACATCATAACTTTGATATTAATATTATATATACACAAATAAGGGAATGTGGTGTATGATTTGATGATTAAAAAATTACATACATTGTCCATGAATGAGTCAGTTGAATAGTGGAATCTAATGTGTTATTTTTCTAATATGATCATAAGAGGTTATGATTATATTATAAATGTGTTCTTGGATTTGATAAAATTTGAACTGTATTTCGATAAGAAATTCTGAATCAAGAAGATTAAAAACACCAAGATTAGAAAATTAGGAGAAATCCTAAATAGTGGGGAGACCTCAAGTGAGTTTTATTAGTCCCTCAATAGTGTTTTGAGCTTTTATAGCAGGTTGGTTATTCTGTTTACCTTGGGACAAGAGTTTCTTGATAGTTGACACTTATCATGTTTCTCCATGTACCCTCACACTACAAATATGTACCAAAATTTCAGATATCAGTATTGATAACTAGGAATGAGGTGGTCAGTTTCAAACTTTATATTTTATTGTCTCGCTTTTCAAAAGGTTAAGGTGGAGCAATAGCATGTTGTTTTTTTATTCCTTTCCACATTTGGTATTGATTTGGGTCAATATTTCAATATAATTCATTGTTGGTTTACCACAGACTCCAATAGGGAATGATTCAATTTGTTTTATTGGGTACATAGTTTGTAAATCAATGAATTACATGAAAATAAGGGACAATAAAAATGTTGAACATCTAGGGGAATTTTAATTCTGAGAAATTGTGAAGCTTAATGGTGTTCCCACTTTTTTACTAACAGGGACTCTAGGTTCACATCCAGTTTCTGGAAAGGATTATAGATTAAATGGATTCCCAATTGAAATTGAGCATGTATTATCATCTACAGATGTAAAAATATATTGATATGGATATCGAGGTTTTTAGAGAAATGATCATGGATTGTGTTCTTGAATTTATAGGATTTTGGCTAGAAAATTTCCTCTATTTATGTTCTCCATTATAAATAGTTACCGGCCTTCGATATAAGTGGATCACTTTGAGGCATTGTATAGAAATCCATGTCAATATATCATGTGTTGGGAAGAGTTGTGAGAGTGTTCCTCGGTTAGGGCATGTATTGTTAAAAGGATTGAATAGGTAAGGACATTGATATGGTGGGTTTTGATCACGACATAGAGCCGTTAGAATCATTTGGTGGAATTTTGTAATTAGATGTTGGACATTGAGGTTGGTGATCAGGTTTTTATCAGACTGTACACTCACATGGGACTTCACCATTTGATTAAGAAGTGAAATATAAAACTTAGGTGTGTATGACCCTTTATAATCATTGAGAGATTGGGGAGGGTGGAATATCAGTTTCTATTACCATATGGATTGACTTCTAGACATGAAACCTTTCATGTTTACCAATTTAAATGGTATATACCTGATCCTTAACATGCGATTAGATTGGAGGATGTTTTTCTTTATAAATATACCACTTCAGCTGAGAATCCATTTCAAATAATTGATCACTAGGAGAGGGTTCTATATGGTAAAATGATTTCCCTAGTCTGGGCATTATGGTAGTGTGGAATAGATCACTATGAGACATGGGAACATGAGTCATTAATGAGGGAGAAGTTACCCAATCTTTTTACAGACCAAGGACCTTGAGCTCTTTTAAGTGATATAATTCAATTTTGGTGAGGAGATTGTAACACCCTGTTACCTTTTTTCAGGATTGTTATAATATTTTATTTTGGATTCCATCCCTCATCGAGCGTGTGTTTTCGACCATGAATTGGGATGATACCTATCATGGTGAAGTCATATATATTTTTTTTGATCTTTTACATGGGTTTTAAAATATTCTCTAGGAAGTTTCATGATGTGTAAGAGAGTTTGACGATGTGTGATGTCCATGGAATTCATCCCACATGATGAATTAATATCCTGAAAAAGAAAACATTTTGTAAGGGTTACACATCATGTACTTTATAAATATCATGATTTTAATCTGATGTGGCATGTGTTTTTTCATAACATGAAATTAATGGAATTCAAAATGTGTAAAATAAAACCTGATTTTTAATTCCGCAGGTTTTAGTTTCTTTGGTTCCATGCACATTTTTTATTGATTATTGGTTTTCACAGCCTTCTCCTATTAGATAAACATATTAACCTAGGCCTTTTTGTGTGTCCTATATCATTCTATATCAATCATTTAAGTGATTGATCAGTAGGGTTTGGCCTTTTGTCTCTATAGGTAATACTTCCTCTCATTTTGTCTCTTTTTGTCAGTGGAAACACAATTTTATATATAGTTATTGTAAATTTTATTCTGATTTATTTGGATCATTTTCAGTGTCTCATGGAACCTGGTCATCAAAAAGAAGATAATGTGGTTTCCAATCCTTCATTGTTAATGGAATTTATGGTATCTACAATCTTGAGGTAGAGGTATTTGTTCATGTGATCTAATTTCATGAATTTATTTTAGTTCTTATTGATTAATTTATATTTGAAATTAAATTTCATGTTTTGACATCTAAAATTGAAGGTGGTGATGTTTGAAAATGGGGTTTTCTTTGAGAATGTATTTTCCTTGATTTGAATTGGAAAATAAATTTTTAAACCCAGAAGTAGATTGTCTTGGAATTGAAATTGTTTTATAAAAATGTGAACATGGTTTTTAAAACAAGAATTGAATAACATTTCACAATGGGAACCATTAGTACATTATGAAAGAGACACATGTACCCTTAGTTCATGTGACACCAATAAGAGGTTACCAATTGTATGCATATGGTCTCTGACAGACCATGATGTTAGTTGGAACCATCCTTATTCCTTGCTAGTCATATGGGGGAATAGTATGTATTTTCCAATTTTCTAGAGCCTATATGGTATGTGCATTGTTGTTTCTTGTCTTAATACATGATAGATTATTTCATGTATTTTGTCTCACATGAATATTTAAATTTTGATATCATTACATGCTTGTTTCTGGATTTGGAATATATGGCTTGAAGTATGTGAAAATTCTCGGATTATTTAAAATAGGGCTTCAAGTTGACATATTTATATAATTTCTAGAAATATTTTTATACATCTAAGAATTGTGCATTCCTACTATTAAAATTTATATAGATTCTTTGGTGTTATCATAATGGCCTCAATTTATGACACCTGACATCTACTTGTGGGCAGCTACAGACCTAGTTTTTTAGAGTTGATGTAAAGGGAAGTGAATAATATAGAATGTGGACTACCCTTATGGTTTTTTGGGATAGTTCATAGGTGGTGTTTGGTCACATGGAGACCTAGTTTCTTGAATTTTCTTTGTTTTTCATTAGTCCATTTTGGATTTGTTTTCTCCCTTATTGTTTCCACATTGTACTCTATATTTTTATATTTTTTTTCTTATATACAATATTAGTTTTTGTTGTCATTATTTTACCCTACCCCATGACGGGCTGATTTGGGTAACTGGTCTGCATGAACCGAGTTAGTTTATTTTATATTTTACCATAGTCCTATGTTGTAGGGACCCATTTATAAACATGAAGCTTACCTGATTGTGTATATTAGATGTTTTACATTTATTTTATTAACTTGGTATTTCATTTTTACATTTAGTTATGAAACTTTTAGTTGTAATATTTGTACCTAACCATAATTTGATACCTACGAAACAAGAAACCAATCATTGGGAATCATGATATACTCATAGGTATATATAATGACATGATCTAGGAACTTTCCAAGTGAGTGAGGTCATAGTTCGTAAATGCGTCACGGGTAATCATTCTTTTACTATTATGTGCTTAATTGTTTTATGCATTTTTACTAATTTTTTTCCATGTAGGTGTTATTTATTTGGGAAAATAATAAAATTATTTCACTAGAATAAGATTTTTTCTAGTAGTTAGTATTGGTTAGAATATTAATTTACATTTTTTTATGAGATGATATGTTATTTTTACCCTAAGAGAGGTTATTGACTAAGACATTCATTATTTTCTTACTAAAAAAGAATTTATTTATTTAATAACATTTTATTATTTCCAAGATGAGTACTATTTTTTATTTTTGTATGAAACAACATGAGACTAAATTTTTTCTGATATGCACTTAAATTTTTCTGGATAAAAATAATGATTCAATAGTGATAAAATTAAAAATATTCTTTTTTTGATGGAAAAAATGGGAATAGTTTTCTTAATTAATTTCTTATATAATATGGTAAATGGGGGATTACAAGTGGAATTTAAATTTTTTCTCATTTTATGGATTTAGAATATGTAATGATCTATTCATTTGAGACTTTTATAAAATAATGATTTAAATTAATATTAGTAATTTATTTTTATTTTTTTATGAAAAAATTGATATTAGGTATTTTCTTCTAAATTAGATTTTTAAAAATAAATTTTTTATTGAGGATTGAAAAAAACTTTTCAATATAGTTATATTAAATTATTATTTTTTCTAATCTTGAAACAAGTGACAATTAAAGGATAGTAGATCCTCAGTAATAGTTATGGTTGGGAGAACAATGAGATGAAGGGGAATTTTGGGAATTAGAATCTTGAAAATTCATTTTTGTTTTCAATATTTTAGTATTTTAAACAATGTGTGTTGTGTATAATCATTTATATTTTTATGTTTTTAATAAATCTAATACAAGGTGAGTTTCATATCAGTTAAAATATTTATATATTATTCTAGTATTGGAATATCATGGATGATGATCGATTTCCGGATTAAGTATCTTATCATGGGTTTTCGTAATCACACACAAGAAGTGTGATGGTAATGTGGTTATGTATTGGTGTGATTGACATGGATTTCATATTTTATTATTTTTGTGGGATATTTGGATCATATTTTGTAATGTGTAATTTGAAATCAAATTGTTAATTTTTTTATGACATGAGGGATATCCTGGGATGCTCATAAGAGATATGGTCATAATTTAATGGTTTTAGGTGAATTTTGAAATTGTGGATTAAAAGGTTAGTATATAACATTGTTATTGTATAATAGAATTAAGAGTAATTTACATTTTTGTATGTATATATTAAGATATCCTAGATACAAGAAGTCTTATATTGGGGAGGTGGTATGTAACCATTCCCCATATTTAGTTATTCAAGGTTCTAATTGGTAATCACGGATGTTTTAATAATAGAAATATTCTAATTCTCTATTATATTTTAGAGTGTGGTTATATTTAATTGATTTGGAGTGTTTAGAGTCATATTTTGGAGGTAAATTCGGTGTGAGGGGAGTTTGGAAGGGAATTAATGGAGGTTGAAAAATGAAATTGTTAGCGGTTTCGGTATTTAGGTACCATTAAAACCCCAGGGGATGACCACTATAAGTCTGTTGTGGGCCACAAGAACTCTGGTGGCCTCATGGGAAGAGTTTTCTTAAATATTAATTAAGTAAAAAAATTTTATTTTTATTTTTATCTTTAAATATCTAACCATTCACACCTCTCACCTCATTATACCTCTTCCAAACACACTTATCAGTCTTTGTAACCACCTAATATAATTTTTTTCACCATTAATGAATGAAATCATAGTTCAGGTTGGTTTCATCAAATATGAGGATATGTAATCCATAATTACCTTCTCCTATCTTTTTAACGTTATCATCTTCATCCCCCTTATTGTAAAGTAATTCCATAATCTTAATTTCACTATCCATCCAAATAACTTAGATTCTTCATATATGGGTTATAAAATACCTGAATGAGTTATCTATCCATCATAATTCACTAATCTTAAAATATTATTCTTCCTAATTATTTATTTAGTATTTTCCAAATTTTATACCTTATGTTAGGATATTTAATCCCTAATACCATTATTGAATGTATTTTATATCATTTTTAGGGTTGTAATGCTTCCACTGGTGTGTGCATGAGGACTCTCAAAATATTTAATAGTTGTAGGTGGTTCAAAAATAATGTTAATTCATGATAAATTTAATTTAATTCATTTTATCAATATTTTTTGTAATACAAAAAATCAAAATATTATTGTTTTATGATGATATATACTTTTTCAATGGAAATCATGGTTTTATGTTTGAATTAATTTTCCTTAAATCATCCCTTTAATATAAGGAATATATTATTAATTTTAATGTTTTTGTTTTAATATCTAGTCAAAATTCATTGTGATAAATTGATGAGTTTTACTGTATGATTTTTGTATTGTTTTATTATCATATATGTTATTAGAATTTAAAATAAACTAGACCATTTTATTCATATTTGATGACTAAAATTAATATCCTTCACATTACATTTAACAAAAAATATCATGTATATTAGAAAATATGTTTCATAATTTGGATAATTACTATTCCTTATCCTTTAATAATTAAGTATGATCATAAATTGAACTAGTAATGTGATTACATAGAACATTGACTACAAATTCCTTATAGTATGTTTAGCCATTTTAAATCTATAATTATGGTTTGAGACAATACATATGTATTTAGGGGTTTTAAGAATTTTTATAAATTTTTATTGAAAATTATTTATGATTGTATTATAAATTTTAATATAACATTAAATTTTTTACCATTGAACACTTATAGACATATAATGTATGTTAAAATGACTCCTTTGGTGTAGTAAGTTGAGAAACCATTTTAGTGTGACTCTATTTTAAAAGAATCATCCATTATTGGGGTTTTAGATACTAATATTTATGAGATGATTGCTTCACACTTCAACATATAATAATTTTCAATCAACTATCATAATTTAACCAAAGTTAAGAGGTACATCATCTGTGCAATGATTCATGGGATGATTTTGAGTAAAAGAAATTATGTGATAACTAAACATAGTTGTTTTTTGGGTTTGGACCCTTTAGACATAATTTTTTTGAAAACTCAATTTTTGATTCATTTTAATAATGTCTTAAAGACACTCTAGCTTTTATAAGAAATCTATTTAAACTATGTATTGTTTTCTAAAAACCAGTTAATTTGTAAAATATGTTATATAAGGAATTTTTTAAAATATAATTTCTAAAAGTATAAATTTTTATGAAATAAAATTCCTTACATTTTTTCCATTAATTATATTACAAATTTGATAACAAGATTTGGAATTAATTTTACTTTCATGAGAGTACCATAAATATAGTACTAATGCTATCTATAACATAGTATTTTGGATACATCAGTTATGTATTTTCTATAAACAAAACTATACCAATCTTAACACTTGGTAATATTCTAATTCATTCCAGTTATCACACATATAAGAGTTAAATCCATGTATGGATCAGTTATATTGAACCATGAATTACCCCATGGAATAAAATATAACCTTTATAACTTTATTCAAATGGTGTAAAAAGAAAATAATGTTTTATAATATATGAAATATTTATCAGAATATTTTTAATTGTTAAATTACATAAGGGGACCGAAATTTTTGTTATTTCTTATTCTAAAACTAGTGAAAATGTAACATGATTAGTTATATGTCATAAAAGTATTTTTTTTTATTTCTATTAGTTGTGTTAGTTGTTTTGAAAGATTTTTTTAACAAACAATGACTATTTATCTTATGATAAAGAACATGATAGTTGTTTTCATTCAAATATCTTGAATCATGTAAACCACATTGATATTTCATAAGCATTTTAAAAATGGTATTTTTTATTTATATATATATTTATATAAATTACTATATTTACAAATGATAAAATACTATATTTTACACTCTTTCTATAATTTAAATAATTTGTTCAAAAAGAAAACAACATAATCCCTAAATCCACATATTTAGTGTCTTTGGACATAGAATACATATATGCTGTATTACACATTTTTTCTTCTATATCTTCTAAAAAATTATCTAACAATTTAGAGAAAAATGTTTTTATGACCTAAACCAATTGAATATTTGAAATAATAATTTATATTGGTTACGTACTGGTGAGGTATTGCGGGTGCCATAAATCCTAAATAATAATATATTCAAAATGATATTATATTTTATCCCAAAAAATATTTTCATGGGAATAATTGATTTCCACATACTAAAAATCTCAAATGGAATATATGATCTCATGATTTCTTCTAAAATTGGGATTTTATTATTGGATTCATGTAACAATCATTCACTCCATAGTTTTTGAGGCTGAGCGGTCGCTAATGGGATCATTAATTAGCCAGTTTGACCTATTAACCAATGACTCACCAATTTAACATTCTATTATTTAATTTTTTGGTTGTCCACCATAATCCCTAAAATTAGTTGGGGATTGGGTTAGTGGTAAGCACCTCGTAATCCTACATGAAAAATGTGGGTTCAAAACCCATTGGGCCCAGGTTAGTGTAGAAGTACTATAGTGGTACAATAACAGCGGCAGGTTTAGTTGATCGACGGGAACTGTAGTGGCGGTAGGGCACTGTAACAGCGGCGGTACTATGTGGCACTGTAGCATGCGGGTTACTATTCACAGAATGGGCATTGGGCCAAAAAATTGGGCCTGTGGGTTTTGTAATGGGTACATTCCCACTGGGCCTTCGGGCTATGTATTGGTTCTCCCTCTACCCAGTTAAAAGAAGTCTTTGCTTTGATTTAATAAAAAATGAGGCTTCATCCCCACTCTTTTAAAAAAACCATAATCCCTAGAAATAGTGAGTGATATAACATAAGGTTATTTTTGAAATATTAGGTTTTCATATATTGATGGAGTTAAACTAGTCATCATAATTTGCAATTAAAACCAACACAAACATGGTCTTTATCAACTATAAATAAAAATTTATAGCATTTATTTTTTATTTGATGTTTATCTGTTCATTGTAAAATCCATGAAATTTGTTTGAATTATAAACTCTATACTATGAAATTCAATATAGTAGTTTTTATTCATTATAATTAAAAACTATTATGATTTATCATATCAATGATAATTAATAAATAATCCTTATTCCATGTAAATTAGTATATTGAATAATAATATCCATAAAAATTTTAATTATTATTTTATGGAATTGATAATGTTGAATAGTGAATGATGGGAGGATATCTATCTCTCTATATCCCATCAATAATATTCCAATATTATTGAAATGAATGAAAACCAATGGGATTGGTGTTAATGTAGATGGAATCTTATGGTTTCATAGTTGCTCAGAAAATAGTAAGATGGTAGTGGAATGGTGGATTGAGCTTCGAGAGGTGACATAGTGAGAGGGTGAAATAAAAACATTAGCACACCATGATAATGATTAGAATAACATAATGTTGGGTAGCCCTAGTATGAAGAGGTAATAATGGCATGAGGAACTAGTGTAACATGACTCATTAGAATATTTTATGTAGATATGGTGATGGGGTGTTTCATGATGACAAAGGTTGGCTATAATGGTGACTAGTCTTGTAGGTACACAATGACCATATGAGAAATCATTTCATAAAGTTAATATACAAGTGGGGTGGCATGGTCACCCCCATCCATCTGATCCCCCAAGATTAAATAATAAACTACCATTTCCTAGTCAGTGGGAAGGATAATGTCATCTAACCCCATTAGGACTTGTGGTGTGCAACCTAATACATTGTCTATGAATCCTAGCCACGTGGCTTGGTGACTGACAGAATTAGGAACTGAATGATGGAACCAACCCATGGATTGAGGAAGAACTCAATATATTTTTCTTTTCCACATTACCATGTTCTTTCCCATATATGCGGTTCTGTAAAACAAATAGGGCATATCCTCCCCCACCCAACACACCATGTGGTGCACCCATGGGCTACTACATGGCCTTATTTTTATAGTTAAGGTGTTGCTCTCTACTTTTTTCAATGTGAATTAGTTTTTGGAAGATAAATAGACTATCCTGAGTTATTTGTTTCATTTGTATTAGGCTAGAATCATTAGTTCCTCCATCAATGATAGTTTACATAGATAGATAGGAAATTTTAGTATTACATAATTTATGCCTAATAATGGGATTTATTCATGACTAACAGAGTTCCCACATGGTTTCAAGTACTCCCCATCATCTATTTTGTACTTATTGGTGAGGCGTAGGTACATTATGTTACTAATAGAGTTTCATTATCTCTCTCATTAGTTACACTATACTCGTTCCCACTATGTGTTATTCTTATAAACTTTTTTCTACTTGGTAAGACCCAGTTTCTCTTATTATGAAGTTAAATACACCCAATTATTATATTTTATACTTTAGGTGTAGATCATCCACTAGAGTTCACTTCCCTTATTGAAAAAATATTTTCCCTTGATATGGTGTCAGACCCCCAAGTGGTTTATGTGATGTGATGTCTGTTGATCACATCCTTATTTGATATTTTAGGAAGGGATAATACACACCTTATTGACTAATATCTTTGTTCATGTTGTAGCTTAATCATTATGTTTCTAAAATATTGACATGGTATCTATAATTTGGGAATATTGGGTGTGCCCCTACCTCGGTGGACACACATACTTCATTGATAAATGGTTCATCCAATATGGAATTAAATGGTAATGTTTAATTTAGAGAGGTTGATCAAATAAAATGATTTCATAATTGTGAATCCTCATGAAAAACATGGTTACCAGATGGTGTGATGTGTATATTGTATTTATACATTAGGATTTTTTATAATTTTAGTACTCTGACTAACCCTAGTTTTTCATGGGATACTTCCCTCATAAATTGATGTTGAGTTGAAAAAGACATCTTTGTATACCTAATCCTTCTAGTGGTTGAAAATATTCATATATTTCTTTTCCATCCTCCTAATTTTATGTAATTTGAAAAAAAAATGATCATAATTTTCTATTTCGTTTCCATTATGGTATCAAGGGGTTCTATAGAGTCTTTTTATATTCACCCTCGTATGGGCTTTGTGCCCTCATGAGTTTTGTTTTTAAAAATTATGAAAAATTTATTTTTGTGATTGGTATATGTGGATTTGGAAGTCCTTATTTTGAGTTAAATATACTAATACCTAGAGATATAAAGTGTATTATAGTCCTTCATGAGGGTGTTAATGACTCTTATAGAAAAATATTGATAAACAGATGAACATGGATAAGAACAATTTTCTTGAACTTATGTCTGTTAAATTCATAGGCTTTTCATATCTATAGTTCCATTGATATTTATCTATGGGGAATTATTCTTGTATTTGTCTTCTCATCCTTGTATTGTTTGAAATTATATATTATAGATTTATTTTTTATGCATGTGTTTCTATTTATTTTTTTCATTGGACATACATGTCAATTTCACATTGATATTTTCTAAGGCTTTTCAGATTGTGTGATATGCCAACGTCGTGTTTCTCACCATATCATGGATTATTGAATGTGAGATTTGGGGTCCCCAAATAGCATATTTCCAACCCAAGAGTAGACTTGGTGGGTTATCTTTTCTCATAGTGTTATCTATGTTTTCAAGTACTGGGGATGATGTCTGGAGTGAGTAGTCATGTGAGGATATTTTTGGACATTTGGAAAAAGATATTTAGGTGGCCTTGGATTTGGTTTCCAATATAGGTATATTTTAATTAGTGTGATTATTTATATATCATTTCTATAGGACTTCAGTAACCTATTAGTAAATCCATATTTCTAATACATTGTAATAGGGTATAGGATAGTTAGTAAATTCATCATAAAATGTTTAGTTATAATGTATTTTGTCCTTCATATTCAATTCATACTTATATAATATTCCCCTTATGGTTTTATCCAATAATATATAGGGTTATAACTATTGATAACCATATTTTGACTAGAGGTAAGCTTGTGGTGACCGCTACCCATTGTTGGGACTCTCATCAAAGGTTACTGGGTGGTTAGGAGTTTTGTCCACGATTTCATTTAGACATATCGCATCAATGAAATATATTGTATTTATATCAACTATTTTTAGTTCACATATTCATATATAGAGGACTTTAATTTTCACTTTGTTGGATGTGATTACCCATAGGATAGATATGATGTGAGCATCTTGTGGATATAAGTCTCATGTGATTGTGATAAGATCCTTATCCTCTGGGGATAATGGTTTTTTAGAACATGTGACTTGTGTTTTCATCTCATTCCAAATATGTCCAACCAAATGTTTTATTTTTTTATTATTTAATTTTATATATGGAATGGTTATCTTTTAATTGATAATGTTTTTAATAAATACATGATGGTATTTATATATTGTTGTTTGAGTTTAAGAACATAATTGAGATGGAAATTTATCAAAGGATGTTGGAGACTCTAATGAGAAACATGACTATTTCCATTTATCATTAAATGTCCATGAACCTCTTTATGTAGTCCTTAGATATGTTTAATTATAAATTTTTTCATTCTTATATGATCAGATATAAACTCTAAAAAAATAAATTTCTTACTAGTGTTTTAATCTAAATATTTATGGAAGGTGTTCACTATGGGTTTGGGAGTAGGATAACATTTTTACTAAGGATAACTATAGTGATTCTATGGAAAAACTCTTGGTCAAACACAGTTCTATAAATCTTTTATTTTCGGATTGAAGTTTATGGGCTAGTGGGGATGACATTTTAATTATAAATAGTGTCATATAGGAGAAGATGGATAGGGATGATGCTACAACATTCTTCCAGCCGCACCACCATGGGTAAGTTCTATTTAAGTATGGGGTGATGACTTCCATAGATAATGAATGAAATAATGGTGGATGAATATGGCCAGAAATTGAAACTTATATATTATATTATTATTTGGTTCATCATTTTTGGCTCATTTATACTAGATAGTATAATCATTATTTTTTCTATATGTACAATATATTTAAAATTTATTGATTCATATGGTTACCCAATCATAACATAGATAAATATTTCATCATTTTTATGAATATAAAAAATATAATACAATTATATACACCCCAAAATAATAATGTTTTAGTCTATTTAAAAACATTTATACACAGAAAAATGGATTATACAATATTAACATGAAATGGAACTTTTAACTTTATAACTTGGAACTTTAATAGGCTTATCATAATTAAGATCGTTTTTATCATTGTTAAAATGAAACATAAGAAATGGCGAGCTTAGATGCATATCAAGGTTAAATAAGGGAGATATGAATCAATGGCCATAAGTAAGAATATGAGTATTAGAACACTATCACAACAAAATAATTTCATACCTCATAAATTCATAGATCATAAATTAGTATTCATAACCAAAGGTTTTTAATGGAAAATCAAAAGTCATAAGAGTGCATAATCATTAATAATAAAACATTATACATGAAATTGTATCGTGAAAAATTAAATGCATAGAAACATAAGATTATAACATTCTGAACATTTATAAATAGTAAATGGTATACTCATTTAGATAAGGATATAATATCATGTCACCGTATAAACTTATAGAATTTAAACAAGGACAATATATAAACATATTAAAATAAAACTAGGCCCAGACATAAGGTTTTGAATATGAAATCTGGTTCACACGTACTGTAGTTTTGTCATGATTTGTCCATATTTAACCAGTGTAGAAGATGAATATAACAAACCCACTCATCATATATATATATATATAAACAATAAATTTTCAACAATATCGTAAAAGAAAACTCATCATTTCATCATCGTATAGACCATGGATAAGAAACATTGCTTAAAAAGATTTCATTTCAACATACTTAACACATATACATGTAACATGTTTCATAGATGAATCCATAAAATTTTTCAATCATAAATTATCTAGAGAAAATAATATGACTGTATCATTGGATCATATCCCGATGAAAATATATGAAATATATTTTGATTTTATCATTGAAGAAAGATACCATTAAAAGATCAATGGAATATTTCATGAGGAAAATGTTATTTTCACTTTAAAATTCCTTATTAAAAATAAAAAAAAATTAATGAAAATTTAGGAATATATTTTCATAAAAAATAAACATAGATTCTTATAATGTAATATTCAAATTAAATATTATTCATGAAGGAAGGGAAACCTACTTATGTGGAATATGTTAAAACATAGATTTTATTCACATCATTGGTAAATAATAACTATTTCAAAAAAAAAATGAATATTTTGAAACCATTTTATTGAAATTAAAATATTGGTTGAAATGAATTTGTTAAATCATTTTATAATCTTAAATACATTCATGAAAATATTTTAAATAAAACATGGACATGGAACAAACATATTCCCATATAAAGAGTAAATAATTTCGGTTTTTCTTAAATAAATTCTCAACAAATTTAAGTACCAAAAAGTCGAAAATGATAATATTAAATGGAAATTACATGAATAAATACCAGATAATAAAATATATGGATTTAAAGGATAATATTTATAAAATTTCCTTCATTATATATTTATCATAGGCAATCTCCAAAAGAAATTATATTTTCACATAAACCCTTATCGATTTGGTAATGTTCCAAAAAAACATAGAGAAAATGATAGACATACATGGATGTCTAATTTCCTATAATTGTAATGAAAATAAAAATTCAATACATATACAATATTCATATGAAGTACACTTAAGAAACAAGTGGTGAATATGTCTTATGTATTATATAAATATATGTTATATGAGAATCTCTTACCCCATGTTTTGTCTGGATTTATATGATTTAAAACAACCTATATGATAAGTATAGATTATATATATATATTATATAACCATATTATTATATATCTGTCCATATAATATTTAATTAAAACATCTTATCACCCTTTTATTAGATATTATTTATTTTAACCACATATCAAGGTGATAACAATTTCATTTTCAAGCATGTTTCAATTTAATTATTTGTTCATATTACGTTGATCATGGTTACACCATCTCAAACCTTGTAGCCATTTAATATTTATCACTATAATAATTATATACACTTTTTTAACAATTTATATAAATTCATGAGTAAAAATGAATTGCATCACTTTGTGGAGACCAAAATTCGGACATATAGACAAGTGATGTTTCCAATTTTCTATGGATGAAAAAAGAAAGTTAAATAAAAATTCATCTTCCAAGAATAATTATTATTTCATAAGTATCATATAAATTCATAAAATACTTCTCTTCTACTAAACATGTAAATTGTAAATTAAATTCAAATCTCTTCACTTCATGGAGGTTTTTGTATATATGTATGCATGAGCGACACTATGATTTCACAATTCTTGGATAGTTAAAAAGGTAGATACGATATTATATTTTAGAATCATATATATTTTATAAATTCCACATATAGAAATAAAATCCCATATAATAACCAATTGTGAATGATGAGGATGGAAAAAGAATCACATCACTATGGGGAGGTTGCAGTCCATACATACAGACATGGGATTATTGCATTTCCCATTTTAAGGAAATAATGTGTAAAATTGTTGTTAAATAATAATAATAAAATATTATTACACATTAATATACTAGATTTATAATGTTATAATGGGTAAAATATGATTATAATAGGTGGAATAAGAAATAAAACTAAAAGTACTTGACTAAGATCTATTCCTCTTTTTTGGGAAACCTTCTTCTATAATTTATCTATATCAATGAAAGGTTGGTATTATGATAATAAGGGAATTATATTATGAGGTAAGTAATGTTAAAGATAGATTTTTTTAGTTATTTTCTAGGAAAATAGTCTCTTATAGGGTTGATAATAGAGTATATATGGTTCCCATTCCTAGTGACTGAAATGATACACATGCAATACATAAAATATTTTAATATAATAAGTTATTTTTCATGTAATACAGGATTAAATAGAAAAAAAGTTTGAATGATAATATATTTATTGGTAAAAATCCTCTCAAAAACTAAAATTTAGATTGGTTTATGTGGTATTTTAAACCATATCTTATTTTAACCAATTCATTAAA
Organism: Viscum album; assembly: GCA_963277665.1. NCBI lineage: Eukaryota > Viridiplantae > Streptophyta > Magnoliopsida > Santalales > Viscaceae > Viscum > Viscum album. The sequence continues at coordinate 97,621,842 of OY728141.1, read as the reverse complement.
TAATTTTAACCTTAGCCGTAGTAACTATATTTTCATTCGTAATGGGTATTGAATTTATTTATAAGGTAAATATTTTTTAAAATACTATATTTTACATTTCTTTTAGAAACCATATTTTCCCTTCTTTCCTCCATGTTCATGAGTTGCGCCAAGTTGGGTAAAAGGATGTTGTCTTTGAGTTGCTCATGGAAAGTTTAAGGTCAATTTTGTTTTCTTAGAAAAAAATTTGTATCCACACCATATAACTCAAGAATATGATAAAGGGTTTCATCTATGAGGTATATTATACGGTTATGATATGGTGTTATTGGTGATGTAGGTCTAAAACATAACTGAAGTAGTGAAGGGGGTTTCAAGAATGTTACATCATGGTCTATGGGAGTTATGGTCATGTGGTAAATACATCTCAAAATTGAAAATGGGGTTTGAATGGGGATTTATATAAGGTTTTAAAGAATAATTAATCCTCTAAATATACTTGGTATATAGACATCTTCCTCAACCCTTATCTTGCATCTTTCTGGGTTATCCAAAAGGTTATACAGAGACCTCTATTCTGCAGAAATCATCCCTATGATTCTTCAAGTCATGTTACAATAATGTTATACACTATATACTTCATCATTTCAATATTGAGATCAAATTATGTTGATCTTATATGATAAATATCTCTCCCTGTGCCGTAGTGGATTTTTTCTGGTGCTTTTAACACTATAGTTCTATTCCTATACCATTGTTGTTCCTTCCATGACACCACTATGCTATAAAAACCTAACCTATTCCAGGGATGTATTCTTACATTGTAACACAATATATTAAGAATCTCCCTTACTCTATGGTTATAGTATCTCATTCACCTCTATTCTATAACAGCTTTCTTGCACTATGGAGAATCTAATTTTTTTTAAAAATACATTTATTTTTTCTGATGATCTCCTTTGGGTATGATTTTAATCTAATCTTTTGAATTTTATATCCTTTTATTACTATATAACCACTTTCATGTTTTATTGGATTTCATTCCATGATTCCTTGGTGTTCGATCATAGTTTCGGTGACAATTCCTTAAACAAACCTTGAGGTTGACATTAAAACATGTATGATAAGAAGTTCCTTACTCAATTGGGATCTCAATTACACATTCTACCATTATATGACTACACATGGTGTATAACTAATAGTAATTATATATTCTCATCACATGTTGGTGTGTCTATAATAGCGAGGAATTCCATTATATTTGATTTCAAAAGTATTGCTATAGTACCTTGCTGTCATGTTTGATCATGATTGCATGTTTTTTTGTGGATACATTATTATTCATGTTTATATATTGTTATTGACTAGTATTAATACCCATATATTTTTATGACCATTTCCTTTTGGATTGTGATTGGTACTTTAGATACGTATAACTTCACAAGATGTTAATTCCTTAGATGGGTAGTGTGCATGGTTGGAGATGATGACAATAAATGGACTTGAGTATTGTGTTGGGGCATGATGTCCTGGGGGACTAACACAATGAATCCTGCTTGGTACATGATTGTATAGGGTCAAACCATGGTGCATAGTGGTCTAATGGGTATACCCAAGTAATTGATGGGGTATGATGTTCTCAGGGCCTCAGTTTTGATAGCGTTGGGATACAAAATTCTGGAGGCATGATCCAACTCAATAGCCTACAATCATCGATAGATGAATTTTGAGAATAATGATTTAATTTTTCCAAATGACATTTCTTGATTATCCTTATAGAAAAGAGCCGATGTATGTTTTCCAGGGTGTCTATGGAAGCCTGGTGAGTGCACTATCACTCAAATTTGAATTGTATGTTTATTCTAGTTACACATTTATTATTGATTTGGGATACAATTTTTATACGTGAGTAATATAGGTTTATAATGCATTGATGGTTTCCTATTGAGTCTTGTACTCATCTCCAACTCTAGAATTTTGGTGAAATTGTATATTTCATGAGGGATCTGATGATTCGAAGGGGCCCTATGGTGGACTGATGAGCAGATAATTACAGAGCTAGTGGAAAAACATGATGGACTCATAGGGATCATTTCATTATCTATTTATTTATATATGAAATTATTTAATTGATATGATCACTAATTTTAGAGAACCTTTTAGTTTTATTATATGTGTGACAAGTATTTATTTCCAACTATTTACTTTGTTTAATTACTAGATTTTCTGTTATTTATTATTGATCCTATTAAAGGATATTAATGGTATAGTCTCCATAATGATGGACTCGGCCCCTCAATACTCTTTGCTAGCCTCTAACATATTGGGAGGAACACATCAGGTTATGTGACACCTAGAATCAGTGTTGATTATTTGGGTCGAGGTGTTACAAATCTGAATCATAATATCCTGACACTATAAGTTATTTCATCCCTTTCCCTTTATTTGGGATTTCTTAAAAAGGATATTGGATGGTTGAGAGTAAAATATAAACACTATGATAGTTTATATCCAATGTTGTATAGTGGACCATCGAGTTTCCTTATTTTTGTGGAAATTTTGTATTTGTATTTCTATAGAACAAATTAACCTTGGGTGATGTACAAGATATTGATAAGTGATTTATGAGATCACTTGAAAATTCATGAATCATGACTTGGAATAGATCTTCACATGACATATATATATGTAAACGTATTAAATTTTTTCATTGTATTTTTTAATTGAATTCAAGGATTATTTGTATCTTTTATAGATAGTTCCCCCTTGTGGGATATATCAATGTTTCCAAGTGACTTCAATCTATATTTAATGGTATTAATTAGTTCAAGTGAGTATGATATTGTGTTTTTATATAAATGAAGACTATGAATAATGTAAAAGGTTTTATACCAGGGTTAGGGAGATGAGTTTATACTATTTGTTATGTGTAGAATCATAAGAGAACCCTTATGCAATCCATTGTTGGATCTTCGATCTGTATGTGTTTCTAATATTCCATCTATTGTGGGAGATTATGTCTCACAAATGTTTTCTAGGAATTCAAACTGATCATGGTTATCTAGAGAACATTTTCACTCCTCCTCCGGTGGTGAAGGAAGTGGTCCCATTCTAGCCTATACTATGATGTATGGTCGTTTACACCTGGGATTTATATTTCAAAAATCCTCATATATTTCAGGGAATATGAAAACCACACAATGCTGAGGACTAGGTGGTCATAATATAGTTTATTTTTGAATTTTTTGAGATTCTGATGTGTAGCAAACAAAATATGATTTGGATTATATTGTAGACATCCACTAAGATTTTGTGGGGAGTTGTGGGACTTGACAGATGGTGTGATGAACTTTTTATGTGAGTCCATTAAGGAAAATTTTGGGAGTGTCTTCCCCTAAAACTCTAATCATTTTCTAAGAAGACCAGTTTAAGGGATTAAAGAATGGTTCCATGATTGTATATTCTTACTCAGTTTTTTATTGAGATTCTCAACATCACTCCAATTATAGATGGTAATGAGGCCCAAAATTCTAGGATGATTGAAATATGACTTCGTCCCATCCAAATATAGTATGTTTACGGATTCAACCTTGATTTGTACTCAGAGGATCAATGGAAGAACCTAACTATTGGGAGGATTAATGAGGATGGAAGAAAAGTAGGTATTTTTCTACCATTCACTATTCACATTGGTGGAACTCTTATGGATAACATGAGTACCTCTTCTGATGGTAGAAGAGAAATTCAAGGGACATGTTGTAGAGTAATGGAATGAATTTGAAGTAGAGTTTAGTCTCATTAGTTAATTCTAGAGGTGAACCATAGTTCATTAAATGTGGGTTGTTCAGACACAATAGTGAAGTATTTCTAACACCTCAGAAAAAGTGTTATGAATGTGGAATAGTGGTCCATCAATAACATAAATTCTATAGAGAATTATGGTCAGGTTTCTAAAGAGGTTGATGATAGGCATGAACATCGACCCATGGAACCATCTAGGGTCCTTTGTAGTAGAATCAGACAATCATACACTATAGAGACTTGTTTATAGAGTTGATATTGATTTCATGTATATTGTGGATCAAATTATAGTAGATGGTGGGGATGTGACATCCAATATTTGAGGTATGTTTTTGATCACATACACCGTATATAATACTATGTTTGACATTGATTCTTCCCATTATTTTATATCTTCCCAACTAGTTATGGGACTTCATATACTGGTCAGGTTAACATTTGAGTTTGTATCCCTTGATATAAAATTTGTAAATGAATGTGGACCAAAACCCTCAATTATGTTAGTGAATTATAGTTGTTATTATATATTTTAATCTATGGGAGCTCATGATTTTGGAGATGATAAAATTTCATTTGATTCTATAAATGGATTGGATAACTAGATTTTGATATCACATTGGATTCTATAAAAGTCAGGTTTCATTCACTTCTCCTAAATAATAGAAGTTCTTGATGGAAAGAAATTAAGAAATAAGATGTGGAAGATCTAAACTAGGATTGAGTAACCTCTTAAAAATTACTAAACATATTGTGCGGTTTTCAGTTTAGGGAGGATAAGTGATGATCCCAAATATTCTTCGTCATGTCGTGGATCAGTATTCATATTTATTTCTAGCTATATTTATAGGAATTCATAAGAAAATAAGAGTTTAATTTTAGATAGATCCTATACTAGAAGGAATACACATTTTGATACCCCATATCATATTATTCCATCCAAGATAACATAGCTAATGTCCCATATAGATGACTTAGAGAGAAATGGATTTATTAGGACAAGTACATTACCCTAGGGTGAACCTATGTTGTTCACCAATAAGAGGATGCTAGTCTTTGACTATGAAAATATTATTGAAATATGAAACAAGTGATAGTTAAAATTATATATCACTTAACCAGTATTGATGATATATTTTATCAATTACCGGGATCATATTGCTTCTCAAAGATTTATCTTTTATCTTACTATTAGTAGCTACTTGTTATAGAGGATTACATTCTAAAGACAGTGTTTCAGAGTATGTATGGGAATTATGATTACTTGGTGATGATGTTTAATCTAATGAACATGAATAAATTATTGACGTCCTTTATGAACAAGATCATCCACCAAATATCTATACTTGTTCTTCATATTAATCATTGAAAACATCCTCATTTACACAGAGAAACTAGATATGAATACTTGGTTCCCCAAGATAGTCCTATGTATGCTTTGAACACAAATTTATTACACCATGATATTAAAGTGTGAAATATGGATTCGGGAGGTGATGTTACTAGGACATGTGGTGTCTGAGAAAAGAATATCTATGGACCTAGAGAAAGTTGATGATGTTATTTCCTAGAAACATCCTCAAAATGTGTTTGAGATTAAAATGTTTTCTCGGATTAATAGGGTACTAATAATGGTTTTTCTGAAATTTATCCTAATTATCAAAATCCGTAAAAATACTAATGAATATGTGAGTAAAATTACCATGATTCTACCAGTTTGAAAGGAATTATTTGAGATAATTTGATGGTCGATGATATATCTACTACTAAAACTCTTTATGTTTGGGATTTGTTATACTGTCTATAGTGATACATTAGGCATTGGTCTGGGAGTGGTGCTGATGTAGAGAGAATATTTATTAGACTATGGTTCGTGTCATCTATAACCCAATGATGGGAAATATCCTACATATTATTTGGATCCATATTACATGGTATACTCTTGGAAGTACTAGTGATAGTATCTCTTCAGCAAGAGGTTTCTTATCTGTACTGACCACAATATCATTCAATATATCTTCACTTATAGAGACCAAAAACTAAGTCAGAGATGTTGGGTGGATTTTATGTACATTTTATCTATTGATATATAGTATTCATCATGAAATGTTACCATTCTTGTGAATTATCTTTTCCATAAGACACAAGCTGAGTAAGATTTCGGAGAGATTCCTTTAGAGGAGTAGTGACGCTTGAAGAAAATATTGACTGATTAGAGGATGGATGCTTTCAATTATATAGGTATAATGACATATTACCATTTAGTGATTTGATCTTTTATAGTTAACCACTTGATGATTAGATAATATTTATACATAGAGTGTTTAATAATGAGGGAACAACTAGTTAGTGGTGAATCGATACCCATAATGAAATTGTTTGACAATGATGCAATCCAGGAACATGAGATATTATTAGAAATTAAAACCATGAGAGGTTATCTAGTGAGGTATTAACATACATTTATATGTGAAGTACATTGTTGTGTGATGATTATGTACCAAATCATTTGACATCATTTATGGTTTTTAATGATGTAGATGGAAATTGATGTATTCTTTTCCTAGAGGCTCTACCCCCATAAGTTAAAGGTCATGAATTATAACCCTAATATGGTTTTCTAAACACACATTCAATACCCATGTGGAAGTTGGAGGATTTCGTGAGGGATTTTTTGATGGAGTTACCCCTGGAGCACAAGAATTAATGACCCTACCTAGGTGGGTGTAGATTTCCAAATTAAAGCTTCCCAAATTCTACTGATCCAATAGATGCACAAAGTAGGGAATCTAGAAAAGATATACGTCCTTGATATACTAAACATACATAGTGTTCTGTTGATAATTATTTGGGAGGAAGATGAATGCTTCACATTTTAGTCTTGGAAGGGCATATAATAGTCCCAACGTAATCAGTTGATACTCAACACAAATTTCCATACTCAAATATGAGAATAGTCTAAGTGTACTATATATATTATAGGATATGAATTATTATTATGTTCATGAATTTTGTGGTGATTTGAATTATCACCCAACCATTTTTATGTTCATGTACATTATTAGTTTCCCAGATTCTCATTATATAGAACCTTATAAGAATACTTATAGGACTTCTTCTCCTTCACTACAAATTTCTTTTGATGTAGGTGGGATAATAGTTGTAGGATCATGTTTGGTTGAGTAGACCTCTTAAAAGGTGTATATAATTCAAAATAGGTTGATCACAACTCAAAGTAGATATATATCATATATCGATCATAGGAGGAGACATTTTGGGTTTTCTCTAGCTGACCATAATTATTGAGAGACTACTTGGTTTGGAAATCGATGTATGAGTAATAAAGTTATGCTTGAAATCCATTTTATACCATTCAAGATAATCCAATGGGACCAAATAGTAGTGTATGATAAGGATATTCCTTCTCATTACCAAAATATGCATAATTATTTTCATGTGTCATAGATCCGGAGGCACATAGCTGATCCTATATATATCGTTGAATACAAGGACATTGAATTAGATCCTGATGTATATTATAGGGAGTGTCCATTTTAGATTGTATAATATAGTGGGAAGTCCATTGATATTTAATAATACCACTTTTTTTGGATTCAGTAGTATTGTAAGAAAAATTGGGAAAGGCATTCATAGTGATAGGATGATATTTGATTTCAGTGTACTATGTTGACCAATCAGGAACCAGAGAGATGATTATTAAGGATGAGAAGTGTTTATGGGTATGAAATTCAATAAACCAAATTTTATTTTCATTAATAAAAACCATGATTTCCTTAATTCATATTTGTTTTTAAGATGGACAATGTCATATAAAAGATTATTGGCAATGAAGAGGTCATGGAATTTTTAAGGTGAGTTTTTTATTTTTCTAAGCATAGAAGTTGGCACCATGCGGTAGTCCTCATGAACACATAATAGAGTAGAGACATATGAAAAATAGAATTTGGCTTGATCGTGGGGTTATTTATAATTTACTGTTTCATAACAACTATTGTTGTAGAGGGGGTGTTTGATAAAGTTGTAACATGGTGTCTTATACCATTCCTAGAACCCCTTATTCGTATATGTTACAAATGGGTTTTCCAACGTGCTATTATTTGGGAGTTTTGGATATAAATGAATAAGTTCTAGAATTTATTCTGGGAATCCATATCAGAATTAAAGGGGGAGTTTTGATGATTATTTATGAAGGGTTTTGTTATGTAATTAAACCACCAAGGATCCATTTCATATACATGTTATTTCACTATCACCTGATATTATTTTGGGAGGTTTGAAAAGATGTACAGAGAAATCCATACTGCATACCCCATCCTTAAAACATAGTGGGGAATGATATAGTGAAGGTTAACCCTAAAAACTTCTTCATTTTTTCACATATATTGATAAATAGTGATTTTTAATGACACATTAGTCTCCCTACACTACTGTGTATGTTTTCCAATGTTTTTCCACATCACAGATCCCTATTCTATGCTAGTGGGTTCCATCCAGTAAACCATTGGGAGATAGTGGACTCTCGTGTAATGAATATTTCTTCATCCCACACACCTATAATCTTTAGTGGTACCACCTGTGTTGTATTGGTAGTTTCTAGTACACCTCCACACCAAAATACCTTTCGGCATCATGGTGCCTCAAATTTTTTATATAACCTTCCATTTTTTCCAAAGATGAGCTTCAGAAAATTATTGTTTCTACCAATTTTACTTTTATTTACCTTACTATATAACCCTTTTCACATTGGTTTTTATTTGGTTATAGGAGACCTTTTCATGCAATTTTATTCAGGTTGGTGTGAGAATGTGGTTCGGGTGACAAAGCCTTCCACAAACCTTGACATTGACATCGAAAACCATGTCATGTGAAGTTCCTTACTCTCTTGGTCTTTCCCTTGAACATGTTTCCATGATGTTGCAACATAATAATTCATAACTAATGATGATTCTTGATTGTTATTTTATGTGGGTCTATGTGTATCCATGATACCTACCATGATATTTGGTTCCCTGACTATTGAAAGAGTAACTTGTTTCCATTTTTTAATAGAATTTATTGTTGTTATGTGTTGCTACATTATTTCTCAGGATTATATACTGTTATTGGATTGAATTCATACCTTATAAAGGTTTTTACCGTTTACATTGAAGATTTGATTAATAATAGAGAGTGGTGGACCATCATGTGATGTAATTCTCTTAGAGGGGGAGTATGTACATATTATAAAAATGATTATTGTACAACATTTAACATATTTGGGGCATGATTTTAAGGGATACAAACCCAAGAGAGTGTGTTTGGGGAAGGTTGATATGGGGCCTCAACCATAGGGAATAATGATATGGGGGCCTATCTTATGTTAATGATGAGGTATGATGGTCTGTGGGCTTGACATGTCATAGTGTTAGGATAAAATGGTATGTAGGACTAGTCCTATTTGATGCCTTACAATCACCGAGTTATATATTTTATTATTAGTTCTTTACTTTTCTCTATATGACATTCCTTTATTATCATTCTAGAATAAAGACCAAAATGGTATGGTTGGAGGTCTATTGAAACTTGGTTAGGGAAGGACCACATGATTTTGGATTTTATGTTTATGATCATTACAAACATATTATTTTATTGGAATACACATTTTATACTTGATAACTGTACATTAAATATGTATTGGGGAATCATAATAAGTCTTTTACTCACACCCTATTCAGACATCATGATGCACTAATTGATTTCATGATGAATCTATATAAGGTAAAGTTCCCAATGATGGATAACATTTTCAAGGAGTACAGAGAATGTGGTGGACCAGGATAGACTCTAGGTGACCCATTATTTTTATACTTATTTTTGAACATCTTTATATACGAGATAGGCTCACCAAATTAAGAAACGATATTAGTTTAATTACATGTATGATTGTTATTTATTCTGAGGTTCTTAATTTGGATATTTATTATATTATTTTTTAGTTATTATTGATTGTATGATATGTTAATGAGGGTATAGGCTCCCCCATTTATGTAATTAGACCCTCACATATAGTTGGAAGGCTCATGCATACGGGGAGGCACGCATGTGGTCTTGTGACTCTCTGGTTCGATAATAGTGGTTTAGGTATGGGTGTTTCAAATTGGATCCCAAATGGAGAACGAATGAAATTTTTGAACATATACCACCCATATTTTCTAACTTCAATAGTTTTTTTCAGAATACATTATTCATTATTATTGACCATATAATTTACGTGACATTATAACTCTTCCAAAAATATTAGATAATATTTATCAAAAATTATTTTTTCTTCTGTTTGGTCAAGCAACAAGTCAACATTTTCTATGTGTTTAAGGTAATTATACCATCCCTAAAAAATTAAAATAAAATAATAATAATAAATACATTATTTTAATATAAAGTTTATATTTATTTATAACATCTTCTTATATCTATGGGAACATATTAGAGAAATTAAAAGCTAGAGAGTGACATTTTGAAAATTTCATTCACTTAAAATAACATAGCGATGTTTATCAAATAAAAATAAAACACAGATCACATATTTTAGAATATAGAATTGGGGTAGTAAAATTAAAAACATCTAATGAAGTATTGGAATGTGAATGGATTATAATAAGTCTTATTATATGTTTTATAATTGTTTATCTCATTTCACTCTTAATCGAGGTGAATGTTTTTTATCTCTATTACTATTCATAATGCCTCAAAATAAAAGGGACATATTTACCAAATTTTAAAATTGTAATTATAATTGTGGAATAAATTTTTTATATATAAATTTTCTTTCGGTTAATGAAATATGTTTCAATAAAAATATCTAAATGTTATTGAAATTCTATTTATATTAAGTTTTCTTTCAAAAAAAATGAACTTTTATCAAAATAAAATATAATGAGGATAGATAGGAAATTTGTTTTATTATTTTTAAAAAATTAGATCTTATTTTATTTTAGAAAAAAATTAAAATTTAATCACCCTTTTAAATTTCATGAATTAAATAAAATAATTCATAATTCTAATAGAATTGTTATTTTTTACTAGTCATTATAAAAGAAATATTTGTTGTAAGATTCCAAAAAAATCACCCTATAATTACAATTGGATGATTATATTAAAAAATAAATTCATTTAATAAAAAAGTTTCCAAAAATTGGCCAAAATTATTTATAATTTATGTAATGCCCTGACCGAGGATGTTTAGAGCCGATGTATTATTTAAATACATTGTCATGATTACAAGGAATCAAATCCAGAATGACCAATCAGTTTAGCAGTATTTAAAATATATTACATAGATAAACCATTCATTATGAGTAATTAAATAATATGAAACATAGTTAATTATTTGAGACCACAATTATTATCCGATCATAACCTTCTATATCAATTATAAAACACATCTTGGCATCCGAGGAAAATGACACATAAGAACGGTGTGAGATTAGAAGCTCATAATGGAAAAAACCAAATTACATAAGCTTTTATAAATAATAGTAAACATTTATGGAACGGTTTAATACAGAAACAAAATCCTTTTAAACATGTTCTTCAATATAATATGGAAAGAATAAATCTGATAACTCAATTTAAAACAATCACATGGCTGTTGTACTTGTCAAATAATCAAATGTAGTATAAATAACCAATCACATAATGATAGAATGCACAGTTTCATAAATCATAACCATACTTCCAAGGACACAATCCAAGATCAAACATAAATGTGTAAAAACCCAAACAATTTTGTCTAATAAGAAATATCGTTGCATCAATGGGGATTTCATTAACTAGTACCAAACCGACATGTCTTCCCTAATATCGTCCCCAACCTTTAGGGATTTCATAAAGTGACCCTCAACACATCAGTTACTAAATCCAATTAATTCTTCTTATATAAGGGGTAAAACATTACCAACATAAACATCCATATTAAAACTACCATAAGAAATGTCAAGAAATTTACCATAAACCATAAATTGTATCGAAAGAGAACATCCAAAGTAAAAGATATCATAAACCATTCAATACAATATGGAATATTCTTTCATAATAAATAAACACAAATTAATAATAAAACCGAAAAAGGATGTTAAAATTGACGAATTTTTTGAATAAAATCATTAAAAATAACATTATACAAATACCCCTCTTTTATTGAAATAATTTATTTACCTCCAAATACTTATAAAGGAAGAAATTTAAAAAAAGTTATTTTTGAATCAAAGTATCACATAACACATTGAATCTTTTGAAAGGAATTTACATTTTAAATCCTTCATATATTTATAAATAAACATCAATACCATTTTCAACACACTAACATTAATGGGAATGATTTATAAGAATAAATATTTGATCATTTCAAATGATGATTTAGTAAACGTTCCCCAACATAAAACATTAAAAATATTCATTTTTATTTTTTTAATTAAATTACAAACATGCATAAAAGTTTCTCTAAATTTTTTTTATAAGTACAAATAAATATTCAAAATAATACGAAGAATATTAAAATAGATAATGGATTAATTATTTAAACATTCAAAGCGTCCATTACTAATTTGAAAATTCAAAATCATAATCTAGATAATTCATGTTAATATTTAAATACCATGGAGATAAATTTATTCATGATATGATATTTAATAGGGGAAGTACACGCACCAAACATAATAAATAGGTGGTAAACATGGCTTATATCTCATAAAAATTAAAATTGAGATGAAATTCACTTACAAAGATCATATCATTAGAGTTCGAATAAATAAATGACATTATTATGTGTGAAAAATATAAATCCACCCCATATAAGTGGATATTCTATATACACCAATCATAGTTCATTCACACATGTTCTTGTAAGAACAAATTCAATGACATAAATGCTTAACATAATGAATGAAATGTGAGTTATGATTTCCCTTACTGTCGGTCTGATTATTTTCATACGTGTACAAAACTCATATATAGTAGTTTTATACATATTATTAACTTGTACCAAAATAATATTCAATTAAATCATATCTTATATTATTCATTTATTACATTATATTACCCAATTATTAATAATGTCCATGCTAAAGTAATGTTTCAGGTAACAATTCCCTTCTTTAAAATATGTGTTGTGACATCTTATTCTTGATTACATATCATTAATAATGATTTACATACATCTAGAATGTATAAAATGGTTTATATGTCATATATTTTCAGAATATAAATATAAATATATATATATATATGATATAAAATACACAATTTAGGGAGACAGTAGGTCGTGCGTATGCATGAACGTTGTTTTTTTCTTCTCATATTGAATGGAAGGAAGTGAATGATATATATATATATATACTAATCTAGAAGAATTATTATTTCATATATTTAATTATTATTCATAATATTTATTTCTATAATCATTCCTAAATGGTAAATGTGGAAGATGAATCTCAATGCATCTTGGAGACGGTAAGCCAAATCTTCGTACGAGCGACGAACTCGTTTCCTTGATGGTTAAATGGTATGGAATTTGATGAAATATGAATTTTAAATAAATAATATCATTTTATATTAATTATTTAAATACATTATATTAATCTTTATACCCATCTAAATAATGTATAGATGAAAAATAATTTACATCATGACATGGATATGGTAAGTCGTATGTATGCACCCATGATGATATTTTTTAATAGAGTCGGTAAAAGGGATAATAAGGTTTTCCAATAATCATAAGAAAATATAATAATGTATATGTTATAGGATTTATTACATTATTATGGAGAAAATAGGAATATGAAGTATAATAATGAAGGAAATTTAATTAAATTATTAAAATAATAAACTCATCTTCGAGTATCTCATTTTGATTTGAAGAAAATAATTTCCTAGGTTGAATTTATGCCCAATGTGTGGCCTCTAGGATAACGTGATGTAATTTGGGAGAGGAAATTGTGTGGTTTTGATTGAGCCAAAATTATTTAGGGGTTCTAATAAAAGGAAAAGAGATGTTCCCTATTATAATAGAGGTGAGGGGCACCAGAGGAAATCATAAAATATTACATTAATATAAATTAATATTCAATTAAAATATATAAAAAGTTAGTTTATTTGAGTCTAATTTGAGTATGGGTATAAATACCCTAAACCACTGAGTTTTAGAAATTATTAGGTCCTAATATCAACCTTATCTTTTGGATTTAATCTTAAGTTAAACAATTTAACTTTTACTCTGACTACTTGTCTTGGTACCCTATATAGTTAATATAGTTACTATAAAATTCCAAAAACACCCATTGGATAATTAATTACATATTTGACACTATAAATTTCAGTTTTCCAAATTATAAATTTTTTATAATTTTATTACATTTAATGAAATAATATTTCTTTTAAAGTATAATTTATTTCAATTTTGGTACTATTTAAATATTTTTATTTTTAAATAAAATATAAAACCAAAAAGATAATATAAAAACAATAAATCAAATATGTCACTAATTTTTTTATGTTTTCAATAATTTTTTTGGATATCATTAATTAAGTTAAATTATATTTGTTTTAATATGTTTAATATCATTTATTTGATATGACAATTAACTAAACAATTAATGTTTCATTATAATACAAGCCTTTAATTAAGTTATTTATTGTATAAATATTTATTATAACATGTCATGATGAGTATAGATTTATTATATTTAAAATTTATAAATATAATATAATTTACCTTTTTTATAATCCTATATTAAACATTATTTTGTTATTAAAATTTGAATATGAGAATTTTAATTCATCTTTAAATAAAATATAATAAATGTCATAATCTTACACAAGGGGAAGAAAACGAATCATATATATAACCTAGGGTTGATTTTGGTTGAGACATAGTTATAAAATGAAATTACGAAAAGTGTTAGGGAAATTTCATATTATTATAATATTATTTGTACCTTTAATTACCCTACTTATCTTAATCCATGGAAAATAAAATTCAAAAGGTACTATTCACTAAAATTATGTTGATCCTATAAAACCAAAAAATTCATAAAAATTACAGAATAGATATGTCTGTTGTTTGAAATTGAATTAAAAAAATAGGTCAAATTACATTTAATGCTTATCCCACAAATGTGGCTAGTAGGCAGGTAAAAGAGACGTTCAAAAGTTAAATAAAATTTTATATCTAATTTTATAATAAAAATAGTTTCAATAACATAAATTGATTTATTAAATATATTATATATCTATTTCCAAATTTAAATGAATTTTAAGTAATATAATTATTTAAAAAAATTCATTTGTTAACTACAATGTAATATAATCACTATTCATCAAAAAAGGAATGTTTTTTAAAAAATACCAAAAATTCACCCCTGGCTAATTTGGATATCCTTAATTCAAAACTGATGTCTATTTTTGAAAATTCAATTTTTATGAGTGTTTAAATTAATGATATTTTTCTTTACAAAATGAAATAAAATGTAATTAAAGAAATTAGTTTTTGTAAACATATAACTATTTTACTGAAACTTATAAATTTCATTATTAATAAGTTTTATTTATGTGAAAATATTAATAGTGACTTATAAAAATTATTTATTACTATTTATATAACTATTTTAATGGATAATTTCTAAATATATCATTTAAATAATTATAATACCAAAGCGTTGTTTTGTAGAAACTCAAACATGCACATAATGAAAGCCAAGTTAGTGTCACATGCAACACATACTATTGAAGATAACATTCCATGAAATCTTTGGGTGTTACAATTTACATGCACAAAATATAATAAAAACTGTTTTCAAGAAAAATTATTTTTGAATAATAATATGACTTTATTATAGGTTTCTTATTTATTTATTTTGAATATATATATAAATATAAATTTTATTAAAAATATTATTTTTATAGTATACTATCGCTTACTTATTGCTCAGTGTTTCTTGTTAAGAAAGCTATCAAATAAAATATTATTTTTATTTAAATTATTCGGGAGTCACATTAACCCATTAAATAAATTGTATCCTTGTATTTTTTATCTTTGAAATTAGTGGTTCAATATTTGAAAATATGTTTTTTAAAATTCCTCAACCTAAAAAATTGTAATTAAATTTCTTATGAAATAGGGAACTGAGAAACATAATAATTACCTAAAATAACACTAATCGGATTCCCAAATATGCGACACTGTTAAATGAATTGAAGATATAGATATGTAAGAAAAATATATTGTACAATGAATAATAGAGGGTGATAAAGATTAATATCATTTGAAATTTAATCACAACAAATCCTTAAATCAGTTAATGATAAATAATAACATTGCTTCATTATAAATAAATTAAAGAGAAAACATTTTGATTTAAATATCCTTTTCCAAGATTTGATGTATTCATTAATTTTCAATACATAAAAAATGAGAATATAAACATTCTTGATTTCATTCCATTTCATAAGAACAATATCATCCTTTGGTTGTGATTCATTCAATTTCTACTTCATAAGTTACTATAGTAAATGAATATTGAATATGAATATTTTTATGCCCAAAGGACTAAAATTAACATTTAATAGCACATAAGATATATAAAATAATGGAATGACATTCCTCATATTTTAAAATATTTACTAAAACAATATTTTTTCACAAGATATCTAATATGTAAAAATATTCAAATAGAGAAATAATATGTTCATCTACAAAACCTCAATAATAACACCCAATTCTTATCTTAAAGAAGTAAATTAATAGTTAACGTTATTAATTATCCATAATTTTTCTAACCAAATTAAAAAATATATAATTTATAAAAATGGGCACTAAATTTCCTAAATCAACCTAACTTTTATCCTCAAACAATATAAAATAACGTATTGTCTCACACCAAACACATGAATACAATGATCATATATTAACGTGAAATATGCAAATAATTTCCAAAATTAACCTGAATTACTGTAATACCACAATGACAATAGAACTGATTCCCAAAATTTACTCAATCCTTTTTTCATAAATCAAACCTTTAATGATCACATATATTCAATAAATCCAAAATGGGGTAAACTTAATCAAAATAACATAAATCACTCTATAATAAAATCCCTAATATATTATATGGTCAACAGTAATATCCAATTTTAGTTATTAATATCAATCATCTCTTAATATCATATAATAATCATTATCTTAACATTGGAGTGATATTTTGTTTTATCCTACCATGAATCATATGTTTTCCAAAAATATTTACTCACCTGTAAATCACATATCTCTATTATTAGTACCATTCAATATAAGATTGGAAATAATTAATGAAAAAGTATTTTAGACGAATACTAAGAAGTTTCATGATTCATATAACTATAATAACATTGAGAAAACACTTATAGAACACACTTCTCAAATCCCAATAAACAAAAAAATCAATCACTCCTCTTCAATGATTGACCTGACACATATCCTTCCATAATATAGAAGTTAATACTTGGATTAGAAAATTGACTAATATATTTTAAAAGTTCCCCACACATAATATATTGAACCATAAATGGGACCTTAGTGTGCGCTTAATTTACTTCAATTAAATTCAACATTTTCCCAACAATTAAATTAATTATGGAATTATTTTCCACACACAAACATATTGTTGTTCCATTGATAAATTTTATTAGGTTCTCATTTCAACATTATTGAAATTTATGAACTTGAATATTCTTTATACCATAATCTTTCTGAAAATCCATTTCACACTTATTTTGATAATTTTTAAACTCACATATATTCATGATGTTAATAATATATCTATAAGGATGGTTAGGAATAATGAAAATTTTTATATTCTATATCCAATTGGATTTGGTTACTCATTATAAAATTCACTACATCATTTTTTATATTCAATGATAACATGATTCCTCCAAACTCAAACAATAAAAAAATGTAAAAAAAGTATTAGAAAAAATTATTATAGTCTATAATCACATATCCATGAAAAATTATTTATATTATGTATAAATAATGGAACATACATTTAAATATATGAAATTATATGTTTATCCATGCTAATCCATGGTTATCATCTACTCAAATCCTTTAAAATATGTCATAATGAATATGTTGAATTTACCATGGATATCCCCTAGGTTTGTTTATACAGTTTTTCAATTTAAGCCCATGAATCGTGCAACGATGATGATCAAGGTAATTCCCAATCCACCTCATTTATAGATGTTACCCCAAGTTGAAACAATTCCATATTTTTAGCCACTAACTAGTAAATAGATTGGGTTATATTTTCTAGTAAAACCATAGTCATTGTTTTACCATAAATTATGGAATTGTCCAATACATAGACATATCGTAAGGGTTATCACTAAAATTTTCTCATCCTTGTCTCAGATGTTTTTTACCATGCTCTAAAACAAGAGTATGTGACATGATAGATACATACATAAATATAACATCAGATTATATAAATACACGATACCTAACACAATTAATCAATTGTAATGATTTAATGTATTTGGAAGAATTGATACATTAACAACTGTTACATCAATAATTTATATCATTTCGCACATAAATCATCACATTAATCACCCTTTATTGACATATCAAACATAAAATGATTCTTCATATACAAAGGAAAAGGAAACATAAGAATGTGTGAGTCTAAATAAAAAGTAATATTAAATAAGTATTATAACCAGAAATGATAATATGATATCATAGTAGTATTTTAATAAGATCATACCATAATAAATTCATAGATAATCAATTGATATATCATGAATCGTGATTCATGGTATATATCATTGTCATAGAAGAAGATAAAATTCCTAGGATTAATGAATGATAATAAATCATATAAGGGATATTAAATTATATCACATCAAAGGAATGATGAAAAAACAAAATATTTTAACATTTTTAATATTTTCTAAATAGTAACATGTTAACTCATTAATTTAAAAACATGAAATAAGGTCCTTTCATAAAATTATGGACATGAAACTATCTCCAACCGTTTGTTTAGAGGATGAAACAAGGTCCACACCTAAAATTATAGACATAAATCTAGGTTCAAAAATAAAATATTTATCCCCTAATTAATACAACTATACTGAAGGAATTAGAGGTCTCTGACGTGCCCACACATCATAAAAATTTTAACCAAAAAATATTTTGTATGATCATAAAAACATTCATCATTTCATCTTCATATAACCCATGGAAAGAAATGAATTTTAGAAATAATTTAAATCAACTTAGTTAAACCATACACAATTAAAGAGTTTCATAGAGTCATACATAATGTTTATTCATCTTAAACCATAGAGATAAAATATGTGGATGATATCATTGGATCAAACCCTTGGTGAATCATAAGTAACACCAAAGGTTCTTATCATAGTTGGAAAACACCTTAAAATGATCACTATAATAATTGTTTTGAGAAAAATTATAATCTCATTTTGAAATATACTATTTAAAAAAAGATTACTTAATATTAATTATTTAATTTTCTTGTAATGGACCATGGATTCTTGTAAAGTAACCATAACATTAAAGAGTATTAATGGCTGCAGGAAAAGTCATTTTGGTGGTATTCATTAAAACAATTATTTTTTAACACCTTGGGTGAAAAATATATAATTCGATAAAAGAATAGATTTTTTAAAAAAACAACAGAAAGAAAAATATGTGAAAAATTATTTTTATTAATTATTTTAGAATAATAAAAACATTTCTTAAAGAATTTTAATGAAAATATTAATATGGAGGAAAAATATTCCTGACCAAAGAGGAAATAATATCATTTTTGTCTTACCGATAATTTCTCCATACTATTAATTTTAAAAAGAGTTGAAAATGTTAATATTACATTAAAATTATTTGAATAACTAGATGATATGAAATCATTTGTTTTTATAATGTTAATATTTTTACAATTTTCCACAAAACATTTTTTCATAGATAGTCTAGAAAATAAGTGAGATGTGACATGAATCCATACCAATTTTGTAATCACTAAATAAATACCACATACAAGATAGAAACTTATATGTATTTTTAAGTCCAAATAAAATTCATGATCAGAAATATATAATATATAAGTGTGTAATAAATACATCATAAAAAATAAATAAGTGGCTAATATGGCATATGTCATATAAAAATAAAAGTGGTACAATTAACCAGGTACTATTGTTTTTTCCTTCTTTGAATGTGGTAAAGCATCATATATAATAAATATACATTTATTATACATATATTCTAAATTAATTTTCATAAATATCAATGAATATATTTTTTACCTATTAATTCTTCTCACACATTTCATATCAATTATTTATTAAAATAATTTTTCCGAGTGATAACTGTATTGTTTTTCATGTATATTTTCATTCAATAGTACTAGTAATTTTACTTTTATCATGTTTCTATAATATATAAAATTTTAATATTTTCTTAATAAAAATTTTTAATCAACATATACTTGTATATCTATTCAAATAAATTGGCGAATAAAAATGAATTACATCATCTCATAGAGATTGTAATCAATACATATACATGAGTGATGTTTCCACTTTTCAATGGGTGTAATAAAAGAAATGTATATAATAATTACACTATCATTAATTATAATTATATAATAAATATTTTATACATTCATTAAATCTACCATTATCAAAATCACTCTAAATTGTAAATGAAAAAAAATCACAACACTTCATGGATGTGGAAGTCCACACTTATGCACAAGTGATGTTATCATTTCACAAAATATGTGAAGGTAATAATGTTGATAATATATTATTATTATAGAATAATATCTATGTTATAATCCTCATATAAAACTATTAACTCCATCATAATATCCAATATAAAATATTTTGATGGAATGTGAATCATACCGCTATGTGGAGGCGGTATTCTATATATACACATGAGTAATTTTTTTTAATTTGATAGAAATGAGATGTAAAATGACCGTTCCATAATTATAATAATATATATGTATATTTATGAAACAATATTCATTATTTTATGATAGATAAAATAGGTTTTTAGATGGTTTAAATCCAAAAATTATTGAAATAACTCGGTTAAGAGTGACACCTCTTCATTGAGAAACTTGCATTGGACTTCGCCTTATTCCTTGAAAGGATGATATTATAATAAATCCAAGTACTAGATGATATATGGGGGTATGGGAGATAAAAAAAAATTTGGTATCGGTTGGCCAAGATAATGGCCTTCTACATTTTTGATAATAGAGGATAGGTGGTTCCCTTATACTATGAAGGAATGACACACTTGGAATTTCATAGATTATTAAAATATAATAATTTTTGTTATGTGAAATTGTAACCAAGTGGATTTTTATTCAATATCAGATACATATATTTTAAATCCCTTTAAAAAAATATAAAGTCTTTATCTTTCCGTTAAATCATTATATTTTGTTTTATGAAATTTGTTATAAAATTTTAACATTTATACTAAAAACAATATTTTCATTCTTAAAGTGTTATATTTTTACTTAAATGTAAAAAATTGTCTTAAACGTTCAATGAAAGTAATTTTGGACCATATCCTATCCCCCTTATCATATAGTATATTTTTATGATATTTAAGGAATTTAATAAAAAATTGTTTAATATATAATACAGTTAAAGACAATTTAAAAACCATTACAAAAATTTTTGATTAAAGAGATCAAGACAAGAATGTAATTTGAATATAAAATTTTAAACATAAATTATACATTATTATTATTAATTTATTTCATTTAATACCATAATTCATCCAAATAATAATAATTTTAATGTGTTGAAATAATTTATATGGATTTTTCTACTCTTTATGCAAGCATTGTGTCAGTATTGTGTTTTTATTTAATTATGTTTTATCTTAGATAAAACAAAAAATAAATTATGATTTATCTATAATGGGATTTTACACATTTATTGTTTTTTAATCATCGAAAATAGCCTAATTTTAATATAGTTCTAATGAAAATAGTTATTTTTTCTGACATTATGAAACTGGAACCAAGTAAGAAATTGGATTTAAACATTGTGTCTATTGATATATTTTTCTTCTGATATATATTTTGAATCCATAATTAGGAATGTAATAAAATATTATTATTAGAGTCAGTTTTCGTTTCATGAAAAAATTTCACTAACCAAAAAATGGAACCATTTTGTTCTATATGCCGGGAAAAAAATCCAATTCTGATTGTTCTATCCACGGTCAGTACACTGACAATTGTAATAGACCATTAAATACCCATTGTATCGAGAACCTACAATAACATGATAGGTATGGATATAACCCACATTCCCTTCCACTACTAACCATTATGAAGAACTAGCTATTCCTTCAGCTTATCCTAAGCACTCCTCACATTCAATCCAACAACTTACCATTCCACCAACCTTAAGATCAGAATACCTACCATAACCCACCATCAACCATTACGATAGTTGGAAAACCGACTATGTCGATTATGGTAGGCATTATTGTTGTTGTATTTTCCCACCTCAATCTAAAATTAAATTTCATATTAAGATTCGTGTCACCGCTAACTGATTCAAATACTCAACTTCCCTAAAGAACCCATTCCCACTAAAATGATGCTTAATGATGATCCAGTTGATGGGAACCACACCAAATTTCACCACCACCTCATATCTTCCACAACCAAGAAAAAAAAGTATTATAACACAAACATGGGATTACCCACCTTCTAGTTTCACACACAAATACTAGTTGATGAAAAAGTGGAACCATATTTCAAGGAGAGTCATTGTAACACACCGAGATTTTATGAAAAATATTCTTTTTAATTTCATTAATGTATTGTGTTGTACGCTACACCAAAAGGAGCTTGCACAACACGCATCCTTGACTTTCCATGCATTACACGCAATCGTGACCTTCCTCGATAGCATGTGTAGTACGCAATAACGAGTTTTACTAAACAACAATATGCTATTAAAATATTATTAAAACTAGCCGTTATGAATAGTAATAAACACTTTTTGAAATTTTGTAAATTTTATTTTTCAAAATGGACTTCATTTTTGGATTCATAATATCGAAATTAGCTTCTGGTGAAATTTTGGTACTTTTCGGATAACATTCATTTTCTGATGAATAGTGAAAATTACTAAATTTTAATTAAAAACAACCTTTTTAATCGAAATAATTAATAGTGATAAATTATTAATTTGAGTGGTTGTAAAGTATATTTAGAATATATTTTTACAATTTAATACAATGTTAGTCATTGGATGTAATATCATATTTAAACCAGACATAAACAAGTGTCAATCTTTTGATAGTTATTATCTCTTAAGAACACGCTATTTGTTTTGACGACGGGAATTGATTTTTAAATTAAGTAATGCAACTGAAATGTTTTTAATTTGGTAAAATAGACATTATTTTTCAGTTCATAATATCAAATATATCTTAGGCCTAATTTTTGGTATCTTTCTGGAAACATTCATTTTTTGATGAATAGTGAAACCACTAAGTGGTAGTTAAAAAAATGAATTTTTCATAAAACGTAATTTTACCGCTTCTGTGAGTGGAATTTCAAAAATCCAAGAGACACGGTTGATGTCAGTATGTAAAATGTGATTCAGTGGGATAAAAATAATTTTTGGTGAATAATAACTTTTTTCTTTTTTTTACCATAGTTAAAAGTAAATATGGTAATTAAGGGTACAAATGATATTATTATTACCCTAACACATTTCCTAATTCGATTGGATAAGTGTAATTCTACCAAAAACAACCTTAGGAATAAAATATGACCATTAAGACCCACTTGGATTAGATTAGGACATTTATTTTTAAATTTATTTAAAGAAGGGTTAAAATAGTTAAAATCAAAGTTTAATAAGTATAACATTTTTAATATAGGGTTATACATAAGATAAATTCGACTATAAATATTCACTAGAAAGCTAAAAAGATTTCCTACATAATGGTATTTTATTTGTAATTTTTAGACATTAAATAATTTAATTTATTTATGACACAAAGATGATGCAGTAATTATCTTATTAATGAAATATTGACATAATTGATGTTATAAATACCAAAATAAATGTAATTTGAGACTTTTTATGAATTACACTAATTTTATAGGTTAACCGGACATGTTAGTATTGATATAATTAACTTTTTTCGAACTAATCAGTCTGTTATGATTTACACAAAAATAAATTACTAAATAGTGTCAAAATGGACATAAAATTGTTTTTAAAACAAATATTATATTATTACTTGTTATTTTATTCCTAAAAATATAAGGTTCGTCTAAATGACTTAGATAAGGTTATATATATTAGTAATAAACAACTTGGGGTTCCTTTGGCTGATTATAGTAATTTTATTAACCTTATAGTATAAGAACACAAGAAGTCACGGTAAAAGTAAAATTATTTAACTTAATGTTAAATCTAAATGATAAGGTTAAAATAGGAACCTAAACTTGTCTAAATTCTATTGTATGAGAGGCTTTCTACCCATCCCCACCATAGATTCGAAATAAATCAATTTGGAGCTATTTAAAACCGAATTTGGCTTTATAATAAAATAATATGTTTTGTTATTCCAAAGGTGCCTCTCTCCTCCCTTATAAAAGGGCACCTCCTCCCTCTCTTTCTCACACCACATTGAGCCTTAAAGATCCACCAAACCCTGAAAAATTCTCTTCTCCACTTCCCTATTAACATCCTAGAGGTTCTTGTCTTCCTCAAAGACCAATTTTAGTGCCGTAAAAGGAGATCTCAAAGAGGCGCTTCAAAGAATAGGTAATGTCCGTTACCGATTCTTTCAACTTTATTTCTTCTTCCACTTCTTCTTCTTAGGTTGTTTCATTATGAATTAATAACATCAGTATCACTCATATAATTATATGTTATTATATTTATTAAACAACACTATTTCACCATCTATCCATCCTACAGAAAATGAAATCACCGCGCGTGCGTACATACGGAATACCGTCTCCACGCCGTGGTGTAATCTATTTTCCACCACCACCTTACATGGATGGGTATAATCGTGTAAATAATAACTATATATGATTATTTTAAAGTGATATTGATTATGAAATAGTATAAATACACTCCAATAAAATTCCACGATCATGAGAATGATATCATCGCTCGTGCGTACGTACGGACTACCGTCTCCACGACGTGATGAGATTCATTCTCCACGTTAACCATTCATTAATGACTAAAAAGTATATATAATAAGTAATCATGAAATATATGACATAATAATGATACTGGATTTATGTGTATATATATGTATGTCATCTACTTAATTCCATTCAACTCAATAAGGAAACGAAAACAACGTTCATGCGTACGTACGGCCTACCGTCTCCATGAACGATGTATTTCTTTCCATTTGCTGATCTATTATATATATGTATATTCTGATTATATATTATATATAAATAATGTTTTATATTCTGGAATTAAGTAATCATGATCAATTTAATCATATGAATAATTACAAGTCAAAACACAGACGACAAATGAAACGATTTTACCCAAAACGCTCTTTATCATGGAATTTACAAAAGAACGGGTAAAATAAAGTCATAAGTGAACCATATATGATATCATAACAATGAGTATGATTCTGAAATAAGTCAATGACATTATTTAAATCATTATACAGGAGGTTTGGACACTTATGAAGCAAATCTGACCTAAGGTAAGGGATAAATTTTCCAATCTCGTTTTTATCCTAGATTGTTTATTCGTAAGTATTTATTGGGGTTATTTCTATCATCCATGTCCATGTTTTATAAAAGTGTTTTCATGTATTTTTAAATTCCTTTTTACCCACTTTTGACTTTTACTACATGGTATGTAATGAATCTTTCTTTTGTTTACGTTACGAGGTACTTTTTTTGACTTTTCTGACAAAAGTACGAGACGAATGTTTTTTTAACTTATACGGCATGAATGGATATTTAAAACATTATTCCCAAGAAGGTTACTTTAAAAGTATTCAAGTTTATTTTTAATAAAATTCTTTTAGTTAAAAATTTTATGACATGTTAAGGAATGGAAAATTTTTTTGAAGTAGAAAGGATATTTTCCTCAAGAATGGAGTTCAAGTGTTTTATCAAAATTATTTTCCATCTAAGATTATAAAGGGTAATGTTTCTATCCCTATTATTACATTGATTGGATTATGTTGTGATGGAAATATTTTTATGAATTCCTTTACCTTATGTGAATTGTTTTATGATGTCATGATGTTCAAGATTCCCATTTTTATTACATGTGTTATGCTATGTTGTATGGTTTATGATTTTGTGGCACACATAAGAATGGTATCATTATGAGATGGGTGTGACCTATATCTCCCTCTAATGCATTGGGTAAAGATTTTATATATCATGAGATAGACATGGCTGGAACAACAGGTTAAACCGGTTCAGTGAAGCAGGACTGAAACGAGGAGTGAACTCGGTTCAGAAATGGACTTTGTCCACTAAGATAGTCTTGGAAATGAGTCTTGACTAATAAGAAATGAGTCTCTATGATTATGTGTGTATGCCACAAAGTTTCATGTTTTATGTTATGATTATTGGGATTACATTTCACTATATGATTTATTCCATGTTATGATATTATGATTTTTTTTGCAGGTTAAGATTTCCAAACTGTTATGTTCTTATTAATATGATGTGATTGATATTTCTTTTGTTTACCCTTACTGAGCATTTGAGCTCACCCATTTATGTTTTCTTTTCCCCAGGATATAAATTAAGGTATTAGGTAAGAAAAAAATGGAAGATCATTATGGGAGATGTTGAAGATCTTTCACCATGATTAGAAGATTATATTCTGTGTTTCCAAAGACACTAAACTATTATGGTCCTTGTGTGTGTGTTTTTGTAATGTACTAAGTATTCCGAAAAAGTAATGTAATGTCCATGTACGTTAAGCTTTGGGTCTCTACAGTTCGTATCAGTGGAAAGGTTTAGTCAACCTTTGGAAACTAGGAAGTGAGAACTTTAGTGAGATCCCTATAGATATTTCTAAGGTATGTATAGGGATTTCCCTAAGGTTAAGTATAAGTATAGGTTATAGTACTAGAATTACAGTAACCCAAGATGTTAGATATTGAAGGTACTCCCTCTTTATTATATTGTTTTCTCTAGCGTGATTTTAGCCTCTCACACTATTCTTTTTTGGTTTTAGACGATGGGTGGAACCTGAAGGAACCGTGTTGATCAATGTAATGGACAATGCAATGATTTTCCTCTTGAACAAACAAATGTTATGATAGATGGAGTGCAAAATATTATTTCTATACTTACACAAGATATGAATCATTCTGGACTTCCAAATGTGCAGAGAAGGGAACAATATTCTATTGAGTCCTTCATGAGGCAACGTCCACCTTCTTTAAATGGGTCTTCTGATCCACTTGTTGCTGAACAATGGATTAGTACTACTGAAAAGATATTTTCAGTTATTCAATGTTCTGAACAGGATAAATTCATCTTAGATGTGTATCGTTTGGAAGGTGATGCTGATCAATGGTGGAATCTTATCAAGAATACGAGGCCAAGAGATGAAATTGAGTCCATGTAATGGGACGAGTTCAAGAACTTATTTTTGAATAAGTACTTCCCTCGTATTCTTCGAACAAAGACGGAGAAAGAGTTTCTTGAACTAAAGCAAAAGGATGATGAATCTGTTGGTATATACGAAGCGAATTTTACAAGGCTTGCAAGGTATGCATCTGGATTTATCATCCAACCTGAAAGTTAAGTTGATCGATTATTAAGTGGCTTAAAACCAAATCTTCTAAGGGAATTATCTATAAGAGACTTCAGTAGCTACGAAGAAATTGTGCGTTGTGCTATCAAGTTAGAAATGGAAGTTGGTGTTACATATCCATCTCATGGTTTTGACAAGAAATTAAAGATGGAGTTCAAGGAGAAATCTCAAAATAATTTTGAAAAGAAGATGAATGTTTCTTTATGCTCAAAGTGTGGAAAGAAGCATGGTGGAGATTGTCTTAAAGGGACTAAAAAATGTTTTAAGTGTGGAAAAGAAAGTCATCGAGCAGCTGAGTGTCGAAGTAATGGAAAAAGGGTTTCTAATGATGTGAATAAAGAAAAGGCTGCAGAGAACGAACCACCAACACTTCAATGCTTCAAGTGAAAGGAAACGGGGCATTATGCTAATAAATGCCCTAATCCAAGGGTTAGTGATGATCGAAATGATCAACCACTTAAGGAAAAGGACAAAGGGAAGTCACATGCGATCAATATTGGCGATGTTGAATATGACAACGATGTGGTTGAAAGATTAAGTGTTTATGTAATGGGATTCCAAAATAATGTTGTATATAGTATTGTGGAATATTAGAATATTTATGTATTGGTCTATTGTGGTTTTCAATAATTTTATGGTACCGGTAACCATGGAAAGTGATTAAGATATTTTTGGGAAAAAAAGATGATGTGCACATAATGAAGCGATGAGGATAAAGTGAAATGTTTGACTGTATTCATGAGCTCATGACTCATATAAGGAGAAGGTTATACCATGGTTTAAGTATATAGAATTTTTGGATTTTGGTATGTGGAAAGAGTTAACTTTTGACTGCATTCATGTTTTCACTAAGGTTCAATGGGTATTCATTCTTCAAGAGAATACATGATTAAGGTATTCACATGTTTGTAATTTGACCATCAAGATATATCTTATGATATATGGGGGATAAATGATGGCATTCACGTGATTGTTATGTGACATTTCAAGTAATCATTTTCTTTATACTATGAGCTTGGACCGAAGTATTTTAGATAAGACTAAAGATTGGAATGGATTATGTTGGACATAAGTTAGGATAGAACTT
Source organism: Viscum album (assembly GCA_963277665.1). Lineage (NCBI taxonomy): Eukaryota > Viridiplantae > Streptophyta > Magnoliopsida > Santalales > Viscaceae > Viscum > Viscum album. The sequence goes on along the minus strand of OY728141.1, from coordinate 97,593,077 downwards.
TTTTCGATATTATTGATGGGATGTTATAGTAATGTAGCTTTAGAAAAAGTAAAACCTGTAGGAAAGGCGAAAGCCCATCGCGTCGGACAAGGCTGTGGGAATCGAACCGACAACCGAAGTGCGACTAGCCTTTATCGCCTACCACTGGCCTATAGGAAGTCCTTGTTTAGTAGAAACTAGTATTATTATATTAAGCAGAATGATATATGATGTATAAGTCCATTTTAAGAACCATATATGAGTAATCTCACTATATATGGACTTATGTAAGTTTTGATAACTTTTCTAACCTTTTGTTTGAGATAGATGGAATGACCCATCATTATATCACATGATCTACTAACACATCATGAATGAAAAATTCAACATCATTTCTATAAGAGATGAAGTGGGAATTGTCCAAAGAACGACCAACGGTGAGACTATACCAAAATCACAAAAGTATTTATTCTAATTCCAATTTCATCAACTTTAGGGAAATGATCTTGAAAACCAAAAATGTTGTCCTAGTGCTCTTATATCTGATGAATCAGATGGTACCTTAGATCATCCCAAATTTATGGCTTTCTGATTTCTGTCTTTTCCATAGCCATTTTCTCTACCACTCTCCATCAGAACATGATGGTTAGATTTCTCTTCCATATCCATATTTTCAACTATGTGGAAACCCAGTGATTAGTTTATTTGGGTAACCGTTATGTTTCATACTTTTGTTTTTAAATATTGGTTTTGGTATTCCTTTTTATAATGTGGATTTCTATTAAAGAAACTTTTGAGTTGTAAACCATTGATAACCCCGATGAATTTCGAGGGTGAAATTCATTTTAAGGAAGGTAGAATGTAACACCCCGAGATTTTATGAAAAATATTCTTTTTAATTTCATTAATGTCTTGTGTTGTATGCTACACCAAAAGGAGCTTGCACAACATGCATCCTTGACATGGCATGCATTACACGCAATCACGACCTTCCTCAATAGCATGTGTAGTACGCAATAACGAGTCTCACTAAACAACAATATGCTATTAAAATATTATTAAAACTAACCGTTGTGAATAGTAATAACCACTTTTTGAAATTTTGTAAATTTTATTTTTCAAAATGGACTTCATTTTTGGATTCGAAATATCGAAATTATCTTAGGGTGAAATTTTGGTACTTTTCTGATAACTTTCATTTTCTGATGAATAGTGAAAATTACTGAATTTTAATTAAAAACAACTTTTTTAATCGAAATAATTAATAGTGATAAATTATTAATTTGAGTTGTTTTAAAGTATATTTAGAATATATTTTTACAATTTAATACAATTTTGGTCATTGGATGTAATTTCACATTTAAACCAGACATAAACAAGTGTCAATATTTTGATAGTTATTATCTCTTAAGAACACGCTATTTGTTTTGACGACGAGAATTAATTTTTAAATTAAGTAATTCAACTGATATGTTTTGAATTTGGTAAAATAGACATCATTTTTCATTTATTAATAATAAATATATCTTAGGCCTAATTTTTGGTATTTTTCTGGAAACTTTAATTTTTTGATGAATAGTGAAACCACTAAGTGGTAGTTAAAAAAATGAATTTTTCATAAAACATAATTTTATTTCTTATGTGAGTGGAATTTCCATAATCCGAGAGACATGATTGATGTCAGTAAGTAAAATGTGGTTCAATGAGATGAAAATAATTTTTGGTGAATAGTAACTTTTTACTTTTTTTTACCACGGTTAAAAGTAAATAGGGTAATTAAGGGTAAAAATGATATTATTATTACCCTAACACATGTACTTATTCTATTGAATAAGTTTAATTCGACCAAAAACAACCTTAGTAATAAAATATTACCATTTATGCCCACTTGGATTAGATTAGGACATTTATTATTAAATTTATTTAAAGAAAGGTTAAAATAGATAAAATCAAAGTTTAATAAGTATATCATTTTTAATAAAGGGTTATACATAATAAAAGTTCGACTATAAATATTCAGTAGAAAGATAAAACTATTTCCTACATAATGGTATTTTATTTGTAATTTTTAGACATTAAATAATTTAATTTATTTATGACACAAAGATGATGCATTAATTATCTTATTAATAAAATATTGACATAATTGATGTTATAAATACCAAAATAATTGTAATTTGAGACTTTTTATGAATTCCACTAATGTTATAGGTTAATATTACATGTTATTATTTATATAATTAACGTTTTTCGAACTAATAAGTCTTTATGATTTTCACAAAAAATCAATTACTAAATAGTGTCAAAATTGACAGAAAATAGTTTTTAAAACAAATATTATATTATTACTTGTTATTTTATTACAAAAAATATAAGGATCGGCCAAATGACTTCGATAAGGTTATATATACTAATAATAAACAACTAGGGGTTCGTTTGGCTGATTATAGTAAGTTTATTAACCTTATAGTATTAGAACACATGAAGACATGGTAAAAGTAAAATTATTTAACTTAATGTTAAATCTAAATGATAAGGTTAAAATAGGAACCTAATCTTGTCTAAATTATATTGGATGAGAGTCTTGCGACCCATCTCCACCTTAGCTTCGAAATAAATCAATTTTGAGCTATTTAAAACCGAATTTGGCTTTATAATAAAATACTATTTTTAGTTATTCCAAAGGTACCCCTCTCCTCCCTTATAAAAGGGAACCTCCTCCCTCTCTTCCTCACACCACTTTGAGCCTTCATGCTCGGCCAACCCCAGCCAATATCTCTTCTCCACTTCCCTAGAAACATCCTAGAGGTTCTGGTATTCCTCAAAGACCAATTTTAGTGCCCTAAATAGAGATCTCAAAGAGGCGCTTACAAGAAGAGCTAATGTCTGTTACCGATTCATTCAACTTTATTTCTACTTACACTTCTTCTTCTTAGGTTTTTTCATTATGAATTAATAACATCAGTATCACTCATATACTGATATGTTATTATATTTATTAAAAAACCCTATTTCACCATCTATCCATCCTACGGAAAACGAAATCACTGCGCGTGCGTACGTACGGAATATCGTCTCCACGCCGTAGTGTAATCTATTTTCCACCACCACCTTACTTGGATTGGTATAATGGTGTAAATAATAACTATATATGATTATTGTAAAGTGATATTGATTCTGAAATAGTATACATACACTCTAATACAATTCCATGATCATGAGAACGATATCATCGCTCGTGTGTACGTACGGACTACCGTCTCCACGACGTGATGAGATTCATTCTCCACGTTAACCATTCATGAATGGTTATAAAGTATATATAATAAGTAATCATGAAATATATGAAATAATAATGATACCAGATTTATGTGTATATATATGTATGTCATCTACTTAATTCCAGTCGACTCAATAAAGAAACGAAAATAGTGTTCATGCGTACGTACGGCCTACCGTCTCCATGAACGGTGTATTTCTTTCCATTTACTGATATATTATATATATGTTTATTCTAAATATATATTATATATAAATCATGTTTTATATTCTGGAATTATGTAATCATGATATAAGTAATCATATGAATAATCACAATTCAAAACACGGACGACAAATGAAACAATTTTACCCAAAACGCTCTTTTACATTGAATTTACAAAAGAACGGGTAAAATAAAGTCATAAGTGAACCATATATGATATCATAACAATGAGTATGATTTTAAAATATGTCAATGACATTATTTAAATCATTATACAGGAGGTTCGGACACTTACGAAGCAAATCGGACCTAAGGTAAGGGATAACTTTTCCAATTTCGTTTTTATCCGATATTGTTTATTTTTAAGTATTCACTGGGGTTATTTCTATCATCCATGTCCATGTTTTATAAAAGTGTTTTCATGTATGTTTAATGTACTTTTTACCCACTTTTGACTTTTACTACATGGTATGTAAGGAATCTTTTTTTTTGTTTACGTTATGAGGTACTTTTTTTGACTTTTCCGACAAAAGTACGAGAAGAATATTTTTTAACTTATACGGCATGAATGGATTTTTAAAAAATTATTTCCAGGAAGGTTCCATTAATAGTTTTCATGTTTATTTTTAATCAAATTCTTTTAGTTTAAAATTGAATGACATGTCAGGAAAGGGAAAATGTTTTTGAAGTAGAAAGGATATTTTCCTCAAGAATGGAGTTCAATTATTTTATCAAAATTATTTTCCATCTAAGATAATAAAGGGTTCTGTTTCTATCTCTATTATTACATTGATTTGATTATGTTGTGATGGAAATATTTTTAAGAATTCCTTTATCTTATGTGAATTGTTTTATGATGTCATGGCGTTTAAGATTTCCATTTTTATTACATGGGTTACGCTATGATGTATCACTTACGATTTTGTGGCACACATAAGAATAGTATCACTATGAGATGGGTGGGACCTATATCTCCCTCAAATGCATTGGGTAAAGATTTTATAACTCATGAGATAGACATGGCTGGAACGGTAGGTTAAACCGGTTCAGTGAAGCCGGACTGAAACGAGGAGTGAACTCGGTTCATAAATGGACTTTTTCCACTAAGATAGTCTTGGAAATGAGTCTTGACTAATAAGAAATGATTCTATATGATTATGTGTGTATGACACAAAGTTTCATGTTTTATGTTATTATTATTGGTATTACATTTCACTACTATGATTTATTCCATGTTATGATATTATGATTTTTTTGCAGGTTAAGATTTCCAAAATGTTATGTTCTTATGAATATGATGTGATTGATATTCCTATTGTTTACCCATACTGAGCATTTGATCTCACCCTTTTATGTTTTATTTTCCCCAGGATATAAAGAAATGTTTTAGGTAAGAAAAAAAGGAAGATCATTATGGGAGATGTTGAAGATCTTTCACCAATATTTGAAGATTATATTCTAAGTTTCCAAAGACACTAAACTATTCTGGTCCTTGTGTGTGTGTTTTTGTAATGTACTAAGTATTCCGCAAAAGTAATGTAATGTCCATTTACGTTAAGCTTTGGGTCTCTACAATCGTGATTGTAAACCATTCTAATCCAGGATCCTCATTGAATGATGATGAGACATAGCCTAATATGTGACAATAAAATATTACCTTCCTATTCCACCTCTGATAATGTTTTTTACATTCCACTTAGTTGTGAAGGAGGTCGCATATTGCTGAAGAATAAGCCTTAAAAATATAGACCAACATCACCTAAGAAGTTTAAGAAAATAGGGGAGAGGTTTCAAAATAGAATTCCAAACAATCTAAATATATTTGGATGCTCCTTGCACTATTAAATAATACTATCCATGGGTGAAAGCTTTGACCCTATGGTAAGCATGATATGTGAGAATCCATCCTGACCAAAAATTAAATTCCATTGACAAGTAATGATTGGTAGTCTTTAATTGACGATGGAACAACCATTTTGAATACATTTATAGTTTGTGATGTTTCACTATTAATAAGAAAAATTCCAAGGTTCCTGAAATAATGGGGGCCATCAAATAAATCATAATCCCATTTTTATTATCCAGGAAAACAACAACATTTTCTATATCATGAAGCACTATATCACTCCACTAATAAATGAAATGGTTCTTGATCATGGTGGGATAACTGATGTATTAAATAGTTTGCATAGATCATCAATTATGGAATTGTATTGATCATCTAACATAATGTATTATTTCTCCATGATGAATACATAGATCATTTATAAATTTCATGAATTACTTCTGAATACTAATGTTGAGGATAAAACAAGCATATAGCATATAATTCTAATTTAAGAGGAGGAGGACTTTCTCACTCTAATGGGTGAAGCATTCCCATGATCTCGTGCGCTCATTATTGAAGATAATTCACTATTTCTTATGATATTCTAATTTTATTTTCAATCACCATTATAATAAATCATGTGATGTCACCCATGACCATCCATGACCATGCTAAGGACAATACCCTCATATCCCTTGTTGTGAAATTTTGATTTTTCAATTTTATTACTAAAAAAGGTATAGATATTAATTTTATTATATAGTATAAATTTATTCTAGTTTAATAGTTTAATTTAATTTTAGTATTTTAATCATTGAACACACTAGACACATAGATTTAATTCATTACATGGCCAAAAACTGGTTTTGGAAATCATGGTGGAATGGAGGTATCCAATCAGTAGACTAGGAAAGGGTCAGGGCTATAGTGTTCTTAGTATTTCCCAATATGATCAAAAATTACCTGATAAAAGCATTCAATTATATTTCAATTTACAAGAGGATTAATATTAATTATATGAATAATGACTAAATTGATGAATATTTTAACGATAAAAGGTTAAATAAATTCTATTAAATTGAATTTGATATAAATATTTCATAAAGTTAATAGAAAATTCAAACAAAAAAACAAGGCTTCAATGAACCCACAATACTATTTTCACTGGAGAAAATTTGAGTCACATTGTAAGGTTTTTTTATTAGGTTAAAAAATTATTCTACTTAGCTACTCACAACTTATGTGAATCTGACCTTGGGTCATATCCTGGGATGCTGGTGTTTTTTTTAAATTTTTTTTGAAATGTTTTCAAATGAACAGATCTTATTCTTCCAGTGTCAAAGTATTTTATCTAGAGTGTGAGAGAAATATTTTGGATAGACTCATAACTAAAAAATTATAGAACAATTGTAATGATAGTTCTAACCATTCCATTTGATTACTCTCAACCTTCATTATCATCCTCAAAAAAGGCAAAATATGATGTGAAAAAAATGGATAATAATCTTTATCATGTTAATGGGACTTTAAGAGAAATGTACACACCTAATTTCAATAATAATAACTCAAAATTACAATTAAAAGATTAAAATATTTGGAAATAAAAATTAGAATTATTATAATACAACATAAGTTTCATGAATTATCTGGTGATGACCCCAAAAGAAACATGAGAGCATTAAAGAAGGTTTTGGTTGATTTTAAATAAGAGGATTCATTGAGGAACTAACCAGTTGGAAGGACTTCCCCTTCTCACATAAATTTGAATGAATAGAGTGTATCTACAGTATAAATCCTAGAGATATAACCTCATGGGATGAGATAAAGGATTCTATGCTCATGAATTTTTTCACTAATTCAAAATGTTCTCAAATTCTAAAGAAAAAATATGGAATCAAAAAATGAAAATGAAAAAACTCTATATGTGTTCTGGGTGATAGTTGAGAAACTGATCCCATCATTCCCACACCAGATTTATAAATAACAACACTTCATGGTATTATTCAACCAAATATTTATGTATAATGACCAAGACTTAGTTGTTATTTATTTATGGGGTGAACTAATTGTTAATTCACAATTGGATATAAGATAACTTATTGGGAGGGTATCACAAAACTTATAACCATTTTTTATAGGTACCATAAAAAACAATGTACATGAGGTATTAAGGTAAAACTGAAATTTATTATAAACTAAAATTTAAGAAATAAATTCTCTTGTGAGATGAATATATGTAAACAATGTATAGGAATTATCACCCACTACACCCACTAGGATCCACCAGTTGTTCTATTCCTAAGATAATCTCACTAATGGATTCCCTCAAGTTCAAGGTATTAAATGTCAAAAAAACTTATCTATAGTAAATTGTAGAACTATACACGTGGAAACTAAGTATTCAAATATTTTTCCACCATTCAATTTTGAGTTGGGATGAAACATTAATAATGGATACCATTCTAGTAAGATTTATAATGGGCTTATCATCAGCCATTTTAAACCCATACATTATATATATATAATTTATAAACCACCAAAATCAACTATAAGGGAAAAATACTAGATAATTATATAGAATACATCTTGATATGGGTAATACAATCGCAAAATAGTCAACATACCACTTTCAACACTAGTATACTAGATCTAAAGTAATTTAATTGAAATATTTCTTTCTCATGAATACCATTAATAACATTGTAAATCATGTCCCGGGTATGAATCCTAAATAATACAGTCCTAAACCTATAGAAAATGTTATAACAAATACACTAATTTTTTATATAAAGCTAGAAGTCTTGGAATAACCACCACCTTCAGAAGATTCTAGAAAGAAAAACCCTAACTAATTATAAGAAATTTCTCCTTCCAAAGAACCTAAATAAAGTAACTATGGATACACCAAATAAACATAATTGTAATGGTTAATATAAAATAGAAGTACCATAAAAACACCAACTACCATTACTTATAATAATTAAAAACCCCATGAAAACATTGCAAGATTCACTAAAACATTAGATGATAGAGTTTTACACAAAAGTAGAGATCAATATCCCCCAATAAGAATAAATTCTAAAAATTCCATGTTATAATTTTTTAAATGAAATATTCACCGGTAGAATAATATTGTGAGTTAATAAAAAGATAAGGGTTGGTAATAATGTTTCAACACTTTTTACCACTGAAAACCCCTAGAAATATAAAGATCTAGGTCATTTTTTGATTCAATTCAAAAATGGTAAGTTGAATTTTTCCAATGTACTATGTGATTTTTGTTCTTCAGTCAATATGATTAATTATAATATTTATTCTCCTCTATATAATGGTTTACTAAAACCCATATATGTGGTTGTGAAATTGGAAAATCGTTCCACTTCCTACCCAGTAAGTGTTCTTGATGATGTGACGGTAAATATACATGGTTACCCATTCCCTAGTAACTTCTACATTTGTAACATGGAATAAGGGAATGGTAAATATATCTCTCTAATTATTTTAGGTATAGAATTATTGAAGACTTATAAAACCTTAATAATTTTTTTCTAAGGTGCCCTCTTAAAGAATTCTAGTAACAAAATAATATATTTCAACATCTATTATTCAATGAAACACCAACATGAAAATAATTATATTTTTATACTGAAATAATTGGAAATACCAGATTCTTATAGAATGGGAAAAGAAATTCAAGATGATAAAATAAAATTAGAAGAATTTTCGGAAACTCCCAAGCTACATGATAAATTTATTTTGGGAAATTAAATTAATATAGAGATAGTTTTGAATGAATTTATGAAATTAATTTTGATTAGTTAATAAAACATCATATTATTAATTTTACCTTACATGTGTATGATATCCACATGAGGAACAATGATATATAAACATCTCTAAGAAACCCCTGAGTTAGAAATACAACTGTTACTATTAAATTGAAAATATATATTTTAGAAGAAAATAAGAAAATTATTGACATAATCTCAATTGATTTAGAACAAACATGTGAAAAAAAACTGATAAGAATTCATAAAAATAATTCAAAAGGAAGCTGGTAGATATTAGGGTACATACCAAGGATTTTCCTAACCCCCTTCATTCCAAGGATTTTTGCTGAAATATAAATCAAAAATATTGAGATAGTACAAAAAAGGATTAACCCAACCCTTCTATAAGTATTAATAATATAGTAAGAAATAAATTTTAGAGATGGAATTATATAACCAATATTTGACTCGCAAAGGGTATGTTAGATCTAAACTGCCCCAAAGAAAACTAGTTACACTACTATGAAAAAGGAGAAAATGAGTTTGATCACCTAATAACTCAAGAGAGTTGGGGAGTTTTCATAGATTAGAAGATATTTATCCATGTGATAAGAAAAAGTCACTTCCCCATATCATTTTTAGACAAAATGTTAGATCGAATAACTAAAAGGGGTCGTTATTATTTCATTGATGGGTTTTGGTATTTTTAGCTTCCAATGACTCCCTGCAACCAAGAAAAGACCACCTGCATGTGTCCCTTTGGCACATTTTTCTACCAAAGGATCTATTTTTCTCTTTATTATGACCTAGGTAAATTTTAGTTTTTTATGGAAAGTATTTCCCAAGACGTGTTCAAAAACCCCTTGGAGTAATTCCTTAATGAATTCGCTGTCAAGAAACTTGTTTTTAAATTTTCATAGAGTGCATAGAAAAAGTTTTTAAAAATATTATCTAGATAAACATGGGTTTAATTTTCGGAAAAAGTAATTTATTGGTTAAAATGGGTATTTTTTGGGAAATTTATTTACCAAATCTTGGATTGAAGATGTAAAACAAAAGTTTATGTAATTTCCAATCCGCCTTAACCCAACATTGTGTGACACATTAGATAATTTCTAAGCCACATTAAATTATATAGAATCTTTATTAGGGACTTTATAATTGTTTATTTTCCCCTAACTAACCTAATCAAGAATGAAACTAGTTTTTTGATGATTCGTACAATACATATTTTGTCATATTGAATGTGTACTTCACCACTACCCCATTATCTTCCACTAAACTAGTGTCATCCATTTGATGTTTTCTGTGATTCTTCAAATATAGTAGAAGGGATGTATTTTCCCAAAATATTCATAGAATAACATAATAGGTAGAAAAAACATCATAGGCCATAGAAACTACCAATATTAACTACACAAAGAATAGAGAATGAATTTTTGTCTATTGTCACAGCTTTATAATTTTCATTCTTATCTTTTAGGGAGTAAATTAAAAATTTATTATAATCAAGAATAGTTGAGATATATTTTAATGAAATAAATGAAGTTCGATGTGATATGGATATTTCTTTAATATGAGTTTTATGTGAATATTACGGACAAGAATCACTATGACAGTGTAATGGATGTGAGTATGATTTATCTACCTTACACTTCCAAGGTAGAACGAATCCCCATGAGCAATCTAGTTTATTTATTCCCTGGTGATAAACTATACAACCTCTACCAAATGTTGTTGTACTCTAACATAGTGAATATTTTGGACACAAAAAGATACCTTTCATTTATTCTAAACATAAATTTAAAAAACAATAATATTAATCTCAATATTTCATTTAGAAAAGATCCTTATTAATTGAATAGTTACAGTGACCTAGTAATTAGTAGTTGAATCCCAAAAGGGGAAATACAAAATGCATTTTATTTATACCATACAATTTTATACTGAGGCAATTTTGAACCGTAGATAACTGCTACTCAAATTTTGGAAGATGGGGTTTTTATCCCTCAATAAACATAAAATTGCAATTTTTTATAAAAAAATATCCTAAATTTTAGTTTACTAGTAAAATTTCAAAAATTAATGAGATGAAACCAAACATTTAATTTTATATTAGATATTATATGTATATAGAATTGACTTCATTGGACACTTACCTATGTCATTTTGTTTTTCCAACATTCAAATGGTATTGGACTATACTATTAAGCATAATAAAGCAAAATCAACTCGATCTGAAAATTCAAGAAATGTAATTGAATTTATAAAATTGATTTTATTATACATTTTCAACACCATGATCTATAATCAGCGACAAAGGAAACCACTTCTAAATAACAAAATGGAGTCCCTCTTATGGAAATATGGTGTGCACCAGTAAATATCAACTTCCTACCACCTATAAATAAATATATTGCATGAGGTGTCCTATAGAGAAGTAAAATTAATTTAGGATATTACAATGCATCATTACTAGAAGGAATGGAGTAATAAATTCAATCATACACTATGAGAATATAGTACTTCCTACAAAAATCCATTAGTTATTTCAAATTTTTTGATTTTTATGGTAAAAATTGACACATTCCATTTTACCTTCATCAAAAATCCTACTAGGTTCTCAAAATAGTAAACATAGTGTTTGATAAGGCTAGAGAATAGGGGAATATTAAAATTATTGATCATGAGAAGACAATAAGGGAACCATAATGTAACTCACTGTTGTACAATTAGAAAACTAAATCTATTCAAAAAAATTAATCTTGAAAATATAAATCCAAGTTAAATACACCATACATTTATTTTCATCATGGGTAAATCACATCCCTCATAGGCATCAATATAAATGGACTGGCCCATATTGAGTAACCAATAATATTCGTTTTGGTACAGTTATATTTTAAGGAGAAGGATCAAAATAGCTATTATGGTTAAAGACTAAAATTTATTGAAGCATTAAGAGGAATTTTTGAACAAACCATTGAATGATTTTTGAATAATATATTCTACTGATAAAGAAATAACTTCTTGGATGATTATCTCCCTCAAATTGGTATATGTGCATAATTATTTTTCAAATATTTTTCTAGAACAAATGTATACTAGAATTAAAATTGAAGAATGTTTTATCCTAGTGTAGGGGAGGATATAAACACATTATATTAGTATTTAAATTCATATTATTATTTCATAGAATATTTAGTTAAATAAAAACCTTTTTTCTCTAAACCAAAATCAAAAAATATCCCATTTTTTATATTTTTCTTTTCTTATTTTCAATCATTTCATGAACTTCATTGATGTCCTAATTTGATTGAAAATACTAATTATAGAGTTTACTAATTCATTAGTTCTGAAAGTATAATACATTATGTTATATTTTGAGGGGGACATTCAATTTATTCATTGATGTTTAGTAATGAACCTAGTCATTAGAGAATGAGTAAAAATAGTTATATGGAATTAATTTTATAGCCTATGGTCACATGGAATTTGGAGCTCGATCTAAGTTAACATGGTCTATTTGAGAAAAAAACTTTATGGGGCAAACTCAAAGTACAGTTATATAATTTATTTGAATCAAAAAATGAAAATGGGAGTTTGGATTCCCATGGTGTGTCTTTAATACAAGGGAACTGGGTCAATATATGTAATTAATAAAAAAAATTAATTTACTAAACTTTCTATAACTACTGCTCTAGAAATAAATTTAGATGTGAGAAATTCAAATAATTAGCCCTGTCAAAAATGTGGTCATTTGGGAGAGGGAAATATTGAACCGATGATGTTTTAAATTAACATATAAAAAAAATCATTTGAGTTGTATCAATAAATTAGATAATCAATAATTGGATTGAGGAAAATTATAAAAGAGGAAAAAATAGAAGTGTGCCTAATTAAAATTACTATTCCACTTATACAAAAATTGATCCACTTAGGGACTTGGAATATCTACTGAATTGAAATGTGATAGTCATTTTATTCACATATGAGGCATGATAATTTCCATCGTGGATAATTATGTCATTACTTCTTCTATGGATGGTAAATTGGGAAATATGAAAGATGGTTTTATTTTTGAATAAGATGAAATTTAATGACAATATTTCTCAAGAGTGCAATATTTTATACACAAGGGAGTGATATGATATGGGACTTTCCATATTTATTGTATTTTATTCATGGAAAAACCACAATATTTATTAAATTTGGGGTTAAATTTTCATTTTTGTTAGCTATATAAAATTGTAACATAGTTGGAAGTTAGATTTAAATATGTTGTTCTCTGGTATATTGAACTTTTAAAATAAATTTTAATGCCACACTTTTGGATATAATTGAATCTTATATCCGAGTAAACATTAATTATAGGAAAATACTACACTAAAAAAATGGGACTAACATTGATCTATATGTTGAAGTAAACTAAAGGTAAAAAGTGAGTGCGCCATCCATTGTAACTACACTGACTATGGTAACATTCCACGTGTTATCTACCTTATTTCTAACATACCATTACATGGTAGGTATAGCTACAATCCACATTCACCATTGCTACCTGACGTGAATAATAACATACTACGTAATTATATTACTATTAGAACTACTCACAGTCACTTAATCACTATAAAATTACACTACTCTCATGATAGGAATAACTACCATGAGACCCCATTTCAAACAATCTAATATTTTTCTCAATGATCATGTAATTCAAGGTAATAATTCTTACCAAAATATTTTCCAACCCATATCTATTGTGCCTCTACATCAAAGGATTCCTTGCGGTCACAAATTGATTACAAAGATCAAATTCCCATGAAGAACCCAATTCATATTGATTGAAGAATAAATGTGTTATAGAGACCATAAAACACTTTAAATTTCACCACCACCACATATCTTCTACAAATATTAGATAATGAAATATGCTGCCTGCTCGATTGGTTCCACCTTTGGGAGCTACCAATAAATATGGAATAATGATGGAGTAGAGCCACCCTTACAAGAGAGTTTGGGATGTACATAAATCATCTCCATAATTTGGATTGATTTATGTTTATATCTATCCTAATGAAACACATGTGACACCACCCTTCCTACTCCCCCTATAAGGTTGTTTTGACAATACACATTGTTGTAAAGCAGATCACTGCTTACCGGTAACAGACCCACATGATCTATGACCAAAATCTGATGAGAAAGTGAAAAAATATGGGTAAAACATTGTAATGGAAGTCTATATTTTTCAATGATTTTAAAAATCTCCATATTCTATTAAACAGTACATACAAAAGGTACACGATTTGGTTTTTATGTTAGTAAGATATGTGAGATGCTATCCTGTTGAGAAATGTAGGACCACTAATAAGAGATGGTGGACATTCACTAGTAATTGATAGATCTCAGTTATAGGAATTGTTATGGAGTGATATTTTGAGGTAAAAAAAATATAATTCCTCGGTTCATGTATATAAAAGTCCCATAAAATGTATTCTAAGACCTTTTTTTATCACTGAAAAAAAAACAATGGAATCAACAATGATTTAAATTAATAAAAGAGTCCACAACCAAAGGACAAAAAACCTGATCCTGGGCAGATAAATGAGGCCTTAAAAAATTCATCCAAACCTATAATTATTGATATTTTTTTATCATGATTCAAATTGAAACATTATATTTTTTTGAATAAATAATAAATTACTAAATTTCATGATGACATTTTTGCTGCTCCCGTGGAGGGAAGAATTCTCATATGGTTGAGAATTATTATATAAGAGGTAGAGTAATAGCTCATTCTGTTAGGAGAAATAGTCACAAACAGATGACCAATCTATCATGCTCTATGTAAAAGACAATTCTTTATTTTTTCTTCTTTTCTAATTTTGATTTCATTCCCCATTGTAATATCTATAATGACGACACTCTAGGGAATTAGTGGTCATGGAAAGAGAATCCCATTAAGCCTCTATCTACAAATTCCGACAATTATATGTTATTAATAACATTAATATGGATATTAATGGGTTTTATCATTTTGGGTTTCTCCAAATTTTTATTATAATTTATTCCACTTCTTATCTGCATTTCACATAGAAGCCACTCATATTTAATTAACATTGAAATATAGCAAGTAATGGGGGACTCAATGGGGAATAAAGGTATCCCATAACCAGGCTAGGTAATTGTATATAGTAAATTTATAATTTAATTTTCCTATCTAAATCGAAATATCAGGATAAAATTTAACTATTAGATCGTAATTAATTGGAGGAATAACATAGATCTATTGATAAATGATTCATTATAAGAATAAGGAAACGATCCAAGGAGAAAACATGGATTGTTAAATTGAATTTCAAACAAAATATTTCTTAATATTTAATTCAAATCAAACACAGAAAGAATATTTAAATTCACCCACAACAATATGTTATTTGTAGACAACATTAGCCATAATATACTATATTTTTTTCGGACTCAAAAGTCATTTTTGTGAGAAACCAGTTTAACAACCTGAGCAGTTATGAATAAAAGTATCCATTTTAAGTTAATTAATTTTATTATTATTATATAAAACACATGCACTTATTTTTTTATTATTTTATCTATTTTAATTTGAAATAATATTTTGAATCTTTACCGTTGATAATATATCCGTTGAACATTTATCACATGATTAGTAAAAATATAGGTGTTTTAACAAATCCTTTTGAGACAAACAAAGGATGTTATAGCCTCAACTAGTAGGATCAAAACATATGACGCCTATTTATCAGAACATCTGAGGGAGATGGAATATCTAGGATTATCCCTCCACCAAGATCAAGTCTATATCCAATAAATAAAGCATGAGAAAACCATTTATCTAGAATATCAATTTCAACGAGATAATGAACCAAACCATGTTCACTGAACAACCCCATCCACCATCGTGCACCTTACTCATAGGGTGTATTATGGTGTATTAAATGGATATTAATCAAGACCCTAGTAATATAAGTATATAAATTATTTTTTAATAAAATAATGAACATATTTTAATCATATTATTAAAACTTTGAAAAATAGTTTTAAATTAAAAAATTTAGTTTTTTTCTCAATGGTCAAATTGAATTAATGAATTTATGAATTCTATGATTTTTGAAATAAATAATATTTTGATGGAATATTATAGTTAATTTTTTTTAAATATAAATGATTATATTATTCTTATGATGTCAAATTTAATTTGTGCAGGGATTCAAAATATTGTTTTTTTCAAAAACTCGATAGTTTCAATAAATGTATTTTTTATTTTAAAAATGTAAATTAAAATATTTAGAAAATTATTTAGATAAAATAAATTTTATTTTTGGAATTAGGATGCCAAAAATATCCAACAGTTGAATTATCATAGTATTCTATGATTGTTAATTTTCTGGGTAAAAATTAAATTCTATATAAATATAAATTGTGTTTTATGAAACTATAATAAAAATATGTGATGTAATATAGTACCCCGGTTTCTGGTATGTAACCCTTACATGATGATTTTCTTGTTGTAAAAGTTAAGGATGACGTTTGGGAGAGTCGGGAGATCCTGGAAGGAGTTTTGGGGCAAAAAGGGAAGTCGCACGGGAGGCACACGTTTTTTCTAAACCGGGAGGCCAAACCATGAAGAGTTGGCTGGGTAGGAAGTGTATTCCGCATGGTTGGCGCACTATTAAGAGAAAATGTGCAACGAGGCTGTGCGTGAAGGCTGGCCGAGGTATAAGCAAACACACGATTAGCGCACGTTTTGTCAAACTGTGTGGACTAACCGTGCAGTCCCATAAAGATAGATCCTAAAATTGTGGATCGAACTCGTTTTGCCTTTAATTGACTTGTTTAAACCCTCTCAGTGGCCCTAAATCATGATTAATCGCCCTTGAAGGTTGGATGACTTTTTTCAGGCGTTCCGGAGGCGATTCGAAGGGTTCTCTTGGTGAATTGAAGCCGGATTCATAAGGTATGTTATTGTTCTTGATCGGTTTCTTAGATCTACTTAGATATAATTCTCCTCTTCTATCGTTTTCTTATATATACGCCCGTTATGGGTACATCTAAGGGTGTGGATTCCAATTATGACATGATTTGGTCTTGGTTGTGTTAAGAGAAGAGATCTAAGGAGGATTTTTGGAGTTTGACCTGGTGTTCATGGGTTTTCTTCGTTCATGGCTTGGTTTCAACCTTTTTGTTGAGGTAGGTGGCTTCACTATCGATTCCTCTTTATTATAACTTGATGTCTTAGTTCAAATTGATTTAATTTCTTGGTATTTATTGTGGAATTTTTGTGCAAAGCATGTTATAAACCTTCTTTAGTGTTGATTTATGGGTTTTAATGATATTACGGAAATTGAATGAATGGTTTGTGCAAATTATTTTGCTTCCATGATTTTAAAATATGGATTTTATGGATTTGAAAAATGGGTTGTGGAAAATGGTTTTCAATAAAAAGGGTTGTTTTATTTAAATGGTTTTGGCATGGTTTAAATGGTGTGGTTTTTGGGCATACTTGGTGTGTGTGTTCAGATTTCATTAACGAGGCTTGGTTGAAATACGACCTTTTTCTCGGTTCCAAATGTGTAATGGAACATAGGGAATAATTACCCTGTGGCGACTTGGTAGAACGATGAGAGACCACTCATGAGTATGGAACTGTCATAACGATGCATGCATAGTTGCTTTCACAGATTGTGAAATGGTTGGTTGTTTGGATTTGTGGAATGAAATGATGATGCCAAAAATTGAAATGTGGTTATGATTTGGAATCTTTTCTTGGTTGCATTTTCTTGGAAAATATGGTTTTGTTCGGGAAAATGGTTTAGTTGGAAAATGGTTTTGACATGGAACTTGCTATTTTGTGAACTGTTTTGGAATTATTTTTTATAATTTTTTTTATATAAATTTGCTAACATGTTTTATCCTAGATGCATGAGTTGGGATGTCATCGTGGAAAACCTACTGAGTTTCATTACTCACCCCCTGCTTTGGCACGTTGGTGTTTTTGCATATTTCATATACCGGGATGTTGGAAAAGGTAAAGTGTCACATGTTTATTGCTCCACTTTTTAGATACTTGGGCTAGTTCATTATGTTGGAGCTTGGAGTTGGTGGAGCATGGAGTTGTCTTGTCATCTAGTAGTATTTTAGTTTGTCTTTCCACTGTTAACTCTGATATAGTGTTGGATTCCGTTATGGTACTCTTAGTTGATTTTTGATAAAATAAATGGTTGAGTTGCCTTAGTTTTTATCATGCATTATTTAGATTATTAGTTTGGTTTGGGTTGTTAGTTCTGTTGTATGTTCTTGAAGGTTAAATCATCCACCATTTGTTTTGAAACCCTTCGGCATTTATTTCCAGCCTTTGGAACTTTGGGGATGTCGCTTAAGGCCAAGTAATGACTTGTTGCACTCTCAAGCCATTGAGAATAAGTGGGTCAATACAAATGGTATCAGTCTGTTCCTTCCATTGAGGTAAAAATGCTATTAGTCTGGTCCTTCCTTTGAGGTACAAAAGGTCCCAGCCTATTGGGTCCATGCCTAACAAGTGGTCATTGATGTTATTGGTTTTGGAGTTGAAATTCCTTTTTCTCTATTCCTTGGGTGGTCATATTAGACATGAATAGGATTGTCGGAACATGAAATGTATAGTATAAAAGGATGTAGCTAACCCATTTATGCAGAACATCAAGTTACAATGGTGTTGGGTACATAAGTGTTTGGAGACACTTCTAGAATGTTGAAAATATCATTGTCATGGGTTTTAGACAATGAGATGAGCATGGCATGCAATGTAGTTGAATGACTTCCCACTAGGACTGCATAAATCATTTTTAGAAATGGATTATGGTTTGATGCAAAAGCGTGTTTTCTAAAAATTTGAAGCATGTTTTCAAATGAAAGACTTTGAATAGATAATGGTTGCTGTGTTTTGAAAATAGATTGATTTTCAAATGAAAGAAATGATCTGTTTTAGAAATGATTGGAAATCAAAGTTGTGATAGTAATGTGATAGAAATTGAAATGCTAAGCCTTCAGTAGCTAGGAAGTGTGAATAACGACATGCATTGTTTATATAGAAAATGTCACCTGTTAGACATCGTAGAAGCCAAGTAGAAGAGGATGCGGAGAATGCGGTCGCACCTGAGCCACAGGTGAACCAGTAGCTAGTCCAATGTATAGTTCAACCATTTCAGGATGTGGACACGGGAAATCGAAGGGATGAGTCAACGCATGTAGGCCATTCCATCCTGTTCTAGAAGAAGAACCCACCCATCTTTCAGGATGATTCTGAACTAGAAATTTGGAGGTGTGTCTTAGCATAATGAATCGTATCTTTGATTTCATAGGCACACCAGTAGAGCTAAATGTAATGGTGGCAATGTATATGCTAGAAGATCTTGCACCAAAGTGGTGGGAGATGGTGGTGCAGGCTAAGCTGGATCAAGGCCTTCGATGGGAAGAATTTGATGAGTTGTTCAATACAAAATTCTATCCTCACACCTTCAAGATCCAAAGGACAACTGAATATTTCAGCCTAAAGTAGAAGAATCTCTCTTTCACAGAGTATGCGGCTAAATTCATGAATTTAGAACACTTTGTACCAGAATTTGCTGCAAGTGCGTTGCTAAAGGAACACATCTTTGAATCAGGGTTACGATAGAAGATTCGTTCGAAGATAGCTATGCTCTATATTACGGATTATATGGAGATGGTAAACAGAGAAACAGTAGATGAAAGAGACATATCATGAGGTATCAGAGGAGGAAGTATGATGATACACATAGGAATAGAGGGGGAACTCTAATGCTGGGAACAAGTGGAAGAGGGACACCTACTTCCAAGGTGGGAGTGCAAATCAGAATCAGATGGCTGGATCGGTAAATCTTCCTCCACAACCCATGATGAAGTTCGGGTGCTTTCAATGTGGTACAATTGATCACATGAAATGGAAATGTACATCACCAATGAAATCATCTCACAATTGCAACAAGATGGGGCTTCTTTAGCGATATTGTCGCAGTACTCCGAGGTTGGGTGTGCGTGACACGTCCCATGCATAGTAAGAATCCTATGCTTCGATAGGGTGAGGATAGAAAAATCAGTCTCACCCGCAGTACAGAGCTAGTTATGGTGATTCCAGGAATACCATGACTCCTCAGGCAGGACAATCTCAACAAGGCACTAAAGAACAAAGTGAAACAATAATGAAATTTTATGGAGTGGAACAGGTGATTCTGGATGACCAGTCTAGACCATCTATGGGGAGAGGTATGATTCTTTTGAATCTTACCCTCATGCAAGTGTTGTTCGATACTGGTGCATCACATTATTTTCTTGCTTCTCATATTGCTGATTTGAAAAACTTAAGAGTTTAAATGATTCCCTCCGTCATAAAACTTTAAACACTTATCGGGGAAATAGAATGTAGAGCCTTTGTGTGTAGAGCATGTTCTATAGTTATTGATAGAGCTTAGCTGAAATGAGATTTCTTTGTGCTAGAGATGGATGTCTATGATATAATCCTAAGTATGGATTGGTTGACAGTGTTTAGGGCTCACATTGACTGTTATAGAAGAACAATCAGTTTCGTGACTAAGGATGGCATCGAGCATCTCTTTAGAGAAGAAAGAGTGGTGAAGGCAGGTGCAACGGTCTTGTTGGCACCAGTAGTGGCAACGATATCATACTAGTTTGATGTGTTAAACTTGGAACCGATGTAGGAGATCGCGAATAATAGTTTTCTAGTAGTTGTGTACTAATTTTCTGATGTTTTTTCTGAAAACTTCTTATGGTTACCACCTGTAAGAGAAGTGGATTTTATGATTTGTCTCTTTCCGAGGACTAGTCCGATCTCACTTCCAAATATAGGATGGCACCAAAAGAGTTAAAGGAATTGAAAGTGCATTTAGAGGAGCTAAAAATCAAAGGACTTATTCGGCCAAGCGTGTCTCCATGGGCAACACTAGATTTTTTTTTGTAAAGAAAGCAGATGTAAATTTGAGGCTATGTGTGGATCATCGTAAACTTAGCCACGGTATGATAAAGAATAGATATCCAATCCCACACATTGATGACATATCTGATCAATTTAGGGGAGCTCATTGGTTCTCCAAGATTGACTTGCAGTCAGGATATCACCAGTTGTGAGTTCAAAAGGAGTATATTCTGAAGACAGTCTTCAGAAGCAGATATGGCCACTACAAATATGTATTCATGCATTTTGGTCTTATGAATGCACTAGCAGTCTTCATGGCTTTGATGAATCAGATATTTCAGCAATATCTGGATTCTTTTATTGTGGTGTTTATGGATGACATATTGGTCTATTCAATAACAAGGGCTGATCATGGTCAACACGTGGAGATAGGTTTGGAAATAATGAGAGACCATCAGTTGTATGAAAAATTATCAATGTGTGATTTTTGGATACAAGAGGTACACTTTCTGGGCTATGTTGTTTCTGAGAAATGTGTTTTAGTGGATCCAGAAAAGATAGAAACTATTCTTTCTTGGAAATCGATTAATAATGTCCTCGAAATACGATGTTTTCTTGGTCTAGCTAGTTATTACCGACGCTTTTTGCATGACTTATCATGACTAGCATCACCAATGACAGCTTTGACAAATAAAAACAGTACATTTTAATGCATTGAGGATTGTCAGAAATATTTTAAAGAGTTGAAACTTCACCTTACAATGTCACCCATCTTGATCTTTCCTAAATCAGGACAGGGGTATGTGGTGTATTGTGATGCTTCGAGAAATTGGTTGGGATGTTTTCTCATGCAAGGATACCATGTTGTTGCTTATGGTTCAAGGCAGTTGAGGGTGCATGAGAAGAATTAGCCAACACATGACTTGGAATTGGCTGCAGTCATCCATGCCTTAAAAACATGGAGACACTATCTCTTTGGTGTGAAATTTACTGTGTTTACGGATCATAAAAGCTTGAAACACATTTTCTCACAACGATATTTGAATATGAGGCAGAGGATATGGATGGAGTATCTTCAAATGCTCGAATTTGAAATAATGTATACACTAGGTAAGGTAAATTCAGTGGCCAACGCATTAAGAAGGAATTCATATGCTCAGTTGGAAGAGGAAGCTTCATATGAATGGTAGTTGATGTCAGTCATAGCTGACATGCATGTGGAATGTGAATATAGAGGTGATGTTGCTATTTTCTTTTTAGCTATACTTATTCCTGATTTGGTGGAGATAGTAAAGGAGGCACATGCATCCGATGTAGACTGTGTTGCAATGAGTTCAAAACTCATTGGTGGGGAGACCATTAAGGGATGGAAGATGGATGAGAGTTCAGTTTTGCGGTTTCAAGATCGGATGGTTCTACCTTTAACTGCTCTGAAACAACTTTTTCAGGCTTACCACCATTCCAGATGGGTTGTACATCTGGGTACACAAAATACGTATAAGGTGTTGAATATGTAGTTTTGGTGGAGCGGCATGAAAAATAAGGTCGCTGAGTTCGTCTCGCGATGCTTAACTTGTCAGCAGGTTAAAGCAGAGCATCAGAGACCAGCTGGTATGTTACAGTCTTTACCTATCCCAGTTTGTAAATGGGAGCAGATATCAATGGATTTTGTTTCAAGTCTTCCAAGAATGGTCTGGAAACACGATGCCATCTGGGTGATAGTGGATCGTCTTACCAAGTCGGCCCATTTCAACCCTATTAGTGAAACCCATATGGTAGAAGATCATTCAAAGATCTATATAAAAGAAGTGGTAAAGAGATGTGGAATACCAGTTTCATTTGTTTCAGATAGAGATTCGAGGTTCACATATCGTTTTTGTAGATTCTTACAGAGATCCTTGAGAACTCATTTGAATATGAGTACGGTGTATCATCCTCAGAATGATGGAAAATCCGAAAGGATGATACAAACATTGGAAGACATGTTACGGGGTTGTGTAATGGACTTTGGTGGCTTATGGGAAGAGCATGTACCCTTAGTATAGTTCTAATACAATAATAGTTATCAGGCCTCGATACACATGGATCCCTTTGATGCATTGTATGGGCGTCTATGTTGTTCTCCACTATGTTAGCTGGAAAAAAGTGAAACATCACTAGTTGGGCCGAGCCGTGTCTAAGAAACAATGGAGAAGATTCAGTTGATTAGAAAGAGGATAGAGACGGCTCAAAGTCATCATAAATCTTATGCATATCACTGCCGAAGACCGTTGTCGTTTGGGGTGAGTGATCATGTCTTTTTGGGAATCTCTCCAAGGCTTGGACATCATCATTTTGGGAAGAAGGGAAAATTATCTCCTCAATATATTGGCCTTTTTGAGATACTGGAATGGGTTGGCGAGTTGGCGTATCGGTTGGCATTACGACCCCGGTTCAGTGCAGTGAATAATGTGTTCCATGTATCTCAGTTGAAGAAGTATCAACCCGATCCTAACCATGTGATCAGATGGGATCACATTAACCTAGAGCCTGATGCTTCGTTGGTACATATCTTGATGCAGATTTTGGATAGGCTGGATAAAGTCTTATGTGGAAAAAGCATCGGTCTAGTGCGTGTTTTGTGGCACCATGGATATATTCAGAAAGAGACTTGGGAACGCGAGAAAGAAATGAAAGAGTAGTGGCTAGAACTCTTTCAGGCAACCCAAGGTCTTCTACTTTCTGGGGACGGAAAGGGAAATGGTGGGGAGAATATAGTACCCCCAGTTTCTGGTATGTAACCCTTACTTGATTCTTTTCTTGTTGTAAATGTTAGGGGTGACGTTTGGGAGAGTCGGGAGATCCTGGAAAGAGTTTTGGGGAAAAAATGGAAGTCTCGCGGGAGGCGCACGGTTTGTCTAAACCGTGCGACCAAACCGTGCGAAGTTGGATGAGGAGGAAGTAGATTCTGCACGGTCGGAACATGGTTATGGGAAACCCTGTGATAAGGCTCTGCGTGATGGTTAGCCTAGGCAAAAGCTAACGCACTGTTAGCGCATGGTTTGTCAAACTGTGCAGACTAACCGTGCGTTCACTTAATGTTAGAACCTAAAATTGTGGACCTAACTCGTTTTTCCTTTAATTGCCTTGTTTAAACCACCTAAGTGGCCCTAACTCAGGATTACTCTCCCTTGAAGGTTGGAGGACTTCTTTCAGGCGTTCTGGAGGTGATTCGAAGGGTTCTCTTGGTGAATCGAAGCCGGATTCGTAAGGTATGTGATCGTTCTTGATCGGTTTCTTAGATCTACATAGATCTACTTCTCCTCTTCTCTCATTTTCTTATATCTACACCCGTCATGGGTAGATCTAAGGGTTTGGATTCCAAATATGACAAAATTTGGTCTTGTTTGTGTTAGGAGAAGAGATCTAAGGAGGATTTTGGAGTTTGACCTGGTGTTTTTGAGTGTTCTTCGTCCATGGCTTGGTTTCACACTTTTTATTGAGGTAGGTGGTTTCAATCCTGATTCCTCTTTCTTAGAACTTGAAGTCTTAGTTCAAATTGATTTAATTTCTTGGTTTTGATTGTGAAATTTTGGTTCAAAACATGTTATAAATCTTCTTTAGTGTTGATTTATGGTTTTTAATGAAATTGCGAAAATTGAATGAATGGTTTGTGAAAAGTATTTTGGTTCCATGATTTTAAAATGGTGATTTTAAATTATGGATTTCCTGGATTTGGAAAATGGGTTGGGGAAAAAGGTTTCAATAAAAAGGGTTGTTTTATTGAAATGGTTTTTGCATGGTTGAAATGGTGTGGTTTTTGGGCATACTTGGTGTGTGTGTTCACATTGCATTCACGAGGCATGGTTGAAAGATGACCTTGTGCTCGGTTCCAAAAGTGTAATTTCACATGGGGAATAATTACCTTTTAGAGACTTAGTAGATCGACGAGATACCGCTCATGAGTATGGAACTATCATAATGATTCATGTATAGTGGATTTCACGGATTGTGAAATGGTTGGTTGTGTGGATTTGTGGAATGAAATGGATATGCCAAAAATTGAAATGTGGTTATTATTTGGAAATATTGCTTGGTTTCTTTTCTTGGAAAAGATGGTTTTGGTTGGAAAAATGTTTTAGTTTGAAAATGGTTTTGACACGGAACTTGATATATTGTGAACTATTTTGGAATTGTTTTATATAAATTTTTTATATAAATGTGCTAACATGTTTTGTCATAGAGGCATGGGTTAGGAAGTCATCGGGGAAAACCTATTGAGTTTCATTACTCTCTCCCTGCTTTGGCATGTTGGTGTTTTTGAAGATGTCATATACTGGGATGTTGGCAATGGTAAAGTGTCACATGTTTATCGCACAACTTCGTGATACTTTGGCTGGTTCGTGATGTTGGAGCTTGGAGCTGGTGGAGCATGGAGTTGGGTTGTCATCTTGCAGTCTTTTAGTTTGTCTTTCCACTATTTACTCTGAATTTGTTTTGCTTTCCACTATGGTATTCTTATTTGGTTTATGATAAAATAAATGGTTCAGTTGTCTTAGTTTTTATCATGCATCATTTATTTGATTAGTATGGTTACGGTTGTTAGTTTTGTTGTATGTTCTAAAAGGGTAAATCGTCCCCCATTTGTTTTGAAACCCTTCGGCATTTATTTCCAGCCTTTGGCGCCTTGGGGATGTCTCTTAAGGCTAAGTAATGACTTGTTACACTCTCAAGCCAATTAGAATAAGTGGGTCATTACATGTAATAAGTAATTGTTATAGTATACAAGACCATATATATCTTTCCCTTTAAAATAAAGAAATTTTATGTTTATTTGATTTAATTTTTAAATCCATTAGGTTTCCTCCAAGACATATAATATATTTTTAGATTATAAAATAATTTCTTTTAGAGTGTGAATCAACTCCTCATCACCAAGTGTAATATTTTAATAATCTCAGCCATTATCCATATAAAAAATTGTGTACCACTCCCATTAAGAAGAAACCAAGGGAAAATAACATGGTTTGGCCTATGATTTTGTATATTTTATTATTTATAGTCCAAAACCCATAAAATAGTGAATTTACCCTCTTTTCCTTTATAAACACTCACAATATATTTTTTTCATCACTCAAACTCTGTGGAAAATTTCCATATTTTACGCTACACAATAGAGAGTTCTCCCAAGGTGATGCAGGATCCCAAGAATCCCCTACCAAGCCTTTGGAGTAACACATTCAGGGTAGGGAACCTCTTCCATCACTCTCCTATTTCATCAAACACTCATTTTATGTAATTTATTTTACATTTATACTGATTATGATGGGATATGATATTACATAATCCCTTAATTTCTATATTATATATAAATTAAAATAGATCCTTTTATTATCATTTATCCTTCCTATGAACCTTTTTTGACACATATTACCATGAAAAATGTTTTTAATGTATCTTACACTCTTCTTTTTTATCAAGAACCAATTTAAATGTTAGGTATTTTAATTTACATGTTATTTTTATGGGATATAGTATTCTATATCCCCCTCACTGTACATTTTATTTTAAAATGATCAGATCCCTTTTCACTCTCATTTATCCCTCATATGAACCTTTATGTGCAGTCATTACCATACCAAAATTTTATATGGGTTCTATCCTTTCTCATCATTCTTCATGTTTCTTTTTTATGTTATATCCCCTATATACATTAATTTTTGTTAGTACTTGTATTTACATGTCCCAAATACTATTAATTTTATTTATAAATGATTAGAGTCCCCTACCACTCCCATCAACCCATTTTATGAATTTTTATGTGCCGTCATTATGATGCCAAAATTTCACAGCGATTTACTATTGAAAAAAATAAATATGTATTGAATACACTACCCATTTTTCTATCAATGGTATTCACCTTTATTCACATATACCTATTCATTTAAGAATTATATGTATATATTCCACATTCCTTTATCGCAAAATAAATTATGATTTTGAATGAATCCATGTTATATGATCTATGTTGAAAACATAAGCATTAGAATGAAATGATTATAAATGGTGCTCCCTAATAGTGATCCAAGGTACTGGTTAATGTTCAGTATCATGTTAAATCACGTTGGGATAGCATATTTACCTAATTACTATATGGATCATTTTCTACAGTGATGTCTTTATTTGTTTAACCATGACCTATGTTTATGATGTAGTTTTTTAAGTTGTTTCCACATTTCCCCTGTTATGATTATCATTACATATCAAGAATTTATATTTGTGTTCCTTTTAGTCTCCATTGATATGCCTATTTTCTAAAATGTACTGTATTCTTAATTTTATACCTTGTTTTTTCTCTTAATAGGATTTATAACTCAATACATTCTTCTGTATATCCTCAGGTTATCCCATGAAGTGTTAAGTACTAAGGAATGTTTTGGCCACATTAAACATGTTTTTAACAAAGATGTTGATTTTAATGTTTTATATTTCTATGCAATATACCTAATTTCCCAAATACACAAGAACTATTGATCTTCTTGGTTTTATTATGTATATTTTTATGTAATAAATCATGTTGAAATTTCAAAATAAAGAGCACGACTATTTTACCCCGCGACAGGTGTACACCAACTATCATAAAAATGAATTTAATGTGTTCTAAAAAGTCTTTTAGATTTATTCAAAAAAATTGGATTTATTTTAACATATAAGACATATTTAAATACTAATAGTGACCTTTTGTAAATTTCCTTTATTTAAAATGACATAATGGACTTTATAATATAAAAATGGAACTTAGATGCCATATTTTAGAATATATGAAGGGTTGGATGATTTAAACTAATATAATTTAATATAGGAATTTTTATGGTTGATTTTGATATATTATTATATATTTTTAACAATTTTTGTCCCTTTTACCCTTTATTGAGGTGTTAAATTTTACCATAGTTACTATTCATGTTGTTTTAAAACAAAAGGATCCTATTTAACAAATGAAATCATAATGATTATAAATATGGAATATATTTTTCAGGATTTAATATCTATAGGTTTTAAAAATAAATTTCGACATAATTGTGCAAAACTCAATGAAAATATGTTTTTAGAAAATTGAATTTTTAAAATTATAAATAAGATTATATGAAAATAAAATAAAATATTGAATCAAAATGATTTATTTCAATCATGTTTACTAAAATTAATCTTTTTTTTATTTTCCAAAAAAATGGTACATTTAAATTTATTTTATTAATGAATGGAAGTGGAATTTTTACAAATATGTTTTTTTCAATATTTGTAAAAAAATAATTATTTTTATAAAAATCCAAAAAATTAAACCTATGAAAATATTGACTTAGTTATTAATAAATTATACTCATAAACTAAAATTTAATTTCTATATATGATGGATATTAATTATAATGTCCTCGCAAAAAATGAAGGAATAAATAGTTTTCAAGAAAACTCATTTTTAAATAATAAAATGACTTTACTGACAATGGAGTAATTATTTATTAAATACCAAGAAATAATTTTCATTTCCTAAAACTGTTATAATTTTTTTCGATATTTGTTTATTAGAATTCTTACCATCCAATTTAACTACAATGTTATGACATTCAAATTTTAATATAATATTTTTATATTATATCATAGTTTTCATGATGCACTGTGCTACATATAATGAATTATAGCAAAAATAATCTTTTTTTAAACTAAATTTTTGGGGATTACAATTATAGTGAATCCTCTATCCAAAACCCTTGATATTTAAAGTGTTTCTATTTACAGTGATCAATTTTCAATCAACCCATATTATAATGTGAGTTTATTATTTATAGAGTTGAAGGGATTTAATGATAATCCTTCATGTTAGAGATGAGATATAGTGATATATATACAATTATAGAATAGATACTCATGAGATTATATGATACATAGTCGACTTAATTTGGCGAATAACACCCTTAGTTGTTAGTAGGGGTCCCTTTATGTGTAGTCTGTAGACCCCACCCTTATGAAGTTATAGTGTGATACCCTTAGATGGTATGAATAGATTTATTCACCATGTAAATGGTTGAAACTTTACCTCCAATGAATTTGATGTGATGCTCCAATTATTTTCAACGGATGTTCCATGGTATTTCCCATGCGGAAAACATATGTAAGCATCAAAATGCCTTATTGGGATGGTATTGCGGTGTATCTAAGAGGAATAATGAATAACTTGGAATCATTTTTTGTTATTTTAGTCAAAAAAATCTCATGTATCAATTAATGGAGGGTATTATTGATTATTCATGGTATTCCCCTTGTTATACATTACTGTGTCAGTTGTGTAGTGACTTCGTATAACATGAGTTCCTGATTCGTGTGGTGGATGTTGGTATTCTTGAACCCAAGGATTCGATATCGGATTTTATAATAGTGACTTTGTAGTTCATGTAAGATGTTTTTTATGGTGGAATTTTCTATTGTGGTAGGATATTGAGTTTTGATTATACACAATGAGGAAGAGATTTCCAGAGTTTTTGTCTCTCTAATTTAGTGGATTTTAGATATATAATTACTTGAATATTTTCATATGTGGAGTTGTGATCATATTTATTGTATAAAATTTGGTAAATTTGTTACTATATACATTTATATTCAACTATTATTCATAGTTTTCTAGGTATTAATAATACATGTCTATTATAGGTTGACATATTCTAGGGCGTCCCATATTGGGAGATGTGACTAATTTGTTCTAGTCACCAATCCTAGAAAAATTATTGGTATGTTTTGGATGGTACACTTAGATGACTATCATGGAGACAGATAATTTTCTTACATTTAATTGACATTGGTATTCCCATGCACATTGATTTTTTAAAAAAGACCCTCTACTAGGATATATACTATCTTTTATAATGTGATCGAGCATTTTCAAGTGAAGAATCCAAAGGGTAAGGAGAAATTTTACCACTATATTCGTATGATTATGGGTTTCCTTGGTGTTTATAGGGAATATCAATATGGAAATACTAATCAAATAAGAGCATAGTTTAGTTATACACTTATTATGACATTCTTAAACGATCTTTGTTAGTGTACCCATCATTTATAATGTCCAACTATGTTGTTGAGAGGGGTGTTTATATAGTGCATATGGATTTTATTTTTCATGTTTTTTATGGTAATATCTTGGTTTCTTTTTTTGATAGAGGTGGGTAATATTAATTGTTAAGAATGTATACTTTTTGTGCTAGTGAATTTGGCCACCCAAAAGAAAATCATGTGGTGATAAAAAGTTGATGATATTTCAAGTATTCCTAATTTAATCATTTATAGATTTTTTGAAATATAAATGAAAACAAAAATATGTTAAATCTGTTTTTTTTTTCAAACCTGCTAGTGATCATGATGCTAAAGGTGGATTCTTAGGTATATCTATGATAATGTTAAGGTATAAGGTTATATCAACATTTATTCTAGGTGGAGAAAACAATGGTTCCAGTTTCTTGATTGGAAAATATGATATATAATCTAGAATGGAACATAAATAACATTAAAAATGTTATTTATTATTATTATTTAAGTAGAATATTTGTGAAACTCTCCATGTTTTTGTGCAGTATGGATGGGTTGTTCAAAATGAACAACTATATTGAAGGCTTTTTTCAAGTGAGGATTGATTTATTCCCACCAATAGAAAACATTTTAATTAATCATTTCATGATGAATATTACAATTTCATGGATTATAAGGTTGTATGTGGTATTTGAACAAGAATGAAAAAAATGTTTTGGATTTAAACGATTGAAAAGATAAGTGGGTGCAAGTTTAAATTAAATTCTTTCTTTGAGATGATAAAAATTAAATAAATTTAGTAATAAATTAATTTTTTCAATTTTTTCATGTTTTTGAAATGTATTTATTTAGTGATAACTCCTATTAAGACAACAGTTTTGTGTGAATAGATGATTATTTTTTTCAAGAGTTTGTTTATTGAGATTCTTTATTGAAGATCACTAGTTCATTCCTATTTAGGGATGATTTTTTTAATGGTGTGGTTGATGTGTCAACCATAAGTTATATGGTCAAAACCTAAATAATTTTTTTGTGAGGGGCCACTATGTTTTCATGGAGGTACATGAATTAAAAATAATTGATTATTATTTTTTATTGTTCATGAGTTAATGGTAATAATTATGGTACTACAGATTTATGATTAAAATAGTGAAATTGAGACCAATGTTACAAAAGAAATGTGTATTTTTTGATCTGATAAGTGTAACCTTCAACCGCATAAGGATTAACTTGGTCTAGAAGTCATGGGTGTATTAAATAATTAAATTCATTTATCAAATAATCTGGAAATTAGTCAACTAGTCCACTAACATTGGTACCCATCGATTAAATACTTTTTTCCAATACTATAGAGTTACACCACCATTATCCCATAGAATTTTAGAGATTTTGAAACCATGAAATGATTATAGAAATTAGTGGAATCCATTTTATCGAGGAATAAAACTCTTTATCGGAATGGAAAATATAATAAATAATAACACAGTCCTCATCAGGAAGTGAACCAAACATGAGTTAGGTATTTGTTATTTTATTTTTTCTATTATTTTTTAATTCTATGTTAGATTTGTGAATTTAAATAATCATCCTTTTTTATTGAGTTGGGGAGAATTATTGGTCAAATTTTATCTAAACCCATTAAGTTTTATAAAATCCCTATTATTGTATTCATAATCCTCATTTCTTATAATTTATAAGATATAATATTAATTTTCAAGACTGTTCTCATAGAGATATCATGGATTTTTTGGAGGATATATGGCGAGCATGGGTCATAACTCTACCTACTTAAAACTCTTATCTAACATGATGTAAAATTATACATAAGGGAGTGTCACCTCATCATAAATGTGAGTCATCAAGCCCCACTATCACCCAACATGACCATTATGTGGCCCCACTACTAGAAAACCCATATTGGTGTGAGGAGTCCTGGAAGGGAGGAAAACAAACTCCACCACCTTAAGTGAGTTCACAAGTTCCAAAGGGTTTCGATCCCCCCAAATCCTAAGAATGATGGATTATTTGAAAGCATGATTCAAAGTTTAGTACTTCACGACAAATTTTCCACATAATAGGTGGAGGTTCTATTAGAAATACTCTTAGAGGAACCACCTCTCCCATATTCCCCTGGACTAAAGCTTCATCGCGAAGAGGATCATCATCATGGACCAAACATGGAATCCTATCTAGATTTCATCATAAAATGAATCATAAAATTTTCATGAAGAAACATTATTATAAGATCATATATTGGGATCTGACTCATGAAATACTTGGAAACCACTAGCCATTCCAATATAATTCACTTAATAAAGATCCCCTGCAAAAAGTGACTACATGTACTAAATCAACCAGAATGTTATTAGAGTAAGGGTGTATTGATGCAAAAATTCAATATTCTATATATCTTGAGATCTAATTTGATACATATTAACACAACTTCCCTATTTCCAAAACTAGTACTCACATCAATATAATCTTCATCCAATGGTTCAGGGGAAGAAATTCCCTAATACTACCCTACCACGAGTTGTCCCTATGGAAACTATTATGCTTGTGAAAATCTATGTGTGAAGCCCCAATCACACCTCCAATATCACAGGGTATGAAGACTACTCTTGAGTAGGCATATCACACACATGGGAGGCCTTAATCTAAATAATCTATACACATGGAAACATATCGAATCCGTAGAAAAATAAAAAAAGGAAAAGAGATGAAACTGTAAATTAATGAATAAAACATTATAACACATAATATTTTATAAAGGGGTATAAAAATATATAAAGGGGTAAATACTAGGCAAAAAACTATGATGGAGTCTGAAGTACATGAAAAATAAATCAAATACCAAACTGTGACTTTGAGATCCATCTACGGAAAGTCTATCCAGACTATGCTCTACATGCTTATAGTCCACTTAGGTATATATCAATGGAAATTTTTCAACATATAAATCAACACAAGTGGGTGGAGCCTATTTAGGGGTGAGCTTAAACGTATGAAAGACGATTTCTAGAAAACATAACAAAAAAGTGTCAAGATAGTGTCATCATTATATAATTAAGAAAGGAGAATAAACATGATAAAACTTGATATGTTTAATGTAAGACATAAAGACATAGGGTGGGCTGTGTTCACACTTCCATCCTTGGGATTCTACTCAAATCTATATGGTAATTTGTTTGACAAAATCACAATATGGGACTTTTCAATAAGAATAAACACAAAAGATACAGATATATAGGAAATGGACTGTGCCCAAGGCCAATATGGGACACCAAAACCTATTGAAAATAACTAAAAATAAAGGTTATCACAAACCCTATGCATATTCGATGATATACCAAGAATAGCCTAGGGAATAAAGAGATATATGGTGAAACCCTAGGTCCTCAAAAATGATAACTAACTCTATCTAGTACTACCCAATAGAGGGGATCACTGAACATATACACAGTATAGGATGCCTAAATTTACCTTCATTGGCATACAATCATAGGAACACCCCCATAATAAAACTATTTAGGGAAAATAATCATGTTAATACTGAAAACATCCTTGGAGTCACATAACATGTAGATAAGGTATATAGATGAGTGATATTTTTATCATCTTGAAAGGACAGATTTTTTGCTAGGAAGAGTCTACAAGAAATACATTCTTATAATATTTTCATAGTGTGGGTTATAATTTCCTAGTAACTTATGACATCCAACGTGTCTCCACCCACACTTCTATCTCTTATACTTCAATAAAGAGACTTAGTATAACTTCCCATAGATTGTGTGAATGGTGCTAGATTCATAGTCACTGATTGAAACAGAGATATTTTTTTTTCAAAAATATCATTCCACCACACATGTAC
Organism: Viscum album; assembly: GCA_963277665.1. Classification (NCBI taxonomy): domain Eukaryota; kingdom Viridiplantae; phylum Streptophyta; class Magnoliopsida; order Santalales; family Viscaceae; genus Viscum; species Viscum album. Next base: position 97,559,123 of record OY728141.1, on the reverse strand, counting down.
ATAAATCATGGAATGATACCACTCACAAAAACATCATCACACACACCAACATAATATTTCCATAATCATCTTCCACAACAATCACGCCTATGATCCTGACACAGAACCTAAAAACAATATGTAGACACTTTATGTCAATCACTTCATGAAATTAGATTTTAAATAGAGTTTAATCACCAAAAAATAAGACCTTGAAAAAATGGATAATATATCTATATGGTATAAAAAAATTGAACATCAATCTACGGACATGTTAATTTAAAAATCCGTGACGAAATCTTTAGAATAAGGAGGATAAAAAAACTATCTAATGTAAATATAATATCCATAATTATGGGAAAATTAAATATTTATCAAGTATGTAAAAAAGATTAATTGAATAATTAAATTAAAATTAAATTAATTCACTTTAACCACGTAAATGAATAATTGGAAATACACCCAAAAAAATTCCTACCATATATTGTATCATCATTTAGAGGAGAAAAAGTCATAAAGTGTCGAACTAGAAGAATTTTATAATCTCATAGGCACATATAAGGACCCAAAATTCAATCTATAATTATTTATAGAATTAAAAATAAATCATTATATATTTACCACATGGATAACTTAAATGAACTTACCTTTACAATAATAAGAATAGGGAATACTATTCTCAGATAACATTGCCCATAAATTTTCAAAATCACCAAATGAAGATGGATTTCAAAAAGAATGTGGTAAAATAGATTGATATGGAAATTGATGGCATAAAAACACATTTAAACTCCCCATAAGTATAATATATATCTTTTCTATTATGATTCTAAACTCCATGAAAAAAAATGATGAAAATAGGTTATTAAAAATTTTCATATCATGTGTCACCATTGATTACACCTAGACCACAACCAAATTCATAGTGAAGTTGAACATACCACGTGAGGTCACCAAGCACAGTGATCAAAGAGAGGTGTGGGAAATTGTTTTGGCATGTTTCACTTCACCACAACCACTATCAAATACAAGGAGAGGTCTCATTGGTTGTAGACCATATGATCTACTCTAAAAACTCCATTCCCAAGACTAGGTCTAATGTGGTAATTTTTTCATGGGTGTGGTCCACAAAGAGATTAATAGGGACTAACATCAATTTATAAATAGTGTTTTTTCTCCCATGTTGGACCAAAATGTCCCAAGAACCCACTAAATCTACTACAAAAAATAATTGGGGATATGAAACCACTTCCACTGTGATTATTACTCTTAAAATATCATATAAATCATTTCAAAAGTACTAAATTATAAAATGTTATTCTACAAAATAAAATTTTAGGATATCTATATAATTGTTTAATAATATCGTGCATCAATGGTATCTATGGTTTATTGGTTTTTTGATCTCAAGGTGAGGTTTACTCATTAAATAAAATGTGTTTCCAACAATATATGATTTACAAATAGATTTAAAAGATTAAATATTTATATATATAACATATCCCTTTTACCACCCTGAAAATATTCTTTTTTGAGAAATGTAAATTCGAATGGGTTTTTAAAATATATTCATAAAACTAAACCATTTTTTTGAGTTCAAGGCCTAACTGATACCCTCATTAAATAAGATATAACTTTATGATATGCCAATGCGGTTGGTACCTTATTAATATATATATATATATGTATGTATATGTATATATATTGATATGTATGGATATATTCTTATGTATATTTTATTTTTATGGGGATTACATAAGGTAGTTAAAAGAGGTGGGATGTGGGTGATTTCATTATAAATTTCCCTCACCTCCCACTAATTACATCATGGTAATCCTTGGAATCTTATTTATGGACTGAGATATTATTAATATATAGTCATGATGAGTCTTACTAGATCTCCTTGTGTAGATTGTGTTCTAAACCTGACGCAGTTCACCTGATGAGGCTAGCAAAGCAAATATGGCTAGTTGTAGATGAGGAATGCGTTGATAGGATGATACATGGTTCAATCCATGTTTGTAAAGAATAATCTCATGAGGTTTCATGGAATTTTCCATGATTATATTATCTTTTACATGAATTTTACTGTTTATTGATTAAATAATTTTCATCTTTATTAACTGTATCATTGATCCACAAGTTATAATCTATTCATTACCAACTTTTTAATGGTTGAATTTAGTGTATCCCTTATTTAATAGTTACTTTTTTAAGATAATCACTATTTAGTCATGATTTATTTAATTAACTATTTACATGTCATATTTCTTAGTTGTATTTACTTTTCTTATATTTATTTATATAAGTTGAGTTATTTCTAAAGGATTTTCTCTTCTTAAAATGGGTTTATAAATTTATATTGTGATTTTAAATTTAAAATATTTAATTTATAGATAAAGATACAATTTTTTTATATTAATAACTTGGTTTGGAAAAGGATAGAGAGTATGGTAAGGATATTATTTCCAAGAAATTATACGAAACATATTTTTAATTACTCTATTTCAAATTAGTGTTATTGTTTTTTTTAAAGGAGAATCATGGAATCTGTAGTGGAATCGTATTGTCTAGTTATCTCTCTCCATACCTAAACTACTATGTGTTTTATATTTAGGGGATGTATTACGGGTTTAAGTTAGTACTTCATATCATTAAAAGAGCAGACACATTGTGTTAGAGAGTGACCATGGATACATGTATAGATGGCTCCCAATATTTTTTTTTATTTTATATCATAAATGTTTCAGCAATGTCGAACTTCACTAAATTCTAGATTCTACAAATTGATATATTATTATTTTGTTGGATATTTATTCTATTTGTTTCAATTGGGATTTTTCTACACTATTTAATTGATTTATAGTTTCCATAAAACATTAGTGTGTTTCATGGAATGTTTTATATAGAATTTAACTTATTATAAAAAATTATTTATCTGATAGTAGTAGTTTAAATTTTTTATGCTTTCAAGACCATGTAATGTATATCTAACGCATGGGGATCGATAATTCCCAATATTCCATTCCATAAGCCTATTCAGTTTCCATGATTAAGTGTGTCTAAGACTAGTTTGTGACAGATTACATACCAAAATCATTAAGGATATAATAATAATGAAATAACATGACTATTGGTGTTATATTTATGTATATAATGAAATGTTCTCAAAGAAATTTTTTATTTTATATTTTTTTCCAAATGATAAAACAATAAAATGTAGAAAGAGTTATAAGAATTAAAAAAACAGCATATCCTATTAATATAATTGCATTACAAGTTGTAAGGGAATTATTTCTGAATATTTTGTTCAATTGTTTATCATAAAGATTATAAATATTTAATTACACTATAATTTTAAAAAAATTCATTATAAATGTTATCAAACTAAATGAAATTAATAATAGGGATTATTAAATGGTTATATAGAGATTTGAAAACTTATACATGTGATGTAATATATTTAAAAATCTATAACAATACTAAATAAATAATTCTTTTTGGGTGTGGTTGTTTTTAATGTGGTCAAGGTTTTTTTATTATATATGGTTTCGTAAGTATTTTTAGATGTGGTTAAAAATTTAAGTTATTTTTTATGTAATACAAAAGAAATATTTTCTTTGAAATTCCTACTTGTGGGATACAAAATTCATACACTGAATTAATAATTAACCCCTAACGGCATGGCATTATTTTATCCCAATTGATGGTTATCAAGTAGATTTATGGGTAAAAATATCATATGAAGATTAATGTTATTAGAAGACCATATTGAGATTTTTTTTATTTACACAAAAAAAGATTATATTCTTACATATAACATTATATATATATGATACCGAGAATATCATATATTATGTCATATAAATAAAAATGGTGTGTGTTTCATAGTAATCAATATTAGTTTAGGTAAATTAATTTTATATGATGTGAAACTATTTTATCTCGATAACATAATTATTCTATCCATTTAGATGTACTAATTTAGGGATGGTTAAGTATGTTTTTGTTCAATATTTTGTTTTTAATCTATATGGGGTGTTCCTCGCTATATAATAGGAATGAAATATTATCTCTCAATAAATAAAGATTATAAAAGTGTGGTAAAATACATTGATAAGTTAAATTTGACATGGGTATCTATTAATGTGAGTGATATATGATATATTCATCTATATTGATGAATTAACTAAGTTGTGTTCATCTATATTTTCCTATACAACGTGAATAATCACGAAATTAGATATATGATTATTTTATATAGATATTAACAACATATCACTTTGGCTTGATTCATTATATAAATGAATTTCATGATTATGAATGATGTACGAGATACATCTAATGAATATATGGATTGAGATATATGTGATGGATGAATATAATTCCCGATCCCTCTGTATACTTAGTTGCATAAATGTTTTCTCTATAAGAAACTCTTTACATAATATTTTGGATTATTGAATTCCAAATTATTTTTTACAAAACAAATGAACAAATGGTCACTCAAAAAATATTTTTGAATGAAGATATTTTTTTACAAAGTGTTTATATAAAACATTTAAAGGATATTTATTTTTCAAAAAGGGATTTTAATTATATTTACAATTAGTTTTGGATTTGGGTTTAAACTATGTTATATATGATATGATATAATTTTTTAAAAAATTAATTTCTTTTATAATTTCGTTCAAGTGGGTAATATATAGAAAAATGAACTTATTCAAGATGAAATAATATAAATGCCACTATATCAAGGTTACTTTAAAGAAAAAACACCATGATCAAATGAAAGACTCTATATTGATAAAATGTGCATGGGATCATTTCTATTATAGTAAACTGATTATGAGATAATTTTTAAATTCATCATAAGATATCATATATCGATCAGAAAATCATGTGATGATGTTAATATGAGATTTTTGATTGTTTATGAAAATTTTAATGGTTAAAATCAATTAAAAGAGATATAATGTATGAATATTTATATATCTATATATGTTTTTGAGATATGAATGATTCAAACAAGAGTTCTTAAAGGACTATATAAAGATGTTTAATTCTTTTAAAACATTTTTTTTAAACATAGGTAATTTTTAATCTGATAATATCTATGATTATTTATATCTTTTATCCCATATATTTAAATAAAAGGTTCTATTAAATTTTGAGTTTGAGATATTTTCTTCCCATGTGTCAAGATATTCATATAACTCATAGATTCCATTTAAGGTATTAATCCACTAGATACTTCTAAATGATATTGTTCAACCACAAGTGAATATGTGTCCCATTTTCTCTATAAATATATAGGTATACATGATCAATTTTTTTATTCAATTAAAATGAACTTTATTTGAATCTTATGGAATTATTTTTATAATTATTTTCATTTTATTTTGAAAAGAGTTATTCTACTAAAACAGAACATCCACACATTTTTCAATAGAATGTTTTGTACCTATATACTTATATCATGAATTCTACCATCCCACAATTATCCTGGGTGGGTTAGTGGTCATCACACACAATCCATCAAAGGCTGAATCAAAATACACATTCCTCATTGGATACGGGAAGTAACTTGGTTTGTGAGAAGATAATTTTCAACAGAATAACATAACTATGATAATTTCCTATCATATAGATATATGGAAAGAGGATTTGTGTTCAAACGTCATAAATAAAAAACATAAATATAGATAGAAAAAACTTTCTATTTTTACATTATATTTATAATACTATAGGAACAATATCATGATTTATGTTAAATATTTTCATTTATAACTTATATTCCAGAAATATATATAAATTTTTGTGTAAAATGACAATACAATCAAATTATGCATCATAAATCAGACTATCTAACGTAAAAATAATCTTGTAATAATTAAGTACAAAATCTATTAAATTATTCAAAAGAAAAATATGACATTGGCATGAGATTTTTAGAAGATAATATATATCTAGATCTTTTTTACCTTGCCAAACTAGTAAATGATAGGTTTATTAAATCAATCCCTCAAAATCCATGTCATATGAATGAATTATAAAAAATCAAGAAACCTAACCAATGACATTCATCATAAAGTAGTCATGATTCCACATCATAACAAATATCCATTGATAAGTCCATATAAATTTAATTATAATCTAATATTAATATCATGATAAATAAACATTTTATTACTTGAAGTAGACAATGCTATAGTTGGAAATATATAATTTTTTCATAATAACATCACACATTCATATTGAAAATTCCATAAAAACATAAACACTATTATGAAAAAAGTGAAAATGTTCCTCCTATAAAGTAAAAAATGTCAAATTATGTAAATAAGCATTTTTAAAATGTTATTAATAAGGTTCTTTTAGGTTTAAATTGTTAAAAACAAAATGAAACTTTTTTTTGTTAAAAATAGTTATTCTATACACCCATTCATGCTTTTTATTATAATGGGTTCCACTTAGAACTCACATATTTTGCTACACATATAGAGAACACGTTAAAACCTGGAAATATGGTCTATGTGGTTGCATGTTTAGAAAACCCACATGTCGTCAAATTATATTTTATGGATCCATTCAACCTCATCTATGTGGAATCCCTGGGGAACCACATTTTCAAAAAAAATGGGTAGGATACATGGACATTCTATTACTATATGAACATTTGACTTGTTGACCCTCATAATTTTGTTACACTCCAGTCAAGTTGATGTTGTTCCATTAATAATAACTTGATTAAAAAACAAATAAAAATTTCTTTATATATTTTATATTGAAAAATAATTTGTATGTTGAAATATTTAATGGTTAATGATTTTTCTCATTGATGTTTTTTGATATATTTTATATGGATTGATTCAATGAGTAAAGGAAATTTGATTAATTTAAACATAAATTATGGGGAACACAGGTAATATTAATGAGGTTATAACCATATTATAGGTATAAAAATGACAGATGTTATCAAATAAATGAATGAAAAATTGTTATACTAACAGGATATAGTCACATAAGTGATATAAAAAGAGAGGTATAATATTATAAAAAATGAAATAAGATTTCAATCATAATGGTTATGTTCTAATTTTAAATAGGTTACCATATTTATGACCTTTATAGGGTGGAATAAAATTGGAAAAATATTATTATTGTAATCGTAGAAGACCAATGTCCCCATTGCATGTGTGATAATAATGTATACTAAATGTCCATACTAGCAAGTAGTGTATTAGACCATTTTCTAGTATATACATGAGTACATCAATATCAAATTGTAATACACTATCTTTCAAGATCCAACCTGAATACCCTTGCATGATGGTAACTGAGCCAGTCCCAAAATAGAAAGAAGGGTATTTCTAATCCCCATGGCTAGTGACAAACCCCATAAATCATATCAAACATCAAATGGAATAACATTTCACGAAGATAAAACTATAAATACAAAAAAGAAAAATTTAAATCATTTAAAAATGAGTATACTAAACACTTATATAGGAGAAAAGTATCAAAAGTTGATAAATAAACATGCTAAATTAATTCATAAATCAGTAGATAAATATACAATCATAAAGATAATGTATCACAATACTCATGTATTAGGTGAACTATATGTACACAAGTCACCACCATCACACTTGGATCCCATTCCCAAACACACCTTCCTACAAAATGTTGATATCTCCTTTTCCATATATCTGAGATAAAAAATGTACAAATTCTCAAAATAAAAGGAAATGTGTTATAAAAATATCCAAGTTGGATTCATAAAAATTTCTTATAATAAGGTCTATTAAATATAAAACAAATATGCATCAATTATAAATTAACAAGGAATTAAAATCCAATTTATAAATTTTGAATCAAATCATTTTTCAATGCAAATAGATGTAAAATATACCAATATATGATTCAATGAAATTTCATCATAAAATTGAATTAACATGAATAAAATAGTTTTGTAATAACTAGAATGTAATATTAAAATTGAAACAAAGACACATTTTCACAATCCCTATAGTTAGTTAGTTCCATGATGTAGGATTCTCACACTTTATGATCAATTGCCATAGATCAATGTATGTGAACACATTCCTAGGTTTATCTCATTAATATACAGTCAATAGACACCCCATTTTGTGAAATAATTCAAAAATAAGGTTAGTTAGAGTTTTTATTTGTAATATGTTTCTATAAAGAAAGTGTATTAAATTATTTATTCTAGTCACACACTAACTACCCAATCTGACATGTGCGTCAATCACTAAATAAATCATGGAAAAATCATTCAAGTAAATTCTATTAATCATATATAATTTAAATGAAAATTAAAAGTTCAATATTCAATTTCAATTTCAATAGAAAAAATTGTTTTCTTTAAGTTAATTCCATTCAAAATAATATTCCATTTTATATCAATGTTTTCTGAAACAAACCTAAAATAATTTAAATCTATATTTTCTCAAATCAAATAATATTTTAAAGTACATTGAAAATAGTATTTATCTCCAATATTTCATTCATTTGAAATTAACCATTAAATTATCACAATTAAAGTTTTAATTTTTTTTCTTCAGAAATACATTGTAATGAAAGAAAGAAATCATGGTTTCTGTTATACTGAAAAGACTTATGTAACCACCTTCCCTAAATCCAAAGATCATAAAGTCTCTATAATCAAGAACCGTGGATAGATAGAAAAAGGAAAGGGAGACCATGGAGAAGTACCTAGAATCACAATCCAACAAAACGAGGATTAAATCCATAAACATCATGTGAATTCACGATTATTAAAGAGGGAAAGTACAGTGTACAAGTAGATTCCACTATAAAGAGATATATATTAGTAGGTAGGGATAAAACACAAGCATCAACACTTAGATCGGTGAGGAATGGGGATGAAGGGGTGAAAATAATCTCTTTGGAGAATCCAAAAGCTTGGGTAAATGAAGTTTAATATGATGAAGTTGAAATAATTCGCATTGGCTTCATAGTTTTCTTCTAGAAAAGAATGACCATGTTGTATTCCCCATAAAAATTGTGTATATGTATTGATATTTTCCATACCACCTCACAATGTATGAGGTTATGCATTAGTCAACCCTGGAACAGCTAGACCACAAATCCAAAACACTATTAATTCTCAAATATGGTTTACCCAGGGTAAGACAATGTCTTATTATACACAACATGAAAAAAAATCCCCAAAAAGGAATAGGACTAAAAAATGCTCTCTAATCCTCTATATTTTAACCACCTTTCCCACGTGATTGATATTATGAATATTGTAGAATCCCCCTAACTCAGTCACTTTAACATCCATGACATAGTTATATATACACACCACAATTGGGTTTTTAAAGATAGATCCATCAAAATAGGATTCCATACAACCAAATAGTCCACCCCATATCCCCCCTTTAAAAGACTTATCCCTCATGTCTATGGTGCCTCAGACTATATAGAAACTTGAAAAAAAATCCAGAAACTATAAAAAGTCTCAGAACCATAACAAAAATAGGTGATTAAAGGAATGGGAAAATTAGTACCTAAAATTGGTAATAGGATTTTACCACCTCCCCACCAAAAACAATTTTTTCACATACAAAATCAATTATAATGTCTCATAGTCAAAATATATGGGGCCATTTCTCTCTCATAAATGCCTCACACTGCCACATATCATTTATATAAGAACATTATTTCTATAGCACTCAAATAAAATGTATATAATTCCCAAGTAGAACCTTTACCATAGAATAGAAATTCTGAACTACCATCTCATTAATGGATAAATATTGTTTCACATCAAGGTCATACTAGATCAAAACACGAGAAGGGTTAGAGTGATACTATAGAAACTCAAATATGAGAAACATGTAATAAAAGACATAAACTGAGGTGGATAATCCTTGAGGTAATCCACCATTCCAATATGATCTATAACCTCAAATGATACTATGTCCCTCGATGTAACCATTCCATATTTCCTAATATTTCGATGAAAAAAACCTGGTGAATCTCTCAAAAAGATACAGTTTCCAACTAAAAATCTGAAGGGAATATATGATAATCAACATAAGATTTATGCAGGCTCTTTTCCATCACCATTCTCTGATGAATCAACTGAATCGTTTTTGTTGTCTCTAAGATGAAATTATGTCCCTCCAAAGAAGCTTCCCCAATGTACAAAAAAAATGAAGATTTACATGGGTGGACATACTAGTCCAAAAGGGTGAAATCCTGATAGATAACTAATGAATTTTGTTATAGAAAAATTAAACCAGAACAAAATTTCAATACCATGATCCATCACAGTAAAAAATGCATGAATTAAAAATTTATTAAAAAATATGTATAAAAAACTATATCTGGGCATTTATAAGTGGTTGATATTCCTTTATGAAACTCGCATGGGCTGCCAATCCCTATGGGAGACCCCTCGTTAAGTGAAAAGTGAATTAGGGATCCCTATAAAAGTATAATATATGGAACTCCATCTAATTTAAAAGTGTGTCGCAAGCACATATTTCCCTATACATAAACATAGGTTACATCAAGAATGGTTATAATGTGATTTGATTGATCACTACCCAAATTTCATTATTCTCTTATTGGGTATGAGGCATCCCTACAAAAAAAATATAGAAATATAATACAAAAACAATGCTAGAATATGATGGTATTGACGTGAACCCAAATATTCCTTGTTGTTTGAAATAACATATTGGAAGGATTACCAACATGATGCAAAATTAACAATGTATCATATCATATATACAGACCTGAATCATAATAAAATATCACAGAACATATTTATAGTGATACGGTGTAATTCCAATGAGGAATTATGGAAATCCCCCTTCATTGAGTATATCAAAGAAATAGTTATGATGTACAAGTTCTAGAAATATAAGACAAACTTCAAAGAGAAAAACCACTCACTAATAGTATCCCCACCATATAGAGAGGTTTTAAATACATGAAACTCATCAACAAGAATTTTATCCCAAAGAATCATATAGATAATGGATCATATAAACGAAACACATTCCAAAATGATCATAGACTTGTCATCCAAAACTCACAAATGTATATGAGAATAGATTTTGATCAATTTCCATTATTCAATTGATTCCTTCGTGGTTATGTTCAGAAGTTTCATACTCATTGAACTAGTGATTCCATTCCTATTACTAGGGTTGTATGCAACATCGAAATGAAATAAATATAGGGACTACACCCATTGCCTCTTATAAATATATAAATATTATGGAATGAATATATAACTAAATATTTTTTGATCAAAATAATTGGTGAACTATTCTTCTCAAAGGTAATACCACCATTTCATAGCATCATTCATTATGGATGTGATTTTGAGATCATGACTATAATATTACTTCTCATGTTTTTTCATCTATCAGGAACCGTAGTCCCTAATGTGATCTCCTCGTCTGATAACATTTCCCAAACCCAAAATCAATTCAAAAAAAAAAGACAATAAAACCATGGATAGTTTCTAAAAGAGTAAACACTGGATTAAAATTAAAAAGGCATTTTAACTCATTAAATGAATTGTCAAATTTCATACCCACAAAATCCTCAATTTTTCCAAGTCAGTGTGGTCATTAGAGAATCCAACGTTGAGAAATATTTCAAAAACTAAAAGTAATACCCAGATCTTCCTATATAAATATGAGTCTCATGGACTTTAGGTTGTTGTTCCCCTGTAATAAAAATCCCCACCATTTTGGTACAATTAAAATACCATGTTTCAATACAACGTTTCAAAATATATTTCCTTCCCCAAACTAAAAACTACATTTCAATATCTTGTTAAAAATTCATTGAGCTCTAATCTTTTTTAGAGCTCATCCTATATAATGAATGGTTCTCCTCGATCTTAAACTAGACCAATATGTAATCCAAAAATAATACAATGAATTATTTGAGGTAATAATAAAATAACTTGATTATCAATGTCAGGAAAAAATTAGGTGCATTAGTTAGAGGAAAAGGTATCATAAGGAAGTCAAAATCATAATAACAACTCTGGAAGGTGGTATTCGTGATATCATATTCTTTGATTCTCTAATGGTGATAAATGGATCGAAGATCAATCTTCAAGAATTTCCAAACCATTTTCTAATTTTCAAATAGATAATTACTATGAGGAAATGGATGCTTCTTATTTACCATAACTTGATTGATTTTTCATTGATCAACACATAGATGAAGTGTCCCATCATCTTTTCTTATAAAAAAGGATTCTCCAACCTAGCTGACATAGTCATAAGTACAAATACATTATTAAACAAATCATCCAACATTGTCTTCAACTATTTCAATTCACATGGATGTATATGGTATGATAGTGTATAGATGGGTTGGGTACTATGTATTAAACCAATGGAAAACTCTACCTCCTGTACCAATGGAAAACTAGAAAATTCGTATTGAAAATTTCATTAACTATATGAAAAATGGTGGAATATTACTTCTCTATGATTCTTTCTCCATTCATAATGAAAACATTGATATTACCCTTCCAAACTATAGAAAACGAGGTCTAGATCTTCTTCACCTATGGTCCCACTTTCCTAAGAAGACATGAAAAACACATCGAGGGAATAAAATGAATCCCACTATAGATAGTAGTCAATAAAAAATTTATTAGAAATCATCTAATTTAAATTGTGACTTAAATCAAGTGGTTTTATTTTTAGGAATAAGAAATCCCATATAAGACTGAATTCCTATAAAGAGAAGGTACAAGAAGATAATATGAGACACTGTTCATTCTCCATTTATTGGGGAGTTTCAATATATATCAAATAAGATAGATGTTTTATACAATGTTTAATAAAATAAAAATATTATTAGATATGAATGAATGATATTTACAAGTATCAAATAATAATGTCACTAATGATGAAGATATAGTGACGGTACCTCTCACTAACACTGGACTCTCATTATCTTCCTCTAAGTAATCATCCACTTTGTGAAGAAGCTTTGTTCTATATTCTTGTATCTAGAAACCCTTAGTTATCAATTAAACTAATTTAAAAAAAATCAATCTTGTTATAAAGATATTGTTGAACTATATGGGTTATAAAAGCCATGGAAGTACATATTCTGGTGTCTTGAGAAATAGTATATTCCACAAATCATTGGTGCCTCAGTATAAACCTGCTTTGATTTATCGACATTAAAAATTTAAAATAAGTTAACAGTCCTCTACCAGACACAACAAAAGGTCTATATGATGGATGTTATCAATATCCACCCTGAGAATCATCACACATCCTTTTACCTTTAATGTAACTAACATAACTACACTTGGGAGTAAGAGGAACATCCATCAAGCCAAACATACCATCCAGGTCCAGCTCATCCATCAACACTTTATCCATTATTTTAGTATAATATGATTTCAGTATATTTAAAAATAGATATTATATTTCATTTCAAGGTCCCAACACATTTTATTATGCCATCTGATTCTCATTTTTCAGCACATTTGTAGAAAAATAAACAGGTTTTAAAAAATGGTGTGCATAAAACGTCATGGTCTTATAACCATATTGGATAAAACTATTATTTAAAGGGTGAAATGATGTATTTCTAGTCAAATTTTACAGGTTTCATTACTATAACCCTCTAATCCCACCACTTTCATCATATCCCTTTCTACATAAAGGCTTCACTCTGAACCCTTATTTCTTATTTAATTTCCATGAACTCAAAATTTAGTACAATATTTTCTAATTAATCATCCACCACTAAGGAGATAATTTGTTCAGTAGAAATATGGTGATTTTAATGAATAAATTCCATATTATTGTCTCTTGATTCATTTCATTGATATTCCGCTACCGAAGCATGAATGAGATTATATGATGACTCCTATCCCAAATCTTGGTGAATGAACACCACTATCACAGTGAGGTCCTCAAAAACTAGAGGTTTTTCTTTACATGGTTAATTATAATCCCCCTCCATAGGTTAGTTCAAACATCTTATTATGAGAATGTTACTAAAAAACATCAATAGACAACATAAAAATATTAAAAAGGATTATCAAGTCATCAAATCAATCATGTGATATAAAAATATCAATTCCATAAAATATAATTGAACTTTATTGCACTTCCAAATAATTAGATCAAATTTTCTGAATATAATAATAAATTCAATTTATTCCCCAATGTGACATTTACCAAAAAACCATAGTGACCTAAGGCTTGCTATGATGAGAGCCAGCTGGACACATTTCCATAACTACACATTATGAATTTAAAATTTTACCACTTTTATTCCAGGACATCATAGACTACATAACTAAATCCTATGAAGGAACAAAACATTCTTTTATTCCACCTGTTCATGAATAAATATAGATACCATGGTATATTGGTACCAGAACTGGTCTTAACATAGCCCAATGGGTGTCCTGATCCACATGTGTTGGTGATAAACACATAACATAATATAAAACATCAAAGGGAACCATTTAAACCAAGAAAAAACATTCTATATATAATTGTGGAAGATAAATGAACAAAAATTCAATATTCCAAACACTCTACAAGGAGAAAAGTACCACTATTTGACATCAAGAAGTGATACATCTACCAAAATATGGTGATGCATCTTTCATGATATGGTCTCAAAAAACCTATGTAACATTTGGACCATATCTCCACTGATCATCACCATCACATTAGGATCCCATCTCTAGTACATCCAACACCTCCACAATATACTTTATATTTTCTTGGACATTGTATTACAATATATAAAAAGTCTTAAAGGGAATGATATAATATGAGAAAAAAATCTTAGTAGGATTCCACAAAATGTTCCATAAGTGCTTTTGAATGTAATAAAATATATATTCTTAAATTTAAAATAAATAGGGCAGTAAAACCCATTTTTACATTTCTATGGAAATTATATTTTAAGTTAATATGATTTAAAATATATCAAAATAGGATTAAATGAACATTTTTTATAAAATGGAAATAACATGAATAAATTTTTTTCCATATTCAATGGAATATAGTAATCAAATAAACACCAAGAAAAATGTTCATATTCCATTTGGAAAGTTAATGATTGGACATAGGATACTAAATAATCTTCTTCGATCATAAATTCTTAGTGTGTCCTCACATATCCCTAGGATCATTCCATTGGGATAGAATAAATCAACACTCCATTGATGGAAATCATTCCATACTATGTTTAGTTACATTATTCATCGTCAATCTATTTATCGAGTTTCAATGTTCTAATGATCTTCTCTTAATCACCCACCAGCTACTTATGATCACATATTTTTAGATCAATCAACAAACCATGGTAAAATCATCCATTTCAATTCAATTTATCAATGATAGTACAAATACACAATTTTATCTTCAATATGAAGTTTAAATTTCAGAACAAAAGTAGTAGTTTTTATAATGTTCCTAACATTAATAATCATCATTAGTTTTAAGACATTTTCTCTTAACACAAAACCAAATCATTTGAATCTATATTTCTCAAATCAAAGTATTGTTTCATTTACATTGAAAAATAGTTTTAATTTCACAACTCTAATGTCTATGAAATCAGTGATCAAATCATAATAATTAAAGGTTTAAAAAATATGTGAAAATATATTTTAAATCAATCAATAAATCATGGTTTCAGTTATATGGAATACACTTACAAAACTGCATACCTTAAATAATAACATCAAACAATATCAAAAATCAGGAAA
Organism: Viscum album; assembly: GCA_963277665.1. Classification (NCBI taxonomy): domain Eukaryota; kingdom Viridiplantae; phylum Streptophyta; class Magnoliopsida; order Santalales; family Viscaceae; genus Viscum; species Viscum album. Next base: position 97,543,354 of record OY728141.1, on the reverse strand, counting down.
TACCAACCGAGAGTCAACGGTGGTAGAGGTCAAGTATAGTTACCTTGAATCAGAATCCATAAAAAGGATCCAATCAGTCACAAATATATTTATTCGTCACAATCAAAGTGGGATAGAAGATAATAAAGTAGGATTCCACAACAAGGATATAAAAAATCTTGGGAGGGGTTAATATCATCCACCAACACTTAAATCAAATAAAAAAGGGAATTACGATGTAGAAATAATATCTTGACAGAATCAAAAATATAAGGAAGTCTTATATTTTAAAATGTGAGTAAATTCGTATAATTAATTGGGGTGTACAGATTTACATCTACAAAAAAATTCCAAACCACATCCCTCTATGAAAATGGTTAGAAAGTTATGAAAATGGCCAAACCACAGTGTAGTATAAGAGGATACATCCTACCCACCCCCAGTCTAAGAGTCCCATCACTCCATAGTGTAGTTTGTTCATAAATCCTATTTATGTTTGGTAGGTCTATGATGAATCTCATACACTATTCCACAATAGCCCCAGATGGTAGAGGCATAAAAAATGCACCCTGATCCTCCATGTTGTAGTCTCCATGGCCACACCATAGTTATACCTAATTTGGAGGAAGTACCCTAGGTTGGTCACTTGAGCATCCACACCGAATTTGTCTCTCCATAACCTAATTTGGCTTAATAAGGTAGAGTCATAAAAAATTACTACACCACATCTAGATATTACACACTAAAACCACCATCCTCAAACCACAACCCCTCTCATCGAGACCCAACTCCATATAGAAATCCCAAAAATAAATTTCAAAAACTCTACAGTCTGCAAATGAAATGCTTATCATATAAAAGGGGTATGTAGTACCTGAAAGAGGTGAATGGATGTTCATATATGACAAGATGAATCTCAATATGGTTATCACATTAAGAGGGAATGTACAACTTGATATGATTATCCAATCCATAGGATTGAATAACTATCTACTCATCATGATATAATGATTTTGAAGGCCTAAATTATTTTTATGAATGTTTGAACATTATAAAAATTAATTATAAGGATGGAAAAAACAATATAATAGTATTACCATTAAGATATTTTTGTGAAACATATCATGAATGGACACCAATCATTTTAGTTCTAGGAGGTTTATATAAAAATTTTGATTACCAAGGTTGTGTTGAGTGAATGAGACTCAATTCTGAAATTATAACTCATTGAAAAAAAGATTAATATATTATTTAAATAATTTCTTGCAGCTAGACTCATGGTTTAAAAAATCCATGGAGTAAAGATAAAATATATTTAGATTCATAAGATTCTTGAAATCCATAGATTCCACTAGAGTGTGGAAAATATATTTTTATTCTCAGTGATTTATATGAAACACATGTTTTAATCATTAATCAATTAGTGTAAGGTATATAATTATATTCTATATATATTTCCTCATTCATAACATATGGAATGATCATCATGTTATATTTTTATATATTTATTGTTATTTTCATCAAATATAATCCCCTTAGAGGCATCAAAACTATACATATAAATTTTATAATTTATATAAAAATCAATATAGAAACTAAAAAAATATGATTTTACAAGTTCCATTGTTTATCCAATATATAATTTTTAGTACAATTAAATATTTTTCTTAACTACAACATACTATTTGTTAAAATAGGCATGTTTTTTATGATGGTTTTTAGAAGACGAACATAACTTGAATATTATTTATTTTGGGATATTTTTATAAAATCAAGAAGAACAAATAATTTAAATTAAAAAACCATGATCTGGTTAGAATAAACCAATTTCATGGTTATGGTACACATGGTGATAGACCAGACAGTGGTGGATATTAAAAAAATTCAAAAAATAGTTGGGGTAGGTTTTTTTATTCAAATTCATCACAAATTTGATATTGTTTCTCTTTATATAATCTTGGATAAGGATAAATCCCTTACCAAACATCCATTAGGGTGTGATAATTATTATAAAAATAATTAAAAAATAAACTCAAAATCTCAATAGAAATTACATATATAATAGACATCGTCCAAATCATTTTATTATATTTTTGGGAATATTATTTTTAGCTAAAATGATAAAAAATGATCATTATCGTAGGCCCTATTTAGAAATTAATAAAATTAGACTTTCTTTAAAATTAAAAATCAATATTTTTTGGTGTATTATTATTATAGGCCATCTTTAGATGAAATATTAGTTATCCGATAATAAAATAATTTATAATGTTCTTTATATTATCAAATTGGAAGGTTTTGATTTAAAAAAAGTTAAATGAAAATATGAAATTTCAATATCAGATAAAATTAGATTGTTTATTATAATCAATTCCTAAATCAAAAAGTGATTATAATTTATTTTTTCATCAATGTTAATCTCATGTCTATATTTATGAATTTTTATTTTTCGTATTTATTTTACATACTCTATTATTTATTTCAAATTTCGTTTTTTTAATGTTGATGTATTATATTGTTTAAAAATGATAAAAAAACATCTTTACATTTTCATACGTGTATATAAGGAGTTATATGCAAGGTATGATATTTGATTTATTTTTTATTATAAATTGAAATTGTTATGTATTTGGTTATCAGCATAAATTAATATTTTAATTATAGTTTTTACATATTAAGTGTTATGATTATAATTTAATTGAGGAATATCTTGAGTAAAAAAATTTGTGTAGATGAGATTAGGGAAAGAATACTCTCTATCCTCATGGATTATTCCATGTATTGAAAAGTTTGAGATGGATAACAATTTATCTATGTATAATATTTTAAGGTATTTGTATTTCATATGATTATAAACCATTACATGGATGGGTATCACCAACATAATTCATGTAATATAGTTTGATATGTATAAATATAATCTCGGTTAGTTACAGAATATCTGTATTGAATAATTAATTACATATAAATATAATCTGAAAATAATTCTCTGGTGAAAGGAAAATAGTTTTCAAACAATGTATTTATATTAACTCACACCAATAGGGAAACCATGAGATAATACGACGATTTTAAATCCACTTAAAATATGATGTTTTGTATTTTTTCACATGGAAAAAAAATTTCATGATGTCAATAATCCTATTTGGTATGTCATACCAATATTTGGATCTATTGGATTCCCTTTTATACAAGAACTAAAATAATGGGTGAACATAATATTATTAGGTTCTTATTTTTGGAATTTGGTTAAGTTACATAAATTGGAGAAACATTAATATGATTAGGATACTTGAGGAATACTATTTAGTGAATATATATGATGGTTTATGATAGAAATTTGTCCACTTATCTATCTAAGAGAAATAAATAATATGATTTGAATAATTAGATAACAATATATCTATAGAATATGATGTGTCCCAAAATATAGTAAAATAAGATTCTCATCCACTGATACATATGACAAAAATTTTAACAGGGCTTATCATTTTAGTAAGAAACATTTAAAAAATTAATTACTAAATGAATATATAACCTGATATCCATCTAATAGAATATTCTTATATAGATAAACTAATTTCATAATTATAATATGTGACTTTTTAATAATATATTAAAAGGCTAAATATAATTTAATAAGCATCCTATACTAGTTTTAAAAAATTTATAGGGTTCTCATGAATGAAATAAAATTATCTTTGTTAGAATAATGTCTTCTAATGCAGCTAAATATTGATTTCATTCAACATATTTATCTAGATATTTAAGTTAAGAATGGTTTATTAACAAGGGTTTTATATGGTATATTATGGGAAATTTCCAAATAAAATTTAATCTTTTATCATATATTCAATATAGTTGTGCATATTAATGAATTTGAGAGACTATAGGTTTCCATATTAATTAATCTGGAAATAAAATTCAATATATAATCTACATTATAAATTTATATAAAATATGTATGAGTTATAATAATGTTTAACATATTTATGAAAAATATTAGGATAGAATACTTGGTCACGATAAATATATATTTTGGGTCAGAATTGATATCATAAATGGGTAAAATATCAAAAATTGAAGAAGATTAGTTTTCTAGAAGGTCTAAAAATATGCCATTGAGTAGTAAGTAAATGTTTGTGAAACCTAAAGTATATATTAGGAGGTGAAAATATTTTCTCCATACGTTGGAATTATTTGAGAAAAGTAATGGGATTTTAGAAACACCATTGATATTGAATTATAAGTATTCATGTAATATAATACATTTTCACCAGCACCACTAACATTAAATTTTATTTATAAAACAATAAAGGGATATAATCCTAATAGATTCAAGTGGTTATAAGATAGAAAAATACAGATAATTGTATCTTACCAAAATAAAAAACATTATGGGTGAACATTCTTGAGATCCTTGAACACTAATCATCTGACATCGGCCAAAAGCTAGTAAATCCATAACCATGTTCCATCTTTCTAGTTGTGATTGAGTCACCCCCTAAAATTAAGGATTCCTTTCCAATTTAGAAATGGGTATGTGATAAACCATGAAGAATTTTTATTACCATAAATAGAGACCTGAATAATCATAGAGTCAGTTTTCACTGATTTTTGAGTGATGAATTGGTAGAGGCACTACTATGTTACTCTAATCATTGAAGATGTATCAACCCTTAGGAAGTCCCCTTGACTGTAGTTGTCAATGAAAGCTAGTGTAACTAAGGCATGAGAATCACAGATGATTCCACCTCTATGCATGAAATAAAATATTCATGATCCATCCACATAATTCTTGAAATCATTGTTTAGTGGCTCCAAAATAACCCATCTTCCCTACATGGTAAACCCCATAGAGGGAGGGAAAGTTACATTACCATCCATGACCATTCAATATGATGGGGATGGATAACTATATTTCAGAAGAAGAAACAATTCTACCACAAGACTTCTTTCATTTATCACCATTCCTAGATGGATGATTTTGGTTCCTTTATGCCACATTTTCTTTTTATCAAACAAGATACTCCAATAAACAGCTTCTAGAAGTAGTGTATGCACCATTTGTTCCCACACATTATTGTTGGAATGAAGGGACCTTGTTTCTATGAAGTTATCAATATTAATTCCATGATATATAAGACCAATAAGACTAACTAGACATGGGAAAAAATTATTTTATTCAGCCTTGATGAATATAATGTGGGATATTTCTTCCTTCCATTCCCAATGAGATGAAAATTAGGATGGGATATCGATCCATTTCTTCCTAATCTCATCTTCACTAGGTATTGGGTGATTAAAAGTACACCAAACCATGAAGTTAAATTTATAACGATATGATATAGCTAATGTACACAACCTAACTCATACCACTCATCATTGTCTTGCATAATGGTGTGGTTGGATTTCACCTAGAAAACACTCAAAAGAGATCCTAATAAAATAAACTTATCACAATCATAAATCAAGGTATTAATATTTAAGGTGTTATTAAAGAGCTAAATTAGGATGGAATGTATGAAATAAGAGAACATTATATCCTATGTGAAGGTAATGTCTTCGGTCCAGAAGCTATGAAAACCAAGAACAAACATGCACAATTATTATCCCATAAATTAATCTTCCCACACCCAACAACACAACAAGAGTGGATTCACAGAACTGAAATATAAAATGCATTCGACATCCATAACAGAGATATAACCCCTTATAATTTATAGGTGATATCCATAAATACCAAGGATGAAATTGGCTCACAAATAGTCTCCCTCTAGAAACTCCAACACATGTTTAGCTTATATTATATGGACGACCAATTAGGCACTTCTTAGGTTAATTCCTCATGCGCTCACTCCATAGTCATCTTGTCCCATTATTCCCAATGTAATATTCCTTGAAAATTAGAATATATGATCATGAACACTATGATATTTTCAATGTTTATAATAACATCCTTCATCACACTGAAAACAAGAATCATGTTTAAAAGAATGGAATAAAAGTCAATGTTGACAAGGGTAATGCATCCCATGAATGAGATAATTTTTTTTCAATTCAGTTTTCATGTATTAATCATGTCAAAGAAGGATTCGAAATAGAGAATGTGAATAATTTCTGGGGCTGCATGTGAACCCCGGAAGTGCATGAAAAAGGCTTCATACGAATTAACAATATTTCCTCAAGACAATTTTCATAACCTTTACATCACAACATAGATAAGTAAACACTACTATTGTCATGATTAATGACATAACCTCTCCACATGAAGTACTGCTCCATTATTTAGTTAAAATCACATGTATCAATCCAATATACCTTGAATAGAAATAACATGTCATGAGGGATGATAATTTGATGAATACGAGTAAAATTAAACCAACACCAATATGGTTAAATACAACCATTAAAAATTCCATTAGAAAAGATTATTTTGAGGGTGTATCGAACATGATTAAGATGCTGAGGGATAAAGGATCTCTCTCTGGATGACAACAAATATGTTTGAGTTACCCTTATTTTTTACCCTTGAAGGAGACATTAAGATAATGTGAACTGAAGGATCTAAAGAAAATATCAATCACTCCACCAGAGAAGCCCATAGAATCTGTCACTCAATTGATGAAACCCTACTATATTCATTAATATGGTTTTTTCATTTCAATCATGATTACTATGTTTTATCGATTTTATTTTAAGTTGATATCACCATCCATTTTAGGTTACATAGCAATGATTTCTTTTTTGGATCACCCAATGATGAAAACTTTCTAGTTCTTATTGTAGCTCCCCAGACATAGACAGAACTCAAAAGTAACTCGAGATTGGTTGGATAAATGGCCCCAAGTAAATGTCCCCAAATTCCCGAGGCTACTGATCTATAGTGTCGGACTATGAGAGTCAGTGGAGATCTTATTACCTCATTACTATAGTATCTTAGAGGAAGTAAAACATATATTAAAAAGGGAAATAGAAATGAAGGGCAATAAACTAGAAGTAAGACAATATAAGAATACTTATCAAAAACCAAGAGTATCTCATATTCAAATTAATGTAGATGATACAAGTATATATAATGTAGCTAAAACATTACATGCAAATTCCATACAAAATAGATGTCCAAAAGTAAAAAAAATGTGTAAAAAAGTTCCCAGTAGCCTCTCAAGCCTTAGCTTGGTCCAATGTTCCCCTCCACCCAAACCATAATAAAGAAACTATACCAGGATACCTGCACCTATAATTACATCCACACATATAATCTATTTGGGTACCCAAGGAAGACCAAACATAGTGTAAGATAAACATCCCAGTAGGAAACCACACAGTTCAATACAGTTACAACTTAAATACAACAAGGGTTAGAAAGTATAAATAATATAGTAAAGTAAGTGTGTATGCCAATGTCATAATTATACATTCATAAGTATTACTAAACCACCTCTCAAGGCTACCGGAAAAATATTCATCTCTTAGTAGTGAATCTATAAAAAAGTAAACAAGTCACACAACCATGTTTTATATCCATAAATACCACGAAAGCCACAACTACATTGTATAAAGAAGTTCTGAGTCCCAAGACCATGTCGTATTGTGAAAAGTATAATTCCACAACCCCACTGTACAGTGAAAGGTAGTCCCCAAGTGCAATATACAAGGTGTCACATACTAGGGCATCTAAATATTATATATAGACCATGATGGGCCCAATCTAACGAGCTAGTCCAAGGAATCCACAATGAGTCCCATTTGTGTCCCAATGGAAACACAGTCTAGGAACTTATTGGGGTCCTAGGATCATGGAAATGGTATGTCTTATGTGAGCTTGAGGATGCCAGATCCACAACGTTTCAAGGCCCAAGGAATCCCACAAAATAAAGACCCAAGGAGCATAGTCAACCTAAGTCATCCACTACCACATCCCTAACCCATAGAGAGTACTCTATGGCATCTATCAAACCATTAATTAAAGTATTCAAAATGAAACATTCTATTTCATGAGAGTATACCCACCCAAGTCAACATGAAAAATCAATGATTATTCCTACTCATGCAATCAATTAATCATTTACAATGAATTTTGGACTACCCATGCAGGTAACACAATTAATATGCCATTAATAATTTATATAGGTATAACCACCTATATCAACCAATTTCAACAATAACAGCTAATCCAAAATAAGCACAACATTAAAATATAACACTATTTAAGGTGTTAGTACATCTAATAAACAATAATCCACAACTATCAAGTAATTAAAAAGATTCATATAACTATTCAATCACAAGATCACACCCTTCGAAGGTTTTAAACATGCATAAATTGGATAAAACCATAAAGAGCACGCATTAAATGACCTCGAAACAATCAATAGTTTCCGAAAAACCTAAACATAACCTAAGGGAAAACTCAATATGTCCATATATATATACTAAAAGAAAATATCTTAAAAAATGAGGCCTTACTAGAAATTCTGATGGATGGAAAAAGGCTAAATGACAGAAAAGAACCATAAAAGTCGAATGAAAGTACAGACCAACTACCTCATTTCGGTAGTAGAGAGACCAACTAATATCAAGTCGTGATTAATCTTGGTTCAAGATAAATATGAAGAACCGATGAAGAACAACTATTTCATAAAATTATAAAATCAAACAGCCCAAATGATTTCCAGAAGAAATGATATCCGCTAAAAATGAACGTAGTCCTTAGTGATGCGGATTTTATGAGACAACCAGCTATCGAATCAGAGGTCGGATGATTAATATGGATAAAAGGAAAGGTTATGTGTCAAATGGATTCTCAATGGGAGGAGGAGTTATGTGAAGAAGAATAAAACAAAATGGGATTAAAAATGAAAGTATGTTATAGGTCAAATATAAATAAATCATTCACAATAGGGACACACTGTTTCCAAAACCAGGCAGAAACTGTGTACAACTCACTATCTAGAACGAGAAAAGAGCATTGTTACCTTGAATGGTTTAGATAACTCTGTTGTAACTGTGAAAATTCATTCTACAAAAATGCCTCAAACTTTTCAGACATCTCGCAATGTCATGTGGCTGCTACTTAATTGTTTACATAATCATGGAGATATTATTTTCCCATTCCACACAGTTATTTTAACCGTGAAAACATCAAATGAAAAACCATGGACCATGCCATTTTCATCCAATAACATGGTTTTATTATCCAAACAATCCCCACACACCTCCAAAATAGTCGTGGTCTAGTTAAGAGTTCACATAAGGCCATAATAAGGAATGTATAATAAAAAAAGAATCATTACCTCATACAAAAACCTGATTCCTTACAATCTTCCTCCCTTATAGAAATTAGTCCCCAAATTTCTATATGAAGGGTGGTCAAGATTCGTCTGAGAACAAATCCATCCACTGGGAACGTACTTTGGTATCCCTATTCAATGTCTCATCTTTTAGATGACCATGTTGCTGTAACACCCATACTAGAGGAACTGACTAAACGCATAGAACCTTCAAGATGTTCTCAGTGATATGAATATGATGCTCCTAGAAGGATGTATCAACCTAAATCATATCCTCCTTAATATGAAAAACCTGATATGGGTCTGGGTGATAACAGTACAACTAAAAAACATGGAATAAATTGTGCATGGCTTGGTACCTCTAAGGTAACTGCAACCGATTGGAAGCCGACCTGTCTCACTCAGAATCTAAAATGACCCAACATATCTCAGTGAAGGATTAATGTAACACCCAGGATTTTTATGAGAAACGTTTTGTATTTATAAATCATTAAATGAATCTTTCACTACACACAACACTAGATTGACTTGCTTTACACGCAATCGCGATCTTCCTCGATAGCTTGCATCGTACGTAATACCGAGTTTCACTAAACAATGATATGCTATTTAAATATTATTAAAACTAACTATTATGAATAGTAATACCCACTTTTTGAATATTTTTAAATTTTATCTTTTAAAATGGACTTCATTTTTGGATTCGGACTATCGAAATTAGATTAGGAGAAAATTTTTGTATTTTTCTGAAAAATTTCAATTTTTGATGAATAGTGAAAACACTTGGTTTCTATTTAAAAACCAAATTTTTATTTAAAAAATTATTTATTTTATGTAAATTTATTTATGGTCAAAATTGATACATAATACATATATAAGTTCAAAGTAATTAATTGGAGTCATTTTATAATAATTTTAGATATATAAAATTTTTATTGTACTTTTCACCGCCTTTTACCATCCTCCTAGGAGAATTTTCAAATTCACATAAAACATAATTTTACCGCTTCTGTGAGTGGAATTTCTAAAATCTGAGAGGCATGGTTAAAATCAAGGACTAAAATTTGGTTCAATGAGATGAAAATACTTTTTGGTGAATAGTAACTTTTTACTTTTTTTTACCATGGTTAAAAGTAAATACGGTAATTAAGGGTAAAAATGATATTATTATTACCCTAAAACATGTCATAATTCTTTTGGATAAATTTTATTTGACCAAAAACAACCTTAGGAATAAAATATGACCATTTAGGCCCACTTGGATTAGATTAGGACATTTATTATAAATTTATTTAAAGAAGAGTTAAAATAGTTAAAATAAATGTTTAATAACTAAATCATTTTTAATATAGGGTTATACATAAAATAAATTATACTAAAAATTTTCATTATAAAGCTAATAATAATTCCTACATATTGTTAGTTTATTTATAATTTTTAGACATTAAATAATTTAATTTAATTATGACACAATGATGATGCAGTAATTATCTTATTAATGAAATATTGACATAATTGATGTTATAAATACCCAAATAAATGTGATTTGAGACTTTTTATAAATTACACTAATTTTATAGGTTAAAAAACATTCTATTATTGATTTAATAAACCTATTTGGAACTAATAATTCTGTTATGATTTTTACAAAAATAAATTACCGAATAGTTTCAAAATTGACATAAAATATTTTTTAAAAGAAATATTATATTATTAATTGTTATTTTATTCATAAAAATCTAAGGTTAGGCAAAAGGACTTAGATAAGGCTATATATATTAATAATAAACAACTTGGGGTTCGTTTGTCTTGTTATAGTATGTTTATTGACCTTATAATGTAAGAAAACATGAAGACACGATAAAAGTAAAATTATTTATCTTAAAGTTTAATCTAAATGATAAGATTAAAATAGAAAACTAAACATGTATAAATTCAATTAGATGAGAGTATTTCTACCCATCCCCACCTTAGATTCTAAATAAATCAATTTGGAGCTATTAAAAACCGAATATGACTTTATAATAAAATAATATCTTTAGTTTTTTCTAAGGTGCCCCTCTCCTCCCTTATAAAAGGGAACCTCTTCCCTCTTTTCCTCACACCATATTGAACCTTCAAGATCGGCCAACCCCTGCCATTTTCTCTTACCCACTTCCCTAGAAACATCATATAGGTCATGGTCTTCTTCAAAGACCATCTTTAGTGCCCTAAGAGGAGGTTAAGAAGAGGCGTTTCAAAGAAGAGGTAATGTCCGTTACTGATTATTTCAACTTTATTTATTCTTCTACTTCTTATTATTTAGTTTTTTCGGTATGAAGTAATACCATAAGTATCACTCATATACTGATATGTTATTATATGTATGAAAAACTCTATTTCACCATCTATCCATCCTACGGAAAATGAAATCACCGCGCGTGCGTATGTAAGGAATACCATCTCCACGCCGTGGTGTAATCTATTTTCCACCACAACCTTACTTGGATGAGTATAATGGTGTAAATAATAACTATATATGATTATTTTAAAGTTATATTGATTCTGGAATAGTATACATACACTCCAATACAATTCCACGATCATGGGAACTATATCATCGCTTGTGCGTACGTATGGAATACCGTCTCCACGATGTGGTGCGACTCGTTCTACATGATCTTCATTGCATAATTATTGTATAATTAAATTTAATGAATAAATATGATATATATTACACTAATACCATTCTGAAAATGAGGTATCTAAAACCTAAACAGAATAATAATAATTTATTTGACAAAACAGGCATAAGAACAAAAAGTAATAAACACCCGAATAACAAGTAGCAATGAAATATTACTAATAACAAGCTAATAATATGACCATATATGATATCATAACAATACGTATGATATGGAATAAGTCAATGTCATTATTTAAATCATTATACAGGAGGTTCGGACACTTATAATGAAAATCAGACCTAAGGTAAGGGAAAATCTCACATTCTCAATTTTTATCCGAGATTGTTTATACTTCAGAATATACTAGGGAATATTTATGATCCACATCCATGTTTCATCAATATGTAATATTATTTATATCCTAATAAAATTGTTTAAATCCAATTTTACCCTTCTGTGAGTTTTTAGTAAAAGATATGAAAGGAATCTTTTGTCGTTTTTCGTATGAGGCACTTTTTGAATTTTCAAGCCAAAGTACGAGAAGAATGTTTTTTATCTTATACGACATAAATGGATTTTTAGAACATTTTATCCATGAATATTACATTAAAAGTTTTCAATTTTATTTTTAATCAACTTCTTTTAGTTTTAAATTATATGACATGTTAAGAAAGAAAAATGTTTTTGAAGTAGAAAGGATATTTCCCTCAAGAATGGAGTTCAAGTGTTTTATCAAAATTATTTTACATCTAAGATAATAGAGGGTTCTATTTCTATCCCTATTTACATTGTTTTGATTATGTTATGATAGAATTATTTTTATGATGTCCTTTTATCTTATATGGATTGTGTTATGATGGCATGATGATTAAAAATCCCATTTTTATTACATGGGTTCTGCTATGATGTATGATTTATGATTTTGTTGAACACATAAGAATGATTTCATTATGAGATGGGTGAGACCTATATATCCCACCAATTCATTAATTAAAGATTTATATCTCATGAGATAGACATGGCTGGAACGGAAGGTTAATCCAGTTCAGTGAAACCGGACTGAAACGAGGAGTGAACTCGGTTCAGAAATGGACTTTGTCCACAAAGATAGTCTTGAAAATGAGTCTTGACTACTAAAAAGTGATTCTCTATGATTATGTGTGTATTCCACAAAGTTTCATGTTTTATGTTTTGATTATTGGGATTACATTTCACTACTATGATTTATCCCGTGATTATGAAATTATGATCTATTTTTTAGGATAAGATTTAAAAAATGTTATGTTCTTATGAATATGATGTGATTGATATTTCTTTTGTTTTCCCTTAATGAGCATTGGAGCTCACCCTTTTTGTATGTTTTCTTTCCCCAGGTCGGGAAGAAGGTTATCAAGTAGGATATGCCAAAAGGGACTCTAGATATAATGAAATAAATGGGAGACAATGTAGATGCTTTAGGAACTAGTTGTTTATGTTTCCCAGTTTCTAAAGACACTATACCTATACAGTCCTTTCATGGTTTTGTTATATGTTTTAATAATTGTACTTCAATTTTGAAGTATTAACAATGTATGTAAAGCATGGGTCATTATAGTGGGTATCAGAGGAAAGGTATAGTCAACCTTTGGAAACTAGGATGTGAAATCCTTAGTAAGAACCCTAAGGATAAGTCTAAGCATAGAACACAATCTTATTGTTTTAAAAATGGCCACGAAAAACCTATGATAAGGCCTCAAGTGTGAAATTTTATTCTTTATTATGTGGTTTTCCTATTATAATCAGTGTTGCTCACACTATTCTTGTTGGTTTTAGTCAATGGCCGGAACCCGAAGGAACCGTGTTAATGTGGAATGCGATGGGCAATGCAATGATTATACCCCGGAGCAACCAAAAGTTATGGGAGCTGGAATGTAAAATCTTGTATCCATGCTCACAGAACTTTCTCATGATATGAATCATGTAGTACTTCTAAACGACCAAAAGAAGGAGCAACATTCTGTTGAATCTTTCATGAGGTAACGTCCACCCTCATTTAGTAGGTATACTAATCCATTAGTTTCTGAACAATGAATCAGTACCACTGAAAAGATATTTTCATTTCTACAATGTTCTGAACATGACAAAGTCATCTTATTTGTGTATCGTTTGGAAGGTGATGCTGATCAATGGTGGAATCATATCAAGAATACAAGGAAAAGATATGAAATTGAGTCCATGGAATGGGAGGAGTTCAAGAAATTATTTTTCAATAAGTACGTCCCTCGTATTCTTCAAACAACGATGGAGAAGAAGTTTCTTGAACTAAAGAAAAAGGATGATGAATCTATTGGTACCTACGAGGAAAATTTTACAAGTCTTGCAAGGTTTTCTTCTGGGATTATTATCCAACCTGAGAGTAATATTGATCGATTATTTAGGGTCTTAAAACCAAGTCTTTGAAGTGTGTTAGCCATAAGGGACTTCAATAGCTATGAGGAAATTGTTCGATGTGCTCTCAAGGTTGAGATGAAGATTCGAGTTACCCATCAGTCATATGGGTTTGATAAGAAGAGGAAAATTTAATTCAAAGGAAAATCTAAAGACCACACTGAAAAGAAGAAGAGTTTTCCTTTATGTTCAAATTGTGGAAAGAAACATGGAGGGAATTGTCTTAAAGGGACAAGAAAATGTTTTAAGTGTGGAAAAGAAGGTCATCGAGCATTTGAATGCCGCAATGATGGGAATAAGATGTCTAATGATGCGAACAAAGAAAGGGATACACAGAATGAACCTCCTACACTTCAATGTTTCAAGTGTAAGGAGATGGGGCATTATGATAATCAATGCCCCAGTCCAAGGGTTGTTGATGATGATCGACGCCAACAAACTCTTAAGGGTAAAGACAAAGGAAAGTAACATGCAATTTCTATCGGCGATGTGGAGTACAATAACGAAGTGGTGAAAGGTAAACATACCATCCACTCTAAAGTAGAAAATGTTTTATTTGATTCTGTATCCACCCACTCTTTTATTTATGAAGAATTTTCTAAGGGTATCACTATATTACCTCAACAATTAGATGTTGAGTTAGGTGTGACAACTCCTAATGGCACAATAGTTGAATCAAAATCTTATAATTCTTCTCCGATTGATGTTTGTGGGAAAGTGCTTCTTGAAAATCTTGTGATCCCTCATATAGTGGAATTTGATGTGATTCTTGGAATGGATTGGATTTCTTTATATGGAGTTCATATCAATTGCCAAAGATGGGAAATCACATTTAATATTCCAGATCAATCTATGATCGTCTATCGATGTAAGGATAAACATAACCTTCCAGTGGAAATATCTGCCATTATATGGGTCTTGATTCCACTAAAAGAAGGTTATTTATTCCAAATGGTTGGCGAGAAACTCACGATTAAGAATATGCCCACTGTACGGGAGTTTGATGATGTCTTTCCGGAGGAATTTCCATTTCTTCCACCAAATCGTGAAGTTGAGTTTTCAATTGAACTCATACCGGGTGCTATACCCATTTCAAAGACACCTTATAGAATGGCCCCAATTGAGATGTAGGAATTGAAGAAGCAACTCCAAGAGAATCTTGATAAAGGATTCATATGCCCTAGTGCGTCACCTTGGGGAGCACATGTTCTATTTGTTAAGAAGAAATATGGATCAATGAGACTCTACATTGATTATCGAGAACATAAGAAGATGACTATCAAGAACAAATATCCTCTCCCACACATTGATGACTTATTTGACCAATTAAGTGGAGCTCAATACTTTTCCAAGATTGATCTTCATTCAGGGTATCATCAATTAAGGGTCAAAATGGAGGATATACCAAAGATGGCTTTCAGTACATGGTATGGACACTCTGAATTTATAGTGATGCTATTTGGTCTTACTAATGCCCCTGCTATCTTCATGGATCTAATGAATAGAGTCTTTAGATACTATATTGACCAGTTTGTGGTAGTCTTTTTAGATGACATTCTTGTCTATTCAAAAATAAAGGAAGAACATGAAGAACAATAGAGAATTGTATTGAAGACCCTGAGAAAGGAGATGCTTTATGCCAAATTTACCAAGTGTGAATTTTGGCTTCAAAAAGTTTCATTTTTGGGTCACATAATCTTCAATGAGGGGATATCTGTGGATCCAGCAAAAATAGAGGTTATCGAAAGATGTTTGAGACCAACAACAGTAACTGAGATCAGAAGTTTTCTTAGATTGGCTGGATATTATCGACGTTTTGTGAAAGATTTTTCGCGATTATCTAACCCACCAAATTGACTTGGAAAGGAGTTAATTTTGTTTGGACTGAGGAATGTGAAGAGAATTTCAAGGAGTTAAAAATAAGGTTATCCAGTGCACCTGTGCTCACACAACCATGTAGTGGAGAATGGTTTGTGATCTACAGTGATGTATCCAAGAAGGAATTGGTGTGTGTTCTCATGAAAAATGATATGGTGATAGCTTATGCCTCATGACAGTTGAAAATACATGAGAAAAATTACCCAACTCATGATTTGGAGTTAGATGCGGTAATCTTTGAATTAATAATTTAGAGGCAATATCTTTATGGTGAAAGGAGTGATATTTATACTGATCACAAAAGTTTAAATTATATTTTCACACAAAAGGAGATGAATATGTGCCAAAAAAGATGGTTGGAGCTGATTAATGACTACGACTTCTCAATGCATTACCACCCAGGGAAAGCAAAGAAGGTGGTAGACACATTAAGTTGACAAGACTATGCTAGCTTATCCATGATGAGGATAACAAAAGATCCATTATTTATGGATTTACAAAGGATGGATCTTGGAATTATAATGGAAAGGTAAAAATAGTGTCTTTCTCAAATGAATGTTCAACCATCTATACATGTGAAGATAAAGAGGCAAAGAAAGAAGATGTAGAGTTACAAAAGAAGGTGAGAAATTTTCATGAATTCAACCTTGATTGTGATGGGATAATAATGTTTAGGAATTGGGTTTGTGTTCCTCCCATCCTAGAATTAAAGAAGGACCTACGGGATGAGGCTCATAGTTCTTCATTCTCTATTCATCCTGGAAGCGTGAAGATGTATAGGGACCTGAAATAGTACTTTTGGTGGGATGGCATGAAAAGAGATGTTGCTGAATATGTCTCTCGATGCTTGGTTTGTCAGCAAGTTAAAGCTAAGAGAAAAAATTCTAAGGGGATGTTACAACCATTACCCATACCCGATTGGAAATGGGAAAACATCAGTATGGACTTTATCATCGGACTTCCTAAAACATACAAAGGCAATAATGCTATCTGGGTCATAGTTGATCGTCTTACAAAGTCCGCACACTTCATTTCTATTAGAGAGGATTTATCTCTAGATCAGATTTCCATGATATATGTAAAGGAAGTGGTAAGATTTCTTGGAGTACCGCTTTCCATTATATCTGATCAGGATCCGAGGTTTACCTCAATGTTATGGTGAAGTCTTCAGCATAATGTGGATACATAGTTGAGTTTCAGCACTGCATATCATCCTCAGAAAGACAGTCAGTCTGAGAGAACAGTTCAAACTCTAGAATATATGTTAAGAGCTTGCTCTATGAATTTGAAAGGTGGTTGGGATCAACACCTACCTTTGGTGGAATTTTGTTATAATAATAGATTTCACTCCAGTATTCAGATGGATCCTTATAAAGCTCTCTATGGAAATAAATGTAGGACTCCAACTTGCTGGGATGAAGTTGGAGAAGGAAAGCTATTAGGACTTGATCTCGTTGATGAGATGGTAGAAATGGTCAGATCTGTACAACAACACATTAGAGTAGCTCAGAGTCAACATAAAAGTTATGCCGATAACCAATGAAAATACCTAGAGTTTAAAGTGGGTGATAAAGTGTTCGTACGAATATCTCCTTGGAAGAGAGTAATGAGATTTCGAATGAAGGGAAAGCTGAGCCCTAGGTATATCTGTTCGTTCTAAATACTGGATCATGTTGGGAAGGTAGCTTACCGATTGGTGCATCCACCTAATCTCACTCAAGTTCATGATGTGTTACATGTATCTCTTTTGAGAAAGTACATACCCGATCCTTCCCATGTACTCAGCTCAGAAGTTGTACCGCAGGAGCAAGATCTTTCTTATGAACAATAACCAATATAGATTCTGGATCGTAGCGAAAAAGTCCTACAGAACAAGACCACTCGTATGGGGAATGTTTTACGGAGGAACCACCAATTAGAAAAAGCTAAATGGGATCTTGAGGATATGATTAGGGCGAGGTATCCTCATCTATTTTTTACAAAGTGACGAATTTTGTGGGAAAAAATCATTTTAAGGGGGGTAAAATGTAACACCCGAGATTTTTATGAGAAATGTTTTGTTTTTATAAATCATCAAAGGAATCTATCACTACACACAACACTTTCTTGACTTTCTTTACACGCAATCATGATCTTCCTCGATAGCTTGCATCGTATGCAATACCGAGTTTCACTAAACAACAATATGCTATTAAAATATTAATAAAACTAGCCATTATGAATAGTAATACCCAATTTTTAAAATTTTGTAAATTTTATCTTTCAAAATGGACTTAATTTTTGGATTCGGAATATCTAAATTATCCTACAGTGAAATTTTGGTATTTTTTCTGAAAACATTCAATTTTTGATGAATAGTTAAAACACTGGGTTACTATTTAAAAACCGACTTTTTATTTAAATAATTATTTATTTTATTTAAATTTATATTAGGTCAAAATTGATACATAATACTTATATAAGTTCAATGTAATTCATTGGATTTATTTTATAATAATTTTAGATATATAAAAATTTTATTGAACTTGTCACCGTCTTTTACCCACCTACAAGCAGAATTTGCAAATTCACATAAAACATAATTTTACTGCTTTTTCGTGTGGAATTTTGAAAATCCGAGACACACGATTAATATCAAGGTCTAAAATGTGGTTTAATGAGATAAAAATAATTTTTGGTGAATAGTAATGTTTTACTTTTTTTAACCACGGTTAAAAGTAAATAGGGTAATTAAGGGTAGAACTAATTATTTTATTACCCCCACACATGTCATAATTCTATTAGATAAGTGTAATTCAACCAAAAACCATAGGAATAAAATATGACCATTTAGGCCAACTTGGATTAGATTAGGACATTTATTATTAATTTATTTAAAGAAGGGTTAAAATAGTTAAAATCAATGTTCAATAACTAAATAATTTTTAATATAGGTTTATACATAAGATAAATTCTAATATTAATTTTCATTAGAAATATAAAAAGATTTCCTACATAATGGTATTTTATTTATAATTTTTAGACATTAAATAATTTAATTTAATTATGACACAATGATGATGCAGAAATTATCATATTAAAGAAATATTGACATAATTGATGTTATAAATACCAAAAAAATGTAGTTTGAGCTTTTTTATGAATTCCACTAATTTTATAGGTCAATATGACATGTTAGTATTGATTTAATTAACTTTTGTCTAACTAATCATTCTGTTATGGTTTTCACAAAAATCAATTACCAAATAGTGTCAAAATTGACATAAAATAGTTTTTAAAACAAATATTATATTATTAATTGTTATTTTATTCCTAAAAATATAAGGATCGGAGAAATGACTTAAATAAGGTTATATATATTAATAATAAATATCTTGGGGTTAGTTTGCCTTGTTATAGTAAGTTTATTAAACTTATAGTGTAAGCAAACAAGAAGACACAGGAAAAGTAAAATTATTTAACTTAATGTTCAATCTAAATGATAAGGTTAAAATAGACACCTAAACATGTATAAATTTGATTGGATGAGAGGTTTTTAACCCATCCCCACCATATCTTCAAAATAAATCAATTTATAGATATTAATAACCGAATATGACATTATAATAAAATATTATTTTTAGTTTTTCCTAAGATGCCCCTCTCCTCCCTTATAAACGGGCACCACCTCCCTCTCTTCCTCACACCACATTGAGCCTTCAGGCTCAGCCAACCCCTGAAAATTTCTCTTCTACAATTCACTAGAAACATCCTAGAGGTTCTGGTCTTCTACAAAGACCATCTTTTGTTCCCTAAGAGGAGGTTAAGAAGAGGCGTTTCAAAGAAGAGGTAATGTCCGTTACCGATTCTTTCATCTTTATTTCTTCTTATACTTATTCTTATTTAGCTGTTTAATTACGAAGTAATAATATTAGTATCAATCATATAATTATATGTTATTATAAGTATGAAACAACCCTATTTCACCATCTATCCATCCTACGGAAAATGAAATCTCCACGCATGCGTACGTACGGAATACCGTCTCTACGCCGTGGTGTAATCTATTTTCCACCACCACCTTACTTGTATGAGTATAATGGTGTAAACAATAACTATATATTATTATTGTAAAGTTATATTTATTCTTAAATAGTATACATACACTCCAATACAATTCCATGATCATGGGAATGATATCATCGCTCGTGCATACGTACGGAATACAGACTCCAAGATGTGATGCGACTCGTTCTACATGATCTTCATTGAATAATGATTATATAAATAATTTTAATTAATAAATATGAAATATATCACACTAATAACATTCTGTAAATGAGGTATCTATAACATAAAATGATTAATAAGAATTTATTCGACAAAACACACATAAGAACAAAAAGTAATAAACACCTGAATAACAAGTAGCAATGAAATATTACTAATAAGAAGCTAAGAATATGACCATATATGATATAATAACAATAATTATGATTCTGTAATAAGTCAATGAAATTATTTAAATCATTATACAGGAGTTTCGGACACTTACGAAGAAAATAGGACCTAAAGTAAGGGAAAATCTCACAATCTCAATTTTTTTCTGAGATTTATTTATACATCAGAATTTACTGGGGAATATTTATCATCCACATCCATGTTTCCACAATATGGAATATTATTTATATCCTCCTAAAATTTTTTAAATACAATTTTACCCTTCGGTGAGTTTTTAGTAAAATCTATGAAAGGAACCTTTTTTCTTTTTTTGTACGAGGTACTTTTTGACTTTTTCGACCAAAGTACGAGAAGAATGTTTTTTAACTTATACGACATGAATGGATTTTTAGAAAATTATTTCCATGAATATTCCTTTACAAGTTTTCAAGTTTATTTTTAATCAACTTATTTTAGTTTAAAATTTTATGACATGTTAAGAAAGGAAAATGATTTTGAAGTAGAAAGGATATTTTACTCAAGAATGGAGTTCAAGTGTTTTATGAAAATTATTTTCCATACAAGATAATATAGGGTTCTGTTTCTATCCCTATTTTTAAATTTTATTGATTATGTTATGGTAGAATTATTTTTAGGATGTCCTTTTATCTTATATGGATTTTGTTATGATGGCATGATGATTATGAATCCTATTTTTATTACATGGGATATGCTATGATGTGTGATTAATGATTTTGTGGGACAAATAAGAGTGGTTTTATTATGAGATGGGTGGGACTTATATCTCCCTCCAATGAATTGGGTAAAGATTTATATCTCACGAGATTGACATGGCTGGAATGGCAGGTTAATTCGGTTCAGTGAAACAGGACTGAAACGAGGAGTGAACTTGATTCAGAAATGGACTTTGTCTGCTAAGATAGTCTTGGAAATGAGTCTTGACTACTAAGAATTGATTCTCTATGATTATGTGTGTATTCCAAAAAGATTCATGTTTTATGTTATGATTATTGGGATTAAATTTTACTACTTTTATTTATCCCATGATTATGAAATTATGATCTCTTTTTCTGGTTAAGATTTTTAAAATGTTGTGTTCTTCTGAATATGATGTGATTGATATTTCTTTTGTTTACCCTTACTGAGCATTTGAGCTCACCCTTTTTTTATATTTTCTTTCCCAAGGTCGGGAAGAAGGTTACTAAGTTGGATATTCCAAATGGGACTCGAGATATGATGAAATAAATGGGAGACAATGCAGATGATTTATGAACCCGTTGTTTATGTTTCCCAGTTTCTAAAGACACAATACCTATACGGTCCATTCATGGTTTTGTTATATGTTGTAATAAGTGTACTTCAATTTTGAAGTATTAACAATGTATGTAAAGTAATGGTCATTATAATTAACCTATCCACTAATCCTCTAGTGTCCCTAACTCAATGAAAAACATAAGAAAACATGATCCACGACCTCAAACTCTAGATGTTTTCTACGGAGATCGACATAAGAATTCTGATGAGACTTTGTTGTAGCCATCCACATCTATAACAACTGGACTTTCTTAGAAGTCCCCTATATGCGATGTGGTCCCAGTAATGTTTCCTCACCTACGTCTAACCAACATAGGATATAATGGCATGACATACCAAATAAACCCTTATAAGATTCCAGTTGTATCGTCGCCTAATAACTATTATTGTATGCGAACTAAAAAAGGGGAATATGGCTCTCCCAAGATCCCCCAAATTATAGAAATCATACTTGCAGCATGCCCTCTATAAAAAATATATTTTGCTCTGACTGTCGGTTATTCTAAGGGTGAAATATCGTTCTCAAAAGTACATGTGTACCTAGATCCCTCTAAAAATCTTCTAGAAAAGAGATGTAAAGTAGGTGTCCCAGTCTAAAATGATAGTGTGTAGATCCCCATGTTGGAATAACACCTCCCAAATATAAAACATTACAAGATCATCAAAACTAATGGTCTCCTTAATCGGAAAAAAGTGAGTGACTTCCATCATCCCATTAACAAAAACTCACACATCATCATTAACTCGAGGTGACATTGGAAAACCAGTCACAAAATCCTTTTGCAGAATCATCCCATTTACACTCTGGTATAGGTAACTTCTATAAAATCCCAGCTGACCACTAATGTTCAACCATCACCTACTGACAGGTGAAACACCTCATAACAAAACCAGCTTCTTCTCGCATCACACTCGACCACTCATGATGGTAAAACAAGTCAGGATACATCTTGGTGACTCCATTTTGCACTGTCCAAGTTGAAGCCTAGAAATCCTACACATGAACCTTCAATATATCCACTAGGGAAAAAATCCATATATATATATATAAGATTTCATCATTTTCAACCATCGTACTAAGAGAAATGGCCCCACCATCGAGAAACTATTGTAGAACTAGGCCTTCATAATCTAATAGCTACCTCATCCAAAATGTTCACATCAGTGTAGAGGTCATAGATATAGATTATTGATAAGTTTATCCCTGATAATTGTGAACATCTAGATGCATCTTAAAAAAAACACAATAAGAATTCAGTCACCACTGGTATGATGCACTGCCTGTATCACAGTCCTCATGCTTAGTGCATTGGCCGCTACATTTCCCTTAATGAGTGTGTAGGGAAGCTAGAAATTAAAGGAATGTAGTGACTCTACACACCTTTGATGTCGTGGGTTCAGATCATGCTGCGTAAAGATATACTTGATTATTTATTGTTTATATACACCCAAAACACTTTCCATACTAATAATACCTACAACAGTGAAACACATGAACCACTGCTGCTAGCTCGAGATTGTGTGTAGGGTAATTCAAGTCCTAAGGCCTATGAAGCTGTGACCCTTGTGCCATGACTGAAATCCATACATCATCTCTTTCCCCATCCCAAAACCTAAAGATTCATAGTAAACCATGTAACTCATTCACCACTCTAGTAGTGTCCTAACTAGTTCTCATGTCAATCTTTCTTTCAGAATATAAATGTGTGTATTGGAAGAATATAACCACACAAACTTCATTTTGTTTTTAGTCAACCCGGTCAATGGAACTGAGAAGCCTGGGAAGTACTGTATTAAACTTACGTTGTAACTAGCGAGACCTATGAAACACTGTATGTCAAAATAATTCATGGGAGGTTCCTAAAAAGCAACTACTCCCACCTTCTCTATTTCTAATGACACTCCTTTCTCTATGATGATGTGACCCAAAAAGTAAATCTGATCCATCCAAAAGTGACACTTTGTGAGATTTTCATATAAATAATTCTATCTCTGTGTATTAAAAATGATATCAAAATGGTTGGAATGTTCATGTTGATTTTAAGAATAAACCAAGATACTTTCCCTAAAATCCACCAGAAAAGAATCCAAGTAAGGATGGAACACTCAGTTCATCAGTGCCACGAAAAATGTTAGTGCAATCATGGGACCGAATGGTATAACCAAAATCTTGTATAACCCATACCAAATCTAAAAGTCGTTATGAGGTATGTATGTAGGAAAAACTATAAAAATTCATATTTCCATAGTTCAAAATCGTGGCAATTGGCCTGAAAACCATGCCCGTAGGCTACCACCATAGTTTTGGACAACCGTGGCCACTATCACTGTGGTAGTAGGTCTCGACCTATTTCCACAGTTTTGAGAACTATGTAAATAATCCTCAAAATTTTCCATTGTGGAGGTTGACCTATATCCATGGTTTGAACCGTGGAAATATCCTTGTTAAACCATGGAAATATTCTAAACAAGAATTTTCACTAGTGAGTTTCGATCCTAACACATCCCATTTCCAATCTAGCATACTCACCACTAAAATTCACGACAATTAGTGTATATATATATATAGATATATATAAATAAAAATCAATGGTAATAGCCACAACATCAAGATAGTAGGGCATCCTGCCAAAATTTTGGAGGTATTTTTTCTTCCAACAGAAGCGTGGGAACCCTATAGCCATGTATTCAGAGAACCATGGCTATATTGCATATAAAAAATTCTCCTGTACTCTTGGGATATAGAAAATGTTTTTAGAACTGTGGATATAGGCCAAGAAAAATAGGCATTTAGATACCATTATAAAACCATGGCTATAGAATATAGAACTGTGGCTATAGGTCTGTGGCATAAGCTTTGTTTTCTAGTTATGAGTTTGAACATGCAACATGTGATATATGGACCTAAGGACAATTTTTGAGAACACACGATCTCCTAAAATCTCAAAAAAACCCATCTACCTTTGGAAAAGGATATTGGTTTTCAACCGTTATCTAGTTTAGTTTCTTATAGTCTACACATCTCCAAAGAGTTTTGTCTACTTTTTTTACAAAAAGTACTGGCGAACCCAACGGAGAAATATAGGTTCTGATAAACCATTTTGCCTATAAATACTCTGGCTTCTTCTTGATCTCCTGCAACTTCATTGTATTCATCCTGTATGGAGAAATGGATACTAGTGAAGCTCATGAAACTAGATCTATAGAGAAATCCACCTCTATCTAAAGAGGAATACAAGAAAAGTCATCCACAAAGATGTCCTAGAAGCACTCAACCACTAGTGGGATTTCCTCTTTACTCACTACCTAATCATCTATAAGAAAACAAGAAATTTGGGGTGTCATCCCACCTCAACCATGATTCTTGGGTATATCTAGACCATGGTGAACAGTCCATTCACACATTTGAATAAACATTGCACCCGTTGGTGATGTGGAAGTCACCTTCTAAAAATAGAAGTAAATTTACACTCGATAAGATACCATCCAGTCCATTTTGAGATTGAAATCAAACTCTGTCATCTCTAGGACATAAAATTCCCAAACAATGTGACACCATCCAACCCCAAGGGTAAACTCAATACACTATCACACACCACTCGTCCTAACTCCAAATGGTGTGTCTAGCCTCAAAATTCTTTTTGAATGAAAAAATAGCCCGTTGCCTTTAACCTCTCATGAAAAAAATAAAACAATGAGAGATAACTATATCGAAAATAGATGATTCAACAGTATAATATAATTTTATCTTACCTCTCACTATATATGTTCATGGATCATGCTACTGTCGGTTCTGTTGAAAAACATAATTTTCAACCATACTATAGCGCTATGACATTATTAGGCTACCCTACGAAGATCCACCTTGCTGCCTCTGATAACCTAGTGTTTGGATACCACATACCCAACCACCATTTCCTTGACATGAACATACTACATTACACTTTCTTCTATATAGACCTGGTGCTGAAAAAATTTATCCTAATCCTAATGTCAGAGCTAACCCCTACCACTCACAACTTGATGGATGGTTCGGAAAAACTGATGCTTGTTCCCCAACCTTCCGCAATCATGACACTAGACTGGGTCACATTCAGATTGATTCTTTATGTGGACATGCCTACCACACTGATGGAAAGACACATATATTCCTACACCCATATCCGAACTAGAAATAACCTCACGAGAAGCCTCGAAACGGCGATTCCTTATGCAAGATGTAGATATGTAGGGGGAGAAACGAAACTCCCCAATTATGTAACCCAAGATTCCTTCAGGATCTGTTCGTTATCCACACCTAATCCACAATATCAATGATAAAAGCAAACATTACCCATAGACATGAGATTTGATAGCAGGTTTGAGACATTATTCGATGCATATCTCCTCCAATATCTTATCAGTATGATACATTAGTTAAAAATGTTGTATCTATTTAATGTGTGATGAGTATTCCATAGACATCATCACACCCTACTCCAGACACATGAACTCACTAGCCTTCTCTATTCACAATTTCATGGGAAAAAATAATTGGACAAGTGGGTCTGAAAATCATTCCAACCCTTATGTTGCAGCCCATCAACCCATCTCAAAATTTCCCCCTTCCCTTCTCCATTCCATTTAGTATATATGTACCGAGCTTTTCCCACTTTTCAATGGGAATATCCATATGCTTAGAAATAGCTAAATCAGTCTCTATCCATAGCTATGTAGCCTGTGGACCACCATCCCTCGAAAACATAGGTGGATGCTGCTTCTAGAAAACCCATGTCATCTCATCCATAGACACGATAGGCTTAGGTTCTCCCGGGAAGGTTTACATATATCTAAAGAATCCTTTGTGGAACTGTTCCTCAACAAAAGTGTCCAGAAAATCATCAAGTGCCTTAGTTAAAACTAAATGAGGATCAATCAGTAGCTCATGTCCCATTGTCTCGAATGTATGGTCATCACCACTCTCACGACGCACCACCATAGGTTATCATGGTGGCATGTCACTACTATACTGACCTGATTGTTTATGAATAAAATTCCCTTTCTATTATAGTCTTATAGAAAATACATGTACAATTTCTTTTTATTATTTTTGGGTTTTGATGATTGTTATGTATTATTACTAGTGATAATATAGCCATTGAACAGTGATCACATGAGCGATATAACATTATGTTTTTAAAAAGAATCATTTCCACACAGAAGGAGTGGATGGACCCATCCAGTAGAATTGAGCCATATAAAGCTCATTTTTCAGAACTCTGAAAGGAGGTATCATCACTGGGCATCACTTTTGACCAATACCATGTTGATCTTCAACATGTTAATCTTGAAAGGAATCACATATGAGAGAAGTTCATGTTAATAGAGATTACCGCCCGAGCGATGTTATCTAAGCTGCACAATGAGTCTGTCACCATCGCACACCTTACACATACATATTACACGGGTGTAATAAGGGGATATGTAATAATTTATTAGTTATATATTGTGTAATCACTTTTTATAAATAACTGTCTTCTTCCAAAAATCCTTTTATGAAAATAGTCTTTCTTAAAAATTGATGAATTTTATAAATTGTCTTTTTTTGTAAAAATGGTTCTTTTAAATAATATATACATTATTTTATTAAAATAAGGATTGTATTAATAATATTATCAAATAAAAAAATCTTATAAATTATCATTATATTAGTTCATTATCTGGTAATGATTAGGTAATCGGTTTGATAAGAGTTATATATTTTTACGGTAAAATAGAAAGTGAATTTTTAATGATTTATTTAAAGGAATTAGTGAATTTTTTGAAATTAATAATATTTAAATTGAAAAATATTATCAATTTAATTTTATGAATATTCAATTTTTATATAACTTTTATGATGTCAAATGTAATTTTTATCAAGGCTTAAAAACAATTTTTGTCAAAACATTTGAATTTTCAATAAATGTCAGTTTTTATTTTAAATGAGAAAATTTAAATTTTGATAAAATTATTTAGATAAAATGAATATTATTTTTGGAACTATGATTTCAAATTTATCCAACAGTAAAATTTTCAAAATTTTCAAGGACAGCTGAATGTTTTTGTAGAAATTAAATACCGTATAAATAAAACAGGTGTTTGAGGACAACACAATGACCACATAATTCTGTAATAAGTACTATAATGGTTATTACCAGCCAATATATGTTTTTCCATTAAAATAATGTGATTTTATATTTGTTTCTATTATTTTATAAAGCCTTAGTGAATCATCCAAAATGTATAATATACTTTATGACTTAAAATACATTTCTTTAATAATATGACTCAACTCCATATAAGAGAGGATAATATTTTAATATGTTTGGGAATTTTCCTAATAAAATAATTATTTACACTCCACTATGAAAAAAACCATTGGCGAAAACCATGGGAAAGTTGCTGGTTTTTAATATTTAATTATATAGATTCCAAAACCTATTTTTGGGAAATATTGAATAATTACCCTCACATTTCCTAAAAAACCCCACCCAAGGTCCCAACTATTTTCACTAAAAATCCTAATACCATGTCCATATTCGGTCCTCCTCTCTCTATAATCCTCTCATGGTTCCCCAGGCTTTCAAGAAGTCCCTTTTCAATCTCATGAATCACATACTCAAGTAAGAGATTCCTTCCATTCTCAGTTTTATCCAAGTTTATTTATGTTGTAATACAATTATAATTTCAATTAAAAATATTGTGACATGGGTTTTCACCTCCCCTATACATCCCTACTTATTTTTGAATGATTATATACCACTTTACCTCTCATTAATTTTTTCCTTTTACACCCATTACCATACCGAAATTCTGTAAGGGATTTCTCCCTTATTATTTCAATTCCAGAATTTCCATCATATTATGCATAAGAATTAAATTTTATAATGTTGGGTTTTTAGGATCCATGATCCTCTTACTATCTATTTAATTTATAAGGTATTACATACCCCTATCACTCTCATCAAACCAACTTATAAATTTATATATGACAATGTTGTGCTTCCGAAATTGCAATGTGATTTTCGAAGCCAAAATCATCATGTAGTGAATACCATACACATTTCTCCATAAATGGTATTCACCTATATGAACATATAATTATTAAATGGTACATACATGTAGGTATTCCACATTCTTTAATCATGTAATAACTTATGATATTGAGTGATTCCATGTCATATGATCCATGTGTCACAATTATGCATTAAATGAAATGTTTATGAAGGGTGAACCCTAATAGCACTCTAGTGCATTGGGAAAATTTTAGTATCATGATACTCCATGTGCAATGATGGTTTACTCAGGCTAATACATGTTTAATAAGGGTTTAATCATGATTATTCATGTACAATGAGGGTTTACTCATGCTAGTACATGTTCAATGAGGGTTTACTCATGCTAATCCATGTGCAATGAGCCTTGGCTCGCTAATACCATGTTTTATGTTGTTGCCACATTTTCAAGTTACGATAATCATGCGATCTGATGACTGTATGTTCATGTTTATCTTATTTTCCATTGATATCCTTACTTCCTAAAATGTATTCTAATCTTCATGTTATGTTGTGTTTACTCCCTTACTAGTCTTTATAGCTCACCCATTTCTTATAATTGTCCTCAGGTTATCCCATGTAGTGTTATGTACAATGTAATGAGTTGGTTGTGTAAAAAAATATTTCAATGAATATGTTGTATTTATTTTTTGAAGTTGATATTTAATGTTCCTAACATCCCAATACACTAGACCTCTTGATCCACAATGTTGAATTTAGTGCATATTTAAGTAATAAATCATGTTTATGTGTGTAGAAAAGAGATGGGATTTTTATATCTATAATGACAAACACATGACTCAAAAAAGAACAACATTAAATCACACAACACAAAAGTGAAGTACATGTCAAAAATCCTCCGAGAAACCAAGTCATACCCACAAACTAGTCATAAAGCCTGGACTATATAATGAACAGTCATCAAACCACAAGAATCTATGTTTTTTATCTACACAAAATCCGGTTCTAGGTCATGTCAAAAAAATTTATTTTATGTTTATATTCTCATCTCACATTGAGTGATAAATTAAATTCCACCAAGGGTTACCAATTCTGAATCCAAGAGGGCCAATAACACCTCATGAACCCAAACATTTCTCCTAATAAACCATACATATATCAAGTTAATTTAGAATTTTCATTCCATAGGTTCATCATTTTACAATTAATAAGGGACCATAATCTTTATGGATTGAATGATGACATCACACATTATATATAACGCACCCAAAATAACACAACATTAGGCCCAACTATCACACAAACTATCACAACAACATGAAATAATGAATTCATCCTAAATTGAATTCTGTAAGTCCTAAAATGTGATTCTAAAAATTGTTTATATGATTCATGACTTGTCACAACTTCATATCATCGGGTTTCAACTGTAATAGAATCCATAATTACATCAATAGTAATAACATAAATCAAGTGAGTCACCCGTCAGTGAAATCAAATCAACTATAATAGTGAAAATCTAGAAAATAAAAAAATCAATTAAAGGCCATTTAGATATTCCATGTACACAAAGTAGATACTCTCTAACACTATTTATTACCAAATCCTATTACATTCTTATACCTATATATTGTTTCCAAATAGTACTACAAACCAGAAAGCATTCTCTGATAAAACTTTTAATGGCCCAAACCTGGATGCCAATCAATAGTTCCCTGAGCCTAGTTAGTTACATAACCTCAAGCTCATCTGCACACTTTACAGAGGATTCCTACTAAAATTAATGGAATAGGTGAGTTAGTGGGTATACTATTCCCTCAATACCATAGTATCATAATCTAATTCAAATATATATTAAATACTAGAGTTGAAATAAACAGTAGTCAACTAGATGTATGACAAGACATGAATACATATCAATAAAAAGGAGTATCTCATATAAAAAATGATGTAAATGATACAAGTATCCATAAATAATCGAAAAAGTACATGGAAGTACAATATAATTAATATTTCCCAAATAAAAAAAGGCCAAAAAGTATCCCAGTAGCATCACAAGCCTCATCTTGTTCCAATGATCCCCTGCTCCCATTCCACAATCAACAACCTTTACAAGGGTGCTTGCCCCTACCATTACCTATATCTATATAATATTTTTGGATCCCTATGGAGTCTCAAATAGGTTTTTAGATAAACATACTAATAAGAAATCACATGAGTCTATTAATTTTTCACATTAATATAAAAAGTGTTATATAGTGTAAAGAAACCAGTAAAGTAAGTGCGCATGATCATGCCTAAAGACTATTATTATATGTAGTACTAAACAGCCTCTAAAGTCTAACTTAAAAAGAGTTAGATCATAACAAGGAATCTACAACATAGTAAACAAGTTACATGACCACACTATACATCCCTAAAAAACATGAAATCCCAGCCACACTATATTAAGAAGTCATGAGTCCCACTACCATGTTGTATGGTGAAAGTAATAATCCCAAGACCCCACTGTATTGTAAATGGTAGACTCCAAGCTCCAGGTCAAAGGTGTAACATACCAGGAAATCCATATAGTATATCAATACCACTAAGTGTCGGGTCCAAGGATATCTTTAAAGGAATCCACATAGAGTCCCATGGGTGTCCAAGTGGAAACTCAATCTTGGAATTGCTTAAGGTCCTAAGAGCATGGAAATTGCATATACTACATTAGCATAAGAAAGGCAGATCCACGAGGTAGAAAAGACAAATACATCTCATCGAATCAAGATACAAGGGGTAGAGTCAACCCAAGGCATCCTCTACCCCGTCCCTGACCAATGTAGATCAATCCATGGCGTCTATCAAACCGTTCATTTAATCATTCAAAATTACACATTGAATTTCATGTTATTATACTCAGTCACATTAATAATCATAATCCATGAGTATTCCCACTCATGAAATCCATTAATAATTTACATATAATATGGTCCTACCCTCCAATACAATACATTTAACATTCCATTAATCATATATATATGTATACCTACCCATAGCAACCCATTTCCATAATACCATCTAATCAACTATAAGAACGGGGAAGTAAGAAAACACTAATCAAGGAGGCAATAGATCTCCTAAATAATTATTCACATCTATCCAGGAACTAAAATAATTTTCCTACATAGTAAAGAACAAGATCACACCCCTTAGGTGGTTTAAACATGCATAAACAAGTTAAAACATTAAGGTTCACCCCTCTTGTGACCTCGAAATGAGAAACAAGTTCTAACACACACAAACAAAACCTACAAGAAACTCCACTAGGTCCAAATAAAGCAAATAAAAACAACTCCCTCAAAAAACAAGGCCTCTCTGAAACGTTCGAATGATGGGGAAATGGGAGAACACCCAAATAGCACCAGAAATGTTGAATAAAACTATAGCCCAACTACCATGGCTCGGTAGTAGAGATATCATCCAGTCTCAAGTCCTAATTCATCCTGGTTCAAAATAAATCTAATGAATTAATGGAGATTAGAAAATTAGGGCATATGATCCAAAAATCAAATAGAAAAAATGACTTCCTAAAAGAATTTAAAATGAATAAAAATGGATTTCGTAATTACTTATTTGTATCTGATGAGACAATCAGTGATCAAAATATAGGTCAAGTAGTAAATCTAGCTCAAGTCCTAGGTTAGGTGCCAAAGGGAAGATCCACGGGAGGAGGGGTTGTTAATATAAGATGAAAACCCAAAGGGATTTAAAAAAAAAGAAAATATGTCTTTTTATTAAAATTTAAAAAAAACATACACATCAGGGTCTTATGGTTTATCCACATGGTCTCCCAAAAATAGCGAAAAACAATCTCCCCTCACTGTCTAGAAGGAACACTTCACACTACTACCCTGCACGGTTTGTCTAACCATGCTATAAATGTGAAAAACATTATACTAAAAATCCTAAAATTTTTCATACATCTATGACTACCATGCGACCAAAATTGTATAGTTTCCTTAACTATTTGGACCATATTTTCCTCTCCCAAAAGGGTATGTAAATAGTGTGCATGCTATGTGAATACTGTGCGCCAGAACTGTTATAGCCCAAAACATTGTTCTAGGCCCAAAAAAAGCCTGGAACACCTCCAAAACACCCAAGATCCAGTTACACATTCACATAAGGCCTTAACAAGGAATTTAAAATTAAATGAGAAGGAAGAATAACTCATAAGAAAACTCTGGTTATTACACTCAGATACTTAGTTATCAAAATGTAACAAGGTAATCCAAATGATATTTATTTCTATAACTATATAGTTTAGATTTCACATGCAGAAATTCCTGTAATGGTTGATGGAAAAAGGGTCTATGACCTTTAGAATGGGAATTAGAGTGGAAGAAAAATAAAACCAAGGAAGGGTTCCACCTCTAAAGTAATCATGAATCGAATCCATTAGATCTTATTTTTTATACTTCTAGAATGTAATATAGAATGATCTTGATAAATCATCTAGGCCTAAAGAACACTCAATATTGAAAGATTCAGAAACCTCCAAGATCTCTTGATCATTAGGGAGGTTCTCATAAAACATTTTTTATGAAATGTAAACAACATGAAGAATGTCTTCGAAATGATCAGTGGAATACATTAGATAGCCTTCCTAAATTTTATGGTTATAACTTGAAAGTATAAATTTAAAATGAGGTGAATCCTTACATCCCATGAAATTCATATCATTAATTAATGACACATCCTCAAAAATAATTTCGGAAACACTACAACACTTTTTTCACTTTAATAAATTCTTGAAACCAAGCTGTATTTTTATCTCCATACATAATCCAAGACAATATAGATATCTCAAGGACATCCATTCCTAGTTTTAATAGAGGTTAAGATAACTTATTTTAATTATCTACAATTGTATATAAGGTTCCTCATCCCATAATGTCTCATGATCCCTCCCAATGTTCTTAATAGTATCCTAAACACTCTCCAGATCAATAAAATAAGGATACCTATTAAAATATCTAGAATATAGGTCTAATTTTATGGATAATTGTTATTATGTAATCCGATTAACCTGCACCCCTAATTGGGAATCATCAATGGCTCATGCACTACTTGGAAGAGTCCAATAATAGACACCCATCAAATGAAAAAAAATTGATCCCACAATCATAAGATTCTGATGAATATGAATCAGACAATGGTCTAAGATTTCTTGAATGAGATTATTGATCTGGTCATTCCAAAAGAAGGATATAACCAATATTTTAGAAAAAAAAATGGTCCAAACTCTATGAAGAATGGATATTTTACTTTTGATTATTACACTATGTCTGTTTGTTCCCAGAAATCCCGAATCAATTAGTCCATTTAGAGAAGTGGAGGAATAAAAATCCTTCTAGTCCAACATGGGATACACCCACATCATTTTATAATTATAGGTTATAAAATGGAATAAAAATCCACACATTCAAACCATGAAACATCCATCAAGTCTAGGAAATATCGATCATGCCATAATTTTCCCCTTTCACTCACATTTTAGTTGGTATAAACAATTTAAAAGAGTATATGATAATGCCTGAAAAAATATATATTGAGATGTGTTGGTTTGGAACTACAAATAATTCTACTAAGAGAGCATTAATCTAAAAAAATCCAAATATGAGGGTTGATATAATTTATATCAATTTCAAAAAAAACTCATATAAATTTTTTATGGAATGGTTCTAAGCATAATAATGATTATGAACTTAGAAAGTGTTATAAGAAGAAAATGAATTTTATTAACATCATAATATTAGACATTGAAAATTAAAATAGTTTTAATTATATTTAAAGTGAGATAATCATTATGAATATGACTCTAATGTCCCACCCATTTTCAAAAAATAACATTCTTCATTTATTATACTCAGTAAGAGTGTTCAATGATAGTGTTTTAGTAAATGGTCACATGGATATGTTATAACAACCCTGCACTTTATTACCCACATAAACATGATTCATTACATACACATGAACATAAGGAAACTCAGAGGATTGAGAAGTATAAACTATCTAGAAATTAGGAACATTACATAACAACATAAAACAGAAAAGACAACATCTTTATTGAAAACGTATTTTACCCGATCACAACATTCCTTCATACTTGGCATTGAATGGGATAACCTAAGGACATGCATATGAAAAGGGTGAGAAATAAATGACAATAATGATGTATGAAATGAATAAAAAGAAGAATATAGTAAATTTTATGAAATAGACATATCAATGGAGTGCAAGAGAAACATGAACATAAAGGCATGATATAGCTTGATTATCATAACACTGAAATGTGGCAAAAACATTTTACAGGATATTAGAATGAGATAAGTATAATTACACATGGATCGTGTGTAAAATAGTATTGCACTTTAATTAAAATGATTAAACTCTCATTACACATGGAATATCTTGATACTAATCTTTTCCAGTCAATTGGAGAGCTATTTGGGAGCACCTTTCTTAATCATTTTATTTCATGCAAAAATGTGCCACATGGATCATACAACATAGAATCATTCAACAGCATCATTTATTCCATCGTAAAGGAATGTGAAATACTAACATGAAACTATATAATCAATAAGTAAATTTATGTAATGGTGAATACCCTTTATTGTGAAATGGGCATGGTTTTCACTACATAATGACTTTGTCTTGGAAAATTGCTATGTAATTTCGGTAGTATAATGGCGTGGAATAAGAATTCATAAAAATGGTTGATGAGAGAGAAAGGGGTATCTCACCATATTTAAATAAAATGGAATTTATGGGGGTAATATAGATACATGTCTGAACATATTTAATGTAATTTATATGAATAATAAAAAATAATTTTGTGAATGTAGATGAGGAGAGAGAAACCCTTTATGGAATTTTGGTATCGTAATAGGTGTAATAGGAGACATTAATGAGAGATAAATGGGTTTCTAATAATTAAAAAATAAGGATATATGTATATGGTATGGTCCAAATCATACCCCAATATTTTTAATTTAAAATAAATGATCATATCCACATAATGAAATTGGGACAAAGATGAGAATGGATTAAATCCCATACATGGAAGTGTGACACCAAAGGCTTGGGAGAGGCTTGAGAGGGGATTATAAAGTGATTGGGGTTCCATGGTTGAATTATAGAGAGATGATTTCAGGGTTTGGTCGATATCTTAATGGTCCAAGTGAAGAGGAATAGGATATTGGGTTGGTTTATATAGGGAATGAGAGGGAATTCTTTATAATTTAGGTTTTGGACAGAACACATTAAACTAATCAAAACCACAAACCATCCAATTGTTTTTTCACATGATTTTTTTTCAGTGAGTGGAAAAAATTATTATATATGTCTATTCATAGAACCTATTAAAATATTAGGCATGCATATGTGGAGATGATACACCCTCTCAAGAAATCATTTTAAAATCTAAAAAGGTTTTATAAGTCTTGGTGGTTTCACTAAGGATTTGAAAAATAAATTAAACAAACCTAAAATCACATTATTTTAATGGTAAAAAATATATAGGCATAATATTCCATTTATAGTATTTTATTAAATCTCTATTGGGTCGTTTTTATTTTAGAAGACACACTATATATTTAATCGGTTTTTAAATTTTACCCAAAAATTCAATTGTCTCAGAAAATTATGAAAATTTCACATTTGGATAATTTCTACATCATGATTCCAAAAATAATATTTATTTTATCTAAATTTTTTTTGAAACATGTGAATTTTTACTTTTAAAATTAAAACAAATATTTTTTAAAAATTAATGGCTTTTGAAAAAAATGCTTTCAAACCATAATTACAATTAAAATTGTATTAGTAAAAATTATATGATGATTTATATTTAACAAATATAATTTTAGAAATAATATTTTATTGAAATATTATTTAATTCAAAAATCCATTATTTCTTCAAAATAGATTTCTTAATTGAATATTAACTAAAAATAATGTTTCTGCTTTAAAAACTATTTACAAAATAACAATGCAAAAATTAATGTATATTATTTATTCTATTCAAAAATAATTCACATAATAATATTTCTAGGGTCTTGTTACATAAACTCTTATAACACCCTCATAATACCTCTGGGTAAGTTGAGTGATGGTGAAATTCTCTTGGGGTAGCTCGGATAACATTGCCCAAGTGGTAATCTCTATTAACATTCACTTCTCTCATTGTCGGTTCCAATCAAGCTTAATGTATTGAGGCTCATCTTGGGTTTGGACCATATCAAATCCTAGTAACGCTACCTCTATTCTGAGCTCTGAAAAATGGGCCTCATGTGGAGCAATTCTACTAGATGAGGCCATCCCTTTCTTTGTTAGATTAAATTGGATTTGTTAAATCCATATATTTATACTATTCATGTGATCATTTCTCAAAAATTATATTTGCAATGGTAACAATCCATAACGGTACTTTAAAATCCAAATAAGTGAATATGATTTATATAACCATTTTACCTAATAATACATTTAATTAGATTAAGAGGAATTTTCCTTAATAAATGTGTGGGTCATTACAATCGTCCCACCTTAAGAAAAATTTTCCCTCGAAATTTCCCTTTCCCACACTAAAACAGATGAGGTTAACTCTACTTCATCACTTCCTCTGATTCCCACATTGCTTCTTCAAACTTTTGGTTTCTCCACAACCCCTTGACATGTCGAATTTCTTTATTTCGTAGAACTTTTTATCTATGATCTAAGATATTCACCAGCTTCTCTTCAAAGGAGAGTTCATTCTCTATTGGTGACACCTATGGATTTGTACATGCGATGGGTCCGTTATGTACTTACTCAAGAGTGATACATGGAATACATCTTGTACTTGAGATATGATTGGTTGGAGTGCTACTCGATAGGCCACTTCTCCAGTGTGATCAAGTATCTCAAAAGGGATGATATACCTTGGACAATTCTTTCCCTTCTTCCCAAATCTCATAAATCTCTTCCATGGAGATATGCAAAGGAATATCATGTCTCCAATATCAATCTATAGGTCTCGTCAATGATTATCATTATAAAACTTTTTTCGAATATGAGAAGCTTTAATATGATGCTGGACGGTCCAAGATATCTCCATCATTTCGTCGACCATTTCAAGACCTATGAGTTTTTCCTCCACAACATCATTCTAACATGTCAGTGTTCTAAACCTCTTCCCATACTGGGCTTTATAAGGATCTATATGGATGCATGAGTGGAAAATGTAATTGTAAGAGAACTCAAGTAGAGGAATATTTGGATCCCGTATTCCTTTGAAGTCTATTGAGGATGCTCAAAAAAAGTCCCCAAGTGTTTGGATAGTCCACTCGGAATGGCCATAGTTTGAGGATAATAATCTGTACTGAGGTTCAGCTCAATATTAAGAGCATGTTGAAGACTCTTCCAAAACATAGAGGTGAATCTTGGATCTAAATAGAATTCAATAGATAGTTTTCATCCATGTATCATTAACACTTATCTAATATATATCTATTTTAGTTTTTCTAATGATAAATCCAATAAATTTTCATTTAAGTGTACAGTCATTGCAAGATGATCCACAACAACCCAGAGAGCATTGTTTTATTTTGTATGTCCTCAAATGTCCAGCGACAAAATCCATGGTGATTTTCTGCCATTTCCATACTGGTATGGGTAATTGTTTCATCGTCCCCTTTGTCTTATTCATCTCATCCTTCACATAATAAATTACCTGGAACTTTTATGTATACATATAAATATGTTTCTTCATGTTATCTCACAAATAATGATCTTAGAGATATCGATACATCTTTCTATTTTATCTGTGAATGAATATATTCAAACTATGTGCCCCATCCTAAAGTTCATTCCTTAGCTCTTGATTTGATGGAATGCATAGTCTTGTCCCAAATATAAGAATTTTGTCTTTATTAAAATTGAACTCCCAGGATTTCCCTTTTATAGTAGTTTCAACATTCTTCTAAATTCTCAAATCATCCTTTTGAGAATCCATTCACCTATCCAAATGAGATGGTTGAGAAATAATTTGATAAATGATTAATGATGTTCCCTTCTTTATGATTCACATGTCCATATTTATCAAATATAATAAGATTGGATCCTTTTCAATTCTCAACAATAATAGGATCACTGGGTCTATTCTACTTAGATCATCAACCACCTTGTTTTCATTCCAAGGGTGGAAATTGATTGAGTATTCATAATATTTGATCTGATCTAGCCATCTTCATTAGATGATAATAATAAACTCTTTCTGTATGAATATATACTTGCGGCATTTGTGATCAATAAATACTTCACACTTCTATCCCAAGAGGTAATGTAGCCAAATCTTCCAAGAGATGATAACTCTATCCAACTCTAGATCATGTGTTCGATAGTTTTTATCACGAAAATTTAATTTCCATGAAGCATAGGCAATGAATTATTCATTTTTAATCAACACACAACATATTCCCTTTTAAAAGGCATCACAAAATACCACAAAAAGTTCTACACTTCTGGGTTGTGTGAGCATGGGCGCATGGACAATCCTCCTTTTAAGCTTCTGGAATATCACTTTTCAATCATCAATCCATGAAAACATAACTCCATTTCATGTTATCCTTGTAAGTGGGTTTGACAAATTTGATAAATTTCTCACTAATCTGTGATAATATCCAGCTAACCCCAAGAAGCTATGGATATCTGTCACCAATGTTGGCCTCATACATCCTTCTATTGCAGCTATCTTGGAGAGATCTATAGATATCACATTTCTTGTGATGATATTACTGAATAATGATACTTCCTTCAACCATAACCCACACTGGATGTACTTTTAATAGAGCTTCTCCTTTCACAAGGTCATTAGTACAGTTCTTAGATTCTCCTCACGCTCCTCCTTGGTTTTTAAGTATATTTGAATATCATCAATAAAGACTACCAAAAATATTCAAGGTAATATCTAAATAATATATTCATCAATTCCAGGAATACTTATGGATAATTAGTGTGTCAAAAATGCATTACTATGAATTTATAGTGCCCATACCATGTACGAAAAGCCGTCAACGGAAAATCCTCCATCTTCACCCTTACATGTTAATATCCTGATTGAAAATCCACATTAGAGAAGTATTGTGATCCATGTAGTAGATAAAACAATTCATAAATTCAAGGTATAGGATACTTGGTCTTTATTTTGATTTTTTGAGCTCACAATAATCAATGCAAAGGCGCATTGGCCCATCCTTCTTCTTGTCGAAGAGGACTAGTGCACCCCATGGTGAAGCACTTGGGCGTAAAAACTCTTTATCAAGATTCTCATGAAGTTGTTTCTTTAACTCCTCTAGATCTAAAACATACATTCTATATGGAGTCTTTTATATTGGAAAACTCCTAGGTATATGATCAATCGATAATTCAACATCTCTTCAAGGAGGAAGACCTGGAAAATCCTTGGGAAACACTTCAACGAATTTCCCCACAATTGGGATGTCTTTGACGATGGTTGCTTCCTTATAATCAATCATCTGAGAAATATATGAATGATCATAGGGCAGTAATATCCATGATTGGGATGATATTACTAAATAAGATTTATCATCCTCCTTGCACATGTAAAGAATCTGGGTTTTATTCTCCATACAAAGAGTGATTTCCCTCTCACGACAATTTATGTGGGATCTATATAGGGAAAGACAATCCATGCCAATAATTGAATAAAATTCCAAATGAGGGAGTATGATGAGGTTCTATAGGAAGTTAAAACAAAAAATTATGACCGAGGAGGAGTTATATTCATAGGATGCAATGATATCCCCATTTACCATTCACACCGACATCTTTACATCCTTGATTTGTGGTGGTTTTGGAATGATATAATAAAAAGTAAGGATATAAAATAATGTATAGAACTAGAATCAATAATTAAATTCACTTTTACTGAATTAATAAATAGATCACATGTCACCACATCCTTTTTATGTTTCACTTTAGTGGTAGTGATGGAAAAATATTTCCCTTTATTCCTCGGAGGTTGTTGGTTGGTCTCGAAAACCTTTGGCTTAGGGAACTTATTAGAAAAGTACACTAGTTCTTTTTAGTGGAAGAAATGATCAACGTGTTGAGGGTCAAATGTAGAAGAAATCTCCTCTATATCAATAGTAGGATTTTCTTGTCAACTGCTAATAGCCTTGTGCCTTTTTTTCTACACCTAAATCATTTGCTCATCCCCTCTATGCATTTTTTGGGGTGATTCTTTCACACCATTGGAAAGTTAGGTGATCGAATTTATTATCACCATTTGATTTATCCAACATATCACTAAAATAAAAGCCCCCCTTACACTTCTTATCCCCATAATACCCCTGATATTCTCTGATCTCCATTTCAACTATGAGGGAACATTAGACAATTTATTTGTATCTCTTGAAGTCACATATCACTAGTTCTTTCTGTAGGCTAGGTTTTATCCCACCAAAGAAGTGGTCAACATTTCATTAAAGGGTATTGAAAAAGATATAGGCATATCATGCCAGCCATGTAATTTTTACCTCACATGCACTTATGGATTTTTCATTTTTTTTATTAGGGGAAAGGAAGCCCCTTTTCATCTTAAATCAGAGGTTGTGATGAGAATTTTTATTTAAAAAAAATTCTAGAAATCCTTCCATTCATATGCCCTAATATCATCCCCATGCATTGTATTTTTGATCAACATCCACCATGGATCAGCTTCACCCTCTATACGATATGCATCTAGAGGTACCTTCTCTTGTTCAGAACATTGAAGGATGGAGAAGATCTTCTCAATGGAGTTGGTACCTTGTTTGAAAATTGAGGGATCAGATGATCAATTAATAGTCAAAAGACTTTGTCTCATGAAGTTATTTAGTTTTTTGTTATTTGGGAAGGGGGGGGGGGGTTGAATGTTATACATGACCCATGTTTCTAATCAAAACAGTAGATAACTGTGAGAGTATCGTGATAATGTTTTAAATTCCCTCTCAAATCGGATTGGGAATATCATTATAATAGTCTTCACATTGATCTTCACATCAGTTGTTACCCCGAGTCCACCTATTACTATCTATTAGATAGAATAAAAGGAAAGTTAGGTGTACACATAGAGGGGAACCCATTTTCA
Source organism: Viscum album (assembly GCA_963277665.1). Classification (NCBI taxonomy): domain Eukaryota; kingdom Viridiplantae; phylum Streptophyta; class Magnoliopsida; order Santalales; family Viscaceae; genus Viscum; species Viscum album. Next base: position 97,501,143 of record OY728141.1, on the reverse strand, counting down.
AAAAGGGATAACTTCTAAATTACATTTTTTTCTTTAACTTATCTAGGTAATCCTTGATCTACTATCCAACATATATTCTTCTAGGAATTATTTCTAATTCCCTTTGTAATGGTTCATACTAAGATTATGAATTTACCAAAGAATATCCTATTGGAGTTCCATAACCAAGAGTGAAACAAGCCCTATGGTCATGTACTAGTTCTTGTTCGAGTCTAGATCAATGTCGTGTTTTTTGGTTTTACCCCTTGATACATCTATGTCATAGATGCTTCTACCTGCTCATATCTAGTTTGAGATTAATTTTCATGACAAACCACTTACTCAATATTCACTAAAATTTAGGGATGTTTTTATTACACATAGTGTTATCTGTAAGTATTTCACTGGGGTTTTCTAATCCATGATCCCAAAATTAACTAATCTTATCCTCTAATACCATTTGTAATAACCTTGCTCTTTATTACACACATAAACACGATTCATTACATAAACATGAACATAAGAAAACTCTATGGATCAAGAGGTACAATGTCTTGGGAAGTTATGAAAAATAAATAACAACATAGAATATAAAACACACCATCATTATTGAAAACCACTTTTACATGATCACAACATTCCTTTTTAATTAGCAGTGAATGGGATAACTTGAGAAATTTCATATGAAAATGGTGAGCTATAAAGCCTATTAATGGAGTAAAAATGGAATTAAATAAAAATATAGTGTATTTTAGGAAATAGAAATATCAATGGATCACAATAGAAACAATAACAGAAAGTAATGATATAGCATGATTATCATAACATGGATATGTGGAAACAACATTTAACATGATGTTAGCACAAGCCAAGGCTCATTGCACACTGATCATGCGTAAACCCTCATTGAAATTGAATTAGCTTGTGTAAAACCTCATTGAACATGATGTATCATGATAATAATATTTACCCAATGCATTAGAGTGCTATTAGGGAACACCCTCCATAATCAGTTCTTTTCATGCATAAGTGTGCCTCATGGATCATAGTAGATGGAGTCATTCAACATCATCGTTTATTCCAAGATAAAGGAACATGGAATACATACATTAAAAAATATAATAAATAAGTAAATTTTTGTAACGGTGAATACCCATTATAGAGAAACAGTCCTAGTATTCACTTCATAATTACTTGGGCTAGGAAAATCGATGTGCAATTTCAGAAACAAAATGGCCTGACAATAGAATTATTAAATATTGTTGATGAGAGAGAGATGGGTATATAATCCCATCTGTATGAAATTGATAGTAAGAAAATTTTTTATTACAATGTGGTGCGGAAAACATTATTATATAAGGATATTGTCCGATCTTATTAAAATATTAGGCTTTCTTATGTGTAGGTGAGTAACACTCTTAAGGAAATCATTTTAAAATGATATAATATTTTATAAGTCTTGGAGCGCCCACTACGGCTTTGTAAAATAACTAAAACAAACCTAAAATCACATTGTTTTTAAGATAAAAATATATTGGGCGAATATTGCATTTAGAGTATTTAATTACACAACTATTGATTCATTAGGATTTCATAAATATATTATATATTTAAACAGTATTTAATTTTTTGCCAAAAATTCAACTGTGTCAGAAAATTATGAAAATTTCAGCCCCTCGATAATTTTGACATCCTGATTCCAAAAATAATATTAATTTTATCTAAATAATATTATAAATATGTAAATTTTTATTTTTAAAATAAATACCGACATTTATCGAAAATTCATGGGTTTTGACAAAAACAGCTTTCAAACCATAATAAAATATCTAATTTTTTTCATAAAAATAATAAAATCATTTATATTTAACAAGAAATAATTTAAAAATAATATTTTTTTAAATATTAGTTAATTAAAAATCCATTAATTCATAAAAAAATATTTCTTAATTGGATATTAACTAATAATACTATTTCTTCTTTAAAAATTGTTTACAAATTAACAATAATATAATGAATGTGTATTCTTTATTATATAAAAAAATAATACACATAATCATAGATCTAGGTTATTGTTACAAAACACCTTATAACACCTACATATGACATAAGGGTAAGGTGTGTGATGGTTATTGACTCTTGGGGAGGCTTGAATAACATCCGTCAACTTGTAATTCTTATTAACATACACTTCTCACGTAGGAGATTCTATTCAAACTTAACATGTTGAAGCTCAGCATCGGGTTGGTAAAGTGAAAATCCCATTGATTCTACCTCCCTTCCCAAATCCAACAAATGGGCTTTGTATGGAGTAATTCTACTCAATGAGGCCATCACCTCCTTTTTCTATGTAAATTAGATTTGTTGAAGTCGTGTATTTATACTAATCATGTGATCAATGTTCAATGACTATATTAGAAATGATAAAATTTATTAATGTTATTTTAAAATCAATATACAAAAAACCAAATAATTATTTCTGATTTATATAACCATTTTACAAAATAAGAAATTTAATTTGATCAAGATGAATTTTTATTATTAAAATTATGGGTCGTTACATAGGTGGCTATAATTATATGCTTATGATCTGAGTATAAATAGACATGGAGTGTGTAGAAAAAATAATACCTCTCTAGTAAACTATCAAATTATATATTATAAGATATATTTTCATATATTATTTTTTATTTTTAAAATATATTAATAATACAATACGTATCATGGTATATAAAACGAAATTTCTAAATTTCATTCTTTCATGTTGGATAATTTTTTTATGTGAAGTGAAAGATAATTTCCATTTTAATGTAAGAAATCTAGTTTTCCCTAACTAATGTACATCATGGATTTTTATATGTTTTTCTGAAAATTTTAGGGTAGTATGGTTATGATTTTGAATAGATTTACAAAATATGCCAATGATACAAAAATTAATTTCTTACATAGGATGATATTCTAAGTCTACAAAAAGTAGATTCATACAATACATATTTACTACAATATTTGTGCATGTGTCATATCAAATCTCCACACCTAATTTAAACAAGATATAGATAATTGGAAACATTATATGTCCATACATTTTAGCATAAGAATTGAGTCATAGATAATTAAGGGTTGGTTTGGTATGTTGTAGATCATGTTTTCATTTGAGGATTGACTAAGAATAATTTTTTTTGTATAATATAATGAGTATGACATATGAGACCTCAATTGATATAATATGATTTACTTATTTTCTTGGATAATGGGAATGTGATAAAACCATATTCTTATTGAATGACATGTAACGTATTCTTAGACATAGATAATCTAATTTCAAAAAAAATCATGACTGTATGAGTGGCCATTATAGATTAAAGTACAATATGTCCCATATCCAATCATTTTATTAGACCATGTGAATATATGACTATGATTACTTTTACATGATATTATAAGAAGGAGTTATCATAAATATCAATTGTAAGATATTGAACACTAAAAATTTCTTCATTTATGTACTGACATTGACAGTTTACTAACATACACTCTTTTGTTAGATTTATGGATTTTAGAATTCATAATTTCTATCGACAATTGAAGGAATCATGGGGTTAAAGATTATAGTCTTGAGACTGGGGATCATGTAAAATAAACATTAAGAGCTTCTCTGAAAGTATTTATATGCCTATTTAAATGATTTTTGGGTATATATTGTCATTTTGTAGTATATCATTTAAAATATCATGAGAATATAGGATATATTATTCAAAAAGAGTCTTGAAAATATAAAAAAGGAGTTTTTTATATTCTCTAATCTGTTGTTTGAAATGATATGACATAATATGAATTTTTTCTAACTATACATTAATTTTGTGAAAATGAGAGATTAGTAAACATGTTCACCAAAAGGATATACCATAGCAGAAAATCTTAGCCCCTTCTATAATCATTCATTGTGGGAACCGTGGTGTAGTTCCTTACATAATTATATAGTTGATTTCATAAATATTATAATATAATGTGATCCCAGTCCCTTTCATTTAGTTCCCCAACTAAATATTTTCAATATTTTTTATCCACCACGAGAGGATGTTTTTGAGGAGTTAAGTTTCATTTTAGGAAATTATTATATTATGAAATTATTATTTGGAATGAATAATTATTATAGTAGATGAATAATTAATAGATGTTTTAGAAACATATAAAAAAATTTGAATGATTGTTTGTGTTTATGGAGGCCTATATAATACTATTCCATTTTTCATTGAGTGTTTTCAGAATTTGAGACACAGTTATCCTATAATAACTCCTCAGATGTAATTTCATTTTTCTCACTAAATTCGGTCATATATTTTTAACTTGGGATAATAGAAAACAATGTATTATGCAAAATTTATTATGTGCATTGGAATATTCATATAATTTATAAAAACCCGTGGTAGGAGGACCTTTACACCTGATCCTTAGCAATATATCTCAAAAGCTTGTTCGAATGTCCAACTAATTATTGTAAGGTACATAATTTTTCTAATTTCTCTATCTATCCTCTATAATATATAGATAAATATTAGTAGTTTTGGGGTATCAATTTTTCCTTATACTACATTTCGTATGATATAAATCCCACCAAAACCCTTAAGTGTTACTAAACATTATCTATGTACATGATCCTTCATTAAATTAAATTTATATTATGAAAACCATCCATGAATAGTGAATTAATAATATATATTTATATAAACTACTTTAATAATCCTTATAAAACAAAATAAAAATTTTCACTACTAATGATCGTAATATATTTACTAAATCTACTTTAATAAATTCAATTATAATAACTAAATTTCATAATATAGGTTTTATATATGGTTTATATAGTGATGTGAACATGATACTCCAATGCTTACATAGTCCACAAGAATTATTTAAGATGATTATACTCAATCACCAAACTTATTTATGCTAACACATGATAATTTTATCTAATAGAAATATTTTATGATTGGACCACCCACATATATTGATGGGACACCGTATACCATCTCATAGTATTGAATTTATTTTCTTAAAACATATTATTATTGTAATACACGTTAGCATGGTAGGTATAAATCCTAAAATTATAACCATACTAGAGGTACAAAAATGAAGTTGTTTATGATAGAGTTGGAATATGAGTGTTACATAATAGTGAGATAGGCACATATAGATTGTGAAAATAGATGGAGATTATAATCACAAATGATTAAGGCTTAACATTTTAAATATTTATTCCAATTCACGACTACATTATAGTACTTATCACCTTGTGGGGATGATAGTGGAAAATAATGTGATAATTTTTTAATCACAATGGATCAATATATTATATCATAGTGTTCAAAATATATTCCATTCATGGATCCCGGATAGGTGTACTAAAAAAACGACCCTTGAATACTAATTTAAAAATTCCTATATACAATTCAAACTTCAATAAAAGAAAAAAAAATCATGTATATGAAAATGATTTATGCATCATTACAATATATAATTTAATATTACTAATTTCAACTCGAACATTATATAATTTTGATTCCAATTTTCATCCACTTTTTGATGTTCAAATGATGAATTAATATCTTCTAAGTCAATATTATTGTTTAAAAATGTATGTAAAAAATTATCACACCATAATATATATTAATGATGATAGTAAAATGATTATCCCATTGAAATATTCAATATCAGGTCTGTTACATCCTTATTAGTATCAATATAGAGTAACTAGATTAATGTTCCCTATAACTATTGGCATGCATCCCTATATTCCAGTGGTTTCCAACTAGTAGTATGGGATTACGTTGATACTATTGAGAGACTATAACATCATATTATAATATAAAAATAAATATCTAGTAATCTTAAAACTAGATAGTATTAAAGAAACACTACAACAAAAAATCAAAAAATATAAACATATTTGATGCTAAATAAATTAAACCTATTATTGCGTCACAGGATTTGGGAAGATAACATATGATCTCTAATTGGGAGATCATATTCCTCAGATACAAAAATAAAAAAAATAAAAAAATCACTAGTAAAATGTCTTGAGTCTGAACCAAGTACAATTTTATAACACAATCATCGATGTATAGCTTAATCATCAATATTGGGCCTCATCCCCACCTATACGCACTACTATGTGATTATATTAGATACTAAAATTCTAATGCCTCCCAAAAATGGTGTCGGTATAAATCACTAGGGAACAGAAAATAGTGTCTCTAAATATATCAAATCTAAATAGGGTTCATATTGAGGTTTCCTATTAAATAATTCATTGATAAAAAAATAAACACTTGTTGATCATTGGTGTTTATATTTACATATGAGATATACTATACCTTCTTTGGATAATATTGATTTAATTATAACATAAGACATAACCATCCATGGTAAATGAAATCCCACTCTAAAACCTATTCTAAAATATCATTACTTGGGGTACCCACATCCCACTATAGGACCTTCCATCAAAGGTCATCACCTAGTGGAACCACATCCCAGCCCAACACCATTACCAAAATACCATCACTTAGGTGATCCACATCATACACTAGATCCTTTACCAATATAACATCACCCATGATATCCACATCTCACCGTAGAACCATTATCAAAATAGGGAATCTTAATGGGTAAGCATCCCACCCTAAAAGGATTACCAAAATACCATAACCCAAGGGATCCACATCCAATATAGAAACATTAATAAAATATTATCACACCTAAAGTATACATCCCTTCGGAAAACCATTACCAACATATTACAAACCAATTTCACACTAAAAAAAGTGGATAAATGTTCCACATTACCTCAAACACACCTTTCTATATGTTAGAGGCTATCATCTAGAAGTAATGTTATATGGTGATATTGTGGGGAGACTATACCAATATATAAGAGTAGAAAAAAATATAATATATTATCATAAAATTGTTAGTTAAAATATCATATGTAATAAAAAAATTATACAACTAAATTGTAAAAAGGATTACAAATATCACACTCAAAAAAAATGGACCAACTATATTATTACGTGAGTAAGAAAGACACTAAGAATATATTATAGAGAAATCATATTCAACCGATACAAAACTATAAAAACATAAAAGATTAAAAAAATGGTACATGAGTCCCAAACCTATCTAATATATGGACTCATGTTTTTGATATTTATCTAAATTAGCCATAATAGGAATCTAACTTACTTATACCATCAAATATGAGATTTTATTAGGTCGAAAAGTGATAACAACACCCATGATGTTTGAGAGTATAATTTTGTAGTACACTACCAATGGTTTAGATAAATATTCCAAGTATCAATAATGTGCATGATGATGTGGCATAACAAATAAATGATGGATAAATAAATGAAACATTGTATACCCTCAAGTTATATTGTGACACTCATGATCAGTTGTACCTACATTTCCTAGTGGCGATTTTCTTCGGACATGATACATGACAACCTAGAGGGAAAATTCATCCCACTAAAAAACATTTTCCGTAATGTCATTACATAAAGGATCCATCTGTTGGAACTGAATTTTTTTTGTTTCGGCCCTTTTAATATTTTAAATAATATTTACAAATACAACTGTAGATTTGGGGGGGATTTTCATGCATAAAATTTCCCAAATGATGATATGTTAACAAAATTAAATATATTAACTCATTCATGTGAATAATTTCAAAATTAATTAATTTTATCCTTAATAAATTCATATGTGGGAAATATTGAAACTGCATTGAATCATGACTATTGTGTTTACACTATTTGTGATAAAATGTTCATTCAAATTGGAACATGAGATAGTTCATAATCTTTAGTGGGTATAAGATAAAATAAAAACATTAAATTAATTTTTTTTTCAAATTCAGAATTTAAATTAGAAATTCTTTATTTAAACTTCATTATGTGGAATCTCCATTCTTAGCTACATAACCCAAATGGATGAATTTAGATGTAGATCCCATATAGAAGATTCATGGGAAAATTATTAGATTAAGTGTATCTTGTGAATCACTGAAATTTTTGAAGGGGATCACTGAAAAAATCACCGCAAACTAGTTTTACACTGGAAATCCTTCCAACAAGAGATAGGTTTTTTTGAATATTTATCCCTAATTTGATATCATATCCATCTAATGATAACAATGATAATAAATGTGATGAAATAATTATCAACCAAGTATATTTATCAAAAATAAGTCTTCAAATTGAATAAATTTTTTATGATTAGAATCCCCCAAAAATCAAGAAATTATATTAGTTCAAAATATCCTCTCACTCTCCTTATGCAGGTCTACAATGCCTCATTGGACCAGGGCACCTGATCCACTAGATATGTATCAGATATGGCCAGTATCCAAAAATTAGTATAGTTTGGGGATTATCCATTAGTAGGGATGGTATAAATCTTATATAATGATATTATAAGAGGTATTTGATCCTCTACTATGTTTGATATATTCCCTACACTACAAATGGAAAATAATCCCCCATTATTGTTAGAGAGAATCAATGTGGGTTGAAAATTCAAATGATATTTTGATCGTCAAATATGATAAGAATATTTGGAATAACTATAAAGACTTGTACAATAATCCAAGGGTTAGTACCCCTCCAATGAGAATAACTATGTTGTTCTTTAATTCCCTCTTGGTTATTGTTTTGAGATTAATCTATTTCGATGTTTTAAATGTTGTTGATTTTATAGTGTCATATTGGGTATGTATAGACTTTAACATACATTGTCTTTATTTGCATGTGTCATGTATCATATAGAATAAATGATATTAATTGAATACTTTTTTAGAATGTGTTTGTTTGGTTATTAATAGTTTTTCGACTATATTGAATCAATATTTCATTTTAAACTACTGGTTGTGTGTGGATAATATATTCCCCATTTTTTTATATTAGACATACTCTCTGGTTTTTGATCCAGTAATATACCACTAATACTTTACTTATGACTATTCATATATTTTTTGCATTGGTAGAGCATGTGAATCCATTTATTATTGTAGTTATTAACTTTTACTAATTATATTGGTTTTTATGGAGATATTTGTGTTTGTATAGTTGAATTAGGCTAATCATAACCGAATATATGATATTCCTACCTAGTGTTAGTCATTATCCCCAATATTATTAGATGATACCCTGGGGTGACACAATCAATTTACCACATGACAAGTAGATTATGGCATTTTAGGTTGTGTTAGAGTGGTATTAGAGCATATGTCTTCTAAGATAGAGTTTGAACATAGTGTTGCTGTTAGGATTGGTTTGGAATTTAGGGAAATTGTGTTGACATTTCTATATTTTCTCTCTCAATTCAATGACCCTAGTGATAGTGACGATACCATAATTTCTATTCAATAAGATTTTGATAAACTAGTTATAAATTTGAACATAGATACAAGAGTTGTAGTGAAAAAATAATACATGCATCATATAAGAATGAATTTAAGTTTTCCATATGCTACGTGAGTTATATCCGTGGATAGTCTATTTTGAATGTGGTATATCCTGAAAAGTCATGGATGCATCTACTAAGAAATAAATCTATGATTATATGATAGGATCTCGATGAAGATTATATTAACAATGATGAACAATTTTATGGGATCATTTTGAGGGGGTTTCCACTGGGTTGATAGGGATAAGAACTTCCAAATGACAAGTAGCAAGAAGACCTACCTCTTGTAGATCATTACAATTTTCCCTAATTCATGGATATAGACTATTCAGGTTTTTTATGATGATGATGACCATAGTCTAAGAAAACATCATGAGTTTTAGTGTAAGGGATTCAATTTTTTTGGGGGTGGCAAAACAACACATTGATAATGATTGACAGAGGAAATCAGTGGAAATTTATTCCTTTTTAGGACCCATCTTAATCAAATATTTATTATAGTGGATAGTCCTATACATATATAAATAAAATTATGATATATATTGGTGAATTATATTCATGATGAGATGATTCTTACATGGATTGAGTTTGTGTTCATTTTTAATGAGGATTACTTCCCTATGATTTTAGGATCAGTCTATATCTAGTGGGTTTGAGCTATAATAAGGAAACATATATATTTTTGAATAAGTTTAGAGGAATATAGATATAAAAAATTATTCTATTAACCGCGTTTTTGATGGATAATTTTTTGAATAAATTTTAAAGTGGGGAATTCACTAATATATTTGATATGGAGAAGTTCTCTTCTCCATCCATACCTATTTTGAGGTGTTGGAGTTAGCCTTAGTTGTGGAGATATTTATGGATGATGTTTAGTTAGTGGAAAGGTATGTTCTTATCTATTCGGTGGAATATAATACATATATATCAATAATATGAAATAAAATTGGATCTAGATGTAATTTGTGACTACATAGTTAGAATTTGGAATAAGGATTAGTAGCACACGGATCCCATGGAGGGTTAAGTCGGCTAGGGGATTAGAGGAAATCATATGTAAGAATCAGTGACATATTTCCCAATAATACATAAAATTTAGGATATATATGGATATATATACAATGTATGGGCCACTATGGAGGAGGAAATGATGTGAGAAGGCTGATTCAAAAATTTAACACCCTGAAATTTTGAAGGAAGATCATTGTATTTGATAGCGTGTATCACAGACTACACTAGCACACAAGGGAATATAATACCAAAAAGCATTAAATTACCTTAACAATTTTAAAAATATTATATCTATGATACATTATGAAATTAATTTTACACTCAGTTATCATGTGTCACACACAAAAATGATATTCTTCAATGGCTTTCATTACACACAAGATCATTTTTTCCCGAACAACAAAAAAATATTAAAATATTATTATTTAATATAATTAAATATAACCTATTTACTAAATTATTAGTTATATCCATGATTAAATATATATTTAAAATTTATTTATTCAAAAAATAAAAAATTAATTCATCCGTTACAAATTATTAGAAATAAAAATGAAAAACAATTGAATATAAAAGAAAATATTTTTATTTTTTATAATCCCAAGGTTATTTTATAAAAGTAAATTAAATTAATTAAAAGGGTTGAATGATATTAATGAAATATAAATTTCATATATTTATCAAAATTAATTGTACATTCATAAAACAGATTCAATTGTAATAATATAAGAACAAACCCAATACTTCACATAAAAAATCAACATTTTTATTAACCACTTTTACCGCCTATTTATGGAAAACCTATTTTGAATCCAATTTCTAGAACTTTTATAAATCATATATTTAAAAATAAAATGAATATTTTAAATTGGAACATAATAATTAGGTTAGGGTGAATTTTTGGTATTGTTATGTGAGTAATCGATTTTTTATGTATAGTGGAAAAAAATGAATTGTAATTCCAAATTTCATTTTTATCTAATTTATTTATATGATCTAATTATATTATATATATGTTTTAATTTTTAATTAGATTAATTTCTTATCAATTAATACAATATATGTCATTGGATACAATTTTATTATTGAATTGGATATAAAAACATTGGAATATTTTGAGGATTTTCACTTTAGAAACCCACATTTTCATGATGTCTTTAGTATTAAATTTTAATTATTTTCTGAAAATTATTAACTAATATTTTGAAAAACGGATTCCATATTTGGAATCAAAAATATTTATAAAATATAAAATAGAAAAATTAGGTTTTGACAAAAAATATTTGTGATGTTATTTAAAATTAATAACAATGATTAAGGTGAAATTAAGATTCATATAGAAGAAAAACATAAATTTAAGAGTCCATATGACCTAGAAACATGTTAAAAGTCCATTAAATGTCCATATTTAAACCCTGTACTCCCTTTTAAATAAACCTGTCCATTATTAGACACAATTTCAACGGAAAAAACATGGGTAGAATTCCATTTTCCCAAATTTTCAAGATTAACAATCCTCCTCATCTACAAAAGCCACTCAAGCATCCCACTTCATCACACATCTCTTGCCACATTGTATTGACTAAGATATAGCTAAATAGATCAATATATCCCCCCCATAATTTTATAATCATATATTTCTCTATAAATTCATACATGGCAAACCTTTGGTGCAATCAAAAATGAGTTATCAAAAGAGAGGTAACATCATTTCTCAAGATCTATAGTTTCAATTACATTATATACCACCACAACACTTTTTATTAAATTATTATATAACAAAATAAATATATTAAATATACGAGGATTTTTTATGTTACGATTTCAAGTTGAACTTACATTCACATCCACTTAATGGGTAATTAACTTACTGTTCTTATGTACGAATAACTAATGCCTCACGAAGCGATGTTGTCTGATTTTCCATTACCATGTCTCATGGTGGATATTATGATGGAAAAATTGTTATTATATGAAACATATAATATTTATAATGTCATCATAGTTCTATAATTCTTTAATAACACATACCTTTATACACTTTATTGTGTGGGTATATGATAACATTGTTTGTGGTAGTATGAACTACTGCCGCCTCAAAGCAATGTGATACATTCATGCTATACATTGAATGTATACAGGATAGTTTTAATAAACATATGTAACATATATGATATTGATGTGATACATGAGATATTATATGAATATACATAAATATAATTTTCATTTAATTAATTTAATTTTAAAATGAAATGAAAGTAGTGTTCATGCGTACTTACGACATACCATCTCCTGGAATAATGAATTTCATTTATTATACCTAATTATAATGAATAGTTAAAAAAAATACAATCTGAATATATATTATATTCAAATCAATTTTTAAATAATATAGTTGATGAAAACATGATATAATTAGTAATAATAATAAGTAACATGTTAAAACATTCACGAGAAACTAGGTAATTAACTCCCATGATTGTAAAAGTAATGAAATAATTTTAACAAACGGGTAATAATATTTATATGATTATAATACATGATACACTAATAATTAATATGGTTTTATTATTAGTTATTAAATCTATTATAACAATTTCAAATGAGGTTAAAGGATGATCACACAAAAGTAAAAGCAAGTTAAGGGATTCCTATCTCCCATTTCATTCCCAATGGCATACACCATTATTCACCACCTATGACATTATGTGGTGTATCTAATACCCACACACATATAAATAATGTATAATTAATTCTTATATTTTCATGGTATTTAATGTTTCATTTCATATTATTACATCTATGTGGATTACTATTTAATTGTTTTAAATTGGTATGGTACACTCTTAAAGGCTAAAGGGTTATTTTCCTAAAAAATGTTCTAAAAATTTTCAAGGTTTTTTCAATTCATAAAAATCAACCAATATTTTTGTCACATAACATCCAATGAGGAATTAATACTAAATATATATCTTCCATTCAATACAGATAAATATTTATAAGGCATATAGTTATTTAATTAAATCTATAATTCTATATATGGGGAATTCTTGGGACATGAAATAAATGTTTTGGGGGTTATCTAAGTCAAGACCTATAAGTTTTGTTCCAGTTAATGCTATCCCCTGATGCATCAAAAGTCTCATAAAAACAGTTGGTGAAATTCGAATTGTTTAAACACTATCTTGACAATAAAGGTATCTTATGCTTGGAAAACATAAAGTAATGTGAGTAAGAGTTTACCTTATTTAGAATTAAATTATTATTATTATCCATGATATTATGTAGTCAACATATCTATAAAATAATTTCAGTCTCAGTTGTTTGATTAAAGGGATTTTTTTTAATTTGTTACATTTCAGTATTTATTACACCATATGTAGATTATTTGAATATAAGGTTTTATCAGTTATTTACCTTTTCATGTTAATTTATTGCACTAAATTCATCATTTCTTCCACTTTACATTCCCTTAATAATCATTTTATATCACCATTATTTTGTTTTCATTCCCTAGGTTATTAAGAAGATACATTTGAATATTATTTCTAAGATGTTTTTTTTATTTCCATTTATTATGTATCATTGTTTTATTTCGTATTTCCAATTGTATTAATGTTTTAATATTTGTAATATATCTTTCCTAAAACTTCTAAACCAATTTTTTGTTCAATTTTTAATTCATTATTATCATTACAATGTAATAAAACAATGCAGCAGCTCTGGGTTTTTATGGTTTGGGTAGTATAGTTGTTATTAGAGGAAGTTAAACCACAACCTTTGAAATTATATTTAGAAATCATAGATCTATGAGAATAAACCAAATATATTCGTTTATGATATTAATATTAAAAAATAATAGAATTTTGGTATGGTAGTGATTATATTATTATTCCTAGAAATACATCACTATATAGATACTACAAATGGAAGTGGTTTGGGAAAATATATACCTAGGAGGAACAAATCTAATATCGTGTGTCCATCCTGGCTCATCATAACATGGTACATGCAACATTCCTCACGAGAAAACTTTTTTGATACTCCCATGGGATGTACATAGTATAATTAATATTTTCATTACAAACCATTATGAAGTATTTTATAGTAAATATGTTCCCAAAGTAACCATTTTTATGATTATGAGAATATATACACATTTAATATTCAATACATGTTATTTATTTTTATATTATTGAAATTATAACATATGATATTATCTAACATAGTGTACATGATCATTTAAAAAGTATACCTAGATTAAGGAATTTGAACCTCACTGATGCACGTGATCCAAATAATAAAAAAGATAAAATCATTCATGATCTTAAGACAATATTTAGAAGTGAAATTGTCTCAAAAAAATTCTCATCATATGAAGAAATAGTATCATGTGATAATGAGATGGAAAATAATTATCTATGTCCCATTTTTTATGTAAATTAAGAAAATAAAAGAATGAAAGGTCAAAATATGTATAATGTGATGAAGGGTAATAAATATTTTCCAACATGGGATAACCAATGTAAGAAACACTATAGAAAAATCTTGAAGGGAATACATGTTTGATATAATGTTTTAGAAAAAGGATATGAATTCCATGAATATTAAAGAGAAAATGAAGATTCCAATGTGTAATGCGACCATTGAAGGATATGAGACACTATAGAAATCATTGTCTCATTCATCAATGGAATGTACCCCAAAGTGGTTGATGGATCATGGTCAAGATTATACTACAACCATTGATGGAGAAGAATGATTAATGTTCTTATGCTTCGATTCAATAATTATGTCTTTTGAGTATTTTATCATTTATGTACTGGTTAAAATAATTATGGAATATATAACGATTATACTATAGCATTTTTTCGTCAGATATTTACTGGCGTGTTTTGATTGCTACAGATAGTAATGAAAAGTGATTTAGTAGAAAGTTGAAATTTTAAAATAAAACAAGTTCAAGGAAAATACATCCTTCATATGATCCTATTATTGATACAATGGTGTCGGGAGTAAGAAAGTATATGTTGGGAATCATAAATATGATAAGTGTTGACTACATTGGACAACGACGGTTCATGGACAGGCTATTCTTGTCCCCTCGAAAATTTATTAGAAAAAGACACAGCAGACAAGGGAGGGGCGGGGTCAATCAACCCTCACCCAAAAACACTGGACACCCCAAAAAAACCCAAAAGTTTTTGAAAAACCCAAAATACACACAAAACTAGAAAAAGTGGAAAATCAAAAGCAACTCCGACAACATCTCCCAACCAAACTATGATCAGCATCTTGCAACCCCATATTCAAACCAGTGTCCAGCTGCTCACATTCCAAAATCTGACGGCTCCTCACCAAAAAATCTCACCACCAGCAATATCTAACCACCAATACAATAATCATCAACCTCACAACATCAAAACTCAGCCATGCAGTAACCAATATCCAACACTTCAGTTTCCAACTACTAGCATCTCCTTCAATAGCTCCCCTCCCGATAGAAGTGCAAGACCACCTGCACCGACGCCAGGAGACAAATAGTTGCACACATAACTCCATTATCCGGCCCAGAGTGAAGTAGCCCCTCACATCAAATCCAAAATGCAGCACCAATAAAAACACGCTAGCCCTTCAAACCGAATAGCTCATATTTCAGCATTCACCACCTTTCAACCAACCATATCCTATATTTTTACAGCTTAGAGTCCATCCAGCACTATCTTCTCCTAAGAGTTTGCAGCCCAACCAATAAAACCCAAACCCTCCAGACCGAATAGCTCTCTGTAATCCACACCCCACAATGCAACCTGAAACGCACCACCAATACCCATACCCATGACCAAACCACCGCACCCAGCACCCATTGGATATAACCCAAATCTAGTAAGACACCCCAAAAAACTTACACAGTATCACCTGATAGCGCCTATCATATCTCAGAAAATCCTACAACCAATACCCGCAATGAAACATGACTATATCCATAACCAATAGACAAAAATTACTAAAATTCAGAGAATTCCAACCAAATCCAGCATCAACAGCGAGACATAAAGACAAAACCACACGCAAATGCATCAGATGTGAGATTCGAAATCAAAACCAAATGAGATCATAAAACAAACCTTCATCCACTATGTGATTCCTGGAAGGTGAGGTCTGAGCTGAGAAACCAACACCATCACCCAACATCCCAAGCCATGGAATAGATCTGAAGACCTCTAAAGCATAATCAGGAACCAAACGCCGTCTTATGCCACTACTACAAGAAGACCACCCAAAACATTCCATCCCTATATCTGGAAAGGGGTGGACTACGTCAATATGGCTACTGAAAAATCTCACCTCACCATGAATCTTCTCAAACTACCTAGATCTGCACATCGCAAGAACCACACTGCCCAGAGAGTTGACTAAAGATGTTTTTCAGGTTAATGTATTACTTCACCATATGATTCATCCAGTGCTAATAAATATGGTATAAATAGTTCAATGTACAGCCAATGGATATGATCATGTTTATGAAATAGAAACATATATTTAATTATATTCATAAAGAGTGAAATAATTTATCACCTCTAGGAAAAAGGTTCTAGAAAAAACAATTATCCAATTATAATCATTTTGGATGATATGAATGACCTCTTTTCTAACCTGTACTTAATGGATTTGATTTCACTGACAAGCAACATAATATTTTCTATATAACTCTCCATAAAAACATGATAGTTTGATTTTATTCCATTCCCAAGTTTTCTGGAATGTTCTCCTATTTTATGTCCTAGTTTTGGTGTGACCAACACATTTTCCTTCTTATATTTTTAAGAAGATATGTTATCAACCATATTTATGATGTTTTAAAAAAATATTTTCAAATATGAATCCCTAGATTACAAATATCAAGTGTAAATTGTGATGATGTAATTTAATTGAGGTGGGGAGAATGTAACACCCCGAAATTATAAATTAAGGACATTTTATTTGATAGATTATATAACACGCATCACCAAACTCATAAGGGAATATAATACCCTAAGACATTATAATGTATTTAATATTGAAAATAAATTAAATATACAATATATATTTAAATGCACTTGATTCTGAGTTATCCTACATCATACAAAAAAGATTTTCTTCAATGGCTTGTTTTTCACACAAGACCAACTATTACCGAACAACAATATATTACTAGGATATAATTGTTTAATTAAACAAGATATGATCTATCCATTAAATTAGTAGTTATGAAAAGGGTAAAATAACTTTGTCAAAATATATGGTTTTCAAAAATATAAAAAAACCCATTGGTTGCAAATTAATTAGAAATAAATATGAAAAACAACTGAATATAAATTAAAAAAACATATTTTTTATGCTTAAAAAGCCATTTTACCCTAATAAAATAAATCAATTACTAGTAGTGGAATATATTGATGAAAAATATATACTGTATATTTAATAAAAGAATTCCGATACTAATCCTTTAGATTTAATAGTTATATGATAAGATCAAAATAAATAGTTTTCACAAAAATCAATATTTCTATTAAGGCAGGTTCACAACCATTTAATAGAGAACCTATTATAAATCCGTATTTTTGAAATTTTATAAATATTAAATGTAAAAATAAACATTATATTTGAAATTGGAACAATAAATTAAGGTTAGGTTGAATTGTTTCAATATTTCTATGATGATTTATTTCTTAATGAATAGTAAAAAAATAATGAATTTTGAATCAAAACATAGTTTTTGTATCATTTATTTATATGGATAAATTATATTTTAATTTTTTTAAAAGATTATTTAGATTTATTTTTTATAAATTAATTCCATTTATGTCATTTATATCAGTTTACTTTTAAATTTGATATAAAAACATTGAAAGGTTTTGAACATTATTACAAAAAACACTCATTTTCGTCCCATCAGCAAGATTAAAAGTAGTTTAACATCCACACATTTTGTGAATGGAATTAGTAAAAATGGATTAAAATTTGGAATAATAATAATTTAAAATTTATAATAAGGTCAATGTTGTTTTTGATCCAAAATATTAGTGAATTTAATTAGAATTAATTTTAATGATTAGGGTGAAATTAAGCTTAACAAAGGATAACGTTAATATTAACGTCTAGATGAAATAAAAAATTGTCTGAAATCCATTATATGTAAATTTTTAGACATTGTAATACCTTTTTAAACTTATATCAATTATTGGATCCTTATTCAATGAAAAAATGTTGGAGGATTTCTAAATTTCAAAATTTACAAGAGTGTCACTCCTCATCCACTACAAAAAGAAACTCAAGCCTCCCACTTCCTTAAACCTCCAAAGACACTTTGACACAAAAAATATAAACCCAAATAGATCATTAACATATTTATACTTGTCACGACCCATCCTCGGGTCCCGTGCCATGACTACCCCAAGCCCGCCTTCCATAGGCCAGGGGTTGGCGACTAGCACTAAGGCGTAAATCCCGCTAAAAAGGGAAGGCATTGCCTTTGTAAAGTAAACAAACACCACAGAGCATGCAAGCAGAAGAAGTAAACACTAAGCAAAGATGGGTACAATAGTAAGTGCGGAAAAGTAAATGGGCCAGAATACAAACCCAAAACTGAAAGTAAAGTACAACTTGAAAGGTAAAATAGCAACTGAAAGTAAAGCCGCAACATCGAGCCGCCCACTGGAAGTCCCACCTAAAGGGTGAGTACAGATAGCCTCCACAGATTCTCGGGTCCAACCGTTCACTCTGCGTATGTCCCGTCCAGTGGTCCACCTCCAGGTACCGTCCTGCTCCGCAAGTCTCAACCACGATCAGCGTTGTCTGTCGTCTGCAACCAACACAACGTAGTGCGGGCACAGCCCGTGCAGGGGTGAGTATAAGAGACTCTGTAGGGACCCCGAGACCCCCAAAAGTCTCCCAGAATCCACAAAGGATAGATTCAATCAGGAAGTAACATTCGACACTGCTTAGGTATATGCCCATACATATACCTAAGTCATCAATTCCAGTACGCTCCAACCTCCGAGCCCAAGAACAACCCATCCCACACGAGAAAACACAACCCAATCCACACAGGAAAGAAAAATGTAATCCACACAGGATAGCACAACACAATCCACAAAGGAAAGCAAACCAGGATTCAGCTCACACAGGTATATTTCTTCTTATGACGATAGAGGTGATCAGATATAGCCACTGATTCATCTAAGCCGTCGGAACCATAAAGGATCGATAGTTACTAACCCCCACAAAGACCCACAAAGGATCGATAGGTAACTAACCACTGAAAGACCCACACATGATCGATAGTTAAATAACCCCCGCAAAGACCCACACAGGATCGGACCCATAGTGGATCAGTAGGCACTGGCTCACATAGAACTGCAGAGCACTAACCCACACAGGATTGGACCCACACCGGATCAGTATCACTGATCGACGTAGGATCGCTGAGTGCTGTAGTCGTCGCCGTCGAATCCACTAAGGATCTATGTACAGTCATCGTCATCATCACAGTCGCAAACGTAGCCAGCTCTAGGGTTCCCGCACATAGAAAGATTGTTCGAGAGGGTCCGTTCCATGAGCCGAGAGGCTGATACATCAACTGACACAAAGTCCGGAGTTGATGTATCCAAAAGTTCCATATCGTCAACAGGAACTCAACGTCACAGACGGCGCGTCAATCAGACGCCCGGTCTGAAAGTTATTGGCTTTTTCGTCCCAAGGGCCCGGTTGGTTTTTGTTTGTCGGAGAAGTGATGGCAAGAGGGGGGGTGAATTGCCTTTTAAAAATTAATTAACAATTTAAAATCAAAGTTAAAGTGCAGCGGAAATAAAAGAGGCAAGACACAAAGCTTGATAATGGAGTTTGGCTTAAACCAAAGCCTACGTCTCCGCTCCCAACTCAACCGTTGAGAGATTTACTACCGCTTTCTTTTTAATGGTTTTAGCAATAATCCCACTAGACTTTAAGGTAGTCTAGAACCTATTACATCTTGCTTTTAATGGTTATGCAAGAAACCAGTTGCTTTTAATGGTTGAGCAAGAACCCACTAGCCTTCTTACAGGTGAAGGCTAGCTCACCTATGACTCAAGCCTTTTAAAGGGAAGGCACGACTAACCTCTTCACACCTTGAAGGTGGTGTGAAAACCCAAACAAGAGAAAGATGAGAGAAAGAGGGTTTTGTAGGCACAAACCCAAATTGATGCTCAAAATAATTAAAACAAGAAAAACCGTAATGAGGAGAAGTCTTGGGCGCCAATGGATTGATGAAGTTGATGAAGAGCATTCCCAAGCTTCTTTGATGGTGCTCCTTGGATATGGAAATGAGTTGGAGCAAGTGGGGTTCCTTGAAGCAATTCACCGGAGGTTCGCCAAATGATCAAAAATGTTCCTGTGGGATTCCGTACGTTTCTGGGGCTTCCTAGTCCTTTATTTATAGAGGGGGAACCCTCAAATGGCCTTTGGGGGGCTTCGGAGCCGTTGGAGAGGCCTTCGGAGCCGTTGGGAGTCAAGTGGACAAGCCTGGTCAAAGGCCAACGGCTAGTTTGACTGGCTCCACCGGCTGACCAGTGCTAGGCCACCGGTTGGCCGGTGCTTTGAAAAAGGAGAGGCCTTCGGGCTCAGGCACCACCGGCTGGCCGGTGAGGAGGCCACCGGTTAGCCGGTGCTGAGGCAGTAGGTGTCACTATTCTGTCTGGGTCCACCGGCTGGCCGGTGGTGGGACACCGGTTGGCCGGTGGTCTGGACAGAAGGATGCCTTCTGTCCAGGCTCCATCGGCTGGCCGGTGGGCATCCACCGGTTGGCCGGTGGACTGAAATTCAGTCCACTTTTGCCTTCTTGCTTTCATGGCCCAATTCCTTGGAAACCTTTTTCCTATCAACAAAAACACTTAAAAAAAGATTAGATAAATAAGAGAGTGATTGTGATCATGAAAATTAAACCACGAGGGGTACGAGAGGTACAACAATCTCCCCCTATTTTGATGATCACAATCACCAAAACAAGAAATGTAAAAGACTGAAATTAGAGGCATGCTTTAAAGTATTTCTCCCCTAATCAACCAAGAATTTCTCCCCCTTTGTGATTATCAAAATAGAACGGGGCATAAAACTTTATTGGGGGAAAGAGTTGAAAAAACAAGATAGATATTTTAAACCAATTGAAATTTTTGAAATTTGAATTGAAAGTTTTGAATTGAAAGTTTTGAAATTGAAAGTTTTGAATTGAAAGTTTTGAATTGAAATTTTGAATTGAAAGTTTTGAATTGAAATTTGAATTGAATGTTTTGAATTGAAATTTGAATTGAAAGTTTTGAATGAAAAACGCAAAAAGGCTTAAATGATCCTAACTCCCCCTAAATAAAAACAAAAAATCACCGGGGAGAGGTTTTTGAAACCGAGACAGATTTTGGTCCGGTGAGACTCGCTAAAAGGGATTTTTCAATCCATACTTGTCTAGTGGCGGGTCTTCTCCTAAGAAATTCATCACTAAGGGAAATGGTTTTAGGCCTTCCATACCAGGCATTTTTGCAATCGCACTCATAAATTAAGTGCCCGGGTCTTTTGCAAAAGTTACAAAATTTATTTTGAGAGCTCGCCCTTATAAAAATAGTTGGAGCATGGGAAGAGGAAGCTTGCTTGGAATAGCCAAGCCCTTCGGTGGTTCTAGATATGCGTTGGGAACCGAGCAATTTGGTTAAATTTTGTTCACCTTGGGTGAACTTGGCAAGAGATTCCCTTAAATCTTTAATGGTTTAATTCAAAGAATCAACATTTGGAATATCTTGGATTTTGAGGGACATCTCCTCCTTTTCTTTGAGAAGTTGTTCCTTTTCGGAAGAAAGTTTTTTGAAATTCTTTTTTAAAGCAACAAATTTGGAAGAAAGTTCGTGAAAACCTTACTCCAATTGATCTCTTGCATGTTGGAGATCCTCATAAGATAAATGATTAAAAGAATTTGAAGAACTAGAGGATGAGGAGTCGGAAGAGGTTACCTCATGAAATGCCATTAGGCATTTTTTACCATTGTCACTTGAGGAGGAGGAGGAGGAGGATGTGGAGCTATCACTCCATGTGGCCTTGAATGCCTTCTTCTTTTCCTTTTGCTTGGACTTTTTCTTGTTGAGTGGACAATCGGGCTTGTAATGGCCTTTCTTGCCACACCGGTAACATGTTACCTCGGGCTCGGATTTTTCGTTGGGTTGAGCCTTGCGGGATTTCTTCTTCTTGTGCTTCTTCATGAATTTGTGCATTTTGCGGGCAAGATTCTCCATTTCGGAATCGCCGCTTGAAGAGGAAGATGATGAGGAGGATGAGCTTTCTTCTTGTTGAACTTTGAAGGCGATGTTCTTTGGAACTTTGATCGGTTTGCCTTCCTTTTCAGCTTGCCTCCTCATGGTGAGCTCGTAGGTCATGAGGGATTCGATGAGCTCTTCGACCGGCATGTTCTTGATGTCTTTTTCTTCTTGAATTGCCGTGACTTTTGGTGCCCATGAGCTTGGTAGGATCCAAAGGATCTTCTTGACCATCATCTCTGCAGAAAAATCATCTCCAAGAGATTTTCTTCCATTGCAAACGTCAGTAAAACAAGTAAACATTTCAGTTATATTTTCAGATGGATGCATGGTAAAAGATTCAAAATCTTGATGGTACATATCCAATCGAGTATCCTTAACTTTGTTAGTCCCCTCATGGGTAACCTCCAAAAGTTTACAGATTTCATGTGATGAGGTGCATGTGGAAACTCGATTGAATTCATTATGATCAAGGACGCAATGAAGAGCGTTCATGGCTTTTCCATCAAGCTCGAAATTTTTAATATCGGCTTGAGTCCATTTGGATTCATCTGGAGAAGAGAGAGAATAACCATGCATGACAATTTTATAAATAGAATAGCCAATACTTCTAAGAAAAGTGGTCATGCGGGTTTTCCAATAGTTATAGTCGGTTCCATCAAAGAATGGAGCACGACCCAAAGAATAGCCTTCGGGGGCGAAAGAGGTTGAAGCCATCACAATGGATCTTGAATTTGAAACCGGTGAAGGTTTTACTCAAATTTTTCTTTTGATACCAAATGTTGGTCGGAGAAGTGATGGCAAGAGGGGGGTGAATTGCCTTTTAAAAAATAATTAACAATTTAAAATAAAAGTTAAAGTGCAGTGGAAATAAAAGAGGCAAGACACAAAGCTTGATAACGGAGTTTAGCTTAAACCAAAGCCTACGTCTCCGCTCCCAACTCAACCGTTGAAAGATTTACTACCGCTTGATTTTTAATGGTTTTATCAAGAAACCCTCTAGACTTTAAGGTAGTCTAGAACCTATTACAGCTTGCTTTTAATGGTTATGCAAGAACCCACTTGGTTTTAATGGTTGAGCAAGAACCTACTAGCCTTCTTACAGGGGAAGGCTAGCTCACCTATGACTCAAGCCTTTTAAAGGGAAGGCTTGACTAACCTCTTTACACCTTGAAGGTGGTGTGAAAACCCAAAGAAGAGAAAGATGAGAGAAAGAGGGGTTTTTAGGCACAAACCCAAATTGATGCTCAAAATAATTAAAACAAGAAAAACCGTAATGAGGAGAAGTCTTGGGCGCCAATGGATTGATGAAGTTGATGAAGAGCGCTCCCAAGCTTCGTTGATGGTGCTCCTTGGATGTGGAAATGAGTTGGAGCAAGTGGGGTTCCTTGAAGCAATTCACTGGAGGTTCGCCAAATGATCAAAAATGTTCTCGTGGGCTTCCGTACGTTTCTGGGGCTTCCTAGTCCTTTATTTATAGAGGGGGAAACCTCAAATGGCCTTTGGGGGGCTTCAGAGCCGTTGGAGAGGCCTTCGGAGCCTTTGGGAGTCAAGTGGACAAGCCTGGTCAAAGCCCAACGGCTAGTTTGACTGGCTCCACCGGCTGACCGGTGCTAGGCCACCGGTTGGCCGGTGCTTTGAAAAAAGAGAGGCCTTCGGGCTCAGGCACCACCGTCTGGCCGGTGAGGAGGCCACCGGTTGGCCGGTGCTGAGGTAGTAGGTGTCACTATTCTGTCTGGGTCCACCGGTCGGCCGGTGGACTGAAATTCAGTCCACTTTTGCCTTCTTGCTTTCTTGGCCCAATTCCTTGGCAACCTTTTGCCTATCAACAAAAACACTTAAAACAAGATTAGATAAATAACAGAGTGATTTTGATCATGAAAATTAAACCACGAGGGGTACGAGAGGTACAATAGTTTTTAATTCAAAACCAACCTGGACGTACTCCACCTGTGTCCAAACCTCGGGCAGAGTAAACCAAAAGATCTATCTCACTAATAGGAATCCAACAAAGTCGACGGCACGTCAATCGGACGTCCGGAGCTCAAGTTATGAATGTTTCCGCTCTGAGGGCCCGGTTGATTCGTGTACAAACCAACTTGGCCAATCCCAAAGTATTCTGAAAACTGGAGTGTGATATAAAAAAATGACTACCTCGATCAAAGGATCACATCGCACCTGACGGTGCGTCGATCGAAGGCACGTAGCTCAAGTTATGGGTGACCGACCGGAAGAGGTTCGGTATTGAGGGGTTCGGGCCCGGTATGACCCGGCCTGATACCCCCAGAGTCGGCCCGAACCGGGTCGACCCGAACCGGGTCCGGGTCCGGCCTGCTTGGACGCGGCCCGAACCGGCTGGCGCGGCCCGGCCCGGCCTGGGCACGGCGCGCTGGCCAAGAGCTCGGCCAAACGGTCGAGCTGTTTGAGGGGGGGGGGGGCGCATGCCCCCCGGTCTTTTGTAACTGCGACCCCCATAATGGGGGGACACTTGAGCTGCCCGTCAGGGGTTTGTAACCCCCAGCTTCTCCCATGTCCGGCCGGCTGTTTCCACCACGGGACCGGCAAGGCCAGTCTCCCTTGCTCTGACGCCGGCGGCCTGGAACCGGCCGCCGGTCTCTCAGCACCGCCGCGGCCAGGAACCGGTTGCGACCTTGGTTCATCTGGCGTGGCGCAACGACGCCGTGCCCCTCCACCATGGCCCCGCTCCGGCCACGGTGTCTTCGGGTTTTTCTAGAGTGGCGTGATGGCACCGTGGCTTGGTTCATCTTTTAAATGCACAGTGCGACGGTGCCGCACATCTTTGTCGTTCGTTCTTGCGCGGTGCGACGGAACCGAGTCACTTCCCTTTGAACCGCAACCACAAATAAATAAAAGGGAGGAGGGTCGGCTGTGTTTGTGCGGTCTGGCCCCCTCCCGTTAAATGATATCAAGTGGTCCAAAGAACAAGGATAGATGACGAAGAAAACAACGGATGTAATCACGAAATAAAAAATGCATAAAACCCCTACCTCATAGATCATGTTGGGTGAGGATTTGTCGTGGAGATAACCGCCACAGAGGGAGACGTCGCAGAAGGAGAAGTCACGGAAGGAGACGTCGACCTCCGAGGAATCTGGTGTTTTTTGCGTTCTTCGCATTCTTCGTGTTCTTCGATGAAGAAGATGAAGATCTTCAAGCCACCCTTAGATTTTCTCCCAAAGCTCTCAAACAACAAGCCACCAACCCATAATAAAATAAGTACCTCACTTATTTTATTAACACAACTTAATTTTGAAATTAAAAAGTTGAGTTTAATCCACACAATTAATTAACTCAAGTTGTCAAATTAAATGAAGGGTTCTGGATGGTTAGGGGACGTGAAGGGGTAGGGTTGGTGTGGGCCCCACCACCATCATAACCTCCAAATGAAAGTTGGGTGGTTCCCCCAACTTCCACCCAAAGATTTAAACCACTTAGAGAAAAATAAAATAGATGCTTAAATTTTATTTTACCTTCCACAAAAATTTAACAACTTCTCTCGTGTAAAAGCAACTCCAGAAAAGGTGTTCCTATGTAAATATCTGCGCTGTGATTCCATCGGTGCCCTCAGAATTCGATTCTGAGCACCTGTTCAAGAGTTAGAAATTCCCGCTCGTTCGTTCAATGAACATACCTGAGCTAAAATTCGGATAGAAATTCTGGGCACACTAGGCCTCGGAATCAAGTGCCGTCAGAAATTGCGTTCTTGTAAAATCCAAAAGAAAATTAAGAAAAAAAAATTCCTTGAATTTTATGGGTCCTTACATTACTCCCACCTTAGGGCTTTACGTCCCCGTAAAGATAATCGAAAACTAGGGAAACAAAAGTGGGTACTGAGCACACATCTGAGCCTCCTGCTCCCAAGTGCTCTCTTGGAGATTCTTGTGCTGCCATCTGATACGCACTAATGGAATCGACCATCCACGTAGGACCTGCTCCTGTAGATCCTCGATCTCCACTGGGTCCTCCATAAAAGTCGCTCCATCATCAATGTCCAGATCTCCATGATCAATGATATGCATCGGGTCATGCACGTATCTCCTCACCTGAGATACGTGGAAGACGTCATGCACCCGGTGCAACTGAGGTGGTAGAGCCAGGTGATAAGCCACCTCGGCAATCCTACTGAGGACCTGGAACGGTCCGATGAAGCGTGGATACAACATTCCGCCTCGGCCAAATCTCCTTAATCCACGTCGAGGTGAGACCCGCAAGAAGATGTGTTCGCCATCCTCGAACTCCAGTGGCCTCCGCCTCCTATCAGCATAAGACTTCTTCCAGCTCTGATCTATCCTCATCTGATCCTGGATGACCTGGACCTTCTCCATCGTGGCCTGGACCATCTCCAGTCCCACAAGTGCTGACTCCCCAGGGTCTGTCCAGCATAGCGGTGATCTGCAAGGTCGGCCGTACAACGCCTCGTATGGTGCCATCCCGATGGTGGAGTGGTAGCTGTTGTTGTACGCAAACTCCACCAAGGGTAGGTGGTCCGCCCAGCTGCAACCAAAGTTAAGGAAACATGCATGGAGCATGTCCTCAAGAGTCTGAATGGTCTTCTCCGTCTGGCCATCCGTCTGAGGGTGAAAGACAGTGCTCAAACGTAGCTGCATCCTGAACGCCTCCTGCAACCCCTTCCAAAGCCGGGAGGTAAATCGAGCATATCAATCTGAGACGATAGATGATGGAACACCATGGAGCCGCAAAATCTTTTGAATGTAGAGATGTACCAAGCTCTCCACTAATCCCCACTCTTTGATGGGTATGAAGTGAGTCGACTTGGTGAGTCGGTCGACAATCACCCAAATGGTGTCGTGACCTCTGGTAGTGCGTGGATGTCCAGTCCCGAAGTCCATAGATATGTCATCCCACATCCACTCTGGGACCTCCAAGGGTTGTACCAAGCCTGCTGGTACTTGATGCTGTGCCTTCACCTGCTGGCAGCTGAGGCATCGAGAAACGAACTCCGCCACAGCCTTCTTCATGCCCGGTCACCAGTGCTCTTGTCTGAGATACTGGTACATCTTCGCCACTCTAGGATGTACCGCCAGAGGAGAAGTGTGAAAATATCTCAGATCATCCTCCCGTAAAGAAAATATTACCAAGGTACGTCCTCTGAAAAGGACTTCGTGCTCTCCTCCTAAGGAGAAACCATCAGGTTCCTGTCTTGAGGATATTTGTGCACGCCGCGTCTCACAGTCGGCATCCCCACGTTGTGCCTCTCTGACACGCTGTAGTAGTGGAGGAGTGATTGTGAGTGACTGAAAGAAAGTTGCTCCATATCTATTAACAAAGGATATCTGCAAAGCAGCTAGCTGCTCTGTCGCCTCCCCAAGTAGCTGAATTCCCATCCTCCTGCTGAGAGCATCAGCTACCATGTTCCCCTTCCGAGGAGTATAGACTATCTCAATGTCATAGTCGTGGTGGAAATGAAGCCATTTCCATTGTCTTAGGTTCACGTCCTTCTGAGAGAAGATGTACCTGAGACTCTGATGGTCAGAATAAACCCTAAAGTGCTCACCCATCAGATAGTGTCGCCACATCTTCAGAGCGAAGGCCACTGCTGCTAACTACAGGTCATGGGTAGAGTAGTTCTACTCATGCGACCTCATCTAACATGATCCATAGGCGATCACTACCCACTCCTACATCAGGAAACATCTGAGTCCGGTCCCTGATGCATCGTAGTAGACTACGTACCCTACTCCCTCCTCCGACAACCTCAAGATAGGTCCGCTAGTCAATTTCTGTCTCAGCTCCTGGATGCTCTGCTGACATCAGTTTGACCAGACAAAGGGTTTCCCCTTCTTTGTCGAAGATGAGTGTG
The DNA here is from genome assembly GCA_963277665.1 of Viscum album. Classification (NCBI taxonomy): domain Eukaryota; kingdom Viridiplantae; phylum Streptophyta; class Magnoliopsida; order Santalales; family Viscaceae; genus Viscum; species Viscum album. The sequence continues at coordinate 97,472,526 of OY728141.1, read as the reverse complement.
GTGGCGCAACTATAGAGATGTCTGGCACAAATATCTGATAGTATCCAGTTAGACCCAAGAAGCTCCGCACCATAGTCACACTCCTAGGTGGCTCCCAAGCTAGCACTGTCTCGATCTTCACAGGATCCACCGCAACTCCCGCCTCAGAGATGACGTGCCCCAAGAAGTGGACCTCGTGTGTCCAAAACTGAAACTTCGAGAGCTTACCATAAAGTTGGTGCTCTCAGAGTGTTTCTAGTACAACCCGCAAGTGGTAGGCGTGCTCCTCCTCAGTGGTCGAGTAAATCAAAATGCCGTCGATGAAGACCATGACAAATCGATCGAGGTATGGCTGAAAGATCCTTTTCATGAGGGCCATGAACACTGCTGAAAAATTGGTTACGCAGAATGGAATAACCAAGAAATCATAGTGGCCATACTGACACCTGAAGGTCGTCTTCTGCATGTCCTCGTCCCAAACTATGAGATGATAATAGCCTGACCTGAGGTCTATCATTGAGAACCACCGTGATCCCTTGAGCTGATCGAAGAGGTCATCAATCCTCGGTAGCGGATACTTGTTTCTTACTGTCACCTGGTTCAGGCGACGATAGTCGACACAAAGTCGCAAGCTCCCGTCCGCCTACTTGGAAAACAAAATTAGGGTAACCCAGGGTGTAACACTGGGTTAGATGAATCCCTTGCCCTGCAAGTCCTCCAACTGTATTCGTAGCTCTCAAAGCTCATCGGGGGCCATCCGATACACTGGAGTCGATATTGGGGCTATCCCGGGGTACCGGTCAATATAAAAGTCTACCTCTCTGCGAGGAGGTAGCCTTGGGACGTCGTCGGGGAGAATGTCCGCATACGGATCCACCACTATAGGAAAACCAGGACTCCGCACTTCAACTGCTCCTAGGATCATGCTAGCCAACTGATGAGTGATGGGTTGTGCTCTCCTCTACGAGAGTCCATCATGTGCTGTAAAGGCTCCCTTCTCGCCGGTGAAGGTGAACCTGCTCCCATTGGTGCGTACACATCACACCTTATGCCTAATATAGTCGATCTGAGCATAGACTGTAGATAACCAATCCCTACCCAAGATGACATCGTAAGGACTCGACGCCGCTACAAGAAGATCCTAGCCGAAGCTCTCACCTCCTAGAGTAAGCTTACACTGCCGGCACCAGTGCGTAATCGTCGAGTCTTCTCCCGTAGGAGTCTCTAGGTGTAAGGATCTAGGAAACAGCTCTATCGGAATCTCCGAGCTCCGAACAAGGGAAACGACTATAAAAGAATGACTCGCTCCTGTGTCTATAAGAACTGCATCATGGGTGTAATAGACACAGATAGTACCTCGAATCATCTCGGGGGCACCGTGGTCGTAGGACTTCGCTGCCTGGAGCTGTGCCTATCTTTGCCCGCCAGCTCCCTGTGGTCGGGGTGGACCTCCTGGTGGTGGTGGTGGAAGGGCCTCAAAGCGTCGCCCACCACATGCTACTCGGCCAGCTCCTCTGGCTCGTCCACCTGCTCCCTGAGGACCGCCACGGTCGACCCTCTACCTCTGCCTGGGTGGTCCCTCAACTGTCTATTGCTCCTCGGCACGGTAGGTCAGGCAGTCACGAGCCATGTGGCCCTGCCCGCAGTATGCGTAGCACTGTATGCCTCTCACAATACTGGCTCCGCAGTGAGTGCCCCGCACTACTGAGCCTGTGTCCTGAGGTCATCGGCCTGAGGGTCTGGTCTGCCTTGTTCCATGAGTCATCCGTTGATTGCCTGCGGCAGAAGACAATGCTACATGCCGCCCTGCAATGGGTCTCGCCGATGGTGTAGACTCAGCAAGAAAGCTCTCGATCAAAAGGGTTCTCTCCAGTACACCTGCCTGAGTCGGAATACTGAGGGAGATCAGTGATGCCCTGATCTCCTGCCTCAATCCCTGCACAAAGGTCCATGCCCGGAAGAATGGGTCTCGTACCATGTATTTCGAGTAGCTCGAGAGATCGGTAAATCTCGCCGAGTACTGGGAGACCGTCAAGATTCCTTGCCACAGCTATAGAAGCTCCCGGATGCATACTACACGGAGGGTAGCTGGGAAGAACTCCGACAGGAATAGGCTCTCAATGTCTGTCCAGAGGAGAGATGCCTCGTCATGCACCTGGAGCATCAAGCTCCACCATCTGCCTGATGCCACGTGTAGTAGGCTCGCTGCGAGGATCACCATGAGGTCTGCTGGTGTCCTCACTAACCTGAAAACCCATACCACTACCTCTAGCCTGTCCTCTTTTTCCTGGGGGTCCGTCTCCCCGCGGAACTTTGGCGGTCGCTGGCGCTGAAACTCGTGCAGTGCACTAAGGAGATGTACGTCGTCAGGGGATGGGCTGGTAGCATCGGTGGCACGACGGGTAGAGGTACCGCCGGTACCTCTGCTGTCAAAGGGCCATGTACCGAGGCCTCGTCGCTCGGTGGGCTTTCATCACGCACAACTCTCGGAACCCTAGCTGGCTGCCGTCGTGGGGCCATCCTGAAAGAAATAGGTGCGCCACGGTCAAATAGTATACCCGGTGATCTGACATAAAGTAATCACAAAGAAAATTTGAAACACACATGCATCATTATTTTCGTGCATTAATTCAGAAATCAGAAGTCAGGGTCCTGGTGTACGGATACGTCAGCTGCTGCACCAACACTGGACTCCCTGGACTGATAACCACACCCAATACTCTTATCACTATTGCTTCACATAGAAAAAGATCAAATTCCTGAGTTCTGCGGTAAAACCGAACTCCTCTGATACCAATTTTTCATGACTCGTCCTCAGGGCCCGTGCCATGACTACCCCAAGCCCGCTTTCCATAGGCCCAGGGCTGGCGACTAGAACCAAGGCGTAAATCCTGCTGAAAGGGAAGGAATTTCTATTTTAAAGTAAACAAACACCCTAGAGCAAGAAAGCAGAAGAAGTAAACACTAAGCAAAGCTGGGTACAATAGTAAGTGCGGAAAAGTAAATGGGCCAGAATAAAAACCCAAAACTGAATGTAAAGTACAACTCAAAAGGGAAAACAACAACTGAATGTAAAGCCGCAACATCGAGCCGCCCACTGGAAGTCCCACCTGTAGGGTGAGTACAGATAGCCTCCACAGCTCCTCGGGTCCAACCGTTCGCTCTGCGTATGTCCCGCCCAGTGGTCCACCTCCAGGTATCATCCTGCTCCGCAAGTCTCAACCACGATCAACGATGTCCGTCGTCTGCAACCAACACAATGTAGTGCGGGCAGAGCTCGTGCAGTGGTGAGTATAAGAAACTCAGTAGGGACCCCGAGACCCCCGAAGGTCTCCCAGAATCCACAAAGGATAATCCACAAAGGAAAGATACAATCATGAAGTAACATCCGACACTGCTTAGGAATATGCCCATACATATACCTAATTCATCAATTCCAGTATGCTCCAACCTCCAAGCCCAAGTACAACCCAGTCCACATGAGAAAAAACAACCCAATCCACACAGGAAAGAAAAACGTAATCCACACAGGATAGCACAACACAATCCTCAAAGGAAAGCAAAACAAGATTCAGCTCACACAAGTATACTTCTTCGTATGACGATAGAGATGATCATATATAGCCACTGATTCAACTAAGCCGTCGTACCCACAAAGGATCGATAGTTACTAACCCCCGCAATGACCCACAAAGGATTGATAGGTAACTAACCCCTGCAAGACCCACACAGGATCGATAAGTAACTAACCCCCACAAAGACCCACACAGGATTGGACCCACACAGGATCTGTAGGCGATGTCTCACACAGAACCGTTGAGCGCTAACCCACATAGGATCGGACCCACACAGGATCGGTAGCACTGATCCACGTAGGATTGCTGATTGCTGTAGTCGTCGTCGTCGAATCCAATGAGGATCTCTGTACAGTCATCGTCGTCATCACAGTCGCAAACACAGCCAGCTCTAGGGTTCCCGCACACAGCAAGCTCGTTCGGGAGGGTCCGCTCCACAAGCCAAGAGGCTGATACATGAACTAAAAAAAAATCCAGAGTTGATGTATCCAAAAGTTCCGTATTTTCAACAAGAACTCATCGTCACAAATAGCGCGTCAATCGGACGCCCGGTTAGGAAGTTATTGGCTTTTTCTTCCGAGGGGGCCGGTTGGTTTTTAAGTCAAAACCAACCCGACCATACTCCACCTTCATCCAAACCTCGGGCAAAGTAAGCCAAAAGATCCGTCTCACTAAGAGGAATCCAACAAAGTCGACGGCACGTCTGTCGGACGTCCGTAGCTCAAGTTATGAGCGTTTCCACTCTGAGGGCACGATTGGTTTCGTGTACGAACCAACTCGGCCGAACCCAAAGTATTTCGAAACCTTGATTTAAATATACCGAAACTACCGTCTCGATCCAAGGATCGCATCGCAACTGATAGTGCATTGATCGGAGGCCCGTAGCTCATGTTATGGGCGACCGACTGGAAGAGGTTCGGTATTGAGGGGTTCGGGCCCGGTCCGACCCAACCCGATACCCCTAGGGTCGGCCCAAACCGGGTACGGGTCTGGCCTGCTTGAGAGCGGCCCGGCCCGGCCTTGGTGCGACGCGCTGACAAGGAGCTCGGCCAAACGGCCGAGCCATTTGAGGGGGGGGGGGGGCGCCTGCCCCCCTGTCTTTTGTAACCGCGGCCCCCATAATGGGGGGCCGCTTGAGTTAGCCGCTAGGGGGTTTGTAACCCCCGGCTTCTCCCCTATCTGGCCGGCCCACCCTAGCCGGCCGGCTGTTGCCGCCACGAGACTGGCAAGGCCGGTCCCCCTTGCTCTGATGTCGGCAGCCCGGAACTGGCCACCGGTCTCTCAGCTCCGCCAAGGCCCGGAACCGGCCGCGACCTTGGTTCGTCTGGCGCGGCGCGATAGCGCCGCGGCATGGTTCATCTTTCAAATGTGCGGAACGACGACACCACGCATCTTTTTCGTTCATCCCCGTGTGGTGCGACGACACCACGTCACTTCCCTTCGAACTGCAACCTCAAATAAATAAAAGGGAGGAGGGTCTGTCGTGTTTGTGCAGTCTGGCCCCCTCCCATTAAATGATATCAAGTTATTCCAAAGAACGAGGATAGATGACAAAGAAAACAAAGGAAGTAATCATGAAATAAAAACGCATAAAACCCCTACCTTGTCGAACATGTTGGGTGAGGATTCGTCACTGAGATAGCCGTCACGGATGGAGACGTCCCAGAAGGAGACGTCGCGGAAGGAGACGTCGCGGAAGGAGACGTCGCGGAAGGAGACGTCGACCTCTGAGGAATCTGGCGTTCTTCGCATTCTTCGCATTCATCGTGTTATTCGACGAAGAAGATGAAGATCTTCATGCCTCCCTTAGCTTTTCTCCCAATTCACTCAAGCAACAAGCCTCCAACCGAAAAAAATAAGTACCTTAGTTATTTTATTAACACAACATAAGTTTGAAATTCAAAAGTTGAATTTAATCCACACAATTAATGAACTCAAGTTGTCAAATTAAATGAAGGGTTATGGAAGGTTAGGGGAGGTGAAGGGGTAGGGTTCGTGTGGACCCCACCACCCTCATAACCTCCAAATGGAAGTTGGGTGGTGTCCCCCAACTTCCACCCAAAGCTTTAAACCACTTAGAGAAAATTAAAATTGATGCCTAAATTTTATATTACCTTCCACAAAAATTTAACAACTTCTATCGTGTAAACGCAACTCCGGAAAAGGTGTTCCTAAAAAAATACCAGTGTTTCAATTCAATCGATGCCCTTAGAATTTTATTCCAAGCACTGGTTCAAGATTTATAAATTCCCGCTCGTTCGTTCACTGAACGTTCCTGAGCTAAACTTAAGATAGAAATTCCGGGCACACCGGGCCTCAGAATCAAGGGCCGTTAGAAACTGTGTTCTTGTAAAATCCTAAAGAAAATTAAGAAAAAAAATTTCCCTTGAATTTTACGGGTCTTTAAAATACTCATCTTAGAAGCCTAAATTTTGGAGGAAATCCATCCAAGCAATCTCTTTGGTGCACACCCAATGGAGTAAACCAAGTAAGAGGTACCATGTTTTACCAATGTATTTGGTTTTATTTATATTATACACCCCGAAACTATTATTATTTAATTATTATATACCAAAATAGTATACCAAATATTATAAGTTGTTTTTAGGGTAGCTGTTTTACATGAACTTACAAACACTTCCATAAAATGTGTAATGAACATAAAGTTCCTATGTCCAGCGAACTGCCTTATCAAAAAATGAAGTCATTCGTTTTTTCTTTCACCACCTCCCATGGGGAAAATTATGATGGTAATTGTATTTATTAATAATATATATGAATTTTTATAATTTATTTATACTTAATTATTTATTTTACAACACATACCTTTGCGCAATCCATCTTGTGGGAATATGATTACATCGTTCGTCGATGTGTGGACTACAACACTAGAAAAGTGATGTGATTCATGAATTCTATACATGGAATGTATAAAACATTATTTTAATCAACATATGTATCATACATTACATTGATACGATACTATAATTATAATATACAAAGACATTTATATCTTTTATATTTCATTCTGTTAATACTACAATGAAATGAAAGTAGAGTTCGTGTGTATGTAAAACCTACCATATCCATGAATATTTCATTTCATTTATTATCTCCAAATATTATTAATTACTATCAATACATATATTCTGAATATATATTATATTTACATCAGGTTTTACATTTTTTGGATGATTAATCCATGTTTTAAATAATAATACCAACAACTAACATGTTAAAATTCACTCGAGAAGGTCGACAATTAACACATGAAATAGTGAAAATAATGAAATAATGCTAAAAAACATGTTATAAAATATTATCATATTATCATATTTGAAAACATAAATATTAATATGGTTTTATAATATGTTATTGAAACTGTTGAAACCATTTTACAAGAGTATAAATAAAAATCATCTAAATTGGAATGCAAGCTAAGGGATTCTTGTCTCACTTTTAATTCCGTGAGGTATACTCCATTATTAACCAATTTACTTTTTGTGTGGTATATATACATCCCATTAATATATAATATATCTTAAATTATTTTATCATTATGTTATTTAATGATTCATTCAATATCTTTTTATCCATGGAGCCTATGATTCAATTATTTTAAAATTGTATGGGAAAAATTTGTATGATTAATGGTTATTCTCCCCATGAATATTTTAATAATATTTAAAGGGTATTTCCATTCATCAAAATCAATAAACCTTAATTTTATTTATCATCCATGATTCCATTATTGATAAATCCACATCTTCTATTCAATATAGATACATTTTTATAAGGAATGTTTTTTTGAATTAAACCAAATTTTTGAAATGTGTGGAATGCTTTGGACATGAAATACATGGGTTGGAGACCACTCAATGAAATCCCTACTGGTTGGGGTCAATTTAATTCAAGACCCTATATGAATCATTAGTATCATGAGACTAATCTGTTAGCCAAATTATAATATTGTAAATTGTCTCTTGACGGTAAAGTTAACATGTTCTTAAGGAACATGACATCCAGTAATTATGCATTGACTTTTTTAAGAATTCAATTTTTATTATTATCCTTGAGACTATTGCATAGACATATCTATAGATTCATTTCATTTTCTATTTATTTATTAAATGGAATTTAGTTCATCTTTTTACAATTCCATTATTATTATTTTGTATATAATTTATTTTAATGGAATTTATTCTCAGTTATATACACTACCATGATGATTTACTACCATAAATTCATCATTTCTTCAAATTTACATAACCTTACAGAGCATTTTAAATCACCCTTATTTGGTTTCCTTTATATTGGTTATAAATAATAAACAATTTAGTAATCAATCAAGGATGATTTTTATTTTATTTTGTTATGTATCATGTTTTTATTTCTTATTTCCCAATGTATTATGAGTTTTATGTATGTAATATGGATTTCCGAAATTGCAAAACCAATTGGTCCTTCAATATTTTATTCAATGTCATCATGAAAATGTAAAAAATTATGCTCCGACTCTAGGATTCTTGGGCTAGGGAATTTCAAAACATATTTTTTTCACAGAATAAGAGTACAAGAAGAAATTTAGAATGGTTAATATTATAATTCTATTCCAATATCACTACATTATAGTGGATTATTCCCTGATCAGAGATACAATGTCCAATAATATGGTCCATTGAAACATGTGTTGAATTACAGCCTTGAGAGTCCTAGAATTGTATGATGTGTGATATATTTCATACTTATGACATTATTTGGTTTGATAGACACATAAAAATTCTATTCATCTCTATACCTAGCCCTTGTTTTAGAATTTAATATTCATGAAGAACATTTTAGAAAATATTACTGGTAGAGACCCCTACTACATGATATTATCTAATAACACATTTATTCTAATAGTATCAATTTCTCTTCTAAGATATAATTTATCATTGGATATCTTTATAGATGAGATGATATATTTTTATGTGATTCATGTTATAAATCACTTTTCTACCATCCATTACTAGATATATTATTTCTAAAGGGTGATATATTGTACATGAATAGATGGGTGCATATTTACTATTACTGTATATAACTAAATATAGATAGGGAATATGGGATCATGTATATGATATGACTAAATAGTTCATATCATTAGGTTGGATGATAATCAGTACAACAGACACATAAAATATTTAGTATCCTAGAGTAGTATAGAAGTACTAATATGTATTCCCCATGGATAGACAAGGTTTACCATTATGTATATGGTATCAATTTTATATTGAATTACATCTTGATGCCACTCTTATATCATCATTGGACTTTGGGATATATCCCACATAACTTTGAGAGATATGGGTTACGTTGGAGGCCCATGAGAGGAAATTTTTTATTAAAATTAGCATCCCCTAGGTTACTCTGGTATAATTTACCATTAATGGGGATGTTTTCTTTTCATTGTGTGTATATTGAAATCATATTCATTTTTTATCATTATGAATAATTTTCTACTATTTAGAATCAATGAACTGATTGAGAAAATGATAGAGGAAATGTTGTTCTCGAAGATTGTACATGGGTCAGACTACCACCATTTTTGGTACGTGAAGATGATATAAATAGTTGAAATTTTTATATCTTTAATGAAATTTAGAGTATCAAGTGATTATTTTAGGTATAATGTTCGTCCAAGTGGTGTTTATTGGGCTCATGAACTGGATCATACATCCTTTCCTTTATCATTTTGTAGTGTTATTTATCAATGACATTATCATTTACTCGACATTAGATAATGGCCATGTAGAGTGTTTAAGGATGGTCCTATACCTGCTTCTAGTGCATCATAATTATGGGAAATATTTAATGTTTAAAATCTTGATAATAAAAGGGCACATTCAAGGATATGTTTTCTCATATGTGGGAGTAGTTTTATATGTACTAAAGATCTAGTCAGTACAACATTATATGTTTTATAAGAGCATGGTCGAGGTGTGAAATTTACTTTGGTAAGTTGCATATTACCTGAGATTAATAGAATATTTCTATAGGTTTGAAACTCCCTTGACAACATTAAACTAAAAATGTTATCCTTTTTTCTGATCATAATATTTTTTGAAGACCTTTGAGGATTTTTTATGGAGGTTGATAAACTCTCTGTTCTTAGGGTCCATTGAAGAGGGAATTGAGTATATGGTGTTCTGTGATGATTCATTATATAGGATCATCTGTGTTGTCGAGGTTTCAAGAGGTGATAACCAATAAGCCTAGAAAATTGAATGACCCATCTCATATAGAAATTTTTGACCCATGAATTGTAGATAAAAATAGTATTATTCACCCAAAATACATAGAGACACTACCGTCCTAGATAATGGTTTGTTTTTTATTCTAACCCTAGGAGTGTCCATTAAATATTCACCATAAGAGTCCTCATCCTGATATGGATGATATGTGTGGAGTTCTTATAAGAACATGACTTCAATATAGCCTATAATCTTGGAAAAGGTACTATGGTGGATGATTTACTTATTAGAATGTCTCATTACAAGTTCTTAGGAGAGGTGTCTATGTAGTTTTCCTTATTATAGTGTTCCTTAGTAGATTGTGTAGGGAAAACATACTTCTAGTTGATGGTTGAAATCATTATGATTATATAACCCATGAGGGAACCACAATATTGGGATATTTATTACGAGTTCCTTCATTCAAAGATATTCACCAGACATCTTCCAGATGGTTTCTCTGCTGGTGGGGAGAATATCATCCTCTATCAAGAGGGGATAGTTGTGCCAATAATTCTTTGAGAGGATTTTCTAAAATTTTCATAAATATATTTTAGCGGTGTATATAGGAGTGGAGGATATTATTTTTGATCTTATATGGTAGTTTTTTTGGCCAATTATGAATAAAATAATAAATGAGTTCAACTCCTAATGCTTCACCTATTAGCAGGTGAACGCCAAGAACTTGGTTCTAGCAAGGTTGGCCTAACCCCTTAATTTATTATAATGGATGTGGGATAGTATATCCATGGATTATATAATAGGATCTCCATATGTTGATAGAGTTGAAGAATCCATCTTTGTGATAATATATCGACTCCCTACGTCATCCCACATCTCCACTATTTGAGATCCTAGTTCATTGGAATGCCTGGGATGCTTGTATATGCATGAAATTGTTCATATGTTTGGTTTTCCCCTATTTATTTTCTTAACTATAACTCTCCCATAACATTTTATATTTGGGAGGTTTTCATGAGTCTATAGGGACCCATTTACAAATGAGCATGACATTCCACTCATGGATAGATGACCCAAAGGAACATACCAATATAGTCTAGATGGACATGATACATGCTTGGACGTTGGATTATATAAGGTTATGAGAGGATAATAAAACTCTATTAGAGTTTATTTATAGTAATATATATCACTGTACTATTGTTATAATGCGTTTCAAGGCCCTTTCTGGGATATCATGTGCATTACCACTGTAAGAATTAATGATTGGAGAATCAAGAGTTATGGGGACAGAGATGATGTCACCAATGTACAAGAAAGTTCATATCATCAACCAAAAGATGAGGAAATATTAGATATGTAATAAGTCATACCTAATATGAGGAAAAATTATTTGGAGTAAAACTAGGGATACCACATTTTCTTGAATTTCTCACATCAAACTAGTTTACAGAGATTCAGTTATGGTGGAAAGTCATATATAAAGTTAATTAGTTCTTTTGATACATTGTGAATGGTTAGCAAGGTAGCATATGGCAAGACATTACCTCAATAGATATAATGATTCAAATATGTCATACATGTGTTATATTTTAGGACCTATGTTCATGAACAATTGATTATTATTAACTCTAGAAATATGGACATCGATGATGGAGTCACCATTTTCGAGTAACCAGTAGTAATAATGTATTTGAAAGAGATGGTGCTTAATGGGTAAGTGATTCCACATTTGTATATTCATTGCTAGTATGAGAATCCCCACTATAGCACATGGGATTTGGAGAACCATATTTATTATTAATATCGTATATTTTTGGATAAAATACTTTTTCCTAAGATAAAAATAATTGAAGGATGGGAGAATATAATACTTTTTATTTTTTAAATTAAACCCTTGAAATATTTTGAATAATATTTATAAAAATAGTAATGTTTCTCATGCAGAGTTTCAATCTTCATGTAGCCCTGATGGTGATTTATTAAAAATATTAACTCAAAAACATGTATAATTTTAGATGTAATGTATTTTCTCCTAAACGATGACTCAGATATAGAAATGGGAACCACCATTGAATATGGATCAGGGGTTTTACCCTAGGTGTAGAAAAATGTTCAGTCACATCATACTAATATATTCTGCATTGAAAATAGTTAATATTCAATAAAATATATAAATAATTTTTATAATTAATCAATTTGTCTAATTAAATATCCAATCCTTGGTATTATCTATTTAATCCTTCTTATTGTGCGACTCCATTTTTATCCACATAAAATTTTCATATCCATTGAGATAGATACCTACTATGATGGGATTTTGGGGATAATTATAACAAAAATTGAGACTTCTAGATTGATAATGAATTTGATCATAATCACCAATGACATCATCGAAAACATGTTATTTAGTAATGATTGATCCCTCATTGAGGTTTGTATTTTATTTTGTGGATTTATCTCTATTTTATTATCTTTTTAATTACATATTAATCCTTCTAAGAATTTAATTCTGAACTAACCTTTATAAAGGTCCATTGATTTATATTTTCTATTTGGACTATAGACATGATGTATATCATTCATGGAACAATTATTAAACCCAGTTATTCTCAATTTTATATCCATTAATCAAAGAAAAATTTCATTCAACCATAAAAAAATTATATATTTTGTGTTTTATGGATTTCCTACTCCATCCTACAGGGTTTTCATTTATATTCAATTCTTGCATAGTGATTTTACAAAAATTTATATGGTTCGATTTATGAAAAAAATAGATATATGTGATGTATTGGGGATATTATTGGTAAAAACATATATAATGGTTTGTAAAAAATCACCAGATATAGGATATTACAATATAGATGCACAATAATATATATTAATGATGTGGTGTGATCATGAAATGATGGAGAATATGCAGATTTATTTTTCAAATTATGGCAGGTCATAATATTATTTATGGAATGTAATTGATGGGGATTAATGAATTTTGAAGGTATATTGGAGAATATCCCAGTGAAGGTTTCACATCATGGAAATCATTGTGAGAAATCTATCATTCTAAAAATTACATAGTAAAAAAATTAGTTTTGAAGAAAAGACATAATATGTCTTGTTAATGTGGTGCAGGTGTTTTATTTAGTGAAATATAACACATGTACACATGGATAGACCTACACTCTATGTGACCCAAGATGACCTAGTCAGTGTATATAAGATGCACATTCCTAAGGATGTATGAGTAGTCTACAAATCATAAATTCCATGACTACATCTCGTGTATGACGTGGGTGAATACAAAATTATAAATAAGGCACCAAAAGAGTTACAAATATGAACCTACATACTATGTGACATGTTCCAAATTCCTTTTAGTCACACATTTTCATGACATGTGGGGTGATGGTATATTAGAAGATGACTACTTAGGGGCCACACATAGTACACCCCATGAAGGATGCAATGTAATATTGTTTGGCCTAGGTTGGGGATTTTGTACATTCCCCTTTGAGTGGAATTCCACATGGTATAGGACATTGTATTTATATGTAACAATAAAAATTAATATCATGGTGAAGTGAGTATGAATGGCCAAAATAGTATTTCAAATATTATTATTGGATTTTTAGAAAATATCTATGAGTGCAGACCTACCCATCTAGGGAAATTGTGTTATTGAGAAGTATCCTCTTGCCATAATTAGGTTGGGTTAGTAATCCAACCCTCTATATTTTGGTGAATAATAAATTACCACTATAGGAAATAGGGTCTATATTCCCCATTCTATTATATGGAACTAGATACTCTTTCTATAATATTGGTACTCCCTTTTCAAGTGATCTTTTAAGAGGTGTGAAATCCTCTATAAGGGTCGGTATCCCCATAGCAACAATAGGGGTGTGAGATCCTTTAGTATAGGTATGAAGAGTTTTCATGGTTTATGTTTTTTATGATATTTATATCCAAAATGATGTTCTGGATCATTTGAAGATATGGTAGTAGGAATTTTTTACAAGAGGCTGGTTAATGAGAATGTATTTCTTATTTTTGTTTAGATATAACTCCTTTATGGTTTTGGGACTGTATTTCACCATTATAAATTTATTAATAACTATTATACATTTTTTGGGTTGATGGTGGTTGTTTGTGAATCCTTTATTATAGGTTTTTACATTTCCATGTTAATTTGGTGTGCATGGAGATATGTTTACATGTGTAATGGTGCATTATGATATGACCAACCATATGTCTGATATGACAACTCAATGTTAGTCATTAAACATTTCCCCATTGAAGGAGGGATTGGGGTTAAGAAATTATCTTAACGGTTTCTGAGGGAACATTAGAGGTTTGGGTTATGTTTTATACATATCATCCCTTAACGATTATAAAAATATTGTCTCTTGGGTGATCTACATTAATCCTTAGAACCATTAACAAAATATCCTCAACTTGGGGATCTACATCCCAGCCCAAAACCATTACCAAAATATCATTGTCGGCATGTTCTAGATGCAATATCAAAGGCTCTACCATAGTATCATCGTATGAGGGATCCATATCCCTCTCCAATACCTTTACCAAAATATCCCCAAATGGAAGATCACCAATGCACCCAAGAATCATTACCAAAATATCATTATGTAAGGGATATACATCACACCCCATAACTTTCACCGAAATATAATCACCCAAAGGATACACATACCACCCTTTAAACTTTACTAAAATAAAATTTTCTTACCAAAACATTTTTTTCATAAGTGTGACTCTTACATCTGTGGTTTTTACAAATACCCTCCTTCATTATCTCTATTCAATCCTATATTAATCACATGATTCAAACACATTAAACATGATTCATAATATATGATCTGATTTCCAGATCAAAATTATACATAGTTTATTTCTCAAATTGCCTTTAATATGTATCATTTCACTAGTTTAATAGATTCCTCACTTGGAATTCAATGAAATAGGGTTTACATTTACTGATGGTGTTGACATGGTTTGAATAGTATGATATATAAATGAAACATAATCATAAACCATTTAATTAATTTTTTTAATAACACTTCTTCAAATCCTTGCATCATGCACACTATAAAAATTATGGTTATACTTCGGGATAAAATATGGACCACCTATCTCATTAAATATTATTTTCATCAAGCTATTCTTATCCAGTATAACTTATAATCATCAATGGTGAACCACTGATCACACAACCTCAGGAGGCCAACAATTGACCAAATACCCAGTTTAATAAATTTTAAAAACCTTATAATTAATATAAATATTAATCCAATATTATTTAAATAATTCATAATTAGGGAATAATTATCAAGTCACTCACTGGATATCTTTCATGGATAATCCTTGAGAAATTGGGTGTGCACCACACCAGTATATAGTCATACCATTAACAAATAAAAGAAAAAGTTTCCTATAATAACCTATACATTTATTTGAACCAAACTGATGTAAAATGATAATAAACATAAGAAACATATTACCTTAATAAAATAATATTAAGCTTAGTATGATCATCATTTCAGGATCCCCTTTATCCAAGCAAAATTGAAAACCACTCTATATGTTTATGATTCTATAGTCCATTTTGGAATCATTAGAAAACCATAAATTATAGACACTAAAATAAGTGTGTATAATGGGAGGATATTAACTTGTGAATTATAAGAGATTAATACCTTATATGATGTGGAAAACCAACTTTATTATATATTAGGTGAGGAGGATAAAAATGTGGTAGTGGATTAAAAGTGGAACTCACCCAATCCTAATTCACATGTATCCAAAATAAATTATCTTGGTGGTGTTCTCTGATTTATAATTCCAAAATATTATACTTCTAATTTATACATAATATAATAAATTATTTAAAATTTTATAAAAATATAAAATATTTTCCTAAATATTAATTTTTTCTAACCTATAAAACCCATACATATGGACACTGGAGACTCTTATGACCCCCCCCCCCCCTTGAGGAATAGAAGATATAACCCCTAAAAATATTTTAAAAATTTTCATTAATTTTGGAATCATTATATATCAAGGGAAAAACCCTTGCATTCTAACCTTTTCCTCAAGAGATAGCCATACATATTGGGGAGACTATTATTACATATCACCATTTTAAATTTACAATCCTTTACATATAAAATGAATATTACATACTATAGAATGATTATTATGTATAATACAATACAATAAAAATTATAATACACATCATAGAGATTAAATTTTAATATCATAATGGTTATTATTACATTTTCTATTTTCCAAGTATTTACTCTTACATACACACGGTGACCCTAGAGTCATATTTTCGTATAAATTTGGTTATTTTCACATTCTAAATTTTTTTTTTGTATAAATTGTTTAGGTTTTTGTATCACAAAGATTCCAACAATATACATTCCTTTAAAAGAGGAGGAATTTAACTTATGGGTACCCATATGTAAGGGTAACTTTCCCACACAGTGTTTCAAGTACTTATCCATTTTTTGGCAACCTTTCATTGGGTAATTCTTATGAATGAGACTTATAATTTTTTCCAAATACATGGGCCTCTACACATTAGGAACCTTGTGAAAATAAGTGAATCATAAAAATTATATTCATTAAAATATCCAGAAAACTATTAGAACATAAAATACAAATATTATTCTTAGGTAACCAACTCTTTTTGTAATTTATCTAGAACACCACAAATCACTCCAAAACACGCCAAATACATTTAAAAATTTATTAAAACCTTACAATCCCACTTAACATAATTCGGAAATAATTTGGAATATAAAATTTATATAACACTATACCAATACATTAATGATCATACATCTCCGATTTTTATAAATAATAATTCATTTTTATTTCTATCATGGAATCAAAAATTTTAGAACCCACATTATAGAATAGGTACCTTGACCCAGATCCAATACTCATTGAACATATATAACACCTCCCATGCCTTTAGACACAAAAAACTCTTCCAATGGGGTTCATAACTGTTTGATTCTTTATCCAAACCCCAATTTTCCCATCAGCCCTTACACATTGACAATAAAATAATAGTTCCACTAATTTTAATAATCCATAAAAATGGGGCCATTACAACCAACCCACCTTTACACTTCTCATCGTCAACAAGGGTCCTTGTACATCCTTTGTAATCTAGTTATACTACTCAAGACCTTATAATCCCTTGTATTGTGACACTAATTGTTACCATTGACTCCATTAAAAGGATCCACTTCAAGAGGCATTCATAAATTCTATATTTATGGAAATAATACCCCAATAATTTGACCCTTGTATTATAAATTAGTCTCTCTCAGCTAATATAATATACATGAAACAACACACTACACTCATAACAATATATAATCTGCTTATGAGACAATATCCATAACATAAGGACCCATTTTGGTGAATATTATTTGTTCCAAATATTAAAATTGAAATTCAACACACTTAATCACTCCATTTTCCTATTATCCTTTCAAACATTCCAAATTGCACAACTCAACCAACATATTTTATAAAGTGGTTGTTACTTGAAAATTTCACTCTCCTTTTCATATTCTCATAAAACAATACCCATATGTTGAAATAATCTTTTAATCATACGTTACTCTATCACATGAATCCACATACCATCATACAACCAAAAACACCTCAGCATAAGTTCTGTTAATACCTTACTCTAATAATTCACAAAAACACATCTTGAAATAAGAACCACATGTTTAGATCATCAATGGATTTTTCCCATCCTAGAATATTCCTTATGAACAATAAATATTCATGAACCTACCCAATAACCTAAATTAAATAAGATATAATATTATTAATCCCCAATAATTATCCTAATAACATTCCATATCTGATGCACCACTCTAGAAAAAATTGAAATATCGACACCCCTACCATTGCTCTCCAATTTTATAAAATTGAAACGATGCAAAGTTTTCAATAGAAATTCACTTCTTATGATTATGTAATATAGTCCCATGAAATCAAAACATAATGAACTAATAGGTGCTATGTGTCCTTTAAACAAAAGTTTGCCACTTCTGTGATTTGAATTTCAAAAATTTGACATACATGGTTGTGATCAAAAGGTTATTTGGAGTCTAATATCACAAAGATAATTTTTGGTGAATAGTAACATACCATTATGAATAGTAGTGTTACCCTTATGAATAGTAACATACCCAAATTAATAGTAACCTATGATAGTATATAAATAATATTTAGGTTGAAGTATGATATACCTATATATTGGAATAAGAAAATAAATGTTTTAAAACTCTTATTTTTCATTTGAATTGTATTGTAACTAAAAATTAAATTAATAATTTTTTGAAAATTTTTATTGAAATATGAATTTCATTTTTGGATTCTACCTGTCAAAAATTTGTCATGGAATTTTTTTTTGTATTTTTATAAAATACATAATTTTTTTGTGAATAGTAACATACATTAATTTATCGTATAAATACATTATAATTTAAATACACTATTCATGGCATCCTCATTGATGTAATAACCCAAATATCAAACTCACATACACATATTACTATTTTTGGTCATAGAATCATCACTATTGATGGTCTTGAGAGAAAATAATAAACTAGTCAACTAAATATTATGAAAACCCTCCTCTCCTCCATACATACTATAGCCTTTGGTTTCCTCAAAAGAAAAAAACCTTTCCCCATAAGAGGCTCTCAAAGGAGATAAACTCAAGAGGTAAATTACTCTTTCTAATTCTTTTATTCCCTTTAATGTTATTTTCTTACGATTTTATTTCATCACCTCCCTTTACCCAAATGGTATGATAACTCCCGTAACATACATGTAATGGGATACTGTTATGCTAATGTGTAATTCATTATAATCACTCAATTCCCATTCTTTTATACGAATGAATTGAAATAACCATATGAGATGTGATAATTTATCACATTCAAGGACAAAGGTTTATCAATTTATATTAAAATATTATAATCTAGTCATGGCCACATTTTTATGGTTGAACTAGACTATTAAATATTTATTTAATATTATATGTTGTTTTGGAATCCTTTTACACAATGGATGTAAAATAATAAATCAAATCAAATTAATTATTAAAAAATCACCAAATTAATTCCAGTATTTATCATTAATGTTTTATGTAACGATTAAATGTCACTCCAAGAATCTAATATAAATTTTCAAACATGTATCCTAATGTATGATCAATAATAAAATTTGACCTCAATTTTGGACAACCACCTTCATCATACACATTTATCCGAACATGAATACAAGTGGACCAATCATTGAAACCATGTAACAAACCGAACTGAACAATGAAATTGAACTTCATAACCAATTAAAATGGTTATAATTGAACATAAAATGATTAATATAAATATTCTACTTAAATAATAGTTTCTTGAATTAAAAATTAATGAACCAAATATGACTGTTTATATCATTGATTTCATGTGGAGAATACCATAGATATTAATGTAAGTGAACCTATCTATTACACATTATTTCAAGATCGTCCTTTTTGTTATTCCCTTTTATGTTTAATTCCTAGATATGGGGTATGACTATGCACCTACCCCATACTATCCTCGTGATTTTCAAATGACGAGAAACCCATTTATCTCACATTAATATATCTTATATAGACATGATACCAGGTCGATATTCCATGAGGGACTCAACCCAAACCTCCTTTATTCGTTCAGATTTATTTATCTTACATTTTACCAAAATGAGGTTATCTATAATTCTTATTTTAAAATTATAAATTCTATGTGAATTTTCCAAAAAAAATTAACTGTTCCATTCATCATTCTATTTCAGTGATATACATGTTTTTATGTGATTCCCTCCTCAATACTTCTTGATAAGAAAACTTATTTTGATGGAGCTTCCTGAATTCTTACCCAATTTCAAGTGCACTTTATCTTTTCTTTTAAATACAAACTGACTTTATAAAATAAGTCTTTCAATTGTGAATATATTCTTATATCACTTATAGATTTGTATAATGTATCTTTACCTTTTATATTTTAAAGGCTCTATAGTATTAACATTAAAACTGTTCAAAAATGTATTTATTCCAATAACTCTTGAATATTATTAATACATTTTGTCACTTCCACATTAAATCACTTACCATGATACATATATTTTTTTTCCTTATTAATTTATATATATACTTTAGTTCCCTTCTTTCATGGATTCTTTTTGGTTACGTCCATTTTTTATGCTTTATGAAATGATTGTGGTACCTAATTCATTCCATGGGTAACCCTAATGTTTATGTAAGATTGATTACGAATGATTCTTTATGCAAAAAAAAATATTCATCAAAATTAAAGATGGGAGAACCTAGATAGATCTCCAATGAATTGGTTAATGTTAAGTCTAATGAGATGTTATGTGCGAAAGGCATGGTTGTTATCCTTGTATTGTGCTACTCTGTGAAACGATCATTGTGGTTAGCCTTGACACATACTGATGTCAAGTTTTATGTTGATACAACATTTCTATTACTCTATGATTATATGATTCTATATTTATATGTTAGGGTTTCATATTTTAAATTACTTTTTATATCATCATTCCATGCCTTATATTCCTTTTTCTAAAGCTTTGTTCTTATGGTTAGTCTCTTAATGGGATTTTTGCTCATTCATTTGTTCTAATTATCCTTAGGTTATCCTATGAAGATGTATCATCACAATGGAAGTTAGGTGATCTTTATAAGGACTAAATTAATAAATTTTATATTTATTTCCATGTTTTTAGTTTTATGGACCTATTCTTCCAAGACAATAGATTTTAAGATCGTTGGCTTGTACTAGGATGTATAATTATTCGTAAAATCATGTATTGTTCTGTGAAAAGCCTTGGGTTGCTAAAAAAATCCACTACCCTATACTCGATCTCGAAGGATATATCCCATGTTCCATTACATTATAATTTACTATGAAACTATCACATTTCATCTTTATATAGGCTTGTCATAGTATGAATAGTAAAGTATGATGACACAACTACTAAATTTTTTATAATTAATGAACATAGTTCATTAATTATTTTTTATGTCCTGAAACTCATCCCTTCAGCATTTACAAGACCCATTGATCATATCAACTCATTACAAGTATGAAAAAATTACTACCATGTATCACATGAGTTGATATTCTCATATTAGGGAGAACTGTAATAAAAAATTACTAATTCGACAATGATACAATAGACATCATATATCCTTTACCAGTCAAATCTAAATGATATAGTTTTTTGGCCAATCACACAGAATTTATCCACATAGTGTCCCCCCACTCTATCTAACACATTCCATAAAATAAAGCTCTAGTACTCTAGATAACATTCCTCAATCAGGACAATATTATTGACACATTTCATAAAATCTTTAAATGATTATATAATAACATCGTATTCGATAGCATATGAGACACACAACACCGTTATTAGCCAATAAAAAAATAGATTTCTATAAATTTAATCTAATCGATAGCTTACAGAACATGCAACCAGATGTCTAAAAGAACCATAATATAACCTAGATAATAAATTGGTATTTAAGAATAGTAATTACTAAATTACTAAATTTAATGGTATCTAATTATTATAAAAAATATATATATCATTTAAATGAAAATGAAATGTTTTCTTGAAAAATGTATGTTTCTATAAAAGATAGTTTAGTCGCACTCTGTGAAAATAATTTAAAATTAATTTTTACTACTTTTAGAAAAAATATTATTACAAATAAACATAATTTTTTTGGAAATATTACATTAAAATTATATATGTGTTATTTTTTGGTATTTTTCTGCCATATTTCATTTTCCAATGAATAGTAAATACTACTGATTTATAATTGAAATTTTTTGATTAGTTTAATATATTTATAAATTAAAAATATATTTTTAATTTAATTTAAATAATAATTAGCTCAATTCTATATCAATAAATAAAATTTATTTCTTTTGAGAATTTTTCAAGACTAATATTAATAAAAAAATTATAATCTTTTGAAAAAAATTTCTTTGAAACACCGATTTCATGTCATGTTTGAAATATTAAATTTAAATTAAATTAGGTAAATTTTTTGAATGTAATTTTAAAAAATATAATATATATTTTTAATAATAGTAATTTATATTAACTAATAATTTCAACTTATTTCTTGATGAACATGAATAGTTAAAAATTTAAATAGAATTACTAGAGTTAATGTAAAAACTCATTTACTGGGGGTCAAATATATATATGGGATAAAATATTATATTTTTTATATAATATATATTTTATCAATATTTAGACCCTATAATTTATAAGATTAAATAAATTACCATTTTTTACTATTTTATCCAATGGATAATGTGGGAACACCGTTTTTGATCAAATATTACAAGTGTCCCACGAACCTCACTTATAAAGGACACCCCTATCCTCTATTTTTACCTCCATAAAATACTTTTACTTCAGCCCATAAATTCCCAGGTAACATCACAAATTCCATCATATTATCATATAATAACTATTTTAGTCAGAAATATATCATAGGAGTGATTTTGGTGAAAACCTAAGATGGTTACCTGAATAAGAGGTAACGCTCTTTAATGGGTGTTTTTATTTAATTTCTTCCACCATATTATTATGTCATTATTATAACAAGATGATATGATAACATGAATAATATAAATATTATTTTATTATTTTATTTTATGCGAATTATCTCTAACCATCTTCATATTCATCTAGTTGGTAATGAAAGCATCATTCATGAGTACAAAAGACTACTCCCTTATGAACCAATGCAATTGGTGTTTTCCATTACCACATCTCATGGTTGGGTTTGAAGATTGATATAATGTTTATATATGATATTTATAAAATAATTATACCATTAGAGTCATATTAAAAAACATAATGTTTTATGTTTTAATTCATATGGGTTATGATAATGTCACAAGTGTTTATGAAAGACTACCGCCATGTGGAGCGATGTGATATATTTTTCACTAACACTTTACATAGAAATAAATGATTATTATTCTAATTAATATATTGGATATAAATTAATTTATTATCATATAAATTATATATTTATCATTATGATAATATAATACATATTATTTTCTCTCTTACCATTTCACTAACATAAATATGACAACATCGTTTGAATACAGGTGGGCTACCACTATCACGAAGCAATACAACTCTCTTTTCAGCGACACACTACAAATATTATGTAAACAAGTTTATTTAATGAAATAATATGGTATTTGTTTTATTTTATTATCACTATTTCAATATAAAATATTACATACCTATTTTCCATAATGATCATAGAATAATGGAAACGTTACTCTTATAGACATATGACGTATCATCTCAATGACCGTGACATACTTCATATCTGAAAAAATTTATTTTATTATTAGTATTAAAATAATAATAAAAATATATATATTTTAATTTTTTAAGGATTTTGTTTCAGTATATTATGTAACTATATAATTAAAAAATTAATCATAACTTCAATAACAAATATGAATGAGAATATAAGGTAATTGATACCCAAAAAAATGAAAACAATGAATGATTCTTAATGTATTGAAGATAAGAAGTTGTAAAAGAATAATATATGATATTATAAAAAATAATATGGATTTGTTATTAGTTAATAACATGTTTAAAGCCACTAAAATTGTGGTTAATTATTGTTCAACCCTAAGGAATTGTGAGGTAGGGGACTTTGTCTTAATTTCCATTCATTGAAGAATATTTTATTTTTAAGAATCTATGGTATATTTTATGGTGCATATAATTTATTTTTTAAATATAATATCATGAATCAATAATAATTAAGTGTAAATTGAACATGAATTTTAATTATTTCATCTAACGGTATTTCAAATAAAATTTATCAAGTAGAAGAGAATTTCTATACACAACGTTTTCCTAGGGTTAAATTAATTCTTTTTCATAATTGATATTATAAAATTATGTGTGTAATGATTTTCTATAAACATATTTTGTAAGTACATTTTTTAGTTGGATTTATCGTTGATAAAAAATCATTTCATTGGTTAATATTATCCTTAAAATTATGATCATTCTAATGGTTTATTTCATAATCTCAATCCAATTAAGATTTTTTGTTCTTGAATTTAATTTAAAGGAGATCATTTGATCCATTTCAAATAAATCCATTTTATTTTTTATCCTATTATTAGTGAAAAATATTAAAATTTGACTGATTTTAATCTATTTTAACTTAATATAATTTTGAATTTTTTAGAAAATCTAGATTCATTTTTAACTTCGATAGGAAATCCATTTTCATCCAGATCTATGTCTTATAGAAATGTTTTCAAAAATGTTTTTAATGTTTCTAATTTTTTTTATTAAATAAGACTATAAATATAATTTATTATTAAAAAATGTTTATAATCAAATCATCATATCATTTTTAAAATAGGGCCTTTTGGTATTTTACTAAAAATGTTAATGGATTATTTATTTAAACATAATCTACTTGTATGAAATTTCCATCATTATTAAAAAATAGATGTTTTAAGGATTAAATTATAAGTCTAAATGGTTATACTAAAATAATATTATTTTAAATTTTTTTCATCATTTTGTTTAAAAAATTTATTTTTAAAATGAAAAGGATATTTTACTCATGATTTTTTAATGATCTGTTTGTTTTATTTCTTTTCATCAACTAAAACAACGCTTTATTATGAATCCAATTGTTATATATTGGATTTATAATATCCTTATAGCTTATTTTGATTAATTTTGATAATTTTTATAAAGTAATGTAATAAAATTCATATCCTTGATTAATTTGTATAGTCATTAACATTACCTTGAAATATTCATTTTCAATTGATCATTAGACAATAAATTTTCCCCAATTATCTAAATTATTTATCATGGATATGATTATTTTTGATACCATAACCCATTTTCACAAAGGGTGTTAACATTAATTTTTTTGACTAATTAGAAAAGCATTTATATATACATATCCCTTAATCAATACAGATATTTTTTGATAATGAATATTGAAAAATGAATTCAATCGATTATTCGATACATGAGGAATAATTTGGACATGTAGTTATATGTGGGACATAGTTATAAATTTCCCATTGATACATTAGTAGGTCTTAATAGGAAAATCAGTACGATAATGCTAACAAGGTTTGTACATGTCGTTTCAAACCCTCTTTTGAATGGTCTTAATAATAGTGGTATCATGTGTCTTAGAAATGGCATATAATAATTTATAATTCCACTCTTTAAGAGTTCTACTATCATTACCTAAGATATTTTCACAATAATTTTATCTCTATATTCATTTACTTATATGTTTTATAATTAAAAGTCATATCTTTTAACATAATTGTCTTTAGACATTGATTAAGCCTTTTCTTTTCCTGATAACCAACTTATTGATTTAATGGAGTGAGTGTGTTGTCATTTACCTTTACATATTGATTTTTATTATTTAATTCACGGTAGATTTCACTATACTAAACTATTTAGTGCTTTGATATGTGATTCATTGTTTTTTATTCCAATTTAATAATGTAGAAATTATATTTAGGGAATTGGGGTGTGGGTCAATAAAGTTCATATTAGAAAAAATTTAGAATAAATCTTGGGAACTATATTTTGGACTACAATGAATGTGGAACATAATCATATGATATTCTCTGAAAATTTGTATAAAATAAGATCATAATATTTTGAAAATGAGGATTACATTGGTTTTTATAAAGAAAAAAACCCCTAACTAGATACTACATGTGGAAATGGGTATGACAGAAATGTACCTAGGGGTAATAAATTAGGAAAGGGTGCATTAGACTTGACCCAATCATAACTTGGTTCAAAAAAATAGCCCTTACTGCACTCCAGGTTTGACAATTAGGGGAGATATTCGTAGTGTAATTCATATATTGTTTTCTTACCATTATGAATGATTTGTATAGATAATAACAACAAAAGAAATAGGTTAAACATAATGTGTCTTATATTAAACATAATGTGTCTCAATTAAATGGTGAAATATTTTATGTCTTAAAAATAAGGGAATACAGTAATGATTTTCTGTGAAAAAAGGAAGAGTACAATAGATGGAAATAAATCCCATCCTAGGGTTCCATTATAGTTTGTTGACTTAGATGTGTGGACCAGGGAAATTATCTAAGTCAATTATATCATCTCAAGGCTATACCCTTGACCAAGGAAGGACTAATATAGAAATAAAATGAAAAAATAATTTTTGTATTGTGATTCAAGAAATAAATTGTAGATGAATTTTACCCTTGGTATTTTGGTTAGAAGAATTATGTAACAATTAAGGTTCAAATTTTAGAAGCATCTATATATTTAATTATTTAAGAGTTTTGGATACAATCATGGACAATCGAGTATAAATTTATTCATATGTTCAATGTATTAAACATCCCCTTTTAGGTTGATTTTCAGGGTGGTCTATTGAGATTAATGATATTTTTTGATGAAATTAAGGTAATTTAGATGTTATAGTGGAAACATAATTTGTGGAATAATGAGTTTAAATTTTATAGACATATTTTTTGAGGTATTTTTAATATTTTGGGAGAGTATGTTTCACTAATTAAATCATAATAATAGTCAAATAAGATTATTAGAATTTTTGGAAATAATAATTTTTATAATTAAACATTGTAAAAAGCTAATTTACAGATTAATTGTATTTATAAAATGTAAATTTTATTTTTTAGGAACACTATTTGAATTATATTAATATAGTTTTGGAAAAAGGAAAAATTGTTTCACCTAGAGATTGAAATAGATCTAAAAACTATATCTAATATAAGACAAGTGGTTAATGACTACCACTATCATACATGGTGTCCTAGTTAATATGTTATTATTCTTATTTAAACATTTTGATAAATGAATATTAATGGTGAACAAGTGGATTTACTATTGGAATTTTATGACTAATTTATTATATTTTATAATTTAGGCTAACTATATTGGTTTTTGAAAATAGTTAGAGAAAAATTGAAATACTTGTCACAATTTTAGGAATCTTACAATATGTTAAATGTGAATTTTAGTGCCTTATGTATAAAAAAAATTAAATTTGGGATATTCATTTCATGGAGTATGTAATGAACTATAAAAGTATTAAATCTCAACCAAAGGATGAATTTTTATGAAATAAAAATGTATTGGTAGGTATATTTAAAAAAATTGTTAAATAATAAAATATTTACTCAAATGAGGGAAAAATATAATGAAGCAAAAATTTTATCCTTGTACCTTCATTTCAAATGAATCATATGGTCTTTTAAAACATCATAAATTTAGGGTTTGTAGGTCCATAACTTTCCATTAATCAATCACTTCCTAGTGGTCAATGACCTATGTCATTATATATAATTATATTCTATTTTCTTATTTGACCATTTCTGAACATTCATCTAATTTTCTATGACATAGAAACTAAGATATGTCACAATTTTACTTTACTTTATATATTATTAAGAGGATATTTTATCATTTATTTTTTATGATATGAGTTTTCTATAATGTAATTTTAAAATAACAAACAAATGATGTCCAAGATAATGTTTAAATGGTAAATTCCTAATTTCAATAATATGTGGAAAAAGTAAACCCCCAAAATTATAAAATATGAAAATTATATTTTATAACATATGCCACAAACGACACCAATTTTAAACAACACATTAAATGTATTTAATAAAAAATTAATCTATTAAATACCATACGAAACACATGATGACAAGTATATATATACATTAATTTAAAAATTCATTTAATTGGAATTTATGAATAGTAATATTATTTTTGAAAATTATGGATATCTATTAATTTAAAATAACATAAGAATCGATTAAATGAAATAGAAATATTGTCTAAAAATATTATTATTTTTAAATTATTGTTTAGTTTAACTTTGTGAAAATAATTTAAAATTTAGTTTAAACAAATTTAGTAACATTATTTTAGAAAATAAAATTCAATTTTTAAATTAATATAACAAAATATTTTTAGGGTGATGTTTTGGTATTTTTCTGAAATATATCATTTTTTGATGAATAATAAAAATAATCAATTTTAATTGAAAACCACATTTAAAATTAAAATATTTTTAAAGGTAAATAATACATTAATATTTTTTAATATAAAATTAGATTAGTTTTAAATATATTTATATGATTTGGGTAATTGGAATGATTTTCATATTTATGTATTATATAAAAAAATTGTATAATTTTAAACATTCTCTATTTGAAAACCATCTTTCACATCATATGTTCATGAATAATTTTAAATTAATATTTTCCAATAATGTGTATTGATTTTGAAAAATAAAATACATATATTTTCAAATAAAATTACTTATATTATATAATATATTCAACATAATTTTTAACCCAAATGAAAACTGAAAATTGTAAAAAATAATTTTCTACATTTAAAGCAGTAATGGATTTACCAGGTTCTAAAAATATATATAATGGTAAAATGTCCTAAATACATGTAAAAAATTAATTTTAGGATAATATATTTAACATAACATGACTGATTCTCGATAATACATTATTTTTTACACTTTTGGAATGTGAGAAACATTGGGGAACCATTTTATTTACATAATTTAAAAAGTCACACTCATCACACTTATAAATAACAACCCTCTCCTATCCTCTTTACAACAAAAAAACATTTGTTTTTGAAAAAAACTACTGAAAAAACTTCCATAATTCAATTATATCATCCTATAATTATTATTTTGGAAACAAAATTCATGACCCATCCAAGAGGGTTTCGTGATGTTACTACCCCAAGTTATCCTTTGTTAGGCTATGGGCAAGCATCAAACTCCGAGTAGTTATATCCCACAAATGGGATAGATTTCCCAAAGTACCTAGACACACACACACACACACATGTATCCAAGCGAAAAAATGATGAAATGTAAAAACACTATGTAAACAATTCATCCATAAACTAAGATACAAATCATAGAGTATAATAGGAAAGTAAATTGCATTAAAGTTCATCAGGTCCAGAATACAAGCCCACCAAGAAGGAAGAGTCTATAACAGAAGGACCTAAATATCATCCGTATAAAACCATACCTGAAGGGTAGGTACCGAAATAGCTGACTGAAGACATAGGATCACACCTCAAATATCATGTCTCTCTATAAGAACCACATAATCCTGCTCCACCTAGGACTCCAACAATGGGTTAATTGTCTCTACAAGGCATGACACATATAAGAAAATCCTATATACGGGTGTGTAAAACAATAATTAGTAGGAAACCATGAAACACAAAGTAAAAGACCACATTAGAAACATAACTAAGAAGATATAGTTAGCTCAACACATTTTTATGTCTAAAAAACATATAAAATTTTTGTATAGGTATACTAATACAGTATTCAAAGAATCAAGGTCTTATCCACTACAAGCTACATGGTTCCTCTTGTAGAACGATTGTTATTTGAGATATATCTCCTTGAGAAATATGATAGTAAGCATGCGGAACATTTCTACCAATAGTACCTCAAGAGAACACAAGAACCTTTACAAGTTGTGAGGATTCCAAGAGACATCTAGTCTCACTATGACATTGAGTGTCGATGACATAAGGAGTGTTAGTAATGCACAATGTATCGATAACACATATATTTTTTTATAACTCATGCAGATTCCGAACTATGAGGTCACCAAGTCACATGAAAACATCAACCACCGAAAACTTCTTGAATGACACTCATGAGGTCTAGTCACATAGAAGATAAATAATCTGATCTCAATACATATATAGGTGTCCTCTATGCCTAGGTCTCACTAGGGGGACTCTTTTCCCTAATTGAAATATCATCCTAGATAGGGGATAGGTTCTCATGTAAATATTGGTCTCACCTTATCAAAAAACCTTATCTAAGCTACCACAAAGTGAAGTGATTAATAACCAGGCCTCTTAGTGTGATACATGATCAAACCCACTGATTTAACTGCCAAAGCCAAGTTGATACTACACACATCAGAATACATGTCATCTTCTATGAAGGAAAATGCATTTGGAATCAATACCTAATATGAAAAGACTAGGGGTACACTCTCGACCTCTTATAATCCAACTAAAAATCCACTATTTCATTTAAAAATATCCTCCTTGACTCAAGGGTCCCAATGTCGGGAATGGATCCTCTAAAGGACACACAGTATAAAAGATACTGTAGTTCTTATGTGAAGATCTGGTCTTGGATTGATCTGACCAGCCGGTTCTGAACCAATCCATAAAATGACCCAACCCCATCCGACCAACCATGCATAGCCTGAACAAGTACAACTCAGCCTAAAACAGATAATTCAGTTGGGATTGGCTATTTTGGAAGTAGGGTCCATCCCACCTGGTCGATGAAGTGGCCCAACATATCTGCTCTGGCACGCTTTCCCCCAGACTGACCTCCAAGCTTCATGTGGCCTACCCCAGCAGCATTACCCAATGGTCGATGTGGTGCCCCTCACTGCTATTCTGGGTCAGTTCTACGACCTCCTACCATGGCACATTCCTATTATCATGGGTCCAATGTGGCTTGTTGCATGCCACCACTATGCCCAGCTATGTGCCACTGTCACCCATGGTCACCACTCACGGTCTCTACTACTATTTCTTCCCACATAGTTCCCACTAACTCTTGTTTTTCCCCTACTTCTAGTATTCCTGTAAGCGTCTCTGCCCTTCCACAGTCTGCATGTCCTAGCCCCCACCAATCTGCATATGCCTCCGCTAACTACTAACCTTCCAGTGGGCTTCTGCCGACTCACACCCCCCTTGGACCAGCCCCACCGATCGTGTCCTACCATCACCACCAGTTGGCCCATATGTGCCCTACATTACACCTTGTTCTTGTGAAATTTCAAGCTACCACCTCTCCCTAACCAGGCCATGATTTTGCTATGAATTTTCCATGTCGTTGATGGGTCAAACCTTCAATCTCATATCATTATTCTCGGTGTTATTGTGCAATGCTCGATCATTTGTGTAACTATTCCAAGCGTGAGGTGTGCGTGAAGAACATAATAGATTTAAGGGAGAGATAAGGAAAAATGAACACCCAAAGAATGGATCTTATCCTATTTCATGTCTGATTTGATCCATTCATGTTAGAAGGATTAACCAAGAATCAAGAACATATAATCATAAAGATATATCTCCCTTTTTAAACAAATAATAATTTATCCACCCTGTTACAATGTTCGACCCATGAGACAATATATATATTGATTGGTCCATGTTCATCATAGAGTTCATGAACATTCATAATAAATCAAATAAAAAACGCCCTACCTCAATTCGGATTGATCACTGATGAGGAATGGTTGAAGTGTCATTTCTGTGGTCAAATTTTTTCAAATACGAGGTTCGTCATTCTTGATTCACCAATCTGTCAATGCTTATTTGAGAAATATCCCTCTCTTTGACTCAGAGGATTTCCAGGGTTATGATGATAAACCTGAATTATTTTCCAAATATCATTAAAAATAAAACACCATTGCCTCTAATAAAGTATTTTTATTACAATATCTTTATACTGTTCATGTCAAAAAACTATCATTCACAGGTGGTATGTGCAGACCGATGTTAGGACTCTCCAAATGAAAACACACCGATACAAAATCAATGGAGGTGTCATATTTCTGACCAGAGTTACCTCTTATCTTGTGATTAGGATTAGAGAAATAAAATAATTTTATTTACATTTATTACCTTTTTTAGTTTTTCCACATAAGAACCATGCCGACTAGAGTTAAGTCACACCTTGGGTAAATCCACTTTTTGGAGTTCAAAAACGCCCACAAATTTCTGGTCAAGGAAACTACATAAACGTTATTTCACTTTTATAGAAAATTCACACATTCATGCTACTAAAGCACATAATTTTCTAATAATCTCTTTTGGGCACACCGAGCATTGGAATCGCTCACCATCTTAGCACCTAGTCTCTGGTTTTTCCAAATAATTTCTAAAAACAATTTTGGAAAATTTGAGTAATTAAATTGTCTCCACCTTAGGTCCTTACATACCCAAAATCTTAATCCAAGGGATACTCAAAAAAATAATGGTACTAAGAATGAATTTAATCATTCTTATTCGATGCTCTTCCTTGTAGATTCATGTGATTCCAACAAACTCACACTAGTGGAAGTAACCACTAATGAAGGATCCCCATCTGATGATCCTTGACCTCCACTGGGTCCTCAACAAAAGTTACCCTTTCTAATGACGTGTGATGAATCATGTACACATCTACTACACTGAGACACATGGAACATGTGGTGTACCCAGACCAACATCTGAGGTAGAGGCATGTTGTACACCACCTCACCATCTCTACTCATTATTTGGAAAGGTCTGATGAACATCGAAGATAGCCTCTCTTCCCAGCCAAACCTATGTATCTAGAATCGATGAGAGGCCCATAATAATACATTATTTCCCTCCTCGAACTCAAAATTCCTCTATCGCCTATGAGAATAAGGCATCTGATGGCTCTGTGGAGAATTCATCTACTCTTTTATAGCCTGCACCTTCTCTATAGTCACATGCACGAAACCCCAAATAATGCCATACCAATGGGGGGTATCTATTGTTGTCTGTAAGCTTCATCATAAGTAGTAGATCAGTCCAACATCAACAAAAACATACCATGAAAGCCCACATCATGTTCTTCAATGTCTGAAAGGGCCACTCGATCTAGAAATCCTCATCTAGATGAATCATTATGATCAAGCACAACTGAGTCCCAAATTCCTCCTACAATCTCATCTACAATGGAGTTGTGAATTGAGGATCAAAATTTGAAAAAATCATAAATGTAACTCTATAGAGTTAAAAATTCACATGTATGTTAAGGGGAATCAAGCACATTATTGAACTATATTCCTTGATAGATAGGGCATGGTCTGACATTGCGTGTCAATCAAAGATAACCCAGATGGTATATTTCCCCTAGATATACTTGGTGACACCATCAAGGAGACCATTTTTATTCCATCCCATTTCCATTTAGACACATCAAGGGTTTGAGTCAAAATCACCGAAACCTGAAGATGAAACTTCTCTTGTTGATAGGTGAGGCATCAAAAAACATACTATTCCACTACCTTCTTTATCCATGGACACCAAAACTGTTGTCAGAGATCCTGGTACATCGTCGGCACACATGGATGTAACACTAAAGGTGATGTGTGGAACTCCCATAGAACATCTTCCCACAACACCACTATTACAAATGTGCATCCTCTAAAAAGAACAATGTTCTCCCCGCCTATTGAATATCCATCAGGGGAATACCCTATGGACATATGAGCTCATAGATCCCCAAATTTGGTATCCATTTGTTTTTCCCCCTATACTCTCTGTAAGAGGGGAGGAGTGGCATCCATTTTCTGGAGATAAGCTTGTCCAAGTCCATACAGAATGGATATGTACAATGATGCTAACTAATCTGATCCCTCATTAAATAAAAACATGTTATTTATTCTTCTGAGATTGTCTTCCACCACATTGCCCTTCCCAAGAGTATAAAATATATGCAATTTGTATTTAGGGATAAACATCTTCTCTACCAAGAGAACCAATAATTCTGAGAGATGATTAACTTGAGACTATTATGGTTGAAGTAGATGATAAATGGCCAACCCATCAGGTAGTGTCACCACATATTTAATTCAAAGACTACTACCTCTCACTCAGGATCATGTGTTTTTTAGTTCTGATCATGTGATTTCAACAGTTATGATCTATCGGAAATCTCTAAATTCTGTTACAATAGGGAACAACCAAGACCAGATTTTGATTCATCAAAAAACACTACGTAATCAAAATAATTCTCTAAAAACCTTAAGAGGGGAGTGATCAACAAGCTCTCTGTTAACCACTCCTATATCCATTGTAACTCTAGTCTCTGAGATGAAATTTTTTAGGTCAATGAAAACCACCATGGACTGCCCATGGTGAAACACTAGGTCTCATGAAGTTGACAAGTCCTCCAACCTCAACCATAGCTCATGAAGATCTATGAGAACCATCTGATATATTGGTGTAGATTTTGGAATCATTCTGAGGGGTAGATAAATGTATATGTCTATCTCTTGATATGGAGGAAAACCAAGAATGTATTCCAGGAAGATGTCCTTATATTGTACCACCATTTGAGGAAACTGAGGACTCAAAACATTTACTACACTAAGGGTCAAGATATCCATCTAAAGAGTAATAGGATGCACACTTCTATGAATGATCCCCTGATGAGATTCAAGGATTTCCCATTTAAAGATAAATGGGAAATATGGTTCTATTATCGTTGAAGAACCGCAATCTTCACAAAAAAATCAATTTGATTATGAACTATGGCTACTAGTCCATACTGAAAATGACATCATAAGGTCACAATGCTATTACCAAGATATCCCCACAAAAAATACCACCTTTAAGAGTTAGGTCAAATTATAGGAACTTCTATGTGATCATTGATTCTCCTCTAGTATGTGTCACTAAGCCTAAGGGTCATGTTAACTATTTATGTGGAATCTCAAAGTATCATGATATAAATGTGGAATGAAAGAAAATCACTAACACATGTTTCATTCTACTAAAACTAATGTAGATAGACACAGATCATCCCATGAACCATTCTTGAGGTCCTTGGGTGATAATCCGTGATAGCCTATATGATTTCATCCCCTGTCCTCCATCTCCCTGAGTCTGGTATGGACCACCTGGGGTGGAGATGATAAGACTTTAAAATGTTGGCCACCTCCTTCTACATCCCCAACTCCACTTCCACATATATCACCTAATAGTTCTGTCTTCTCCAACTGTTGCCTCTTTCTTGGTGGTTCATTAACCATCTCTCTAAATGAGGCATAAATAGTGGGACAATCTCATGAATGATTTCTTCTCTCATGTAATGAATAGAAAAACCTATCTCTTAGGGAACAAATGTTCCCCTGGAACTTCTGACCGAACCTCCTATTATGAGGCTTACGTCGTGAACCTTTTGTCCTTAGGTCCTGCTGACCCAACATCTTTTCATATCATTTCCTAGGAAGACTATGATACACACATGAACCTTATTTATCACCATAGAATGCCAAAATATCCTTCCACAACTCAGCCTAGAAAGTGACATCAACCTGAAACACTGGACATGGATCTACGAACTGATCACTATGAGAAAGCGCCACCTTCTGACCATCCTGAAGAAAAACAATTTTCCTGACTGACTCCCCTCAAGTAGGCCTTGTCAAAAATCACTTAAAAGTCTTGATCCTACTACAAAAACATTCTTATATGGATTCATGAATACATCTTGAATGAAAACCAAATATTTCATAGTCAAAAGTGTTTACCCAGTGAGTTGACTCAAGATAGACAAGGAAAACACAACTCATTCCTATGACGCATGAACCTTATTTTTCCCTAAAACTAATGTTTTCATGTATCAAGTAAAAAATAATTTTTCCAGAGAAATGGAGTATGGATACATCAACCTCCACCCCAAAAATGGATTCCCAGGCATAATAACTGAACTCAAAACACTCTACATAATTTCCCCAAAACAACCTCACAGGCTTCTAGACCTTAAGTAGAAACTAACTCCTCTAATTTAACTATGTCATGGCCAATAACAGAGGGGCCCATTCCCTGACTACCCAAGCACATCTTCATTTGTACATGGGATGAAAAATATCATCAAATACGCATATACTACAAATTAGTGAAATTTTCTGATGCACAAGTACACACAAACACATCTCCAATCCCAAAAATGATGAAATGAAAAACACTAAGTAAAAAAATACTTGCATACAATAATATACCAACCACAGAGTATGATTTGAATGTATGGTGCGGTAAAGATTTGATGGGCCAGAATAAAATCCCACCAAAAAGAAAAAGTCTATAACACATGGTCTTGATGCTCGTCCATAGATATCCAAACATGATGTGTAGGTATGGAAATATCCTTATAAATCCATGAGAGAACGCCTCACCAATCTAGTCTCTCTCTAATAACCACCTAGTAATTTTCTACATAGGGATCTATTAATGTGTTGATGGTCTTCACAAGACATGAGACATGCGGGAAAATCCCTTGCAGTGGTGAGTAAAATAATACTCAGTTGGACAACATGAAATACTAAGTAAAAGGCCATATAAGAAAAAATTACTAAGAAGAAAAAGTTAGATAAAAATAGTTATATGTAAACAACACACATAAAAAGAACATATAGGTATACTCGTATGGGATTCCAAGACTCAAGGTCTATTCCACTGCCAGCTATGTAGTTTCACTCGTAGAATTCATGATCCAAGATATCTCAATCATCAAGCTATATTATTGTAAGCATGTAGAATAGTTCCAGAAAAATTCCCCAAGAGAATACTAGGGTATTGACATGTTAGGTAGTTTCCCTAAGACTTCTTGTCTGACTAAGACACAGAGTTTTTGTAACACACAGAGTAATGGTAACACACATAGTGTCAGTAACCCATAGAGTGTTGATAAGTCAGGCGACCACCAAGTCACGTAGTCACCTAGTCACATCCAATCATAAACCACTGAAAACTGCCTAAAGCACACTAATTAATTCCTTTAACATAGAACAGAAAGAATATGATATCAATACACAGATAAGGTTTCCTTCATGCCCAGGGCTCATTGGGGGGACTCCTTCCCTTACTAGAAACATCATCCTAGATAGGGGATATCTGCCTGTGTAAATATTTGTCATGACTTGTCCAAAAAACTGTATATATGGTACCACAAAGATAAGTGGGGACCGATCAATCCTCTCATTGTGAGACATGCTCTTACTCACTGAGTCAATTGTTATAGCCGGACCGAGACAACTCACTTCATAATATGGGTCATCCTTTATGATGGTAATTAGATCCTACGTCAAAAGCTCAAAGGATAAGACCAATGGTATTCTCTCAACCTCTACTGACTCAACTAAAACCCCAGAAAACCATATCAAAAATAATACCTCATCATAAGGGTAGTAACATTGTAAACGAAACCTCAAACAGAGACATATTTGGAAAAATACTGCTGAATTTCAGGATAGGTCTCGCTAGGGTCCAGTCTGGGGCTAGCCCAACCCACCGGACCGGATCCGACCTGACTTGGATTGACTGAATCGGACCGAAGGATCTAGAAAAACATAGTTTGACCTAGTCTAAACCATCTCAGCCCACTGATCCGGCTGGAATCGAGCTGTTGGGCCACTAGGTTCAGCCTTTCAGCTCCTAGAGTGACCTGACTTTTCCGGTTCAACCCACATATGTGCATGTCGAGCACCTTTCCACACGCTGCTCGACCTGTATGTGTTCCCTAAAGGTTGACAAGGAACACTTTTCCACTTTTCATTGTCTTCGTTGTGGCCTCCTACCACTGCTCATGCCCACTATCACAGGTCCAACATGACCCTTCACGTGCATCCTCTACATTCATCCACCACATGCCTCCACTTGTACCTCCAACCTTAGCCCCTACTCACTACCCATGTCCTCCACTACCATGGGATCCCACAGGGTCCCCACTAAACCCCATTCCTCCTCCCCCATTGGTCATCCTACTAGTGGCCATGTATTGTGGCACTCCACACTACGCCTGCTGCAAACCCCACAAGCCAACGTTGCATCTGCCACCGGCCACCGTGTCAGTTCCCTACTACTGCCATGCGCTCCATTTGGACAAGCCCCACCTACCACATTCAACCCTCTCCAATGGCTACTTCCCTAGCATTATACCCAATGACGTGACCGTCTGCTGGCATAATCCTCTGTCTCACCTGAACCATGAAACACTTCTGTAGCACCTTCACTATGCCTTTGTAGGCTCTAACCTTCAATCTCATATCATTGCACCATAGGTTGGGCCACAACAATTGATCATTTGTGTAACTATTTCATGGGTGAAGAACATATGAAGAATGCAATAGATTAGGGGAGAGGGAAGGAAGATGGAATTCCAAAATAATGGATATTGACCTTATTTATTTCATCCGTGATTCGTTCATGTTATAAGGTTTAAAAAAGTATGAATAATTGATAATCATAAAGATATATCCCCCTTTTTAAGCCCCACAACAATTTATCCATCCAGTAACAATGATATATCCATAGTAACATCTATTTTTTGATTGTTATGTGTTCATTATAGAATTCAAATATGTGGATTGTCGTTATTGGTTAATCAAACTATCAATATTTATTAGAGTGAGGTCCTTCTCCTTGCCTTAGAGAATTTATAGGTTCTTGATGATAACCCTAAATTCTCTGACAAATATCATTAAAAGTAAAACACCATTGCATATAACAAAATATTTTTATTAGAATATATTAATTATGTTAATGTTCAAAAACTATCTTTCCTAGATGGCCTATGCTGAAAAATCTTAGGCATCACCTATGTAAAAGACACTCTTATGAACAAAATGGTGGTCGTATATTTCTAATATGAGATACCATTTAAGGGTTATTAAGATATGAAAAATAAAATAATTTTATTTGCTTATTTTTTTACGGTTATGTTCTTATCGTTATTTTCAATAGAAGTCCCACTTCAACTAAAATTAAGTCCTTCCTAGCATAAATATATTATTTTCATTTCAATGATTCCTTCATATTTTTGATTCGGGAAACCTCTTAAATTTTAATTTACTTTTATTTATAGGTATTTTTACCACGGAATTAAAACATAACATTTTTCAACGAACTGTTCTAGACACACTATGCCTTAGAATCGCACACTATCTCAGCGACTGATCTCAGTATTTTCCCTAAAAATTTCTAAAAATATATTTGGAAAAATTTGAGCAATTAAATTTAACAAGAATTAATGGGTTTTTGGGAAAACCAAAGTAGGATACATGAACAAGAGGTAATGTTATTCAATGAATGTTTTTATTTTATTTATTCATTTACCAATTTAAATTCTTATTAAAAACGATGATATAATGAACTCGGAATATTATATAAACTTATATTTTTATATGGTATGGTAATGACCTTAATTTACATACACTTCCATCAAATATGTTAGAAAATCATCACCTGTGTGTAAGGAGGACAACCTCCCAACAAACCGATGTCATTTGTTTTTTCATTACCAACTATCATGGTTGGGTATAATTATGGATATAAATTACATATATTATATTTATAATATAGTTAAACATTTAGAGTAATTATATCATTTATAAAAATTTTAACTTTTTATTCCTTATAAGATATGATAATGTCACATGTGTGTACGACAAACTACCGTCTCACAAAGTGATGTGATTCATTTTTTATTAATGATTTCAATAGAAAGAAATAAGGATAAAGATATTAATATCTATGATAAAAATTTACTAATAACTATATTAAAAAAATATATATCATTATTAAAATATAATATATATAATTTTTCTTCCTTACCTTCTCACTCACTTAAAGAAGACAACATCATTCGTGTATATGTAGATTACTGACTTAATGAAGCTATGTGACTATATTTTCAATAGACAACCCCAAAGATGATATAGATAAATATATTAAAAAATATAATATAGTATTTATGATATTAGTATAATTAATTAAACATAAAATATTACCCTCCACCTTTCTATAATGATCCTTGTAAAATGGAAACGTTTCCTATTATTACGTATGACATACCCTCTCTATGATCCAACATACTTCATTTCTAAAAAACGCCATTCATGATTAGTATTAAAAAAATAATTTATATAAAAATATTATAATTAGAAAATTATTTTTCTTCAATATAAATTGGAATTATATAATATGCATAATAATTGAAACTATCATTATAAATAATGAAAGAGAATCCAAGGAAATTAACACACAAAATAATGAAAATAATGAATCATTCTTAACAAACGGGTCAAAATATATTAAAAAGGACCAAATAAGATATTATAAAAATGAATACTATTCTTTTATATGTTAATAACATGTTTGAAAGAAGTATACCAGAGGTTAAATAATAGTTGGCCATATAGAATCTTGGGGTAAGGGACATTATCTCAATTTCACTTCAGTTAAGGCATTTTGTAATGTTATGAAACTAAAGTATTTTATATAGTGTATATATATTTAAATTAAATTTTAATAAAATTATTTAGTAGTAATTTAGGGTATTTTAATATTTAAATTGATCTATTTTATCTAATGGGATTTGACTAAAAATTCCCAAAGTGGGAAAAATTATAACTCAATTTCATTTCATGGATTGTATTACCTCTTCGTTGTCTATGAATTTATAATTTTATATCTATAATAATTTTTTTTATAATTTTTTGTAAAATTTTTAATATTTATTTATACTTGATAAAAAAATTAATTTATTTATTAATTTTTGATTCAATGGTATGATCATTGTAAGGGTTTATTTGAAAATATCATCATATGTGAGACTATTTATTCATGAATTTTAGTTGAAATAAATTATTTGATAATTGTATAATAATCACATTTAATTTTGTTATAATGTAGTTTTTAATGATATTTTTATGCATTAGAACAAATTTTCCATGATTTGTCACTTCAAAAATTGAATTTTTTTTGAAAGTATGATAAAATTTATCTATTTGTTGAGAAATCTATTTTCAATCAAATTTTTTTTACAAAAATGTTTTTAAGATTTAAAAATTATTAATTCAATTTTTTTTCCCCATTTTCACTTTTTACAAAATTTGTTCTTAATAATCATCATGTTGTTTAAAAAACACATACCATTTGTATTTTATTGAAAATATGGAAGGAATAATTTTTTTAATGAACATGAAATGTATATAATTTCTGTTCATCACAAACACTTAATATTTTAAGGATTCAGTTATATAATTCAATGGTTATTTATGTTGAAAATTATTTTTAAAATCATTTCATAACATTTAGTTTTTAAAATTTATTTTGAAAATGAAGATGATATTTTCCACAAGAATATTTTTAACATTCCTTCTATGGGATTTATATTAATCAACATCCAAAATCCTCTTTCTTAGTCAAATGTGCAAAAGTTTGATTTATAATATCATTATTATTTCTATAGTTCTTTTATGATTATTTTAACCAAAGGAATGTATTGAAATTCACATACTTAATGTATTTTTTGTAACAATTTTTTCACAAGAAATTTTTACTTTCATAT
Source organism: Viscum album (assembly GCA_963277665.1). Lineage (NCBI taxonomy): Eukaryota > Viridiplantae > Streptophyta > Magnoliopsida > Santalales > Viscaceae > Viscum > Viscum album. Next base: position 97,431,358 of record OY728141.1, on the reverse strand, counting down.
GATCATTGTAGATTAAATTTCATGTAAATTTCTAGATTATTTATCATGGATTTGTTAATTGAATTAAAAAAATATGTTTTTTACATACATTTTTTACATTTATTATTATTTGATTAACTATGTAAATATATATATAAATCTTCATCCATTGATATATAATTATATTTGATGATAAAGAACAATAATTCAAGAATTAAATAGATTATTTGTTATATGAGGAATAAATTGAACATGAAAAAATGGCTTCGGATGGGTTATATAAATCCCATTGATGCATTAGTTTGTCTCAAGATTAAAATTATTAAACAATTATTAAATGATTTTTACTTGTTGTTTTACACTATATTAAAGTAGGTATTGATGGTAGAGGTGTCATGTTCCAAGGTCATGAAGTCCCATAATTGAGCATTAAATTTATTAAGAATTAAATTATTATTATCCATGATATTTTTAAAATTATATTATCAATCGGTTTATTTCATTCACAATTTAATTATTAAGTAGAATGTGGGTTCATTTATTTCAGTTTCCATATTTATTTGGACATATATATTTATGAATTCCAAGTTATAGATTAAACGGGATGTGTGTTCAGTTATATACATAGACATATTAATTATTTTTTGATTATTAGTGATAGCATCCACATTACCTAACCATTACTATGAATTAGATTTTACAATTTGATTATTTAATTTTCCATGAATCTATGAAGTGAATTATGATTTATATGCATGGTTATGCTAAATGGAATAACATTACTCTAAAAAAGATGTAATTGTTTTTTTTTCAAATATAAAATGGGAACCATGTATGTGTCTAGTTTAATAAGAAAACAAAACTATGTACCCCTTTAAGATGTTCTTCCTTGAGTAGATTTTCCAGAGTAATAAAGCTGACCCCATCTCAGGGTTTCTGGGTTTGGGTAAGCACACCATTTCACCATCATGTCACATCTAATTTACACCAACATGTGATCATCCAACTATTCCAAAAAAAATAGATAATAACCTCAATTCATATTATGGGGGAACTAAGGAGCCCTAGTAACCATCTAAACATACCAAAATGTCTCAGGTACCACACCCAAATTAGTCCCGTGTGTCTGAATATGTACATACCAAATAACATACTGACACGTTATAAATGTGTCAAAAGTAATCTCTTTGAAAATATAACAATCACCAAGATCTCACATAAGAATTAATGTATCATACACAACTCTATCTTCCAATCATGATTATTTCTAAAAATCTATTCATCGAGAAATTTACAATATCACAATAGAAATCATTACTAATCAAACATTATGCTTGGATACATAAGTCTATGCTTAAGTTGTAGAAATGCATGTACAATTTAGGGTACAAAGAGCTCATGAAAAGAGTGTATCATATAAAAAAACTCTCATAGTAGAATTCAGTGTTCCCAATTACCCAAATGAATAATAAAAATGCATGATAACATCCCTATACTATCCAATAATACCATTAAAATTATATCATATCAAGTCATCATTTATCCACCCCACAGTCACATTCCAAATGAACTAGATGCACTTATCTCCCATTCATGTCAGACCCATCACAATATAAGAATGAATCATGATTTCACATCCACAATAAATAATTATTATCCACACTAATATAAATTATATGATATTACCTCACATGTATCAAGATAAAACTCGAAGCATTTGATGATGCTTTCTTTCTCTCAAGGCACTCCCTAGCTTCTGCTGAAACCTACATCAGGCTAGCATAATACAAAACACTAATTCATCAATGAATATGATTGTGTCTTTATACTCCACTAAAAAACCAAATAAGCAATATCCTGAGTCACATATCAATTCCACATGTATGTCCTACATATCCAATTGGTCACATCGACTATATATAACAACTCACAATGAATCCTCCATGATCTAAATTTATATTTGACTAGACAAAAAAAAGGTCAAGACCTTAACCCTTGGGTTCTCATATATATATATATACATATACATATATACGATATATCATGGTCTGGATAACATAAAACTCTATTGTGTTATCCACTCTGTGAATCTTCATACCTGACTAACACCTTTACGACCAAGATCATATCCCTGTGCATGTAATGAATTATATCTATGATGATTCAAATTAAGAATATTCATAATCATTTTGTTTCAATTGATTATAATTCAACCAATAAAATTATTTTGAAAATAACAAATAATGATTTTTTTTTATATTTTAAACAATCAAAAGAAATTTGTTTTACAACCATTTACATAATATTTAAAAATAATGAACATTTCATATTATTTTGTGATGATGATATAATACATGGACTCACGATTCTATCCTCCCTAAGAAAAGGAAGAATAAATTAATAAATTTATCAAAAATTGTAATCATTTTCATGAATAAACACAATTATATCATCAAAAGTTTTTTCATCAATCCCAACTATCTAATATGTTTGACTTGACTTATTTTCGATGCTATCTAAGAACACTATATATTTTATATCCATGTTTTAAACCAATTCTCTCTCTATTTTACCATATCCAAAATATTAATATAAATAAAAATGCATTTATTCCTTTTTGTAAGAATGAACATTAGTAGATATTTCTGGATGGTGGATGCTATGATCTATCACCCCGTAGTGGTGGGAGTGGGGTCCTCGCCTCCTTCTCTAAACTCTGGATCTGTGAAGTCAAGGGTTTGCGATTTTATTCAGACGTTGTCTGAAAGGGGATTATTCATCCCTGGAATACAGGTCACCCCGAAGGTCCCGTGTTGTATCTCCGGTCAACCTATCATTCCAGTGACGGCCAAAGAGTTCGCTGAAGCCTCTTCGATGCTCTCCATGGCCTTGATTGCAAGATTCGTGCGGAGGAGACCCCTGGTGTAAGATTTTGATAGGATTGTTAATGAATATTGGGGTTTGAAGCATCATGCGAAGGTTGGGATCTTGGGATCGCGGTAGCTCCTTATCCTATTCGATGATGAGGATGACCTGGGTGGGGCATGGTCTAGAATGAGAAGCGCCTCCTCTGAGTCTTATTTTCATCTTTTATTGTGGTCCTTTGAGTTTCATATGAATCGCGACTCTCCAAACATTGTGATCTGGCTACAGTTTTCTGGTGTTCCTCTTCCATTCCAAAATCCTGAGTTGCTTAGGTCAATCGGTGACTCAATCGGTCGGTTTATTTTCTGTGATAAGTAGACGACTTCCATGATGAATCCTTCATCTAAGAAGATCTGTGTTGAGAAGGATCTCTCAAGAACCCCACCTGTGATCATATGGATTGTGGATGAAGGTGAGTATAGGTATTCCCAAAACATTATATATGACTCCTGGACCCCTTATTGCTCTGGTTGTCACAAGCAGGGACATGATTCTGCTTATTGCCGTAAGAAAACCATCAATGATCAGCTGGGTGATATCCCGACTGCGGCTTTCACTACATAAGCATTTGGTAGTGATGCTTCTGTAGATGGGAATCAGCGTGGAGGATCTAGTCCGAAGGTGAATAGAAATATTGCGGATGCTCTGGCTCCATTAGCAGGGGACATGATGAAGGGATCTCCGATGGTAATTGGTCCTACCGATCATAATGCAGTGGAGGATGTGAGGCAGTCCACTAAATTTTCCTTGAATACTGCTGCCACAGGAAGATAGGGAATCATGGATAAGTTTGGAAATAGGGATTATAATTGTGAAATTGGTGATCATAATCACTTAGAGGATTCTAATGTGCACAATACTGAGAATAAGAATTCTGAAAAGCTGAAACTTAAAGCTGGTGGCTTGGAGATGAATGCGGAAAATAATGAATTTCAATTTATGGGTAGGGGACTTGATCAGAAGCAGTTTTCTACTGATCATGTGGATACACATCATAATACATCTTCTATTATGGTGTAGGTAAGGTCTTATTATTTGATAAAATGATCTAAAAATCGTTATGCAGTTCTAGACAATGCAGAGTTGAAGGAGGCTGAAGAGGTAGTAACGGAGGAAACAAGTGAGGGATGTGGTGGACCACATAAGAGTGAACTTCTAAACCTGGAAAAATAGGTTCTTGAAACAGAAGTTTGGAAAATGTCTGAGGAAGTGGTAAGTGAGACTTCTACTCTGGATCCACAAGATGGCAAGGAGAGATCCTTGGATAGGAAGGACTTCTTAGAAATAAGCTGCTAGAAGCAGAGCAATGGGGAGTATTCTCCGTGCTTGACACCCATGGATGGTAACAAGGACCCTGCACTGGTGCATGAGGGATCCCAAATTGTGTATGAGGGGAAGGGAAATCAAGGATGTCGATCAATGTGTCATATGAAGGAATCATATAGTGAGATTCTCATGAATGGGGTGAAACGGAATGAATGCAATGGAGTTTCCACCGCTTCACCAAAGAGGAAACCTAGAAAAGATTACTCCAACATGCCGAGGACCATATCCACCAGGTCTTCTACAAAAAATAGAAATTTTAAAGACATGGGTCAAAAGAAGGAATGAATTAGAATAACTTAACCCATGTCTCCAGTGCTTTTATGTTTGAGGGAGGAATACATCCAAATGCTAAATCAATACGCTCCACAATCTGAATGGGAATCGGCGGATCCAGATGAGTTCTCAGAAGGTGGTGGTGGCGACGTCTCTGATGATTTCTGATATATGATGATGTAAGGCCTGTTTTTTTCTATCTTTATCTACTTTCTACCTTGTACTATCTTTTTATTAATAGAGTTTTGGTGGACTGGGATCTCAGCCTAGTTCTACACCTTCCTTGATATTCCTATTTGTAACATCTCACCTAGGCCTAGTAAGTACTAATTTGATATAAGTTCCACATAACCACATGTTAGTCTAAACATAAACATGTGTTTTATTCATAATATTGTGATTTATGGTAATACTATGGGGAGATGGTACCATTAAATTGGGATAGATAAACTGTCTATAAAAAATATATTGTTATACATCCAAACATTACATAGAATAAAATAAATTTCATAGAAAACTAACCTATTTGCTTATAACATGATACAAAAAAAATGGAACGATTACAATGACACATGAGTTAAAAATACCTTCCATGATCTCACATGGGAAAACTATATACAACCCATACCAATATATACAAATTGAAATGTTAAAAAAACCTTTACATGAGTCCGAACATGGTCCCACATCTTAATTCTATCCTAGTTATCTGACTAATTCATCTTCACTATGTCTTTACCTCTCATATATGTATGACCATGAGGTATACTAGAGAACCAATATTCATGTGACACCCTATAAACGTCTAATTATAATGTATTATAGTGCCACTAATGAAGTTGTAAAATAAATCGTATAAAAATAAGGTGTATATAGATGTTCCATAATAAATAACTATTGCATTAATAAATGAACCACAATAAATCCTTAGTTTAAATTGGGACATTTGGAACCAACAATTACATCTATGGGTATTGTGAGGTGTCTCAGATCATGAGACATAACTAGAAAATTTGAAATTCTATTTAATCATAGAACCATTACTATATCAATTTTAACATATGGAGCAATTACTATATCAATTTTAACATATGGAGCCACATCCCACTATAGAACTATTACGAGAATATCCTCACCCTAGGGATCAACCTCCTAGCGTACTAACTTAATAAAAATTTCTTCTCCCAATATATCCATACCACACTTCCAAAATTATTCCAAAATATAATCACCTTGAAGATCTGCATCACATATGAGAACCATTACCAATATATCATCACTCAAAAGATCCAAATCCCAGCCTAAACCCATTAACAAGATATCATCAACATAGTATCCAAATCCTATCATATAACACTTTGTAAAATATCCCCACATAAGGTTTCCACACACCATCCTAGAAGCATTAGAAAATTATCATCACTTGAGTGATGCATATCCCACCCGAGATCCCCTTTAAAAAATTAATTATTTAATTATCAAAAATATAATAATAGTATCACTACTCATTAATAGGTATAATCATATAAATTTCTGTGTTTTACAGTTTATTTTTATTTTCATTATATTCACTCACCCATCAATGGTCTCTACCCATACCTAAATAAGGATATTGTCAATTATTCACATTTTTATAAAATATCCACATATTAGGGAACATCTAATCATTTAAGAACCATAGTTTTAGGTATATTTTAGTTTTAGTATTCCAATTTATGATTTTATGTGGTTGGGGTTGATTTTATAATGTTCTAGAGGGTTTCGGAGTTTAGTATTAGTGTTGAGGGATAAATGTCAAGTGCATTATGGTAAAAAACTCTATCGGATTTCCTGGTAGCCTTGAAGGTGCTGATAGAATTCTTTAGATAGGTTTAGGGAAGGATAATGGTTTAGGAAAACCTCAAGGAAAACCATGAATCCTTTGTGATTGGACCAAGTTGGATGGAGAAGGAAGTTTGAAGAGTTAGCCTTTGCAGAGTGTTGTATTTTGTTGTCAAAGATGATAAATCAATTCACTTTGTAAAAGGACCAGAAACTATGAAGATGCTTTACTGATTTGTATTTCACAAATATCAAAAGTTTGGAGAACTTGTGATGCAAGCCTTATGAAGAGTAGAAAGAGTAATGAAGTGATTTTGGAAAAGGAAAGAATGTGGTGCAGTAGTCAAGAACAGCATGCAAGTATTGGCACGCAAGTATTGGTACACAAGTGTCAGTGGGGCGCAAGTCATATTTCAGGATCATCCCATCAAAATATGACAACAGAAATAATGTGGTGAACAAGTTAAAGATTGGCACGCAATCCAAAAAGTTGTGCGCAAGTATAAGTGGCATGCAAGTGTGGCACGCAAGTATAAGTTGTGCACAAGTGTGGCGCATAAGTATAAGTGGTGCGCAAGTGTATGTTGCGCAAAAGTCATATTCCAAAATAATCATATCAAAATATGACAAAGGAATGAAAGTGTCATGCTAGTGATGGAAGGGCGTGCAAGTGATGGACCGGTGCACAAATAAGAATGGTGTGAAAGTGTATGTGGTACACATGTCACCAAAATTCCTATAAATAAACGACTAGCCTCCTCATTTTTTAATCTTTCAACACTTAAGAGAAAATTAGAGCACTTATCGCACAAGTAGTAGAGGGTTCTCTGATCACGCAAGTAGTAGATGGTGGTGTGCAAGCTGAAGTGGTGCGCAAGCTGAGGGTTATTTATAAGTTGCATAAGTCAGGTGTCCTGCAAGTTTTGTCATGCAAGTTTTTTCGTGAAATTTTCTAGAGGCATGCTAGCATGGAGGTGATTTCAATCTGTGGGATGTGTATAAACCAAAGGTGGCGTGAAATTTGTCAGTTGTGCTCAATGGAGGCGTGCATGTAGTGAGTAGGCACACAAGAAGGTGGTGCGCAAGAAGTGAGGCGCGAAAGTAGGTGGCGCGCAAGCAAGGAGTCGTTAAAATAGGGAGTGGTGTGCAAGATGTCTTCACCAAGAGATTCCTACCAGCTTTTGGGTAGGAAAGTGAAGAATTGTTTTGGAAAATTTATTTTTGAAAGTTCATTGAGAATCATAGAATCATTACATTACCTTATTTGTGCTAAGAGGGAGCACAAACATTATTGGATTTTTTTCCAAGTGCTACATGAGTGTAAGGGTATATCTTACTAATTGTATTCCACATAAAAGGATTTTTTTTCTAGTGTATTGTGTGGTATTGGATTGTATCCGTACCATACCAAAGATGTAGCTACTCTTGTTGAGTAGTGAACCTTGTAAATCATGTATTCATGTGGTTGTGTGTGTTCAGAAGGGAAGAAACTCTTTAACAGGAGGATAAGGTTGTTTCAAAAAGCAGGAAACATAAAAAGAAAAGGATACCACTGATTCACCCCCTCCCCCTCTCAGTGATGCTTGGATCCTGACTGGGAATTTCTATTGGTATCAGAGGTAGGTTCCTTTCATTTATTGTTTTCTGAAGTGGTTGAAGAGAAGTTTTGATGGAGGATCTAAATTGCATGAACAGTAAAGGGATTTCGATTTTTAGGGAAAGAACTATTAAATCTAGAAGGATAAAAAGATGCCATAACTTATGTATCTTGGATATGAAGGTATTGAAACTACAACATATGGATTTAGTGCTATTGATGACAAGGTTCCTCTTACTCTTGTCGACAAGAAGAACTTTTAGAATGATGGAACTGCTAAAAATGTGTTACTCTCATCAATTTCTAAGAGTGAATTTTTGAGTGAAAGGTGTTGCTACAGCCAAATGAATCTGGGAAAAACTGAAGAACATCTAAGAAGGAAATACAAAAGTGAAGAAGGATAAACTACAAATCTGGAGACTGGAGTATGAATATTTGAAAATTGGGAGAATCTGAATATGTTGGGGATTGTTTTACCTAGATAAATGATATCGTCAGTATAATCAGATGTCTTAGTGAAACGTTGGATGATTCTACTATTGTCAAAAAGATCTTGAGAATTTTTCCTGACTAGTTTGATGCTAAAGTGTCTTCATTAGATGATAGAAACTCTAAAACAATATCTTTGGATAATTTTCATAGCTCTATAATTACTTATGAGATGAGTAGAGAGTAGACAATGAAGGGAAAAACAAAAAGCTAATACATAAATTTCATTCAATGATACAAAGAGATAGAAGTCAAAGAAAAAAATTATTGAAGATGATGTTGGTGAATTTGATTCTAAAGATGAGGTATGCAAAAAATTTGATGAAATTTTATCCTTGTTTTCTAAGAATGTGAAAAGAAGTACAGGGAAATACAATGGTAAACATCCAATGAAATTTTTTGATTGTGGATCCATTGGTCAGTTTGTGGCTAACTGTCCTCAAAAGAATAAAGAAGAAGACATTAATGATGATAATAGATGTCCAAGAACGTTTTGGAAGAAACAAGATGAAAAATATAAATATTTTTCAAATGGGAAGGATAAAAATATCTTCAAATCAAAAAAGAAGAATATTTTTATCTAAATATGAAGATGAAGAAGATAGAGAGGATGAATCTGATAAATTATTTGTTGAAAAACCTAGAGAAAATACTTTTATTGCTGCAGTAAATAATGAAGAGTATGGGAGAAAAAGTTCAGAAGAAGAAGAAACTGAACTTGAATAGCATCTAAAAGAAAAGTTGAAATAATGTTTGAGGAAGATAAGAAGGCTTGACAAGGAAAACAACAAGCTGATAAATGAAAATTCCACATTAAACAATCAAGAAGGTTTTATTGATGAGAAAATCAAGATGGAAAAATAGATTGATGATCTGAATAATTCTCTTGAGAATACAAAGAATCGTAATGATCAGATTGAGCTAAAGTTGAAGGCAAAAGAAGAAGAGTTGGAACTTGTCCAAAAAGAACATTATAATGCTAAATAAATGAATATTAGTATAAAAAATTATATCTATGAAGTTGGTGAATGTTCCAGTAAGAATAAACCAAACAAGGATCCACAAAAGTTAACTTTAAAGGAAGAAATGACATACAGAACTGGTTCTGATAAGAACATGGCTGAAAAGACCATGTATGTGGTCAAAGATATAAATGATGAAAGATCAGAAGTGCATAAAAATAAAAAGTCAAGAAAGACTTATAAAACTTCTCGTGCTGTTAAATCTGAAATGAGAAAGGGAGTAACAAATGAAAACATTAAGGTTGATTGTCAACATAGTTCTATTAAGAAGGTTGTTGATAAACCTGTTCAAAAATCTGGCTAGTATAGATGTTTTAGAGGAAAATATTTTTTCTATGGTTATTACTGGTATTGTGGTGGATTCGAACACATAGAAAATATGTGTTGTTTCAACCAACAACATTACAACTATTCCACATGTTTTGAAAGACAAGGATTGAGGGGGAGTCAATGCATTAAAAATATAAAATCTCTAAATAAATTTCAGAAGATATCTGAGAAGACTGGTGTGAAATTTGATAATAGGTTCCAACCACTGGAAACTATTTGTGAAAGATGTGATGTACCTAGACATCTTTCAAAGGGTTATCTTAGTGTGTTACCAGAGGTACAAAAGAATTTTAATAATTCTCAATATCCAAAGTTTTTAAAAGCTAAAAGGGATAGGTCTAATAAGTCCACAAAGAATGTGTGCATTGTTGTCTGGCCAGAACAAATTGACCTGGCTAGAAAATTGGAGGAAGCACAAGAGAAAGTGAAGGAACAGGAAGAACAACAAGCTCATGTTATCAAAACTTCATTGAAAGCTACAGAAGGAGAACGTCCATGGATTCTTGAAAGTGGTTGTTCTTCTCATATGACAAGAGACATAATGTTGCTGAAAAATGTTTAATACTACAAAGAAGGAATTGTTAAATTATGAAATGATGAATCTCTGAGAATCAATGGTTTTGGATCAGCCATTATTGGAAAAGAAAAAATGAAATCTATGAAAACATTATATGTTGATGGGTTGAAACATTATCTTCTATGTGCTTCAAAACTCTATGATGAGGAAAAAAATTATATTCAGAAAATATTGGTTTGTTGTGGATTTGAAAATGATGGAAATATATTTACAAGAGGCCAATGTTCAAAAGGAAACTTTATCGAAGTTGGTGAAGTAAAAAATTCATGTTACATGGGCATGGTGGATGAAAATAAGTTTTGGCATAAAAGGCAGGTAAATATGTTTCAGAGAAACATGTGTATGTTATCAATGTGAGGCACTGTATGAGATATTCTTGATTTATCATGATGAAGAGATTGGTGCTGCACAATCTGTGAAAAATAGAAGATTACAAACTCTTCTCAAAAGAGAGTTGAAATTCGTTCAAAACAACCCTTGGAACTTATAAAATCTGATATATATAGACCAATGAGAATGCAATCAACAAATGGGGATACGTACTTCATTAATTTCACTGATGACTTTACTCGTATTGCTTGTGTTATGTACATGAGACATAAGTTAGATGCTCTGAAATTTTTTAAGAGTTTTAGAAGGAAATAAAAAAAGGAATGTGAGTATTCAATAAAGAATCTGAGAACTGATAATGGTGGTGAGTATATGAATGAAGAGTTTTAATGTTACCTTGAGAAACATGGAATTCATTATGAGTTCAATTCACCACACACACCTCAACAAAATGGGGTTGCTGAAAGAATGAATCGAAGTCTGGTGGAAATGGGGATAATTATGTTACTTGAACATAGTCTTTCTCATTATTATTAGAGGAACTCCATGAGTACTACTGTTTATATTCATAACTAATGATTCCATAGGAAAAACTCAGATATGACTCTATATGAAATGTTATATGGAAAAACTGCATGTTTGAAATATTTAAGAGTATTTGGGAGTCCATGCATTATAAAGAAAAAGGTGGAAACCTTGGATATTTTAGAAAATAGGATATGATAAGACTTTTCTTGGCTACGCTCATGAAGGAAGAGGATATAAATGTCTCAACCAAGAAACAGAAAGAATTATTGATTCATCAGAAGTAAAAGTGGTTTAAAATGTTTAGAAAGAAAAGCAGTCATTAGTTGATGTGGAAGTTGAGCGTGATAGAGAAGCTTTTGTTAATGATTCTTATAATGCTACAGACTTTGTTAATCCTACCGGTGAAGAGGAATCCGACTTAGAAATATCGAGTGATGAGGCTGAAGTTCAAACAACTCATCTTAGGATGAGGAAACAAGTGGAGGCTCTATATATTATTATAGATAAACATAAGAGGGTTCAAAAAATAAGAACAACGGATGCTATATCACATATTTCTCTTTATTCAAATGTTGAACTAAATGATTTAAATGAAGAATTTGAGCATCCAAAATGGTTTCATGCAATGAATGAAGAGCTGGATCAGATATAGAAGAATGATACTTGGGAACTTGTACCCAAGCTGGACAACAACAAAATTATTGGTACAAAGTGGTTTTTCCAGAACAAGCTGAAAGAAGAAGGTAAAGTAATAAGAAACAAAGAATGGATGGTTTACAAAGGGTATTCAAAAATTTAAGGCATTGATTTTGATGAAACCATTGTACTTGTCGAATGATTAGAAACAATTAAAATCTTTATTGCTATTTCTGCAAAACGAGGTTACACAATCTTTCAAATGGATGTAAAATCTATATTCTTGAATAGTGACCTCGAAAAGGACGTGTATGTTGATCAACCTTGTGGATTTGTTATTGGAAAGGATGAATGATATGTGTGTAGATTGAAAAAGGCTCCGTATTGGATAAAATAGGCTCAGAGAGCATGGTATTCTAAATTATATACTTGCATAAAGAAGATGAACTTTATGAAAGGGAGAGTTGACAACAATATGTACATCAAGGAATGTCAAGTTTTTTCACATATTGTAATTGTTTATATTGATGATATTATATTTGATGGAAATTATGAAAGGTCATGTGAAAAAATTTCTAAGGAGATGATGATGTTTTTTGACATGTCCAAGCTGGGAGAAATGAAGTACTTTGATGGGCTAGAAATTTCACAGAAGAAGAATCATGTTTTTCTGTCTCAAGAAAAGTATGCTAATGAAATTTTGAATAAGTTTGGCATGGAAAATTTGAAACCAGTTTCCACACCAATTTCAGTGGGAAACAAGTTGTCTAAAGATGTAGAAGGAAAGTGTTAGGACCAATAGGGGCCTATATACCCTGAAGGGGGGGGGGGGGGTGAATCAGGGTCTGTATATTCTTTTTTAAAATTATTCTTGCCCCAATGGATCTTGACCTCTTTATTACAAGGGTCACTTTGTTTTCTCTTATGTGTTTATGTTGATCACTTCTTTCTATCTATATCTAATGATGATGATTTGAATGCAATTTAGGGATGCAAGCAGGCAGACACAGATATTTTTACTTGGTTCACCCTCACTAGGTTATGTACTAGGAGAATACAACGACGATGTGTCGCTGTACCAAATCCACTAAAGCACACTATTGTTTACAAGGTTCGGGATAGATCAATTCGATGCCTAGTCTCACTGCCTTTAAAATGTTTAGGGTCACCTCACATCTTCCCAAAGGGTTTCTCCCTATTTCTCTCTCTGGCTCACTGCTGGTGGGGAGGATCACCTTCTTCCTCTTCCTTTTCTCACTGCTCTAGAAGGGATCCAGTAACAGTTTACAGACATGTAGGTCTCTTAATTATCACTAATGAATACATCCTATGTTGTATGTAGATTCTCAGTTGAAGTCCCACTTTCACCCATAGATGAATATCACTTTTCACTGAAGTTATCGGGCAATCTTCCAACTTCTACGCAGCCCTGAATCACTACCGGGCTTCAACCATACCCGTCACCCTTCTCGAAGCTGGCACCCTAGTCTCGGTGCACAAATTAAAATTGGGATGTCTGTTCACATCAACCACATGCGCCACACTAGCTTCTTCAACTCCAAACATGCATGAACCACACCCTTTTACGCCCAAAACAATTTTGGCATGCAACCACCTTCTGTCACACTTCTTCAAAACCTGGGGTGTAAGTGTCCCCAAACCACTTGCCTAACACCACCTTCTTCAAATCAAAACTAGGGAGATTCCCTTTTTTCTCTTCCAGACCACTCTGGAAATGCAACAATCAACTAGTGCACAACTTCTTCTTGCGCGACCACACCACCACTTGCGTGACCACCACACCTGTGCGACGGGAGATCTGATTTTAACTATGTGTTGAAATCACATCGAATGAGGAGGGTTTGACCTCTATTTATAGGCATTCAGACACCCTGTGAGACGGCACTCAAGTCTACTCTTGGCGTGCATGTCTCGACGTGCAAGTCTCTGTGCGCAAGTCTCTGCTGCACACTTCACTTGCGCGACCAACCCTAAAACATCGGTTCCCATTTTCCCTTGGCCATATTATGATGTTTTGATCATGAAAAACATATGGCGCACAAGTTTCCTATCCTCCAGATCAACCATTCCGTTGTCGACGTTCTTTAATCAAACTTGTATCATTAACCAGATCCGTTGAACTCGATAAGCCACCATGAAATCCCCTTTGTCAACAAATTTGAATGTCATGGTTTGCTATGTCCACAATCATAACACAAATGTCCAGTTTTTCAGAAAACACAATCACCTCAAAAATTCTTCAATGATACCTTGAGGGATTTTTTCCCAACAGTAATGAAGTTGATCAGAAAGAGTTTCGAAAGCTGATTGGAAGTCTGTTGTATTTGACTGACTCAAGTCCTGACATCTTCTATGCTGCTACTTTATGTGTAGGATTTCAGAGTGCTCCTAAAGAATCACATTTGGTTGCTGGAAAAATAATTCTCAGATATATTAAAGGCACAAAAAAGTTTAGAATCAGGTATGATGGGTCAAAAAATATTGATCTATTCGGGTATTCTTATACTGATTGGGAAGGAAATGATGATAATCAAAGATCCACATCTGGTGGGAACTTATTTATGGGGAATAGTTCTGTCAGTTGGCATACCAAGAAATAGAATTCAGTAACTCTTAGAACAACTGAAGCTATGTATGTTGCTTCTACTTGAGCTGCAACTCAAATAATGTGGATGAAGACTCATCTGCAAGATCTACTTGTTGAAGTAATGCTACTATTGCTCTTGGGTTGTGATAATCAGAGTGAAAGCATTCTTACAAGAAATCCAGTACAACATTCTCGTTCAAAACACATTGATATAATGTACCACTTTATCAAATAGAAGGTGGATAAGAATGAATTAAGTCTAGAGTATGTTCCTATATCTGACCAAGTTAATGATATATTCACAAAACCTTTACCAAAAGAACCATTTTCAAAATTGGGGTTAACAATTTGTGTCCAACCTCATTCTCATTAAGGCTAAGGTATGTGTTTCTGTGCCCACTCTCATCTTGACTTTGGATAGTGTTTTCAAGGGGGAGAATTGATTCATAAATCTATCCTTATAGATGAATGAAGAAAGGGGGAGTTGTGGGTAAGTTGTGAATCCAGCATGTATGTGTGTGAACTATTCTTACAATTTGTTGGACGGGTTTTAGGAAACATTTTTTAATTCCCGGAAAGTTGAAGATGTGAATAATTTTGAAGTAGAATCTTGAAATATGATCTGAAAGATGCTCTAAAGAATTATGAGGAGATATGATCATGATATTTCATAGTAACTACCTTTGGATAGCATGGTTTTGGCTATCAATAATTCTCATTTCCTAAAATTAGTTAGCTCAGGTAGGCTTGGAATTGTTGATAATTAATCCATTGCATAAGGTTAAAAATTTCAGTGATTTATAAAGCTTGGGTGAAAACAAAATTCAAAGGGGGAGATTTTTGGGACCATGTTTGAAGGAGAAACAAATTTGAAGAGTTAGACTTGGCATAGTATTGTATTTTTTTTCAAAGAAGATAAAACAATTCACTTTTTAAAAGGACCAAAAACTATGACGATGCAATGTGAATTTTTATTTCACAAATATCATAAGTTTGGAGAGCTTGTGATGCAATCCTTATGAAGAGTAAAGAGAGTAAAGTACTGATTTTTTCAAAGGAAAGAATGTGGTGCGCAAGTAAAGAGTGGTGCACATGTATTGGTGCACACGTGTATGTGAAGTGCAAGTCATATTTCAAGATTATCCCATCAAAATATGACAATGGAAATAAAGTGACGCACTTGTTAAAGATTGGCGTGTAAGTAAAAAAGTTGTGTGCAAGTATAAGTGGCGCGCAAGTATAAGTGGTGCACAAGTATAAGTTGCGCACAAGGTTAGCGTGAAAGGATAAGTGGCGTGGAAGTGTATGTTGTGCGCAAGTCATATTCCATCATCATCATATCAAAATATGACAAAGGAAAGAAAGTGTCGTGCTAGTGATGGAAGAGTGCACAAGTGATGGAGTGGTGCACAAGTAGGAACAACGCATAAGTGTATGTCGCGTGCAAGTCACCAAAGTACCTATAAATAGATTACTAGCATCCTCATTTTTTAAGAGTTCAACACATAATATAAATTTAGAGCTCGGATCATGCAAGTAGTAGAGGGTGCTCTAATAATGCATGTATCAGAGGGTGGCACACAAGCTGAAGTGGCGTGAAAGCTGATGTTTATTTATATGGTATGCAAGTAGGGTGTCACACAAGTTTTGTCGTGAATGCATTGTCGTGAAAGTTTCTAGAGGCGCGTAAGGAGGGAGGTGCTTTTAAGAAGTGGGCTGTGTATAAACCAAAGGTGGAACACAAGTTGTGAGTTGTGCTCAATGGAGACGTGCAAGTAGTGAGTTGGCGTGCAAGCAGGTGGCACACAAGCAGTGAGGTGCACAAGCAGGTGGCGCACAAGTAGGGAGTCATGCTAGTAGGGAGTGGCGTGCAAGATGTCTTCACCAAGAGTTTCTTACCAGCTTCTGGGAAGGAAAGTGAAGAATGTTTTTGAAATATTTTATTTGTGAAGGTCCATTAAAAAGAATAGAATCATTATAATACCCAATTTGTGTTAAGAGGGAGCACACACACTATTCAATTTTTGTCAAAGTGCTACACGAGTGTAAGGGTATATCGTACTCATTGTATTCCACATCAAAGGATTGTTTTCTGGTGGATTGTGTGGTACTGGACTATTTTCGTACCATACCATAGATGTAGCTACTCATGTTGAGTAGTGAAACTTGTAAATCTTGTGTTCATGTGGACGTGTGTGTTCAGCAGGGAAGAAACTCTATAATAGGAGGCAAAGGATTTTTAAAAAAGCATAAAACATAAAAAGAAAAAGATATCACTAACTCACCCCTCCCCCTCTCAGTTATACTTGGATCCTGACTGGGAACTTCACTTACTCTCCTCTAATGGTTAGTTTCAAGTTTGTGGGAAATGGGTTATTAAAATATATATCTAAACTTTGGGTCCTTGAATTTGGTAAGTTAGGGGGACTCATATAGTTGGTGGATGAATTAATATATTGTGTATTACAACTATGAATGAATTGAGGAGAAATGGAAATTTGTTTATGAACCCAAATACTACCCTAAAATAATTGTTTCTCATTTTATATCTAGTGATCGCAATCACAAAGGGTAACATGGGTAAACTTGTTGATCATGTTCACTTAAGAGATACATCCCATACAATTCATAGGGTGTTTATAAAATTTATCAAATGTAAGACTAATGAATCTAAACTAAATTGCGTCTCTCATTGATTTTTCTCTATTTAAATGACAATATTGGACTAGTATTCATTGATATATTGTTTAGGGTATTTTTCATGATTTTTTAGAACCATTATAGAATTTTATTTAAGACTTATAATCATTTAGGGAGTTGTTTGATTTCATTATATCTATATATTGTGTGGTAAGTGGATTCTCACTCTGAAATATTGTTTTAAAGAACATGAAGGCTTATATATTTTTTGAAATAAAATTCTTGTGTTTTTAGTGGGAGTTCATTTCTAAATTATTTTTGTGTCTTATATTTCTAGGTTTTTATTAAGAACAAGGTTATTTGAAATGTGCACAAAATGTTTGGGAAAAATCATAAGTTCTTATTGGATAAAAAATTAATGGTTTTGTTGTAACAACCCAGGTAAATAAAGAATATAACATTTTCATATTTTGTAATATTTTAGAATAAAATATTAATTTATATTTAAAGGGAATTCTAGGTTAGCTGGAATATCTAACACAAAACAATTGGTTTCTCAGAAATCTTATGTTTCACACAAAACTGAGTCGTAATGAAAATAATAATAATATAATATTATTATTTTAATTGGTATTTAATTCCTAGCCATTTTATTGGAAGGAATAAACAGAACTAACTGTAATATTATAAAAATTGTTTGAAAAATATTTTTACCTTTATCTAATAAATTTTAGAGGCTTGAAATGAGAATGAATCCAATTTTAAGCATAAATTATCTAATATTTTTAAAAGGTTGTTTTACCGCCTTTTGAGGGAGAACCAATTTAAAACACTTTTTCTTCCACTTTTATATATTCTATCAAACAAAATAAGATTCTTATTTATAATCATAACATCAAAATTTACATTGGGTAAATTTTAGGTATTTTTCTGATAAAGTTCATTTTTTATGAATAGTGAAAAATACTGCATTTTTATTAAAAATTTCCTTTTAATATAATTTATTTTTATATTAATATTGTACTTTCAATTGGTTTTAAAGTGAAATTTTATTATATTTATATAATTTTATACAATGGTGGTCATTGGGGGTAATTTTATTTTTAAATTGGACATAAAATGTGTCTCTATTTTGATAGCAATTCTTTCTTAAAAACACGTTTTTAGATTTTGACAAGGAGAAATAATTTTAAATTCATTTCCGCAACTTATCTCTTTTTAATTTGGAAAAATTGATTCCAATTTTTGAATTATGAGGTTCAATTTATATAAATAGGTACCATTTAGTTTTAGACATTAAGAATAGTAAGTTCAGTTGTTATTTTTTACCATGGTTAAAGGGTAAATCTAGTAAATAAGGGTAAAAATTAATATTATAATAATATGTAATGTTATAAAGAACAATTAATACCTTGGATGATATTCTACATGCTAGTTTCATGGATTACTAGGGATGTTGGGACCAATATCATTCCTTTGTTGAGTATTCTTATAATAACAGTTTTCATTCTAGTATACAGATGGAACCATTTGATGAATTATATGGAAATTGGTGTCTAACTCGTACATTTTGGAATGAATTAGGTGAATGGAAGTTGATGGGAACATAATTGGGAGAAGAGATTTCAGAAAAAGTTTAGTTTATTCAGAAGAACAGGAGAAAAACTCAGAGTAAGAAGAAAACATATACAGATAATCAGAGGAATGCTTTTTCTTACTAGGTAGGTGATCAGGTCTTTCTCAAAGTTTACCCCTTGAAATGTGTGATACATTTTGGTATGAATTGGAAGCTAAGTATGAGGTTCACTAGAACCTATGAAATCCTGTTGAAAATTGTATCAGTTTCCTCGAGAGTGGCTTTACCTCCGATTTTATCTGAGGAACACTATTTTATTATGTTTCATTATTGAGAAAGTATTTGTTGGATTCATATCATGTTTTGAGTCCAAATGTTGTTTAGTTGGAAGAGAATATTTCTTATAAGGAACAAACTGTCCAAATTCTTGACCTATGGGATAAAGTGTTTAGGAATAAGGTCATTCATTAAGTAAAGGTATTTTTGAAAAAACCATATGGTTGAAGAGGAAACATTGGAATCTGAAACTGCCATGTTGTATAAATACCTCCACTTATTTGATAAGTGAGTAAAATTGTGAGAACACAACTTCCAAAAGGGGGGAAGGATTTAAAATCCATGTTAAATATAGATTATGACATTTTCATATTTATTAATATTTAAAAATTAAATATTAATTTTTATTTAAAGGAGATGATATGTTCAATGGAATACCTGACACACAACAATTGATTTCTCCGAAATCATAAGTTTCACAGAAGGCTAACTCATACTGAAAAAAATATTAAAATTTTTAAATGGTAGTTATCTCCTAGGATTTCTATAATTGGGAATTAGAATAACTGACCACATTATAAGTAAATTTGTTTGTTAAATGTTTTTACATTTATCCAATAAAATTTAGCGGCTTAAAATGAGAAAGAACATAATTTTAATCAGAAATATTCTAATATTTTTATAAGGTAGTTTTAATGGCATTTAATAGAGAACCATTATTACAATATAGTTTTTTAATTTAATATGTTCCATTGGAAAAAATAGAATTTTTATTTAGAATAGGGTCATAAAAATTTAATTTGGGTAAATTTTAGGTATTTTTCTGATAAAGTTCATTTTTATGAATAGTGGAAAATACTGCTTTTTAATTCGAAACTACCTTGTCATCTAATTTATTTATATAGTTATATTATAATTTTAATTTTATTTATTGTGTAATTTTATTATATTTTAATCATTTAATATAATTTTGGTCATTAAAAGTAATTTGAATTTTAATTGGACATAAACTCTTGTCAGTCTTTTGATAGTTATTATTTCTCAAAAACACGGATTTTGGTTTTGACAATAAGAATTAATTTTAAATGAATTTAACAATGTATATGTTCTAAATTTGTGAAAATTAATTCCATATTTATAATCAGGAGATCTAAATTGTTCAAATAGGCACATTTCATTTTTAGACAATATGAAATGTAACTTTTATAATTATTATTCTTACTAGGGTTAGAGATTAAATCTTTTAAATAAGGGTAAAAATAGAATTATAATAATATTAAACTAATTTGAAATGTGTCCAAATCCTATTGGATGATACATGTATAACTATTTTCATCCTTGGGTCTATTTTGGGACTCCCTGGAGCCACTTGGATGTGAAAATGACATTTTATAAAAATTAATTTTGTGTAATGAAAAATAATATGAAAATATGTATCTTTTAGATAAAAAAATTAATATAGAGTTATATAGGTGATATTTTCGACAATAAATAGTAATTATGAATCTAAAAATATTTCATATATAATGGCAGTTTATTAATTATTTTTAGACATCAAAAAAGTAAAAATATTTATGAAACAATGATGGTGTAGTGACTACCTTATTAATGAATGATTTAAATAAATGAGAATTTAAAAACCCAAAAAATTTATTTCCAAACATTTTATTCCATACAAAAATCTTAGTGATGAGTATTAATTTTTATCTTGTAATTAATGAATTTATTTCGAAATAATAATTTTGTTATGGATTTTTTAAAAGTCATGATATGAATAGTATTCAAATTGACATTAAAGAGTTTCTAAAACAAGTAGTATTTTATTAAATGATATAATAAGTCCAAAAAATGTAATATTCTGCCAAAGGACATATATAATGATGAAAATGTCATTAATGAATCAATTGAAGTTATTATATTGGGATTTTATAGAAAATATATTAACCATATAGTATGAATATACAAGAAGACATGGTAATAGTTATATTAGTTAACTAATGGTTAATGCTAAAAGATAAGGTTACATTTGTGACCTAGACTTGTCTATAACCTATTGGTTTGGTTATTTTAGAACCCAAGTCATATTATTTGGGCAATAAATTACCTTGGGACCATGTTGACCAAAAATAATTTTATAATAAAATAATACATTCAATCTTTCCTAAAGTGGCCCTCCTTCCTCTTAAAATAGGGCATCACATGTACCCATTTAATCACATTTCTCAAGCCCATTGTATTAAAAAAAATCTTCCCAAATAAACTCTCCACAACCCTCTATTCCTCCTAGAATCCTTACTTTGGGCATACCGAAATTCAAGAAATACTAGTCACTGAAATAAAATGGAGTTACACGTTTTAAGAGGTTTCATCATCTCTAAAGTTCCATTAGATTATTATAATTATTCACTCCCTATTATATTATTATTATTTGATTAATTAAAAAAACCTATATCCTCAATATAAAAGTATGTTTTTATGAGAATTATTTGAACTACACATATAGACACCTCCATCTAATGGATGTGAACATAATGTTTCTTTGTACGACGAACAATCGCCTCATGAAAAGATGATTGTTCGATTTTCCCATACCAACACTCATGACGAAAATTATAATGTTAGTACAATTATATATGATATATATTATATTTATACTGTAATTGTTATTTATAAAATACCTTTATTATTTTAGTTATGTGTAATATGATAATTTCATTTGAGGAAATGCAGACTACTGTCCCCTCAAAGTGATATGACTCATTAACGCTACACATGGAATGTATAAAGAATGGTGTTAATGAACTTATGTAACCTATATATCATATGATATTGTAATATAATTATAATATAACTATGTATCATTTAGTTTTCATTTCATTAAAATGTCAAATAAATGAATGTGGTATTTATTCATTTGTACGGCTTACCATCTCAACGATCGGTACGTTTCATTTCTTATCTCCAAATGTTATGGACAATTATTAATACCTATATATACAATATATATGATATTTAAATCATTAATATCATTTTGTAGATAATGGGATTTTGACCACAAGGACAATTGGTAATTATAACAAGTTCATTTTTGACTCAATTACCAAATGTCGACAAAACAACCGATATTAACTTAAATAATTATGTAATGTTCATAATGTGGTAATAAGTGATATGAAAGGAATAATAAAATTGAAAAGGTTCAGAAACTAGTATAAATTATCTTATGATTATTATTTAGGGAAAACAAGGAATATACATGACGATTCAGACTCAAGGTAATTGACTTCGTCTCAATATCTATTCAATGAGGCATATTTTAATTTATACACGACATTATTTTATATGGTGTATAAACCCCTTTTACTTTTAATTTCATTCAAACAAAATCATTTTTCTACAAATAGTTTTACTAAATGACAAAAATAATGTTTCTTTTTATTGTACATGACAATAATGACCATTCAACCACCGCGAGTATTATTTGATATCTGGATTCCTTAACAAGCCATAATGTTTTTAAAAAAGAAAATAAATAACAAATAATCTTTTCATGTATTTTGTTATTGAGATATTTTTTGAGAATGTATTCATTCTTCCCATTTCTTGAAATGTGATATTGTGATTGGAATGTGGAAATGTTATATTCCTTTTATGCCTATTTTATATGTTATTATTATCATATGGTTCATGGGAATTATTTATGTATACGTGTGGTTCCGTGATAAAACTATGGAGGGAATGCCTAAGGTAGCTCTTGAATTCCATGAGTAACATGACAGAGGTAAATGTTAAGGTTTCTCATAATAGATTTAGGGAATATATTGTGGTGGGTATTTCAAACGTAACTCCCTATGTTGCTGTGAAATCTACAATGTAAGTATGTTATGGATGAAACAAGTTACCTTTTTGATTTATGATTTCTATGTGTTATACATAAATCTAATGATATCATGAGGTATATTAAAGATATTATGTTTTATGATTGAAAAGTCTGGTTTCAATTATTTGTATGTATTTATGGACCAAAGTTTTCCTTCTTTATTTTCTATCCCTTAAAAAACTTTTTTATTATCATGATATGTTTTTAATTTTTTTTCACTGTGTATAAGTATGGGTAAGAGGATGGAATAATTCATGAAGATTTATTTCAATAAAAGAATTCTTATTTATTTATTGTGTTATATTTTTCAAAAAACATTTAGAGAGAGTAGAAGTGTATACATTGTAATTTTTGAGATTTAATGTATTCAGTATAGGATAATTATTTAAAACTCTAAAATTGGAAATATCCTCATTATGAGTTCTTGACATAGCTCATGATTATGTAGTGTTTAAGGCTATGTCTTTATTGTTGGTATTATTGGTCGTATTACACAACTTCAGGAGTTCATATATTTTTAAATTAATATCCATAAATTAATTTATGGTAAGATTAAAATAATATATCATTTGAATATTACCATGTTTCTTCATGTAATATATTAATGGGTTCATAATGGTTTTCCATAGGGGAAATAGTGAATCAATGATGGGACAACATCAAGGGGAGAAAAACTGTCCAAATCAGCAACATGAGATGGTTGGAATTAGAACTGAACAGTTTATTGTAGCGATGACACAATTGAATCAGGCTGTAAATGTTGGTGGTATCCATGCATGAGACTTGACAGATCTACCACAGAGTAACATGTGATTAGTTGATCATTTTATGAGGCAACATCCCCCATCACATCGAAGATCATCAGATCCTATGCTGGATAAATGGTGGATTAATAAACTAGAAAAGATTTACAATGTCATGGGGTGTTTATAAGATCAAATGATTTGTATTTATATTTATTATTTTGAAGGTGAAGTTGATCTGTGGTGGTAGATGGTTAAAAATATCAGGGATAGTGAGGAGATTGATGCTCTTGTTTGGGATGAATTCCAAGGTATGTTTCTTGAGAAATATTTCCCTTAGGCGGTTCAATTTATGATGGAAAAATATTCCTATAATTGATGCATGAGGATGACTCAGTGGATTATTATGAAGAAAAATTCACCATACTGGAAATTTATGCTCCAAATTTCACCTGAGATCTTTATAGTAAAATAAATCAGTTTCACTCAGGATTAAATCCAAAGTATCGAAGGGATTTTGATTTTTGTGTGTTTAAAAGTTATGATAAATTGTTGGATTTTCAGAGAAGGTAGAATGAAGTTTAATGATGATAATTTCTTCTTTGAAATACAAGAAAATAGGAGGTCAAGGTGGAATAAAAAAGGGAAGAACTCAAGTCTGATGGTAAGAAATTTATGGTAACAGTTTGTCAAAATTATGGTAAAAAGCACACTAAGGAATTCCTTTGGAAATTTGGGAAGTGATTTTGATTTAGTAAAATGGGACAGAATTCTCTTAATTGCACTGAAAAATATCAGGGTAATAGAATGAAAAAATATTATTTACAATCAGCAAAAAACATTTGGTGCAATAAAATGGGTCATTATGAAAACGAGGGTCCAACGAAGGACTCAAATGAAGAAATGAAGAAGGAATACAAATAGAAAGGGGTGGTGAAATAATTTGAAACTACTTCAGTAGATGTTGGGCCATTAAATGTCATCATATCAGGTACTTTTTTTATTCATATTATTACAATGTGTTGTTTGATTTAGTGTGTAAACATTCTTTCATTTCTATTAAATTTTCTAGTAAATTGTGAATTCTATCTCATGATATGAGTCCTGAACTTACGGTAAAAATAGTTGGAAGAAATTTTGAGACATAATTAGATTATAATATCCTTCCTATTCATGTGTGTGGAATGAATCTATACACAAACCTTATTTTTATGCCTCTAGTAGAGTTTTATATTATTTTTGGTATGGATTAGCTTTCCATTTATCATGATATGATTGACTACAGAGTTATAGAGGATTCTTATTAGAATGATTTTTAGTTTTCGTACAAGAATGAACACTTACTTTTGAGAACCTAGTAGGATGTTGAGAAACTACAAAATGATGGAAATGAATGTTACCTTTCACATGTTGATGAAAATAAGGAATTTTTTAGATTATTGATGTGCCAGTGTTAATTAAGTTTCTTGATGTTTTTTCTAATGAGTTTCGAGGTATACTTTGTGATCGAGAAGTTGAATTTGTGGTAGAATTAGTTCCCGAAGCTAAGCCAATTCCAAAATACCTTTATCGAATGGATCAAATAGAACATTTGGATTTAAAAAACAATTGCAGGAGTTGGTAGATAAAATTTTCAGTAGACCTAGAACTTCACCATGGGGTTCTCTGATCTTGTTTATTAAATTGAAACATAGTTAAATGAGACTTTTCATTGATTATAGATCCTTGAATAACATAATAGTTATAAAAAATTATCATTTGGCTCATATCGATGATTTTGTAATCAGCTCCCAGGAGCTCAGATTTTTTCAAATATTAAATTGAGGTCGGGGTACCATCGGTTGAAAGTAAAGGAACAAAACATTAAGAAAACCATATTTCATACTATATATGGCTATTATGAATTTTTATTTATGTATTCTGGTCTAAAAAATGAAGCTACTTTATTTGATAGATCTTATGAATAGAATTTTCTATGACTTTGTGGTTAATTTTTTGGTTGTGCTTATAGATGAAATTTTTGTATTTTTCAAAAGTAAATTGGAAAATGAATGTCCTATAAGGTTTTTCTTGAAAACCTTTAAGAAAAAATAAATTGAATGGAATATTCATAATTTTTGAGTATTTTTTGTAGAAAATTTCATTCCTTGGTAATATTATTTCTAAATATGATATAACTATTGAACCTTCAAAAACAATTGTTTTTAAATAGTGGACAAGTCCTAAAAATATCAAATAGATCCATAGTTTTTTTGGTTTATCAGGATATTAATGAAGGGTTTTTTGAAACTTTGGAATATTTCTCTAGGCCACAAACTATGTTAACTCAAAAAGGTGTTAAATTTATATGGACAAATGAATGTTAGGATTATTTTTAGTAATTGAAAAGAAGATTAGAGAATTCTCATGTTTTGGAAATGGCTTCAAAAAATGGTGAATTGGTTATCTATATAAATGCTTTGTTGAAAGGAAATGCATGTGTCCTTATTCATGGAGATCAGTTAATTACAAATTCCTCTAGTCATTTGAAACCTAATGAGATGAATTACACTACACATGATTTGGAATTATCTACTATGGTATTTTTCATAAAAAATTTCAATACATAATTTTGGTGGTGTAAATTTTGAAATATATACTAATCACAAATGTTTTAAGTATATATTCACCTAGAAATAATTCAATATGAGACATAGTAGAATGATATAATTAATATAGGATAATAATTTCATGATCCATTATAATATGAGAAAGGAAAATAACGTGGCTGATGCTTTGAGTCAAAAGAGTAATTCTACATTAACCATGATACCTTTGGAATGAGATCCTTTGGTTTTTGATTTGATGAATTTTGTATTGGAAGTTGTTGGTACATGGAATTACTCTATTTTTATTCCGGTGGTAGTGAAATAATCTTTATCTGATATAATAAAGAAAGTGTAGATAGAAGATAGTGAGTTGCCAAAAAATATAGAATTTATTTAGAAGGGTATGTTACATAAATTTAACATTGATAAGGACTTTATTTTGAGTTTTGGAAAGATAATATGTGTGCCTTGTGATTCACATTTTAAGAAATATTTATTATGTGAAGCTCATAGTTCATCATTTTCAGTTCATCCTTGTAGTACTAAGGTGTGTAATGATATTCGATATTATTACTAGTGGGATGGAATGAAAAGATATATTATTGACATTAAATTTAGATGTTTGACTTGTCAACGGGTTAAAGTAGAGTGGAAGTTACCGAAAGGGATGCTTCAGCCTTTTCTAATGCTTGAGTGGAAATGGAAAAATGTGTCCATGGATTTCGTAATGTGATTACTAAAGACCTCTCGAGGTAACAATGAAATCTATGTTAATGTTGATTTATTGACTAAATATTCTCATGTTATTCAAATTCGATATATTCTCTCTATAGATCAATATTCTTGATTATTTATTAAATCAGTATTTTGGTTACATGGATTCCCCACTCCATTGATTTTTATCGTGATCCCAAGTTCACTTATAACATTTTGAAGGGCCGCCAGAAGTCATTGGGAATTTAATTAAATTTCAGTACATCTTTTCGTCCTCAATCAGATGGATAGTTAGAATGAAAAATGATGACTTGGAAGATATGCTACATGCTTGTTCAACGAATTACCTAGGTTTTTGCGAGAAATATCATTCTTTAGTTATGTATTCTTATAATAATATTTTTTATTCATGTATATTGATGGAACCATTTCAGGTATTATATATAAATTGGTGTCGAACTCCAGAAATTTGGAATGTAGTAGGTGAAAGGAAGTTGATGGGACCAAAATTTGTAGAAGATATGGAAGAAAAAGTTCAATTGAATTAGAAGCACCTGAGAATAGATTATGGAAGGAAAAAAATTATGAGGATAACTGGAGTAATGATATTTCTTTCTAGTTTGTTGATCATGTCTTTCTGAATGTTTCTTCATGGAAAAGTGTGATGCATTTTGGCAAGAATGTGAAGTTATGTATGAGTTTCGTTGAACCCTGTAAAATACTATAAAAAATTGGATCATTTTCCTATATAGTTGTTTTACCTGTATGCTTTTCCCATGTGCACAATTGTTTTATGTTTCAATGTTGAGAACATATATGATGGATACATATCATATTTAGAGTCAAAAGGTATTTCAGTTGGAAATGAATATTTATTATAAGGAACAACCATTCCAAATTGTTGAATTAAAGAGAAAGTGATGTGGAATATGGTAATTCATTAGTTAATGGTTTTTTGGAAAAACAATATGGTTGAAGAGGCAACATGAAAATCATAAAATGCTATGAGGTATAAATACCTCATCTTATTTGATATGTGAATAAAATACCTTGGACACAATTTTAAAATGGCGGAACAATGTTACTTCCTAGGAAATTAAAGAAATTGAAATTTTCATATTTCATAATATTTGAAAAATATAAATTATTATTTCATAGGGATACTATGTTTGATGGTGTACCTGACATGAAACAAAGGATTTCTTCAAAATCTTATGTTGCACATAAGGCTGAGACATACTGAAAACAATATTATTATTGTAAATGGTAGATAACTCCCTGCCGTTGTATAGTGGGAATTAACATAACAACCTATATTTTCAGTAAATATGTTAGTTATTTGTTTAGAGATATATCTACCAAAATTTAGAGTCTTAAAATTAGAATGAATCTGATTTTAAGAATAAATACTCTAATGTTTTTAAAAGGTATTTTTACTACAATTTGATGGAAAACCCTTTTTAAAATATTTATATTGTCACCTTAATATCTTAAATTGGACAAAATAAACATATTATTTAGAAGCGGGACATCAGAATTTACTTTGGTGAAATATCATATATTTTTCTAATAATGTTCATTTTTTATGAATAGAGAAAAATACTGCATTTTAATTTAAAACTACATTCTAATCTAATTTATTTATAAAGTTATATTATAATTTAATTGGGTTTTAAAGTTTAATTGGATTATATTTTTATACATTAATCCAATTTTGGCCATTGGAAGTAATTTTACTTTTAATAGTACACAATCATATGTCAATCTTTTGATATTTATTACTTCTTAAAAACACGATTTTTGGTTTTGACAATAAGAATTAATTTTTATTTTTATTTTTGTATATTCTATGTTTTAAATTTGAAAATTTGGATTAAATTTATGGAATCATGAGGTCCAAATTGTGTATATAGGTACCTTTTGTTTTTATACACTATGAATAGTAACTTGAGTAATTATTATTTTTACTGTGGTTAAAGGGTAAATCCGGTAAATAAGGGTAAAAAAGTATATTAAAATAATATTAAACTAATATAAGAAGTGTCTGAATCCTATTTGATGATACATATCTAACCACGATCATCCTAGGGTTAATTTTGGGACTCATTAAGCAACATGGATGTGAAAATCAAATTTTATAAGAATTAATTTAAAGTTAAGAAAAATGTAACATAAACATGTATCTTTTATTAAAAAACTTTTTATATAGGGTTTTATAAGAAATTGTTTTGACTATATATAGTCATTATAAATATAAAATGATTTCTTAAATCCTGGTATTTAGTTTATAATTTTTGTACATCATATAAATAAATATATATATATATATATATGACAAAATAATGATGTAGTGATTACTTTATTAATAAATTATTTAAATACATGAGATTATAAATATTAATATAAATTTATTTTGAATCTTTTTCTTACCAATCACTAATTATAAAGATACTTATACTTTGTTATATTTGAATTAATGAAGTTTTTTTAAAATAAACATGTTGTAATGAATTTTTAAAACGTCATGATATGAATAGTATAAAAAATGACTTAAATGAGTTTTTAAAAAAATTCGATTTCAATAAATGATATAATAGTCAAGAAAATATCACATTCATCCAAAAGGACATATATAATGTTCAACATGTTATTAGGGAACAACTTGAGGTTCTATTGTCATTTTATAGTAACTATTTTAACCATAATGAATGAATATGTAGAAGACATTTTAAGAGTTAAATTAGTTATCTATGGGTTAAAGCTAAAAGAGAAGGTTAAATTTGTGACCTAGACTTGTCTATAACCAATTTATTGGGAGTTTCTCAACCCAAAAGAATCTTATTTTTGAAATAAATTACATTGAGACCATATAAAACTGAAAATAATTTTATAATAAAATAATACTTTCACTCTTTCCTAAAGTACCCCTCCTCCCTCTTATAAAGGGTCATCACCTCTACCCATTTAATCACACCTCTCAAGCACCTTGGCTCGTAAAACCTCGGCCCAAATAATCTCCCAAAATCACTCCCTTCCTCAGATAATCGTTACCTTGGGAATAAGGTATTTCATGAAATCATTTGGACTAAAATCAAAGGAAGTTACATGTTTTAAGAGGTAGCGTCTTCTCTAGTCATAATTTTCATTATTTTAATTCTTCACTCTCTATTATATTATTGTTATTTAATTAAATAAGATAACTTGTATCCTAAATATATAAGTATTTTTTATGGGAAGCATTATAACTACCCTTACACACACCTCCATCAAATGGATATGAACATACTGTTTCTATGTTCGACGAACTACTGCCTCACGAAATAATGATTGTTAAATTTACCCTACCTTCACTCAACATGGCCATTATGATGTCACTGTATTTATATATGATATAAATTATTTTTATTTTGTATTTATGATACTGTAATTTTTATTTATAAATATAACATTATGTTTTTCATGATCTGTAAATTCAATAATTTCATTTGAGGAAGTGCAAACTACCACCCACTCAAACTGATACGACTCATTCATTCCATGCATGGAATGTGTAAAGGATGATTTTAATGAAATTATATAACATATATATAATATGATATTATACTATAATTTTAATATACCAATGTATCATTTATTTTTCTTTTCTTTAATATGATAAATAAATGAAAGTATCATTCATGACTTCGTATGGTTTACCATCTCCATGAGCAGTATATTTCAATTCTTATATCCAAATGTTATGGGCTATTATAAATACCTTTATATTGAATATATACTATATTTAAATCATGAATATCATTTTGGATATAATGGTATTTTGACCACTTGGACAATATTTAATTATAACAAATTCATTTTTGACTCATGTGCCAAATATAGACAAAACACCCGATATTATCTTAAATAATTATGTAATGTTTATAACATGGTAATGAGTGATATAAATGGAATGAAAAACATGATAAAGGTTACAAAAAAATTAGAAATTAACTTAATTTTATTAATCAGGAAGAATTAGTAACATATGTGACGAGAAAGACTCAAGGTAAGGAACTTCATCTCAATGTCCTTTCATTCATGAATATTTTGATTTATACACGACTTTATTTTATATGGTTTATAACCACATTTTACTATTAATTTTATTCTAAGAAAAAAAAATTTCTACAATTTATTTTAATAAAAGAAAAAAAATAATTTTTTTAACATACAAGACGACAACGTCTTTTCTGCCATCATGAGTATTCTTTGATAATCTGGTTTCTTAATAAGCCATAACACTTTTAAATAGGAAAATAAATACAAATTATGATTTTCCTGTATTTTGGTATTGAAATTGGTTTTAATAAAGTATTGATTATGTCAATATCTTTAAAAGTGATATTGTGACTAGAATATGGAAATGTTATGTTTCATTTATGCTTGTTTTATGTGGTATGATTATGATATGGTTCTTGGGATTTATTTACTTATACGGTTGGTTCTGTGATAAACCAAGGGTGGGTGAGCCCAAGATAGCTCTCCAAAGCATTGGGTAACAAAACATAGGTAAACATTAATGATTATCCGATGGGATTTTGGGAATATACCATGATGGTTATTCCAAACGTAACTCCCTATCCAGTTTAGAAGGGGAAAATGTAAGTATGTTATAGATGCCCAAAGTAACCTTTTTGATTTATGTTTTTTTGTTTTATTCATAAATATTATTTTTTCATGATGTATGTTAATGAGATTTTGTTTTAGGACTAAAAAGTATGGTTTCATTGATCTCTATGTATTGATGGACTAATGTTTTCATTCCTAATTTTATATCCCTTACAAAACTTGTTATGCTCATCCCCAATTTTCGAAATATTTTTCACAGAGTATAAGGAAGTTTTAGATAATAGAATATTTCAGGAATATTTATGTCAGGAAAATAATTCTTGTTTATTTGAGGTTTTTTTAGAAAAAAATGGATATGGTAGAAGTGTCTAATTTGTAAATTTTGAGAATTAATGTAATCATTGTGGGATAATTCTTTTAAAATATAAACATAAAAATATTCCAAATATGAATTCTTGACTTAACTCAAGATTATATAACTTTTAAGGCTAGGTCTTTATATTTATTGTATGTAATCTTATAATTGTTATGGATTTGTGTGTCATTATGATTAATAAGTATATAACTTCGTTAGTTTATAATTTTTTAGGAATTAGATCACACAAGACTACACTCCCAAGTGATGACTTGTTCTAGGGGGATTTTAAAACATATGATTTTAGTTACTTTTTTCACTATAAATTGTGTGAGAAATATATTGTTTCATATAGAAACCAAAACTAAAACAAACTAGAATATATAAACATGAAAAAATTATAAGTATTAATAATAACATCTATTCTATTTATGTTAAATTTTAATGAATAAATAATACTAATAGGAATATGAAATATATATATATAAGAGAATAAATAGAATCAATTAGTGATAGAATTAATGTTTTAAAAGAATTTCTTCATACTTTCCCATTCCTTTTCTATTAGAATTCAAAAACACTTTCTTAAAACATATTTACTAATTGTCTGTGTGCAATGTATTTTAGTATGTTTTTATAGAAGTCATCAAATTCTACCATACATAGGATTGTTTCAATGTATTAGGATTGTAAACATTAAATTATTTAATATGATACATCAGATTGATGGTATGTCTATTTATAATAATATATTTTGTTAAGACCCATGGATAGATTTTTGTACTGTTTACCCAGTTGAAAAGAATTAATGACTATCATACTCACCTTCTTACCATTATATTAGACCAATTTCCATTTAGATCATCATATTGATAATCAATATGGAATCCATCAGGCACTGGACATCATAATTGGAATCACATTTATATGGTCTCTAACAAATATAATACATTTTAGAACTATAATGGTGTTAAAAAATTACATCAGACACTATATTACGCCAGAACATTAATAATACATTTTGAAATGCTTTCGCCTAATGTTTTCCCTAATTTAACTTCTCATTCCTTGGCATTGTAATACATTAGAGAGTTATAGTTATATCTAGTCCTTGTTAGTCAGTTACATTTAGAAGATTTTTTATTGTAAACACGTCCCTGATCAGAGTTATGATCAAAAGAATCCAGGGATAGAAAGATGTTGAGTGTGATCCATTGGATCGAGGGCTTCCATCCTTGGAAGACATATATCAATCATTATATCTAGGTATTCCTAGGATAAGAAGAATACCATCTTATTGAGGGCCTTCCCTGTAAAGGAAAATATATTTTATAGTATGTATAAAACTATACATAGCATTACTCATGGTTATTTAATATCTTAATCTTAATGTAAAAGAGTTTAATCATATAATATATCTTATATATCATTATTAGTATTATTAGATACTACGTTTTATGCTTTTACATGTTTTTATTCTATTTGGAATTTATAATAGAGTTAGTCATCATATTAATCTTTTTATTCTTGATTTTTTATAGGTATAACAATGAATATGTAAAAAAATATATATTGATATTAATTTGATCCACTATGAATCTGATCATATCTATGATAATTTGACTATGTCAACATCAAATAATGATTCATTAACATGTTTTGACTCTTGATTAGTTTAAAGGTTTTCAAAAAAAAAATGTGTCCCCCATTTATGTTTATATCCATTTAAAAATAATCTTATAATCCTAAAATTGTTATTAGAGAATGTTTCTACAATATATATAATTGATTATTTCCTTCTTTAATTACTTATTTCACGTTTTTTATGTTTTTATAAAAATTATATGTTTATAAATTTTTTTATACAATTTTATATTTAGAGAAAAGAGTTCCAGTTTTTTTAAGATGACAGGTATGAATGTTGGACCAATTGATAATCTGAATATTATTCTATTAGCTATGTCTGATGGGAATGACAATGCATATTGGAGAGAATGAATGAAAACATTTGTTATTAACACTATATTTGATAAATTTTGAATTCTTACTAGAAAATAAAATATTCATGATAAAAGAAGATTATTATTTTAAAAATGATGATAATAATGAATATATCATTAATTACAAATTTAAAAATAATTAAATATGTTATATGAAGAGGAATATCTATATTCACATGTCATCTAATGAAGCAAAAAAATTTATTTATGGTAAATTAGATGTATATTTTTTTGGTATATCCACAGTTATGTAAAGAAGAAGAGCTATGCTAAGAGATGATTATGAATCCATTGATTTTATACCTAGAGAGTCAATTGTAATGTTTCTCCAATGATTCATGACTGTAATAAATAGTTTATATTTTCTTGGTGAAAAATGTATTGATGATAAAAATTTTCCTGATAATATTACTCATATAATTCTAAATGAGTGGGAATAAAAAAACAATAGTTTTGGATGATACAAGGACATTAACTAATATTACTCTTGTGACTTTATTGGTACACTCATGTTATATGAGGGAATATTGAAATGACATATTGAGGGAAAAATGGATTTGTTTCTTATTCAAAAACAACTATTTTATATTCTAACATTTATTTAGCTAAGAAATCTATAAAATATTAAAGTAATAAAAATGTTGTATTGTAGATAGATTCAAGAAAACACATAAATTCACTGAATGATTTTGATAATATAGATAAAATAATGAATAAGATATAATAAATTAATTATTTTAAGTATCAATATAATTTTTTTAAATGATAAAGGCTATAAGAAAGACATATACATCACTTGTTTTGAATGTATAAAAGTTGGATATATGTGACTTGATTTTCCCACACAAAAAAGAAAAGTCCAAAAGGAATGAAATTTATATAGAAATTACAAGAAGTAATACAAGTCTAATGTAAGAATGTGTCGAATGATTATGACACATAGAGTGATAGGGGTGGAGATTGTTCTTAAAATTATTCTAAAAATAATTGTTCTGAATAAAGGAATGAGGTCTTTTTACTAAAGTACCCAAAGAAAATCAATGTCTAATAGAAAAAGTACCCATATTGGAATCCATTAAAAATTTATCATTAAATTATAATTACCCTGAATGTAATAATGAAAAACATAATACATATTTTAATGTAGAATCTTCCTCAACAAGTTATGTTAACACTTTACCAACTTTTGAGGAAGGTTCTGGGTTTTCCAAACTATTAAAAAATGAAAATTGCACAATTTGTAAAAATCATGATAATTAAAAGGATAAAATTACAAAGAGAGAATCAATAATAACTAATTTAAAAAATAAACTATTATATATTTTTAATGATCATGAAAAAACTATATTTGAACAAATAAGATTTCAAAATATTTTGAAAATGTTATTTCATATAAAATAGTTTAAAAAGATAAAATCATTGTAAAACAAATACTAATAAGGATACAAAATTATTTTTCAAATTAATATATATGAAATTTAAAATTTGGAGAAACTCCTATCCAATTAAACCACTAGAAATGTAAATTTGTAAATTTGTTTTAAAAAACGTATACCTCATGGTAGTGGTTTTATAAATCATTTTTTTTAAAAAAAATATTTTTAGTAGTATTTATTTTATTCCTCAAATTATGATATTTTAATAACTTATAATGTGGTGGGAATTAGAATACAGATAGATACTTAAATAGAGTAGACTATTTTTGTTTTAAAATGGGTATATTTTCTATAGAAATAACATTTTCGGACAAAAATCTAGAGAAATGTGGTTCTCAAGGATTTTTCTTCATAATAATAATGGACCAAAGAAGGGTTGGGTTCCAAATATATACTTTTTTTTTTGTTTTTGAGAAAACAATTTTTGTACCAAAAACAAAAACATTTGGTGCATGGATAGTGGATATTCTAGAAACATGAATGGAAACAATGATTTCCTCTAGAATATAGTCAAGGTGAAGGTGGACTGGCATGATTTAGATATAATCATCAATGAGATACTATCAAAATTGGTAGCATTATTATTCGTAGAAATTTTTTTATTTCAAATGTTTTATTTGTTGTAGGTATTGAGAACAAACTATTAAGAATAAGTCCATTTTGCGATGAAATTTAAATTTTGATCTTTGGGAATTATAATTTTACATTACATAGTTACACGGATGAATTTATTCTTTCTACCAATGGGATTAAGAATGTTCTCCACTGAACCAAGAATACCTTAATAGCAAATAAATACCTTCACTTAGTGTGATGGACGGTCATTCTTGGTTGTTTAAAACAATGTTAGGACCCTATAACCTTAGAAACACATATAAATTGACTATAAATGAACTCTCTAATGATCTACCCAAACCTAGGGCTGATATATTAAATGTATATATCCCTTTTTAATATGATAAGATATATAAGTGATTTTTACATTCAATTTGTGAAGTCTCAACATCTAATGGTTTATAGTTTGTGCACGTGAAATAATTTGGTCCCACACAAACTGGAAGTGTTGATGGAAAATAAACTGTTTATGTCGTAGTTGATGATAACACTAAATATACTAGGGTCTATTTTATTACAATTAAATCTAAAGACTTTAGTTATTTTTATACTTTTTTAGGCAATGTTAAAAATGAGAAAAAACTTCCTTGATAACTATTCATAGTGATCATGGTGGTAAATTTTTATGTTCTAATTTCTAAACATTATGTACTATGAAATGAATTCAATATATCTTTTCAGAACCCTGAAATCCCTAGAAAAATGGTTTTCTTGAAAGATGTTATAAATTTCATAAATAAATAACTAGAACCATGTTGAGCGATTACTATGTTGCTAATTTTTTTTGTGGAATCGGTATATATTTCCTACTATACTATAAATATATATTTAATTTGACATTTGTTTTAATAAAACACCATTGGAGTTTTTGCCTCGATGAAAACAAAAGGTTTCTTACATCAATGTTTTTGGATGAAATGTATTCATTCGGAAAACTAAATATAACCTACATAAGTTTGAACACAAATCCAATGAAGTAATATTTTGAGGTTGTTCCACCACATTTAAAGTTTATCGTGTTTTTTGTAAAATTTATAGTAATTTTGAGGTAATTGTGTAAGATTATTTCCATGAAAATCATCCATTTTTTTTCAAACATCCTCAAATAACATCCTCAGATGTTATTTTGAAAATGGATTTTCAATAAATTTTAAAAATTTATTCTCATAAAAGAAAAAATAACGAATAAGATTATGAAGTTGAACATATATCATTCTTATCCAAAATTTATCTTAATAATAATATTGAGGAATTACATTATGAGGATTGGATTAAATTAATTTATGATGAGAACAAATTTATTTGGACAAAAAATGTATAAATATTTTTCAAACTACCTATAAAAACATCAATAATTGGTTTAAATTGGGTATTTTTTAACAAATATTAGGAAAATGGAATAATAGATTTAATTAAAGACAGACTTGTTACTGATGGTTTTAATAAACATAAGGTAATATATTATTAATAATCTTATGATTTGGTAGATATACTTGAAGATATTTGAATACATTTAGTCGCTTCATCATTCATTAATTTCTAAGTATTTCAAATAGATGTGAATTGTTCTTTTCATAATGAATCTATCTAAAATAAATTTAAAGTTGAACAACCACCATTTTTTTAAAATAAAAAACATCCATGAAGATATTTAGAAACATACCAAGGAAATATATAGAATTAAACGAGACCCAATAACATGGTATTATAGGTTACATGGATTTTCATTGTAAAACAATTTTGTAAGGGGGTTTAGGATAAAACACTTTTTATAAATTATTTTCATAATAATGTTATGGTGGTAAAAAATAATGTTTAAGAAATAATATTTTTTTCAACTGAAAAATCATCAGCATATTCATTTTTGGATATTATAAAATCTTATAAGGGAATGAGTATGATGGGAAAGATAAAATATTTTCATGGTTTTATAATTTCATAATAACTAGACAAAAAATTTAGGTTTTAGCATAAGAATATAAAATACATTATCTATAAATGGCGATTTGAGAATAACAAAATTATATTTAAATATTCTAGTACCTCGAATAGTTTAGATCTTGATGAGGCTGGTAAATAGTTTGATCAAAATATTTTTAATGGTATGTTAGGTATTTTACATCCCATAATAAATTTTTTTCATGATTTAATGTATTTGGTATGATTATGTGCAATATTTAAATACAATATGAAATAATACCATCCCAATGATATAAAATAAATTTTTTCATCTAAATGGAACTATGTATTTATGAATTTTTAATTCGTCTAGAAATGTTATCGAATTAAATTTTTTTTGATGATGACTATCATGGATGTAGAATGGATATGGAATGTAAATCCAGAACAGTAAATTTCCAAGGAGAATATTTAGTATCTTTATCATGTAAAAAATTATACTAAGTAACAATTTCCACTACTGATACCAAATATATCGTAATTAAATGTTGTTGTTCTCAAATGTCGGTGATGCAACACACACACAGAGAAAATTTCATGAATACAACTAAATCTAAAATATATTGAAATTATACAAGTGAAATTCAATTATGTAACACACCAAAACATCACTCACTTTCCAAACATATATACATACCATGCCATTTTATTTCATAATCATACACTAAAAAGAAGATATAAATTTATAATTAACCAAAATAAAATAACAACATGATGATATGTTTAAAAAATCTCTTAGTTCTAATAGATTTTAATATACTAAACATAATATAGTAATTTCTAATTTTAAGTGATTATTCATATCTACTTCTTGTTTACCCATATCCTTATATAAATATACTCATCATATGGGGGGGACATATGATTTAGGTTTTTCAAAATTATATTTTATTTCTTTTAGGATTTAAAAAATAATTATTTTTTATAAATTTTTTTAATGTAATGAGTTTTTAAAAGTCATAAATATAATAAAAATTTAATTAACCATATTCAAATAATTGATTTCTAAAAAGTAAAATGGTTATAAAATATTTGGATGTATAATTTTTAAATTTTTTATCATTATCAGTTGTCATAAAAAAATTATCATAATTATATTTTTTTAAAATACATCACAATAAAACTCTATTTTAAAATTATTGTATTCAATTTATTTTACAAAAAACCATGATGAATAGGTTAATCACACCGATGAAACATCCCACTATAAATAGTACAATTTTATTCTTTTAATTTTTTCAATTTTTTATTACAATTGCTTATATGTTTTTTTATAATTTTAGTTTTGTTAAAGAACTAATTTTTTCTCAGATTAAAAAAATTATCATAACTAACCTAACATTGATAAATTCTATTAAAGCACCGAGAGTTCATAAAAACTTTTAAAATAATTATTCAGGAAAATATCAACTGTCAAATTAAAAGGATTTTCAACTCAAATATTGGTTATTTTTATGAAAATTGAATTGTATCACCTGGTTCCTATAATAGGGATGGTCAAACTGTGTCCCACAATAACTATCTGGGGTTTTTGAATCTGATATTCTTCACCATTCAAATCCCATAGTCTAATAATTTATCATTCCATGTGATTTCCGGTATCTCTAAAAATTATGATGGAAACTAAATATTATTTTTCAATGTGTTTTGTATTTAGGGAAAGGCTAATTGAATGTCCTTGTTTTAAAAAATTTTATTCAACACTATAGAATATTAATTATTTTGAAGGATTGGAGGCAGTCTATATAGATATGCTAGACAATTATTTCGATTTATATTATCCTAATATTATTTCTGAGTTTTATTAATCATTACAATTTTTTATGTAATATGGAATGTAAAATTTTTCTTTTGTCATTTTTTGTAAATGGTACAATGTTTATAGAAGGATGGTAGAAGATTTGGTTAGATTTTTATCAGAATGAGAAGCTAAATAAACCTAACATAATCTACCGAACATGATTGAAACCATTGGTTAAAATAAAGATGAATATTCTCTACTTACATATTATGAAAAAGAAAAAAATGTTTCCCACTTAACTCTAGATAACAGAGTAACCGAATTATAGATTCAAGGTTATTTTTTCCATCATAATTGTGATTTTTATATACTGATTATTTCATATGTTTTTCCCCCTAATATTTTTGGAACACAATTAAGATTGATCTGGTAAATGTAATCTTCAGTACATTAGAGAACTAGAAAACCGTGTAAATAAGAAAAAAATTATTGATAATGTTTTTGAGAAGTTTATGAGACATAAATCTCAAGAGAATTAAAGGGGTTTGGAGCATGGATATGACTATGATGAAGCTAAATATTTAAATATTTGAATAGTTGAATATATTGAAGAATAATATAAGATAAATATTCAAAAGAAAATATTTCAAGAAATAAAAATTCTAGAAATATTTTTTAAAGGAGTTGAACAAGCTTATAAAAATTCAATGATTTTGATATCCCGCATTTATTTAACTATCTCGAAAGATGGATTATCTTTTAAATAAAATTCTATTGTTCATTACAATTGAAAAAATAGTAAGTTATAAAGGGATCTCTAAATGTGGAAATATAGCATGAAAATAAATTGAAGAATAATTTTGACAAGGAAAAGAATAATAAGTTATAGATGGAAAAGAATAAGAAGAAGAAGAATTATAATAATAAGGAAAATATGAAGAAGAAAAATTTAAGTAGGAATACATATAATATTATTTATAAGAAAAAGGGGAAGAGGAATAGGAAAATAAGAAATTATATTATGGAAAAGTAAATAATTAGATAAGGATTAATTGGAATCATTATGATGTTGACCTGATTTAACAACAATGTTAGGAAAGGGTGAGAAATATAAAATTTATTTTTGAGAATAATTATCATAAAAAATTGAAAAACAATCATCCTACAGGACAAAAAGAACATGATCAATATAATCATAACAAAGTATATGACAAAGATAAAACTAATAAGGATGTCAAAATTCCAGATATTTTAGTTGAAGATAATGTTTCAATAAGAGATGAAAAGAATGGAAAATAAGTTGACACTAGATCCAGTATGCCAAAATCACCTTAGTAGAAGCCCAATCAATCAGTCATAGAGTCAAAAAACGTGAAAAGGGTTTGACTTCATTTTTCGTATTTTAAAATTATTAACATATGAGATTCCATATTTTCCAAATATTGGGCCAAGGGGTAAGGTGCTCAAGGAGTCCGTGAATGAGAAAATTTAGTTACTCATGGTTTTGATTTAAAATTTTAAAAGGATTGAGACTGATTTGAATGGTTTTCAAGAAAAATATAAAACTCAATATTCTTCTAACAACCAGATAGTGAAATGGTTTAATCATATTGATATTGTTATTTCGGAGCATGATGAATTGTTTCTATATATAAATAGAATTATGATAGAATTAGTTGAATCATTAAAAAATCCCTAGATATAGAGGGTAGGATTAATTTTGTTAAGAAATTCAAATATTCTATATATGTTCAGAATGAGAATGTTAATGTCATGAATGAAATAAGGTATGACCTGCATTTTGAGGCGGGGAGACTCAAATCATGTAAATTTGATATAAACATAATAAGGTATCATTATAAATAACTTTATGAGAAAGTTAAATGTTTGGAATTAGAAGTTTGAATTCAATTTTCCTCAATGAAAAGAACATGAAACATGATAAGGGTCAAAATGAGTTTATGATGAATAATGCTTTTATGAAAATATTTTTGAATATTGATTGATTTTTTATATTTGAACTCGCATTAAATTTTCGTAAAACATTTCAATTGTAAATGAATTACATTACTTCCAAATTATTTATTTTGGAATGTTTAATAAATATGATTGGTTAATTGTCATTTCATACTCACATTGAAATTTATTTAGTTCGACATTGTTTTGTAAGATATCTTTATGAAATATTAGGGAACATTGGGTACCATCCCATTCATTTTTCAAAATCCTAAAGGGGGATAAATCTATAAAACGGGGGAAGGTTTCAAAAAGTAGGATATTTTATTTAATAGATATTTACTGCACCTAAGGAGATAATAATTCATTTAATCTTAGTTATTCTAATAATATTCATCAGATTCAAAAATTTTAAAAACACAGGGGGAGTTATTTTTTAATGAATAACATCATAGTTGTTAAAATACAAAAGTACTAAACGTTTGTAATGTTTTTTTTATGTTTTTTGGTCTATGAATTTAAATAATGGGTGATATTATTGAGTTAGATTTATTAATTATTATTTTCTCATTATTTTATTTTTCTAAATCACAAACAATTTTATGAAACATGTTTATTAAAATTTTATGATGCAATTGTTTTCATATGTTTTTGTACAATAAATTTATTTATAAAATACATAGAATTTTTGTGATGTATTATGGTTTTAAAATTTATATGAAAAAATTTTATACATTAATCTAAAGATATTTTTGATTACCATAATCAATTTTTTTTTCATTCTTGTGGTTAGAATTGTTTTTTTCTAGATGACTGGAAAATGTAATGACCATCAGACTACCCTTTATATCGATGAATCCAAATATTCCTCATTTTTTTCATCATATTGAAAATAAATATGTCCATTTAACTAATTAAATATTATAATAAGAACCACGTAAGATTTTTTTCTAATTTAACGAATAAATTTTAGCACTATAATAGTGTTAAACAAAAAGATGCTAGAAATTTTGTTACACTATAATATTTTGAGTTGTCGAGTTCCATCTATCTTATTTCATTGAATAAAACTAATAAATATGTTTATTGGAGCCTTTGTTATAAATAGGAGGTCATTTTAAGACTTTTGAGATGATAATATTACCAACTCATGTATTTTATGGCTTTATCTACACGAACCTCTCATTCTTAGGCATTATAAAAGTTTAGATAGTTGTAATTAAATGGAATACTTGTCGTGTTGATTATTATAGAAATTTTTATTTTTTAATCACACATTATATCATTATAATTATTGACGTATTTTTGGGGTTGAAATATGGTGAATCTATTGAAATTCCGATCATCACTTGAATAATTAGAATAAGTTTGAGTATGATAAATTTAATTTATGTGGATTTTCTTTTTTGTTTAGTTTAATGGTTTTTAAACTCTGATTCACCCCATCTTATATGTATATCCATCAAATATACTCTTATGATCCTTAAAGTATTCATTTGGGGTCTCATTTTTTTGATCAAGGAATGGTGGTATCATCATTTTGGTTTTCTGTAGACCAAGCCCAATATAAACTTTTACAACAATGACATTAATAAAATTATTTACGTGATATGACCAATCTCATCAAAATCACCAGAAGGTCCATGCCTGCTGAATCACCACACAAAACTACAATAATTTTTTTTATCCAATTTTTAAATCATATGTTGGTGTCTCAAGGTTTATTTGAATAACTAGATTAAAAGTAATTACTAATGTAGAAATTGCTATACATGTTCTCATAATGTTATATGAAATATTTAATATATTAATTTTTGAAAAAAAATATATAGGATTTATTTAATTGAAATGTTATAACTAATTCC
Organism: Viscum album; assembly: GCA_963277665.1. Lineage (NCBI taxonomy): Eukaryota > Viridiplantae > Streptophyta > Magnoliopsida > Santalales > Viscaceae > Viscum > Viscum album. The sequence goes on along the minus strand of OY728141.1, from coordinate 97,387,965 downwards.
GTGGAAATTATAATTCAAAGTCATATATCAGAAGAAAAATGATTTAATTTTTAAAACACAAATTTTTTGAAGAATTATATTTTTTATAAATTATGTAAATATCTTAATAATGTAAATTAATAAATATTGGTTACTGAAATTAATGAAAAGTGTTGATAATTAATATAAAATAAATACGTAAAAATTGGTTATTTATTTTTATATGGATTAGAATTACAATAATGTATTTTAAAACATAAAAATATATTTTGTTTCTAAAAATTATTTTCACATGTCATATATTTTTATATCAAATTTATTGTTTATCTCTTTTATAATCTAATCTACATAAAATTGATTTATTATTTGGAATAAAAATTTCCAAATTCTTTAATAATATAAATTCAATCTTTATTCATAAAAATATGTTATTATGGAATAAAATGGAAAGCTTAGAAAAGGATAAAATAATGTATTGTGTCAAATAAAGGGGTCATAACATAATTGTTTTTTCGAAAAACAAGTATTTTTCAATCAGTGTATAATGGTATTCATTGATGTCACTCTTTTAACTTAATTATTTTTTAAAAATGGGTTATCATTTATTTAAAATGTTTTTTATTTTTTATTATATAACAAGTATCTACAAAAGGCAGACCTCTAAGATATAAAAATGACCCCTTCATCACCTCACATCACCTCAATGAATTTAATTATTATGTTGAATAACTATAAATTTTTTCCCTAACACTCGTTTCCAAATCCTACAGGTTCAAGTCACATGAATGACATAATTTATCTTATAAGGAGTCATCCCAAAAAGTAATGTAAGAAGTTTTTATTTCCATCTCATTTCCATTAATTTAAAAAAAAGTCTTCTTATAATTAATCTAATTATATTATTTTCATCATTATATAACGAAATTAATATAAAAAATATACATAAATTTTATTATTTTAATTTTACTACCATTATTTACCTTCTATTAATCTATTATATTATAAAAACATTGACCAAAGTTTTGTTGGTTCACCAGCACCATGGACTATGTATTTCATTTTTTATCATCCAATTATAGATATGGTTTTAAAATTATATTTTTTGAATAAATATAATACATATTAAATTACTAATATTTGATGAGAGAAATTGTTCATTTTAATGACTCTATTAACATTAAATGATCATATAAATTTTAATCACTATATATAAGCATATGAAGTCATCATTCACAATTTAAATCTATTTTGGAAAATATAATTTGATATATAACATTTGTACTAATTTAATGATACAATTTCTTTATCTATACAATTATTGTTATTTTTTTACTACTTGGAAACACATTTGACCATATTCGATAAACTGATGCTGTTTTAGTGAAATTTACTGAAAACACACAGGTGGTTGATGAAAGAAGAAAAATCAATAAATTAATGACCTATGATAATAAATTTACAATAAAAATAACATATATATGATAAAAAATTTAAATAGTATATAGAAATTTTAATTTGGTGACTTTGGAGGGTAATCACATGTACCAAGAAATTCGGGACATAAGGTAAGGTACTTCTAAAAAACCCACTATTTATTTATGATTTACATTTTATCTCAATAAATGAAATTAACACTTCTATATTGTCACGATTTTAATAAATTATATATATATATAAGTTTCATAAATATATACCTAGTTTACTTTCCCTTTCTTTTCTATGGTTTTTCTTGTTTTTAATGCGACATTCTCAACATTTCACTCAAACATGTCTATTTGAGGGAACATTTCTATTTTTTATTCCTTTTAATATGTCAATTATTTAATGCTATTTCTCTAACATGATTTATATGACATAATTAATAATTTATGAAAAAAAAATTCAACATTATTATTGGTTTTATTAAAACCACATTTTTCTCACCTTCACATAGGATCATTATTAATTATTTAAAAAATTATTTAATTGGTTATATTTTTTACCTATTTCTGAACTTATTTATTATTACCATAAATCATTTTACAATTTTTTTATGTCTCGTGATTTTTTATTAAATTATTACCATCTATAAAAATTTAATTTCATTCTCTATGGAATAATTACTACGTATCATTGGTTATATTTTGAGATATGGTTAGGTAACCCTTTCCATTTTCATTTGTTTTTATTAATATTATTCCTATGTACAAACTATTTATGTGGAACACATATTCATGTTCATATTATAACATTATTCGTGGGGTATCAATTATACCTCCCCAATTTAGGGAGTAATTATTTCATATCATGATATATGATTTATAGTGAACGTGTAATGATCCAAGAAAAATAGGTTATGCTGTCTTGTAAGTGATATATATTTTATACTTATGAAGCGATGATTTATGTTGTTGAAACATTTATATGATTCCATGATCGTCTCATATAGAATCCACTTTTAAATTATACAATACGATTATTCTATTTCGTGATATCGTGTCAAGCCTCTTGAATTTTATATTATATTGACTTATCTTGTTTACGCTAATACTATTTTTTAAAATTTACTCTTTTGTTTATGTGTGTCCATATGGTATCTTTTTTAGTAATTAAAAACCCATGGGATTTTATAAAACAATATGAATATTGAAATAAATTTTATCATATTTTATTTTTATGTATCTAATCAATGAAAGACACTCAAACACTATATTTATGGGATGTGTTTTATGAATGTTTATATTAAACATCTTGTAATAATACGTGTAATAGAAAATATATTTTATTGTTAGTATCAGAGAAAGATATAGTTATTTTTGTGGATTTTTTTTGAGAACAGAATTGCAAATTGTCCATGAATTAAAAAGATTAAAACCAATAAACTCTTATTCATAGATATATATGATATTAATAAGTTATTTTACATGTATTTTTCATCAAGGTTATACTTTCCCTTTTAAATTCTTATTCCACTGTTTTTATTTTAATACATTTATGTATTCATTTTCTAAAAACCTTAATGGGGAACCACATGAGTGTCTATTTAAAGGGAGAAAAAAACCTACCAATATAGAACCCATGTAATTAAGGGGATAACCCTTAAAAACAATGGTTTTTTCCAAATTAATGGTTTTCAATTTCACCGACTCAAACCTCTACCCACACCCTTGAACAACCAAAAATAATAATAAATTTGATGTCTAAAACATACATGTGACTTTACTGATGTGTATTCATTATATAACAAACCAAACTAAGTCAAATGGACATGACACCAAATATAATTTGTCAAAGTGGTAAGGTATACCAAATACAATAGAAATAAACATCAATATTACCAACCGAGTACAAAAAACTAGTGTAAAATGTGGTAGAAATAGATACAACAAAATAAATACAACAAAAAGCAACTATAATAAAATAGAAATGTAAAATCAAATGAAACCATTAATTCTCCATATAACCCATAGTCACCAATCAAGCATTATATTACGAAGACCGTGATAACAATAGAATTCAAAATGATGGAAGATCCTTTCCTATTAGGTCCTAAAAAATTGAATCTAAAACCACCAAAAGGAAGAATTATGGTGTGAAAAGAACACATAGAAGGAAACCACCACAATTTCTATAAAAGTTTTAATAAAATGACTGCAATAGTTCTATATTTTAAAAAAATTTATTTTTACAAATAATTTTCATAAATTCCATCCCATTTTTAAAACAATTCATTTTATTTTTATAAAATCATTTCAAATTAAAAATACATGGAATATGAAATGATTTTGTGAAAAAATATACATCCATATCCATAGAAAATAGTTTAATAAAATAAAATATATCCAATAAATAATCCATAATGTTAGACCATGTGATACAACCTCATGTTAAAAAAGTGTGCAAATATCCATGAAAAAATCCATCTTGTGATAAATAAACCATTAATAGAAAAAAATTGAAACTAGCCTACAGTAAAAAGTAAAAGAAAAAATATTCCAAAAATAAGAATATAGTAGTACATACTGATATTGAGTCTAACCATAGTCGATCAATATCACAAGACCTCTAGTTTAATTACCCACACTACAAGTGACATGTCTATTCCTAATGCACCCAAGGTTCCCAATATGCCAATATTTTCAGAATTATTCTCAATCCAATGCTCAAAATTTAGAAAAAACTGTTTAAAATTTAATCCATTCTTCTTCATTTTTTGAATGTCCATTTTAAAACAAAACCATTATTCAAACATTAAAATAAACACTTATTGTTGGAAAATAATTTATAATGAAAACTACCTTTAAAAATATGAAAAATTTTAATGTTTCCTTAAAAAATAGAAATCAATTTAAATAAATTTACAAAATAATGGAAATTTATAATTATAATAATAAATTCATATAATTAATCCTTTGTACATACACACCTACCCCATGAATGACGGTATAACTAGTCACCTTTAAAAACATCGATTGAATAATATTATATTGGGTCCTCGGGATCCATGAATAAAAATTAGCACATCAATAATATATAAAATCTACTTACATATAGCATACATATCCCCTCAGGTTACATAAATTGAGAGAGGAAGGGACACATTTAGGATCATTGATGAAAAGGAAAACGAGATAAAAAATGTAAATACCTTTATATGATGCATCTATAATAGAGGAAATGTTACAGGAATTCCATTATAAAAGACTCTAGACCCCTAAGGATGGATTAGGTCAATATAATGTGAGATTTTGTGGGGGTTCCATTGTAGGTAAAATTATGGTCCCTATGATTTTTAAATGATTTTTTGGGGTATAAAAACTGTGCACATGGTTTTTTGAATTTAGGTAAGTTGTTTAAAAATCTATGTACCAAACTGTGTGCCAATAATGAACATATTACTGTGGTTCATGGTTTGGATGCAAATTTTCTTCTCTTTGTGATAACCCTGAAAACCCATCCATACAATGGTGTTTTATGTTCATTGGCTGGCCACATGTTTTTGAAAATTGTGCTCTCCCTTCGAGTTGCTCAACTAAGGCCTCATGGTTTGCTCAGCCAAACCACATGGTTTACCATAACCATGCTCTAATTGGGAACAACCCCTTAGTACCCCAAATATATCTAAATAAATCCCAAAATGACCCCAACTAAAGGCTCAATAACAAAATAGTCAAAATGGAAAACAAGTACCTATTATTAGGTAACATAAAACTATAATATCCCCATCATGAAGTAATTTTTCTCCAAAGATTGATCAATAGTCTAAACTCAGTAAAAGATATATCTACTACTGCCTCATCAATGTTTCTTACTCCCACCTCACATGGAAATATCATCCAAAATTCATAATAAACAGACCAATGGAATAATTTTATAATGTATTACAGTATCTAGGTGGTCCATAATCTGAAATGGTTTCTCAACAACGGTTCTATCACTCTCAATATCAATATCCTCTAATTAAATCACAAGAGAATGATCAGGGTGATACATCCTTAGCTAAAAAACATAAAACCCATCATTTATTGAATTAAAGCTTGATGTTAATTCCCACTAATGTTCCACACTTATGAGTCTATCCACATTCTAAAAGGGGCCAAAAAACATTGTCTCCAACTCTACCTTCAAAATGAATATATGTTGGCCCCAACAGGTTGATACTCTATGAAAAAATGACCACTAACCTCAAACTTTAGAAAATTATGAAAATGGACTTTATAATATTTCAAATGGATCTATGTTATGACTAACCACTTACAGAACAACTACTCCCTTTTTATCATCACATAAATGAGACTCAGGCCTAACAAGTTCCACTCCCTTAATTACTCCCATCATAGGGGATATCAACATGGACACCCACGCATCACATTAAAGGGAACCATCCCTATAAAATCCTGATTACTACTGCTATAGCAAAACTGAACCATAAGAAAAATATTTTCGAAATATACCTTCAAATAATACATGAGATCCTTGAGCATATCCTAACTATCCTAGATATCCCCATATCTCTATCCATCTACCTTTGGATGATAATAAATTATCAATTTCAACAGGGAACACATTTCCTATTGAATTCCATTCCATAATTTACATGTGAACTTCAGGTCCTTATTAGAATATTCTCATAGGGAACCCCATGAAGTCTCAAAATCTCTTAAAAATACTAGTCTTCGATCTTTTCAACACACATCCTATCACTGATTGGTATGAAATAATATTATTTTGTTTGCCAATCAGTGATATCTCTAATAAAATCATCCCAACTATGAGTCCATGAAAAACCAATTATTATTTTTTTGGAAATATTATCCTACTTTAATAACATAATGGGTATGGCTTGAAAAAAAACTAGAAGGTGTCCAGTGTTCCACATTAATTTTCAAACCAATGAGACAAGATGAAATTCAACATGCAATCAGATACATCATACCTATCCACAAATAATATAATATCATATTAGGAGAGATCTATGTATCCCGAGGGTGTATTAACCAGAAATATGAGTGCCCATTATCCATTAACTATTACCTCAGGGAAAATGGAACATCCAAACTACTATGAATGCGTTAAACTCCACATGGAGACAGTGACTATTCACCTGAAGCCTCCCCACCCAGAAAGGCTTTTCCAAAGTGTTTTAACTTGGTTTATATCTATTTATTATCCCAAAATCTCCCATTAAAACATGTTTTGTATTTACTTAAATCAAAGAACACCTTTTCAGAAACCTCATCCACTCCAAAGTGCATCTAAGCAAAAAAAATCATCCCAGATAACTCCCAACAAAATTTCATCATGATATGTGTTGGTAATTATTTACCCAATACATAAAAACCAAATCCCATTTCCCAATAGTGTATATAATCTTAAAATAGAAGGTATGAATATACTCCACTCAGAATCACTGTCATAAGTTTATATCCCATCTAAGTAATGATATATTTTAGGCTTTATTATTAAAATACCTAGGAACCCACTCCATTTATAGGTATAGAAACTGCATGTTGAGTTCATTCATAATCAATAAAAGTAAAGATTATGGGTAGGGTAGATATTCCTATAAGGTAATAACAACATAGTTCCATTGGCCACCACACGTTTCACCTACATCAAGACACATCCCAAACACATATGATATGCATAAAAAATACATCATAACAACAAATCAATTCCCAAAGAACCAATACTGGTGTGGAAGTAATCCTCAAATTTATTTTAGCAATGTATCTATGAAAATTTTCTTTCATTTTAAAAATTAGAACCTTTTGGGTCAACGTTGTCATTGAATATTTGATCTTGTGTAAATACTAGACAATCTGTATATAATAATGATCCAGAACCAATAAGCTCAGGATCTCCAACGCATATATAAAATGTTCTAAGTTATAAGTTCCTATATATTTTTAGGATCCACCAATATTACCACCTTAGATATCACATGCCCAAAAAATTAAACTTCTGAGATTCAAAAATCACATTTGTAATTCTTAACATACAATCATTATTCTTTCAAGGTTTAATAAATGATATTAAAATTAATTATATGATCCTTTAATTTATATTAGTACTCTAAAATATCATATGTGAACAAAATAAAAAAATTTCTAATAAGGGATGAATGATTATATTCATTAGGACCAAAAATATTCTTTGGAGATTTAGTGAGAACAAATGGTATAACCAGAAACTCAAAATTCACATATCATCTCTAAAATTAGGCATTAGGTATATACACTTCTCAGGCTCTCAAATTTTGGTACCTTGACTGAAGATAAATCATTGAAAACGAACATGAACCTATAATATGGTCAAAAAGTTTACTAATACAAGGAAAGTGTTATTCTGTTAATGGTCTCTAGATTTAGCTTTCAATAATCCATGAAAATTCAAGCATGTTTAACTTTCTACTTAGTAGAGTGCATATAAGAATCCCATAGTGATTTTTTTGGATGAATAAATCATTTCAAGTCAAGGTCTTCAAGAGTTAAATTTGTGTACCATAAACCCACTAGGTTCAATGTGAAATTACGTAATTGATATAGGCTTCATAACTTGGAGAAGGTCCACGATAAATTTGACTTCTCTCTAAGGTGGAAAACTAGAATAATCATCTATAAAGACCTCGGGGTATGCACACTCCATAGTTTGAAATTTAATGCTCAAATAAGGGTCAATAAAATCAAGAAACATATCTAATAATTATCATTATATTACCCAGTTATAATGAGCATCCCTTTACATCTCTATCTAGAGTCCAAATCCCCCTTTAAAAACATGATTGTCCCCTTTGGAAGGTAAAAATTAAACCCAAAGATGATAACAAACTATCTGATCCTTGATGTTGATTATACAATTCATGCCAATAATTAGGTAGAAGATGTTAATATCAAGTACTAAAAAGGCACATGTCACATAGTATTCAGCTATCATCACACAACACGAGGGACACATGAAACACTGTTGAGACCTATTTCTTAAATGTGTGGAATGTTTCCACAAGTATGAAATAAATTATGAACATAATTATATCACATAAACTAATTTAATGACATAAAATAATATCTAGTACAAATATCAATCCAAGACAACACCATATAATATGAGATAAACACTTTAGCTACAATGGACGTTGTCCCACCATTAGATTTTTTGGGACATACTCTATCACATAAAACCATCCTTTTTAGAGATATTATCAACACCCTATTCTTGAGGATTATACCCACCACCCATAGAAGCATCGGTATGAACCTGATAACCATTTGTGAAAATAGATCATACCATACTACCTCGGGATATCCATTACCAATAACAATTTCGGTGTCCTCATTTTCCATAATAATTACAACTATTAAGAGCCTATGAACTGTTAGGCTTAGTATTAACATGCCTTATACACCTGTTACATAGAACATTATACTATATGGATAAAGCCCCTAGAATATATTTTTATTGAAACTAACCACCCTTGTGTTTCCTTTTCATTCTAGTAAACAAACCATAGAAAATAAAAACACCAATTAAAACTGAATTTAATACAACCATTCTATCAATTTCTACCTCATCCAAATACACTTTTTGACTACCACAATGAATGTTGAAATCACATGAAAGTAAAAAGTTACTAAATATCGAACCTCTATCCTAGAAAAAAATATATCTATTAGATACTCACTAGTAATAAGATTTAGTGCTAGATGGAGAAACTATAAAAAATGAATGGAATAATATATAACAGTATGCCCCCCTTTTACCTGGGTTAGAATGAACTAGGTCTTCCCCAAAAATAAAATATCCAGGTAAAACTATTTATCAAATATTTTTTTAATGAACTATATGTAAGATCCTTTTGCAATATAGCTTGCAAAACAGAATCACTCCTTCTCTTTCTTGGCCTCTTGGTCATGTTTGTGGAAAAAACAACACTATATTCCTCATGAGTATTTAAGAAGTATAATATCCCACAAATCATCTATATCAACAACTCAAATTCATGGGTACCCTTGTTTGAATGAACGAAGGGTTGATATTGATTACAAAATTATGAGCTTCGATCCACTACTCATTCCATGTTCCAGACCCCCATTTGAACCAGAGTATGATTCTTATGGATTACTATTTTAATTAATGAATGATACACTGGAGTATTTTCATATGAGTCATGTATCACAACTTCCTCTCTCAAAATATTAATATCTATTAACAAAGGAATTTTATTGTAAACACAAGATAAAGACCCATTATATTTAGAGAGTGTTCCAAAATCCTAGGACCAACATTAATAATTCACGTTAAGGCCTTAAAACATTATGAATTCATTGGAATCATGAATTATTCAATCAAAATGAAGACCAATAAAAATGTAAAAGTACATTTAAATAATCGTCCCCTCTATCTCATTCAAATGATCTCAGACTCCAAGTCTCAAACATAGAAACAATATCTAACTACTCATGGTCACAAAAGATCAGATACAGAAGTGAGATGGCTAGGCAACCTCCCACACTTACTACCTAAATTCCAATAGTCTTAACTCTTCTCAACGCAAGACACAACACCAATCTCAGGTTGTGTTAACACACATTAAGTTGAGAGTTTCTCTGATACCAAATTGTATCTAACCAAACCGATTAAACAATACAGGAAACCCATGTCTTTCACTCACGGTGGTGGGGTATAACAAAGATACCATAAACATTCCATGAATAAAAAAACAAATCATACAACTAGAGTAAAAAATAGTTGAAAAAGATTCAATAAGATCCTTATAACCCAAGTAAAAAATGAAAATTCAAAAAATGTATAACTACATGAAAAAAACTGGTATCCATGAGAAAAATCATCAACTCTTGAACATAACACATTGATGACTGTGACAATAAGAGAAGTTGATATTCATAATGATACCCTTCCCTTCACCTGTGTCTTATAAAACAACATTGTTACCCACCCGAAGGAACATGAATGGTGTGAGAACAAAGTACCACTGGATACCACCATAAATTTTATAAAATGTCTTCTCAAAATAATATATTCATTCATGATTTTAAAAAGAAAATAGTTTTACAATATGTTTTTATATATTCAAATCCATTTTAAAATCATTTTCTTTGGTTATAATAAAATACATTCAAAATGAAATATCCTGGATATGAAATGTATAAGTGATAAAATAGGAAGTCATGTACATAAAAAACAATTTAATAATGTGAAGAAATTTCCATTTAATAATCCATAATGTGAAACCATGTGATACAATCTCATGTCATAACTGGTGAGAAACTATCCCTAAAAAATCCATCATATGATAAATAAAACATAAATTAAAAAGAACTACATGTTGGTATAATTACTAAGGAAATACATATAATACATATAATAATCATAAAAAGGAATATATTGGTACCAATTGATATTAGGTCCTACCATAGTATGTTGACATCCTGAAACCTATTGTGGAATTATGCACAAAATGAATGACGTGTCTGTTCCTAACATAGGAAAGGTTCCCAATGTGAAAATATTTACAAAATCCATCTCAAAAATATGATCTCAATTTATAGAAAATTATTTTTAAATGCACTCCAATCCTATATAGTGTTTGAAAACCCAATTATGAACACAAAATACCATTCAAGAATTTAATCAAACACTTGTTGTGAAAAAAATATTTTTCACGAAAAACCCTAGAAAGAATTTATCATCCCATGAAATACATAAAAACAAATAATAGCATAAATTAAATGAATAGCCCAAATTAATTTCATAAGATAAATAATAAATTCATATAATTAAACCTTTTTATATTAAAATCTACCTCAGGACCAAAGTTAAAACTATTTTCATTTGACAATGACGGATGATGAATTGTTTATTTGCTCCCCATGATCATAGATCCGCAATAAAAAAAATAATATATCAAACCCCGTTATATCTAGCATACACCTATACTTTACATTCAAAATTATGATAGGATAATGTATAAAATTATTATTTAAGAATAAAATGAAAAGCCAGATGTAAGACACAATATTCCTTGAGTTGATCCATTGAGAACAAAAACTATCAACATAGAATCCCTTGAGAGAAGACTATAGACCACTACGGAAGAATTCAGTGAATCTAATATTAGGTTAGGGAGTAATTAATAAATAGTAATGTTCATAGTGATCTTTAAAATAACTTTGTATGTATTAAAATCCATAGACACTATTTCAGGGGATGGGCCACATGGATTAACAAACCATGATCACTAATAATGTTCCTGCAACGACCTTGTATTTGGGGTTCATGGTTTAGTTTCATAGTTTCCATAACCTTAAAAAACCTAGAGAACCCATAAATCCATGGGAAATTTATTTTCACTGTTTTTCTAATGGATTGGGAAAACCATGTACCCCCTTCTAGACCTTGAACCCAGGTTACACGATTTGTTGGGCCAAACTGCACAATTATCCCTAACGATGAACCAATATTTCATGACCCCATGGGCAATAAAAATGTATTACACACCATAAATAACCTAAATGAAATACCTCACTAAAAAAGGACAAATATGTAATTGTGATAAAGAAAAGAAACATTACACCTGACAACTACAGTGTATAAAATCATCTAATGAAACAACCCCATCATCACCTGGGATGAAGCTCTGCTATTGTAGACACTATTGGAAACACTCTATAATCCCACTATAAAACATAAAATAGATAAAATAGGATAATCATTATATTAACTAATTCCTGTTCGAACGCCACTTACAAATGGGTGATGCTGAGGAAAAAACCTCTAAGAACTAGTCATTACAGACATACTAAAGGAGGAACCACAATAAAAAATATAAAAGATCATGGAATAAAACCTCAATCCATTCCACTTTCTCATAAAAATATAGAGAAACAAAAAGAGAATGAAAACTTATACGGAATTGGAAATTATAGACCTAAAATGGAATAATCGGATAAGGATGAGTGATGGTGATGGATTCATTAAAAAATCATATACCTGAAAACCCATAAGGATAATGAGTTATGAGAACCCCATATATATATGATAGCAATAAAAAAGGAACAAAGCTCTAGGTGGCCTCTGATTTGGACAAAAACATGAGTTAGACTAAAACATGATATTTTGTATAGATCAATAAAGAGATTTTTTGGTGGATAGTGAAAAATTATCGAAAAATCATTAAAAATTCTCAAAATATGATGAAAATCATTAAAACCATGATACTTATTAGCTAAATATATTACATCACACCATCAAATATGGTAATCACAAGTGTCAAAGATTTCATTCCCAGCAGGGATTTGTTGTGTTAACGGAGGAAGTAGGGAGGAAGCTTGGAAACACTAGACCACTGATAAGAGATATATGTGGTGACTACAATACCAATTATATAATTCATTGAAAATAGATAAATATATGATGAATTTTTATAGTCACCAGTGTGATGGAGAAAATAATTATTTCCCAAATGATAATCCTTAGATGATGGGTGTGAGATATTTAAGCCTCATGATAGTACATCTAAAACTATATATGCTTTTTATAATAGTTTTAATGATGTGGAAATCTATCCTTCCACTAAGAGAGAAAAAGTTATAGTTGATTCATCTACATGATGAACAACATCCATCATTAATAGATGTTATAACCCCATGATTATGGAATGATGGTTTAATTTTTTATAGAAGATAGTATATGTCCTTGAATAATTTGATAATGAAACATTCTGTCAACCCATTTATCATTGAGATGGAAAAGAGTATAATCTGTGCACATTGACCAAGAATACAAAACCCAATGAAAATATTGAATCAATGAAGTTGGACTAATGAAAGAAAATATTGTACAATTAATATTTCCCTAAACAATCCATATTAAACTCGATGGGGGAGTTTCTTGGACTCAAGAAGAGAGAAGATAAATCTACCATGACTTATATGGAAAAATTTAAAAGTATTAAATGTTACAATTATATATTTTCCATTAAAATTGAATTTCGGTTTGACTATTTCATTATTTGACAAAACATGAGTATTAAAATGATCAATCAATTTAATACCTGATATATATGAGGGAATATTCCAATGTTACTTTAATGATGAGATGATGATTTTTATTCTAAAGAGTCTCAAGAGGCTAGAAATGAATATAAGATAATGAATTTAAATTATATAAGATGGGTAGATAAATATCAATTAGGGGGGAAATATATACCCACCCATATGTTATAAATATGAGAAGAATTATTTGAAAAACTACTTATAGAAAATATGGAGACATTATATGATTCGAAATGAGGGTCATCAAGCTAATTAATGTTAAAATTAGTTAAATAATTCACATAATATAATTCAATAAAATAAATATATCATATATCCTCCCCCTATTTTATAATTATTCAAATATATGAAAAATGGGAATTATTCAGGTTAGGGTAACTAGAAATAGGTTATCGAATATAATTGATGACAAAAATTTCTAGGGAAAAGATTAAAAGAATAATATTTTTTACAATTTTTTCAAATTAGAATCATGAAAACATGGTGGGTATTGGTACACAATTTATTAATTTCAGATAACATTATATATTATTTATGAACGATTCAATTAGTTCATTCATACATTTCATGTCTAATAGATATATTCAATCAACACCTTAACATAAAGAGGATTATTTATTAGTGAGAACAAAAAGTGGTTTTATTGTTGAATAAAAACTATATAACTTTTATTGGGTTAACATTTTAATGGTGAATCACCTTGAAAACTGTATTATACTACTTATTGTATAATTTGATGTTATAAAATTAATGGATTAGATTTCATTATAGAAATCCAACATCAACTAATGAAATAAAGAAATCAATTTCTATATCCCAAATCATCCTCGGATTATATACATGTTATTTAGTTGGAAGTTTATTCTTTGTAAAATCATTCATTAGAAATGGTATTATCTCTTTATGGGAAAAAATATACGGTAAAATGATTAAGAGAAAGGAGATGATCCACAACGATGACATGCCTATTATGAGTGAACATGTAAATGTATTCCAAGAATATTTTCACATTATTATTATTTATTGAGAGGTTGAGTTACCAATATAAATTATAGATAGAGATACACCTTATTCAAGTGTCCTTATAGAATAGTCCCATTAAAATTGAATAACTGATGAAGATACAATTAATGATTTCGGATGGGGTTTTCATATACCATGGTGTTTCACCATGGAGTACATTGCTTCTCATTTTTAAAAAGAAGATGGGTTCATTGTGTATATTAATTCTTTGTTACTAACAAAATAATTTCATGATAATTTAAAAATATCCCTTTTTATAAATTGATGACTTATTCAACCATAAATGTGGGTCCCTATACTTCAGTAAGATAGTCTATCAGTCAATATACCATCAATTAAAGGTTAAGAAGGAGGGTAACCCCAATACATCATTCTATATAGGCAATGGAAAAAATGATTTCATAGTTATATCATTTAGGAATTTAAATTATTGTTAAATTATTATATTAATTATAAATAGAGACTTTATGGATTGAAACGACATGTCCATGGTGTTATTTATTGACGATATTTTGATATACTCTAAAATAAAGGAGGAACATGAGGAATAGTTGAGTAACGTTCTTAAGATATTAATAAAGAATAAGATATACTATATATAATAAATTATTTTTTTGGATGTATCAAATAAAATTTATAGGTAATGTCATTATAATATAATGGTTAACGGTGGATCCTTCATCAAAAATGGTTATTGATTAATCAACCTAATCCAAATTTTTAGTAGATATTAATAGTTTTATTAGGTTATCAGGGTACTATCAATGATTTTTGAAGAAATTATCTCAATTTCCAAACAAAATAACTAAGCTAAATTAGATGGGTGAAATGTTTTTGATATTTATAAATGTGAGTATAGATTGAAGGAGTGTAAAAAGAGGCTAATAAATACATTTGTAATCACACAACATGAATGTGTGTATGAAATTGAGATTTATTATGATCCTTTAATGAATATATTTACATAGAATGGAATCAACATGTGGAAACAATAATTGTTATATATGATCATTGACTATGATTTATGAATTTAAAATCATCCAGGGAAGGTTAGTAATATGGTATATTTCTATATACAAAATATATTATATTTATATCCATGATGAGAATATAGAAGGATATAAAAATTTATAACTTGAATAGGAAAGACATGATAATCTAAAATGAAGGAAAAACACACCAACTTCCAAAACTGTACATTAATCCACACATTCTTGATGAAATTATGAAATTGAAAAATGATGATGTAGAGATAATAATTTGATTATTTCAATATGATTGGTTATGTAATAAGAATTTGAAATTATTTATGAAGGAGTTTGTAGATTTATTGTGTCAATATGTGTTGAAATATATTATGATATGAAGATGGATGTTTTGATGAATGCATATAGGTAAATATTATTTAGCTACCCCTGAAGCACAAACATGTATTGAGATATATGAGAGCACAACTAGTGGGACAATAATAAGAAGAATATTACATAATACACATTGAAATTATTTTTAAGCTAAATGTTAAGGAAGTAATTGAAAATAACATGGTGATAATGAAATCATTACCCAAACCATTATAAAAATGAGAGATCAATAACATGGATTTATACATGATCTCTCTGAAGACATCTACAATAAATAATTACTCATGTTTTAAAATTGTCCGTCTCACAAATATTGATCACATCATCACTAATTGAGAGGAAATACCACTTAATGAATGTGAAATAATATATATTAAATATGTTTGTGAGGATGCATAGAACACAAAAATCAATTAAATTTGATTGAGATCCTTGGTTCACCCAAATTTTGTTGAAAATACTTCATGATACCTTGACGACATATTTGAACATAAATACAATATATTACCCCTAAAAAGGAGATTAATATAAATGGGATATATAGACACCAATGAATATATTTAGATCTTGATTGATGGACTTTAATAGATGATGAGATCAGTATATTCCTCTATATAAGTTCTCATAAAAAATACCTTCTATTTTTTAGTTAAATTTCCTATATTAAATCCCCATAGGGGAAAATTTGTAGAAATCCATCATTTTGGGATGATGTAATAGGCAGCTATTTGATGAAATTTTTATTTTTAATGAATTTTATTTTCTTTCATAACTTGAAATACATGAAACCCTATGTCTAAATGAAAAATGATATATTATGTCATTGTAACCATGCCTTTAATTTGGTGAAGTGATTATGAATTTTTTTAAAAATTATTTATTATTATTTCACATAAATGCAATATATTGGTAAATAAGTACTCAATTTTTATTAAATTCTTCATATTATAAAATAAAATATTTTTTCTCAAAAAAAAATTTATTGCTTTTTGTGAGAAAGGAATATATTTAAAAAAAATTATTTTATAATATATATCTGAAAAATCACCATATTTTTAAATCATACTGTAACAATTAACATTGGGTGAAATTTTAAAGAAAATGTCAAAAAAATTTATTTGTCAATGAATAGTGAAAATATAGATTTTAATAAAAGGTATGTCATGTCCCATTCATCAAAAGATACCCCTCCAGATCTAGCAACGAATGAAGATTGATAATGACTTCTAATTCAATGCTCCAGTAGGCCCCAAGGAGGTTGGTAGCACCAATTGTACAAAGATCTCACAATATGGGAGGAGTTACCCATAATAATAAAACAAGATCAAGAGGTAATATGGTTCTTCCAAAAATAACTCCAAGACACACACACAAATATATATATATATATATATATTATAAATCCAAAACCATTCCACCTGAATTTTTAAAAATATAACCGTTACAAAACAAGTATCTATAATGTAAATACTAAAAAACAAGCCTAAGTAGCAACAAGTCCACGTTGTCAAAAGTCTGAGCAAGTAATTCCCATCACGGTCCACATAGTCTTCATAGAAACGTGAATATTATTTAATATATGTAGGGTGAGCATTTGAGTATACCAAATAGGAAAAAAATCAAGGTATCTTGATCACAAGTTGGAGAAGCATACAAACGACCCTATGAGAAACTAGAAGAAACCAACAGAACTTCACAATGAATACATACCATCCCAACCTCACCAAGGAAAACTCACCAAATAACAGAATTCTAGAAAATTAATATAATAATCACATCAATTTCTATTTTCCTTTCACCACTTCCCATTGGTTAATCACTCAAACCCTAATAAAAATATATTGGAACATAAATACTCATTAAAATGCCCCATAAAACAACATGACTGTACGCACCATGGCCTCATAGCTAGTCCAACAACTTGGGAAAATGCAGCACATCACATTCCAGCCATAGAAACAAGGGCCAGAAACATACCACATCCCACCCACAGACTCTTGGGCCATAACCATTCCTCATCTTGTAGACACCTGGGAAAGAAAACCTTGCCCGCAGACATCTAAGACTCACAATAACACTATAACCTCCCTAAAGAGTATTTGGATACCAAAACCTAGAATATAGAGCAGGGAAGATCCAATAACCATCCATCCAACCAACTACTAAGATGTTGAGAAAAGAAACCCCCCCCCATGACAATGGGGTTATTGAAAATATAGTGATCAACTTGGTTTGGGAGCGTATAGAAATCACTAGTATGTACAACCATATATATATGTATCAAATACTTAGACCAACCTATGTGTTTCTCCAAAAAAAACTAACTGACAAAACCACATTTGCTGCTACCTCTAAATTGACAATAAAACTACATGTTGTAATTGGATTCAAAAACCAACCAACTCATTTAACCAATTATATTTCATTATTAATAAAATTTATTTATTCATTTCATCCCTAATCAGATAGTTACTAAGAATATTACATCACAAGACACACATCATAATCCACACAGAGGAAGAAAATAACTATTTATACATCCCACTACACTTTTCCTCTCCACTTTATGCCCATGCCAAACACTTTCATCACCATTATTCAAAGTAATTTTGCCCAATACACTATCTCAACCATAATAAAACAACATCCAACTCATATCTAATACCATCAACCCCCTTATCGCAACCATCAATATCCCTACTGCAGAAACACACCACACCTAGTAAGATAAACAAAACACAACCCATTTGTAGTCCCACTACACAACACTGCTCATCCACTTGATAATCAATCAATATATATTTCTGAGATTCCATTACACCACCTAAACAACCCCACACATATGTATGCCATAAAAATTATCCCAAAAAGACCATACAAGGCACAAATTCAATATATAAAAAGGATCATGATCATTCATTATTTTTTTTAATTTAGGGGTGATCACAGAACATGTTCGATCATAAGGAATCCATTTATTTAACTGAATATATGTGGTTATTAGATTTCATATACACATATACTCAATACATTATCAACAAAATACATAACCATCCATCGCCAGTGAGCACACAATGGCCACCAAGGACAATTATTTTCAGTGGGTATTTTTACCATACAAAACCCAATATCAATGACAAAAATTTAAAATAGAAACATGCGTCACATTTTAGCAGCAACTATATATTGATATTAATCAGATTGAATTATATTTATTTATTAATAATTCTATCATTGTTGTATGAGATATATTCTTACACCAAAAACACATTATACACAAATAAAATAGAGATGAAGGGACATCTACCTCAATGAACATACGATCAAAACATCCTTATTGATCCATGATAGGGGGTGTGCATGCAGTAGAAAATATCTAGGGAAAAAAGATCTAGGCCCACAATAATAAAACATGAATCCTAATGAATAATGGTGTTTGGGAATTTCAATTATCAAGAGAAAATGTAGACACACATAGAATAGAGTATCTAATCATTATAATGTATAAATCCTATATCAATGGAAGAAGTTGATTCAGAATCCATTAAAGCCATGTGACGGTCAAGACCACACTTTTTTGACAATTTAAAAGCCTCCATTTTTATAAGAATTTAAGGATATAATTTATATCCTACTAAATTGATTCAGAATACATAAATTTGGTTTTAAACTCATTTTACATAAAATAAAATGTTCAACGAGAGAGACTGAAAAAACATGGAAAAAAAGAAATTTTCCAAACCGTGGAAATAATCACTAGTGAATAAACTAACATTGGATGAATCTTTGGTAGGTGACCTACCATTGGAAAAATAATCATTGGATGAATCTCCATTGGATGAGTCAACATTGGAAAAATCACTACTGGATGAGTCACCCTTGCGATTCACTATTGAACATGTCACCATTGCGATTCATCAATGGACAAGTCATCTTCACATGTCACTAATAGGAGAGTCACCAAACTGAGTCAAATTATTACTAGTCATAATTTTTTGTCAACATTGGTGACCAACCATTATCCACTCACTATTGTAACTCACTGTCATGACCAACCATTCCAACCTACCAGTGCCAGTAACCATTCTGACTCATTGATCTTGACACCACAGTGTGAACCATCACCACCACCTACAAATAAAACTCACCGTTATTACTCACCATTCTGACCCACCATTGGAAACTCTAATTTTTTTAAAAGATGTTAAAATGATTCATTTTGTTCTCCAAGAACACCTCATAAAATATATTTTCGCAATATAACTGATCGGGGATGTCAAATACATTACATTAGATACCCATCAGACTATTATCATCATTAAGAATCCATAACCATCCCAGAAGAAAGAGGGTCCAAACAACCATCATGTGAGATACCTCTTAAGGATACCTCCACACTTAAAATTCCACTACTGAAAAAACCACATCAATGTTCAATGATAACAACCATGTATTTCCCAAATGATATAGTAAAACGTCAACATCCATGAAAACCTCCACCGAAATTTGGTAACCCAAATGACAAAAATAAAAATAAGAGAAGCACAAAAGGAACACTATATGAACCTATAAACCAGGTAATCCCATCCTCCATGTCAATATACTATCCTCTCTAAGCATAATTAACTCACCCAAAAAGGTTTAATCACATGAAAATTATTGAATATCGATTAGAAATCTGGTCTTCCTATTTTCACATTCCATGACATTATCACACACTATGAAACAAGGAAACATATCATCTTATAGAAAAAAGGTCAAAAAATACATCACAAGAAAAAAAGAACAAGGAAAAAATCAAAACAACTATAGGTACTGGGAAGACATCTATATATGTCTCTCCCAAGTACTCTCCTCCCAGACAACAAGCCTCCACAACAAATGAACCAAATGAATGGTCCATCTATGCAACACCTTCTCCTAATGATCCTAGACCTCTATTAGCCACTCAAACTAATTCATATCATCATCCATATATAACTCTCTCTAGTGGATGAAATGGGAGTCATCGTGAAGATACCAGAAAAACTAAGAGATGTGAGACACATTGTGGACCCTCTCCAACTACAGTGGAAACACCAACTAGTGAGCCACCTCGCTAACTCATTCCAAAACAAAAAGGGTCTGATGAAACTCAGAGAAATCATACTCTAAAAGAAACTACACTATACATGCTAAGGGGAAACCTTCAAGAACATGTGGTACCCAACCTTGAACTCCATGGACCTCCTCCTACAATTTGAATACAACTTCTTCAAATCGTTTACTACTTTCATCCCCTAACGGATGAACTGAATATTATCTATCATTCCTTTTACAACCTCGGGAAAAAGAATATATATCCCCCAACCTTTGAACAACACAAAGGTTGATGAAATAGTCTTCCATAAAAGTCTTTAAACGAATCCATTCCCATGGAATATTTATAGCTATTATTGTAAGAAAACTATAACAAGGGTAGGTTTCATACCCATGATCCACCAATGTCCAAGTGGTAGTATCTAAACATATCTTATAGCATCTTGATAGTCTGTTCAATCTACCCATCTTCTTGAGGGTGGATGGAAATGATAAGGCATAACAATGTGTTGAAAAAATATTTCCATCCCCTCCAAACTCATGAGGTAAACAAATATCTCAATCTAAGACATTGAATCCTAGAACTCCATCAAATTTCAAGACCTCATACACATACCTCCTGGTGAAGGAATCCATTTAACCCATCTCCTTAAACATGAAAAGTTGAGACAATTTTATCAACTTATCCACTACTACCCAGATCACATCGTAGCCTCCCTGAGCCCTAGGTAATTCAGTGAAAAAAATCCATGAATAGGTCATCCCATTTCAACTCAGGAATATCTAGGGTTGTAAAAACAACAGAGAACACATAGCTCAACCGTCACTTGTGGGGACACTATGAACTTTTCCCTAAATTCTACTACTACCCGTTCCATTATTGGCCACCAAAACGACAACCTCAGGCCACAATCCATCCTATAAAATTTATTGTGTACCACTAAGTGAGATATATGAAACTCATGGAGGACCACCTCACTCATCACTACTAGAAAAACAGTTTCCCAGGAAAAAAAAATCCAATTTTTACCATCCTCTCACCATCCCTCTAGATTATCAACATGGTCAATGAGATCGTACATCACATATGCCTCTGAATCTCCCCACCAATACTCCTCCACCTAATTCATCAAAGATGACTATAGTGTCATCTAAAATAATGACCACATTCTTTCATCTATTTCATTATCAAAGTGAATGGATTCGTATTCCTTTGTCGCTTTACTAGCATCCACAGATTTTCGAACTACCTCCTTCTGCGACTTCCTGCTCAATGCATCAGCTACAACAGTCCCCTTTCATGAGGTGTATGATATCTCAAAATCATAGTCCTGAATAAAATCCATCCACCTCTACTTTTTAATGTTCATATTACACAATGTAAATATATACCTCAAGATATTTCAATCGGTTAAGACCAAAATTTGCTCCTTAATGAGGTAATGATGCCACAACATCAATGCAATAAAAATATTCTACTAACTACAGATCTAGTGTGGAATATTCAAATTCATGTGTACATAACTACATAGAACAATAATATATCATTCCCTATTGTTGAATCAGAACACCTTCCAATCCAAAAATGGTAGGCGTCACAAAAAACATCCAATATAACACCTTCTGTTGGAAACCAGACCACCGATCAACTTCCCCTTAATATAGCTTAATGCTTCATAGAACTTCTCGATCCCCACAAAATATTTTTTCATCCATGTTAAAGATGTAAATAAAGAAACAACTCGGGATAAATCTAGTAAAAATATCCGGTAATATATCACCTGATAAAGAAAAATAAGAACCTTCACCACATTCATTGTTTCATCCCATGAAAGAACTTCCTCGACCTTTGATGAGTCCACTGTTTCACCCTGTTGTGACACCAAATGCCTATGCAAAGGCACCTCATGTGTCCAAAACATAAACGTGGAAAACATTATAAATATTTGGTGGGGTTGAAGGACTTGTAAATCACTCTTGAGGTTCTTGGTATGCTCATCCCCTGACCTTGAGTAGATCTTGATTTCATCAATAAATATGATGATAAATAGATCCTCAAACCAATGATACATGAAGTCCATAACCCCAATGAACATGGTTGGTATGTTCATAATGATTGATGGAATGACTATGAACTCAATATTACCATACATACATCTAAAATAAGTCTTCAAAATATCACCCTACTTCACACCCCATTGGTGATATTAAGACATTTGATCGATCTAAGAAAACCAACTTGTTCTACTTAGCTAGTTGAAAGGATAGTATAACCTTGGGAGAGGGTAATGGTTCCTGAATATCACCTAATTGAACCTCATATAGTCTACACACAACCTCATAGTACCATATTCCTTTTTCACGAATAGCACCATAGCTTTGCATGTGGACACACTAGGCGGGATAAAGCTCTTCTTTACGAGATCATCTATCTAGATCCTCAACTCTAGTAACTCATAAGGTTTCATCTGATAAGGATCCATCAAAATTGGATAAGAATCAGGCAATAATTCTATCCCGAACTCAATGTCATGTTGTGGGGATTGAGTCATAACCTCATTGGAAATCAAATCCAATAACTCCTCAAACAACTCTGGTAACCTCTACCACCTCAGCATTAAATTATTCCATTGATAGTTCATCTATAAATCAAATAAGAGGCTCAATATGATAAATTCCCACCTGATAGTTACACTCACTGATGAAAGTCACACAATTGAAACCCACTTATAAAAACTTGACACTTATTCAAAAGCATTAGATAACAGCGTGCACAGAATACAACCATTCAATGCTAAGAATGAAATTGTATGGTTGTATATATAGAATGAAAATATCCCCAAATGAATTATGTGGTCCCATCAGTACTCAATGTACCCAGCACATGTCAAACAAGTGGGTCTATCCTCAGGTTGGAGTACTCAACACCAAGGGCACACGAAGTCTCTTTATGTCTAGTATATGGGAATGGGGACGACTATGTATAAAAAAGGAGCATGAAGATCCAGAATCCAACAAAGCAAGAGAAAGGATAAAAAAAGATGATTATGTCTCTAATAATCTGTAGCCCCAATGGAACTAGTACCTCTGTAACTTGCAACTCCCCATTATTAGATTCTCTTTCCATATATCGATGACCACCTCCTTGACCATCCTCGGGTAAATCTCCCGGGGTAACACCTTGATGTCGGCCTCTACCTACTCTATATCCCCTCGGTAGACCATGGGAATTCTATCCCAACTTCTAAAACTGCTTAACTGACATATTCTATTTAGGCAGGGGTTGATCCTTTCCACCTTCACCATGTTGAGATCAAACAGCCACTGGTCACTGATTATGAATATTCCTAGGGGCCTTGTAGGAAACATACCTCAGTCCATGACCCATGAGAAATTATTGAGTACCAGAATGCCTGAACATAAACTACCGAGGTCGGCTCCTGACTAGTTTAAACCTTAAGAGCACTAGCACCTAAGACCTTATACTAGTAACCAAACCCTTTTAGGAACCATGTGGACTCCCCTCTCATGGTTGACCTCCTTATGAGTGCATCTTCTCCACTACCTTCACCTTCCTATGGACCATTGAATACATTTTTAAAGTAAATTGAGTAACTGCATACTGTACAGAAGGACAATGTGCCTCCCCAAAGAATATCACACAAGACTCTTCATCGTGAAAGAGGTTTCAATGGAAAGGGAAGGATATTGTTCAACATGATCGCCACCTCTAATACTTCTATAATCCCTTTCTAGAGTGAGAGTAATGATCACCTCTTCTCTTCCTTCGTGTTTGGTGAAAGGAATTCATCTTAGAATCACATCTTGAAATCATTCCATATAACATCATCTCCATTCTTATCACCCAGGTACAATGTACCCCACTGATATTCATCCCCCCCATCTATCTCAACACCAGTGGAACTCAGTACTCCATCAGTGCTTGGATCAAACTGATGGTGATCACAATCTCCCCAATCAATCTCCACATATTCATATCTAAAGTGATACATGTGTTCTCCTCTAGTGATTTTCACTAGAAATAATGAAATATTCTATAGAGCTAGTCATCCTCCCCCACTAGAATAACCCTTTGCTGATCAACATGTTCTCCCTACTGAGCTCCAAATTCCCAATCCACATGCAGATGTTGAACTAGTTCCATTGCTAGAAAATGTCGATAAGGAATTCCTAATTCCATGTAGTATGGAGTTTTGTTTAAAATTCATTTCAATTCAGAAAACTAATTTCATCTTCCATATCAATTTATCTAGAATGAATGAAATTAAAATAGGAACACAAGTCATTAAATTGAATGCACCTTTCCAAGATTTTATACCCAGCAAATGGTGTAATCTCACTTGGTCATTCGGTAGGATCAGTTTCCTTGCATCAGATCATTGGGAACCTAAAATTCTTTGTCATAGATGGTCTTCCTTATCCTTTTTCAGACACCAAGATCACCTTACACTATTTCCCTATCAACCCATGAAATCAACACTGTTACAAACTCCATAATCCATCCCATCTCTCAACCATCCATATTGATACCATTCAATCATGACCCCATCCATTCAAAGATTCCCCTCTTGAGCTTGAAATATATGAAAGAGATAATGACCCTTGAGTACCACCTCCAATAGTCCCTAGGGTGGCGACTAGACCCAAAGGTATAATGATCTCACAATCTTGGAAGCGTTTCCCTTTATAAGAAAACAATATTGAGAGATAACATGGCTCATCCTAAAATTTACCAGGATACACACACACAAACAAATATATATATATATATATATATATATAAAATCTAAAACCATTATGGATGCATGTTTGAATATATAATTGTTACAATATAAGAGTATCTAACGTAAATTCCGAACAACATGGCTATGCAGCGACACACCAATTTTCCCAATGTACGATGTATTAATTCCTACCATAGTTTGTGTAGTCCTCTAGGAAACCTTAAAATAGTTTTAAATATGTAGGGTGACCATGAGACTATACATAGTATAAAAAAACGACTTTCATGCACAAGTAGGAGAAGCATACTAATTCTCATGTGAGAAAACAATATATATCTACAACACCTAACTAAGGATACTATCCATCCCAACATCAAAAAGGAACTATCACAAAATAACACAAGTGATGTAAAGTAATATAAAAAGTACATCAATGTTTTTGTACCCCGCACCACTTCGAACTAGTTAACTACTAATAGCCTAAAAGAAAATGTCCCCA
Organism: Viscum album; assembly: GCA_963277665.1. NCBI lineage: Eukaryota > Viridiplantae > Streptophyta > Magnoliopsida > Santalales > Viscaceae > Viscum > Viscum album. Next base: position 97,361,726 of record OY728141.1, on the reverse strand, counting down.
AACATAAACATTATTCCACAAGACCCACGCCGCAACACACCTACACACAAATGTTCCTTAGAGATAGTCCCACTACTTGGTCAAATTCAGCTCCCCCCAACCCACATACAGACACCTGGGCCACAACCACACCACATCCCACTCGTAGACACCTGATCCACAACAATACCTAATCCCATAGACACGTTTGAAATAACACCCCTCCCACAGACACATTGGCCTCAGGAACACACCACAACCTACCCAAAAAGACTTGGGCTACAAATACCTATAAGCAGGAGCAAGGAAGAACCAATAAATAGACATCCATAATCTCATCAGGATGTTGGGAAAATACACCCTCCCCCATGAAAATGGGGGTGTTCAACAAATTGTCCTCAAATAGGGTGGGTGAGTAAAGAAATTACAAGGAAGTATATATATATATATATATATATATATATTGGTATAAAACACTCAACCCAACCAATGGATTTTTCTAGACAACAAAGCAGCCCTTAAAACCAGCTTTGTTACTACCTCTAAATGTATAATAACAAAATAAGCAACAATTTGATTCATAACCCCAGACAAACAATTTAAACAATTATCTTTATCTATTAATAAATTCCATTTATTCATTTCATACATACCTGGCCAGCTTTTAAGCACAATCCGTCACAATACATATAGAGTAAACCACACAGAGGAAGAAGAACAAAGCTAAAATAGCCCACTCCACATTTCCTCTACACTTTAGACCCATGAAAACTACATTTATCATCATTCTTCAAAGTCATTACTCCCAATTAAACCAACTCAACCACAAAAAAATAGTCACTAAATCAAATCCACTCCCATAAACTACCCTTATCGCATCCATCCATATACCTTATATACAAAACATCACTCCCAGAAAAAAAAACAAAACACAACCCAGTTGCAGTCCCATTACACAACACTGCTCATCATTTCCTTAATCTATCAATCTCCCAACATGAGATTTCATTACACAACACGAACCACACCACACAAAACTTTAACCTCAACAGAATCACCACAAAACCATACAAGGCAGATATTCCACATGTAATAAGGCTCCCATTCTTTCAATACACCTTTTAAATTCAGCGGTGATCATAGAAGAAGATTGATCTTGAGGTATCCATTAATTTAACCGAATATACATGGGTAATAAATTGAATATACATAGTCATTAAACACATGATCAACAAAAATCCATCACAATACATCACCTGTTCACAAAAAAAGGGCACCAATAGCAATGATTATCAGTTGGTGATTTTCCAATACAAAAAACAATATCAACAACAAAAATATAAAACATGATCATGTGTCACTTTTTACCATCCACTATGTATTGATATTAATCAGATTAAATTATCATTATTTATTAGAAATTCTCATTTAACAAAAATAGAGACATTCATATTCCCATCCCACATGATAGAAAAATTAAAGAGAGACGAAGGCATCCCTACCTCAAAGAACAGATGATCAGCACGACCTTATAGTGGAATGATATGGGGTGCACATGCAGTATAAAAACACTTGGGATAACCCAATACAAGACCACGTCAAAAAAACATAAATAAATTGTAATAATGGTTATAAGGAACTTTCCATATAAATAGAAAATTAAAACACATAGAAAATATAGGATATCATCTTTAGAATTTATAGATCCTATATCTACGGAACAAACAGTTTCAAAATCCAATAAAGGTGGATCATGACCAATACCACGTGTTTTTACTATATAAAAGATTTTATAGAATTATGAATGTAAATATATATTTTATATCATTTTAAATGGTTGTAAAATATGTTAAATATTGTTATACACTCATTTTACATCAAATAAAACGTTAAAGGGGAGAAACTAGAAAATTTAGGGAAATCAAAATTTTTTAAAAACTGTGGAAATGAAACACCAGTGGATGAAATACCATTGGAAGACTCGCCATTAAGTGACATACTAGTGGGAGACTCACTATTGGGTGATTCACTGTTAGAGGAATCACCATTGGATGATCCACTATCAAGATTCCCCATGGGACGAGTCCCCCTCTCGAGTCACCGATGGACGAGTCACCATTACGAGTCATCATTGAGAATGACCCCATCATGATTCACCATTTGAATTATACCACCCATGACTATCCATTTAGACTAATTTCCACAGCCTACCATGACCACCTACCAGTGTGTGTCACACTTCTAACTCGGTGGTCCTTACTCACTGGTGTGACCTTCAGTCACCACATGCCAGTGTGAGTCACATTTTCTACTCATCTGCATGACCCGCCATTAGATTATCTATAATATGAAAAAAATTAACAAATCTTGAAATGAGTCAATTTTTACTCCCATAACACCTCAAGAACCATATTTTCATAACGTAATGGTCTGGGGAGGTCTTTTCCATTACATGGTAGACTCTTCATTTCATGAATTTGAAAAGTAACATTTTGATCTAAAATGATTAAAACAAAAAAAATAATTCAATTATATTATTCATAATTCAATTAATTTAATTAGAATATATTATATATTGTATTTTAGTATAAAAAAATTTTATGCTTAAGAAATATCTTTTTCTAGAAAATAACATTTATTCATGTATTTCAGGTATAATATAAAATTAAAATTTAAAAATTAAAATAATTGAATTTGAAAAAATGTATTATATATTTGGAATCCATATAATTCATATTATTTAATATGTTCAACATAAATATTTTACTTAATGAGTAGAAAAAATAGTAGATTTTTACCACGGTTAAGGTTAAAACGAATTTACTGGGGGTTAAACAAAGAGAAAAATATAATTTTTCCAATTGAATTTTTATAAATTATATTATATTGAAATATTTAGACATTATAAATTCCCACCATCGAATATATATCCATTTATAATAATGAAAACTTATAATGACGATATTATATTTTAATTTTTAATTAATTTCATGTCTGTCCTTCCCCCCACTAATAATAAGAAATCTCTTTTATATTTTTTACACCTATTTGGGCCAACTATATCAACCATACTCTAGAAATTTAGCTTTTAAAATTCCCATCTAAAATTATTTATCTAGGAATTAGAGGTTCAAGTATTCTTAAAACAACATTCCAAGGGTTCTTTAGAAAGAAACTAATGTATGATTACTATAGAATAGGTAATCAGCCATCATGACCTATTTCAATTTATTTCATCTAATAAATCCTATATTTTTTTGATTTTCATAATAAAATAATAAATTAAGAATACTAAATATAAATAGTTTTTATTTCTTTTATGTAACCACCATTAATCATCCTTTATTCCATCAAATGGGAAGTGAATATATCGCTCTGGCATACATGTGGATTACTTCCTCTACATAGTGATATAATTTATTTTCCATCACTATATTACATGGATGGTTATTATTATAGTTTTATATTATAAATATGAATTTTTTTAAAAAATATATTATTCTATAATGAAATTTTCATCTCTGTATTCTTACCTTTCAATCATTTCAAAAATGATTACATCACTCATGCGTACATATAGACTACCACCTCCACAAAGCGATATGATCCATTTTTCATTTTCACATTTCATAGAAGATAACAATGATTTATTGGAATAATATATATAACATTTGAGATCATAATTATTCTTTAATATTGAATTATTATTTACGTTCTATCATTCCATACCATAAAAAATAAAAAAAAATGTTCATGTGTACGTATGCCCAACAATCTTGGAGAAATGTAATTATTTTTTCTATATATAACTTTAATTGAATAATATAAATAAAAATATATATTTATTATGTATAATTTATATATATATATATATATAATATTTATATTATGATTAATAATATTTAGATGATCGAAACATTAACAATGTAGAAGGATAAAAACTACCAAACAGAAACTCTCAGAGAAAATGAAATAGTTAACACAATGAAACTACAATTTAAATATTGAATTTTAAATAAAAAGGAATTTAAATTATAAAATTTAATCATATGTGATATTATAAGTATGTACATGACTCAATTATATGTTTATATTAAATTTAAATTTTTTATAGAAGAGTTTATAGAACATTCAAATAATTTCGAACATGAGGTAGTAGATTTTCATATCACTATTATTTCAATAGAAAACATACGATATTCACTAATTATTTATTTACATACTATATTTACTAGACATGAATGTATTTTATGAAAATTATTATTTTTAGTATGTGTATTTATATATCCGTATAAGGTTCTCTATATTTTTATGTTTTGACTCAATGTTTCTAATGTCGTAAGATGTTTATGTTTTAATCTCCTTGTTTATTGAGAATGTTTATGATCTTTTTTTAATAATAATATTTTGTGGCATAACTCTAAATAATATTATTAATTTTATACCCTTTTGTTATATATATATATTATTTATTTTACATTCACTTTCTCCCATTAAATAAACCACGTGACTGAAATAATGTTTTTAGGAAAAACAGAATTTATTTCTCTCTTCAGTAAAAAATCCATTTTATATTATATGTTTGTTTTATAAAATATTTTCAAGAATTTTTTTTACTAAAATAAAATAATTATATAATTTAATTTAAACTCATATTTTACTCTTTAAAAAATAAAATGTAAAAACATTTTAGAAAATGAATAAGGAATCATTATTTTTACTATAAATGATTAAGGAATCAATATGTGTACTAAAAATGAATAAGGAAACATTATTTATAAAAACATGGAATTAATTTAATTTCTCATCTAAATTATATATTAGTTATTTGAAGAAAAATTTATAAGTTTACATGGTTATTTCAAAAGAAATTTTTTATTTAATAATTGGAATATAATTATATTTTAATTAAGTGCTTTCAAATAGAAAATGTTTTTTATAAATAAATGTTCCATTAATATTTTGAACTCATGTTTTATCTATGGTAACATTTATTGATGCTAAAAATGATTTAATGGAGTACTGATCCTAGGATTCCATAATGATTATTTTATAAGATGTTTTATGTTTTTCATGTTGAGATATTTATAAAATCTATATATTTTAAATGTGTTATGATATGATGAAATGTTGAAATGTTTATGAATCTCATTTTAATTATACGAGATATGATATATTATGATTGTTTTATGACATTGTGTGACAAATTTTAATGTATTGTGATTATGTTATTGGTTGACATAGAATTACATATCCCTCTGACTAATTAGGTAAATAAGGATAACCCATGGGATAATAATGTCTTGAATGAGGAGATTACCCAATCCCTTAAAGGGTTTTGTCCTCTTTGATAGTTCTTGAAGTCAATCATGGACAAAGAAACTATGAAATGAGGAGTAAACCCATTCTAATATAATATTTTCAAATGTTAACCTTGACCAAGGTAATTATTTAATACGATTACGTGTACACAAAAAACTTATGTATTATTGCAATATTATGTTCTCATGGAAAATTTTCTTTGATTCCTTTATGATTCATCTCTTATAAAATATAAATATTAATGACATGATTCATTTTTATGTTCTATTTAGTATTGGGTATGTTTTTCAAAGGTCAATCTTATGTCCTTATACCCTTATGATTATATTATTCTTAAGTGGTCATTTATATCATATTTTTTAACCTTTTTGATCATCTGAACACTCCCCATTTTATGTTTCATTTTCCCTAGTTCTGATGAATGATTTTAAGTATGATATTTATATGTGGGTTGATTCATATAATGATGTTGGTGGTATATGGAATCCATCGCTTATTAAAAAGTTTTTATGTGTCTATTTTTTCACAGACACTAAACCTATGTGATTATAGAAAGGATCATAATGTTATATATTTACTATTCATCAAATAAGATTTCATATTTATGATAGAAAAGTAAGAGTTGATATATTTCTTATTATAGAATGGTTTAGTTACATTTGGGATCTAAGATGATAAAATTTTAGCGAGAAAACTTTGGATAATCTGATTTATAGGAGAATAATGAATGTTATGGTAATTAAAGGAGTGGGGTTTTTCTAAAAAACATCAATCTCTAGATATTGTATGGGGAAATATTTTTTTTTTCAAAAAAATTCATATAGATTTATTAACCCCAAAATGATTTTTTCAAGTATTCCTCAACCATCATTCTATTACACGTTTATTTTTTCCTTTACTACACACCATGTTTTACATCCCCAAACTATATGCATGGGTTAACACAAATTTTATTTATAAAAAATTATATATAATTTGAATACATGATGATCATGGATGAAAAATGATAATAAAGTGACATTTATTGAAAATAATTTGTCAATACTTAAATATCTTTTAATTAAATGTTCTAATTTATCATATTGATAAAAGATTCTTGATATCCTTCGCAACAAATTTTGGTTTTCTAAGGGATTGGATATAGAACTAAAATGATGATTTTTTATAGGTGGGTTTAAATATTTATGTACCCAATTTTAGATAATTTATATGAATTAATTTATTTAATGAAAATTATCAAGGAATAATAATCCATATTCACAATGATTAGATTTTTAATTAGTAGTGAAATGCATAATGGTATGATGATTTCATCTCAAGTATATGATTCTTCTCTGATTGATTTATATGGGAATTTTCTTCTTGTAAATCTTCTTATTTTCACACTAATTTAATTTTAGGTTATCTTTTGAATGAATTAAATTTATTTGCATAAACACGACATCATATTCTATGTAATTATAGCCACATATGATATTAAATACCAACTTATGATTATCCATCAATTTGACAATAAATATTTTCACAACCCGTCCCCTAGGGCCCATGTTGTGACAACCCCAAAGCCGCCTCCCGATGGATAGGGTTAGGGAACTAGCACTGAATGAATTTTCCCATATGTTGGAGACATTTTCTTGAGTTCCTATTCACATACACACAAACACATATCCAAACCCACAATTCTGAAAAGTAAACAAGAATTCTACTAATACAACCACTAAGAGTAAAAGTAAAAAAATGGAAGTTAAGGAGATAGAAAACAATCCATAAAAGACCTGTACAAGGTCATAATGTTTTTATGTGCTAAAACATACCTAAATGATAGGTGATGTTGGTGTCAACATAAGTGGAAGAAGTACGCCTCATCTGTCAGATCTCACTAGGCATCATCTGGTGCATGACCACCCAAATCTCTGTCGAAGTGCTTGTCATCTGCAAAATACACAAAAAGTGTAGGGGGGTCCTGTATAGGGGTTACTAACACAATAATCCATATGGACCCTAAAACACAAATGTAATACCTTAAAGGAATGTATGAATGAGGAAGACTACCAAAGAAGAACACCATGTGTAATCTATAAAAAGTACGATTGAGAGAGATAGTCACTAGTGTTATCTGACACATGTATAACCTAAGTATAGAATGAAAGAATATTATCCATAATGAGGAATATCTTTTTCTATCTAGGGAATCATCCTGGATTAGTTACCTTGGTTAGTGAGGCATCTGAGGTCTGCTCTTCTGTAGGGCCACTATGGTCGGCTCATTTGTTGGTCCATTGAGGTCCCCTCATTTGTTTGACCATTAAGATCTACTCTTATACTAGGCCACTAAGGTCTTCTTTTATAGTGGGCCACTGAGGGATGCTTGGCTGCTGTTCCACAAATTTACACACGAATTCTGGGCCACTGAGGTATGCTCATCTATTGTGCCATCAAGAATCTCTCTTCACTTAGGTCAGATTGATTCCTGCTCGTAGCACACATGAATCAAAGGGAATATAGTACTCCAGAAATAGATTATATTTAAACTTCCATGAAAACTCCCATGGAGTATGTCAAAAGGACAGTCTCGTCATGAGGGTTCCAACTCCAGAAATTTCTTGTCAATCAGATGCACGGTTTGGATGTCATGCTTGATTTATTGAAAAGGGGATAGTTGGGTCCGGGTTTAGTCTGACACAAGGGCCTATCTGACCTATGGTCTTAGCCAATGCTGGCCCGACCTATCCCAGATCTAACCTTAATTTGTTCCAACATGATGAGCCACATGGGGCGGCCCACCTTCTCCAGGACATCCCTTGCGAGTGTGTCAGCTTGCCACGATCGGATACGGTGGGGATTGTCGCGTCCGCTCTTGGTTAAAGAAACAGTTTTTTGGCATGAGAACCCGTGGGGTGCTGTGGGACCCACTTGACTCTTTCCAAATAGACTGTGGCCCTCTATCCATGTGACACCACTTAATTTTTTGTTTTTTGAAGACCCACCTCTAGATGTTGTTGGCTGAACTTATCGCCTCCCCGCGGCCATTGTCGTGGGGACCACCACCACCACCATGTGTTGTAGGTGCATTCCATCGGCCATAGCCAATTCCGGAAGGCCAATGGTTTTTTCGTGGGCCATTATACTTATTCCGAAGGCCTATTATTCAATCCGTGAGCACTATCAGGATCCTTGGATCATTTTTCCCCCTACTATGTTCTCTCAGAATTATCATGATCAATTTGGGGGTCAGGTCACAAAGAACACAAGAATGACCTCAATGGTTGGATAATATACTTTCTCTTATCTTCGTGATCCCTCCGCATTGAAATTTAGATACCACTAGGGAGGATATTTAAGAATACAAAATGGATAACTCCAATTCAAAACCCTGAGATCAAAAATCCACCCACATAAGTGATTGATCTGCGGGTCACCTGTTCATGGGTTGACCCTCATTCATTGCTCAAATCAATGAATTGGGATAAAAGGAAATTCAATTATAATAAAACCCCTACCTCGAGGATGGATCAGTTGTTGGTGAATATTGTAAGACTTTCATTCACCATTCCTCAATCCACTGTTGGGAGCGGTTCCTCAATCATTTATCAGCAATGTCCAATCTCTTAGGGTTCAGTGAAATACTGGATAGTGGGAATGATCCCATATTCAATTAACCCATTAAATAGAGAAAACATGTTTCATCATTTCTATTACGCTGATTCATAGCTACATCATGTTGTTTCATTTATGAAACCATATTTATGTTACACTCGGGTTGCAACGTCGTTACATTGCAATGAAATTATACATTTGAATAAATTGAACTGAATGATTATTTTATTTCTCCTTCATAAATTTTTAATATAATTTTCTTAAATTTTATGGAAAAATAACATTATACCTCAACCCGTTCTAGTAGAGGTTAAGTCTATCCTTAGGTAAATTCATCATTCCAGATTCAATGGTGCCCTCTTATTTTTAATACAGGAACCTGTTTAGAAGTTTCCAAAAAAAAGAATAAGAGCACTATTTTAAATAAACATTAAAAAAATGTCCAAACACTTATTCCAGGCTCACCAGGACAATGAATCATGTTTTTTGTAACTTCCTAGTGTCAAAATGATCCCATACAATTTAAAATAAATTACATGGAATTTTTGGGATTTTTCATTCTCCCCACCGTTAGGCTCTACATCCTCATAAGACAAAACAAGTGTTTAACAAACACATTGGGGTACTAAGACTGGATCTGCGCTATAAGAACCCAGATCTTCTGTTTCATCTATGGATCATTTTTATGGGTTTTTTTAGAAAAATTGATGTTTATCGAAATTTAAGGAGTACACGTCATGTACATAGGAGTACACGTCGTGTAGTTAGGAGTACACACCATGTACCTGGTTGTCGCTGGAATCCACGTACTGGCTGTGTAACAACTGAGTACATGGTTATGTGGGGTGACCTGGAGAACACCTAAAGAAGAAACTGGTTAAGGAATGTACACGGTGTGTACATTAAATGAACACGTCATGTACTTTTCTTTTTATTTTCCAAATCAGACTGGGATCACATATCGTATATAGAACAACCTTCTTCTAATTTTGTCTCATCTTGGAGAGACTGAAGATCGTGATTCCTCTCTGAGCCCCCGATCGACCGTCTGTGCTCTAAATCGAACACCATCAATTGCATTGGAATCAAATCAGTGAGCTCTACCTTCTTTTTGAGACATTTCTGTTGATTTATCATGTTGTGTGAGATATTCAAGGATATGTGTCTTTGACCCTTTTGTAGATCTATACCTTTCTAGGAAAATTCATGGGCTGATGTTCAATAGTGTTCTTCATACAATGTCCAGGTAAGTGGTTTGTGCCTTTCCTTAGTTTTTCTTTGGATTTTTTGTGAAAAATTGACCAATACCCTAGTTCAGGGTAGTAATTGTTTAGAGAATTTAACTTTTTTAATTCCTACAATTCTTTGTTCGATTGATTGGGGATATTTAACTGTGAATAGATTTTCATTTCCATCCTACAGTTTTTTTTGCCCATGTTTGATTGTTTTGGACACTGGGTCCATAGCTACCTGTTAGGCTTCTTTGTTATCCATGCCTAGTGTTGTTTGAATGGAGTTATATTAGATGATATTATGTATTATGATTTTTAGTTATTTATCTTAGAAGTATATTGTGATTTACTTTGGATTCTAGATAACTTTTGTGCATGATTGACTAACACATGTCTTTGGGATCCTGGTGTAGTTAGACTATATGGGGAATGGACGCCGAGGGCTTCCTCAGACTATTTGTTATAATTTTCATGTTTAGATACCATAGTTGCGATGGAAACGACTGCTACCTCAGAGTGTCTATAGTTCCACATTGTGAGACCACATGTGGAATTGGCATTGAGTGCTTCCTCAGAGTGTCTGTAGTTTACAATTTCCAGACCACTGGGGGAATTGATAGTGTTTGCTTCCTCAGAGATTCTTTTTTAAACTAAATGAGAGGGGTTAGACACTGAGAACATCCCAAATGGTTTCTTGAGTATGTTGTTTTTTTATGATGATAAATTTAAATGAATGTAGTTGAAACTATTGGATTGTTTACTTTTTATTACTGCCTTGCTTATTACGTTATTTTTCCTATTGCATGCCATATATATTCACCGACTATTAGGCATAGATATTTGGGTGGTTGCTTGCTGGGATTTGTCTCACACCCTGTGTGTGTCACGATTTTGGGTACAAAATAATTATATTAATATAGGTATAGATAAGGGAAATCACCCATTTACTTCATGTAGTTTATTACTATGGATCGAGAGAGTGTGGGACCATGTTGAGGGTTATGATGTTGTTGGATTTGTTTACTTTTTTCCCTTTGTACTTTGGATTGGTACTTTATTTCAGCATTATGACTTGTTTGGATTCTTTCCTTGATACTTGTGAAATTCAGCATTATTGACACAAACACACACAGAGATATATATATATATATATATATATATATTGTAGTTTGTTATCTACCTTTAGTCTTATGATGATTACATATTTTATGGTTGTACTGCTTCCACTATCACTATCTGTTTATTTCCACTCTGTTACTCATCCAAAGAGTGATCAGTTTACCCACTATCATGCCCAAGTCCTTCACTTATAGTTGGCAAACACTAGCAATTGGGGAAATGCGTTTGAGGTCATGTGACCAACCGGGTATGGGGAACCCTTGGGCGGCACACGGAACCAGGATAATACAAAGTGGTATCAATGGGGTTCTCTTATTCTTTGACTTTCTATTTGGAGCCAACATACATGGATATGAAGGAATAGGTAGTTGGTAATATGTTTTTCCAGGGAGTATGTAACCCGTGTATAATGAAAATTCATTATGCCCTGAATATTGCAATGTTTTCTGGTTTTTCAATTATTACGATTGATTTGATTTCACTGTTGGGGGATTCATGTATTTTGGGAGGTTATAATTGAAATTATTTTGGTTCTATTTATTTTGGAACCTGATTACATAAGGGTATTCCATCTCATGCATCATATACGCACATTCTAGAGATCACATGTAATGCATTCATGTCATGCCATTTAGGATGCATTATCGATTGCATGTTATTTTGATAGATGTTGTGCTAAATATGAATGATGTTGTTATAGATGCCATGATATAATGGCTACTATTTTATAGGCTATTGAATTGTATATGATGCCATTTGAATAAGGGCCAAAATTTTGTCCCTTAGGTGTTATGGTACGTCATGGATAATAATTTGGTAAATCATTTTGAACTTTAACAGTTATACTTGAGATATTACAGGAATACGATATCGTGATTTGATATTCATGGAGTATATCCCCCAAAAGATCAGAATTCGAAACATTGATTTTTCATTACTATTTTTATGGGCTTAGAAAGTAGTTTATGAGGATTATTGTCTAGAGAAACCATGATTACATGGTGTATAATGATGAATACCATCCATGTATCATACTGTTTGGAAAGGAGCTATTTTTATTAAGTACAGGATGTGTACTATATGTACACGCCTTGTAATCCTTGACTGTGTGACTAACTGTGTGGGTAGATACATGGGGATGGGAAATGTCTGGTGACACAGGCTGTGTACTTGGAGTACATTCCATGTTATAAGAGTCATGTATCAACCTGTGTGACTAGTGAAATGGGTGGTTGGAACTCAGGTAGTACACACTATAGCCATCGTGAACACATTGTGTGGAGTAAACCATGTAACTAGTGATGTGACTAATGACACAAGTCATTGGATTCCTTTTAGTACACATTGTGCCTAGAAAAAACCCGTAGTGTAGTATTTTCATAAGAGAACTGCATGGGTTAGTCCTGAAGGGGAACTCAGGAAGAGTAAAATGATTCAAGTACATGTCATGTCCTTTAGACGAACATTCCGTGTGTATGGGGTGTTACACGAAAAGTTTTCAATAATGCACACACCCATGTAGAGGCTTAAGGGAACGCGCCATATAAGGGTAATACACACTGTGTATCCATGTTCTTATGAACTTTAATGTTTTCTTCCTCCGGTTCTTATCTAGGACTTATATGTTTTAGTACTTTATAATATTTTACTATGGTGTGCATTTGACCTTGCTGAGTCCTGCCACTGATATGTCCACCGATTTTAAGCCAAATTCATGGAAACAATCAGACACCATATATGGTAAATCCGGGACTACCAGTAGATCCTACCATTGTGATTGTCTTGACACTAGCTGTCATTCTGGAGATAGGTGCTGATGCATAGTTCGAAGATGTCTTCATGAGTTTTATGCAGACCATCATGGGAGTATTGCATACTGCCCCATCTATGGAAGTGTTGAGATGAGTTTTTCAACACTAACATCAACCCACTTTCTAAGGGGATTGAGGACCTATGGCTATAGATTCCTAGTTGGAAGCCATTATATCGATCATTGAGCATTGGGATATGCCTCCAGATAGGTGTGTGATGCTCGTTAACTATATGCTTCAAGATTCTTCCAAGAGATGGGGTAATGTGATATCATAGGTAGGGTGCCACTAGGTTATGACATGCGATGAGTTCCAACGTACCTTCTACGAATTCATCAAACTAGAGACTTTGAGGGCCGATTGAGCCATAGAGTTCATGAGTTTGGAGTAGGGTACACTCTTAGTCATGGATTATTCATCATTATTCATATATATGTAGTGATTCGCACCCATTCGAGTGGGTGATGAGTTATTCTAGGCAAGGAATTTTGAAAATAGACTCAAACATGACATTCAGTCTCAGGTAAAAATATTTAGGCTGACTTCCATGAAAATAATAGTCAACCAGGTGCTAATCACATAGCTCAACCTAAGGGATTATAAGGCTGTGAGCTAGGCTGGCTCAACATCCAGAGATGGTACCCCTCTGACTGACAATAGGAAGCACCGCAGAGAGTCTTCATGTGGTGATATGGGGAGGAACGATACTTCTTCTGGTTTCTAGGTGGTGTGCTAGCAGTGTGGGATGAGGGGGAACACGAATAAACATTTCACAAGAGACCCAATGGAGTGTCGATATTGTTGAAATATGGGTCATATTCCGAATTTCTATCAGTTTTCTCTCCATTAGATGGTGATAGGAGTTCTTCTATGACTCCTCATTCAGGAGTAGGACCAACAGTTTCACTTCAGTCAATGAACTAGAGTTCATCTAGCCATTCAAGATGAGGTGGAGGTCATGGTCATGGTATACATCCCCTAGGATTTTACCGACAATTGGGTGGATCCACTTAGATTGGACAAGAAGGGTTGCAGGGTTGCGATACATGTCATACCTTTTTAGTAAAGCATATATAGAATGAGCAGGATCTCGATTCCTCCATAGTCAGAGTTACAATTCTATTTGCCTCAGTTTTATCTTTTTCACTTTTTCATATAGGGACTTCCCATAATTTCATTTCTGTTGCTATGGTGAAGATCCTAGGGCACTATATCTTTACTTCTGCTAATATCTTGATTCTATACACTCCATTGGGGAATAAAATGTCTAGTGTACGTTAGTTCAAGTAGTCCCCTTTGGAGGTCTATGGGTGTCACTTCTAGTGGGTCCTCTATTTCTTATAGATGGTTGGCCATGATTTCATTCATGGAATATATTAACTGGTTCCCTACCATGATGTTGCTGACTACTATCATCCTAGGGTGAGTTTCACATCAAAAAAGGAGGTTTTTTTCTACATAAGGGAGAATGGGATGTCTATGCGAGTAGAGTGGGACCCGAGAGTCATGGATTGGGAGGAGTTACAACCCAAATTTCTAGTCTATATCTAGATGGATAGGGGACTTCAAAGATAGACCTTCCTCCCATGGTGGATCATTTCATGGATGTTTTTCCAAAGTACATTTCATGATTGACTTTGGATCGAGAGGGAGAACAATATATTTAGATTCTTCCAAGAGTGAAACCGGTGTCCATTCCTTCTTATAGGATGGATACACCATAGTTACAGGAGCTCAAGAAGCAGTTAGAGGTGTTATAGGAAATCAGTTTCATTCGACCCTGTACTTCTCCATGGGGTTCACCTACCCTATTTGCAAATAAGGCAGACACTAATCTCAGACATTGTGTGTATTTTCATAAGATGAACTAGTTGATGGTCAAGAACCAATATCTATTTTCAATGATTGATGGCCTCTTTGATCAGCGTTGAGGCGCCCAAGTGTTCTCAAATATTGACTTGAGATGTCATTATCAACAGTTTCATGTTAGACCATGTTATATACATCTTACAGACTTTCAGAACAGGTATGGTCTATACAGGTATGTGGTTATGTCATTTAGTCTCACGGATGTGGCTACCATTTTTTGCCACTGATAAACTGAGTGTTCAATACATACTTGGATTATTTTGTGGTAGTATTCATGGACGATATATTGGTGTAATGTCGCACTTGAAATGAAAATTCCACACATCTTGAGATCGTTTTGAGTACACAAAGAGAGCATCTATTAAATGATAGGCTCTCAAAATGCCACTTTTGGATAAACCAGATTCACTTCATGGGTCATGTTATCTCAGAGATAGGTGTATCAGTTGTCCTAGAGAAAGTGAGATCCGTAGTTTTCTAGGATAATCCAAATAACATCTTTGAGGTATAAAGTTTTCTAGGGAAGGATGGTTACAATAGACGTTTCATATAAGAATTTTCATGTTTAGTAGAACTACTCATGGGCCTACCTAAAAAGTGTGTGACATTCTTGTGGATATATCCCTACGATTCAGCCTTTCTGGAACTGAATGGGAGGTTGACTTTAGCACCGATGCTAGTTTTTTTAGAGCCGAGAAAGAGAAATACTATTTACTTTGATGCATCAGGTATCTGACTGGGAGTAGTGCTTATGAAGGGGGAAGTAGTTGTTGCGTACGGGTCTTGGCAGTTGAGGCCATATGAGAGGAATTACCCGACGCACAATCTCGATTTTTCTACTGTTGTTCGGGATTTATGCTTTTAGATACATTTCCATCTAGGAATTCATTTTGGGGTTTTCACAGACCACAAATTTATCAAAAACATATTCCCTCAGCGTGTTCTAAATTTGAGACAACAATGGTGGGTTGAGTAACATCAGTCCTTTTGTTTTGAGCTCTCCTATATTCCTCGGAAAGGAAATGCAGTGGCTAATGCGTAGAGCAGGAGGTCATAGATATAGGCTATTTAAGAGGCCAACAGTTAGTGGTAGCTTGTGGATATGTTTTTTGAGATACTTTTGGAGGTGCATGATAGATAGGGGAAAATGTTTCTTTCATCTATAGTTGTAACCTCTACTATACTTGATCGAGTGTGAATGGGGAAGCTATCAGATTCTGAAGGCCTGGTTCTATAGGAGAGTGTGTCCGGAGAGGACACTATTACTGGAAGAACCATAGGCGAGGATGAGATCTTCCATTTTCTTGGGAGCATATGGATGTTAGAAGATATACCTAAGGAGCTGATGTGGGATTTCAATTCTTCAGTTTGGGTAGTTCAACCTAGCAT
Organism: Viscum album; assembly: GCA_963277665.1. NCBI lineage: Eukaryota > Viridiplantae > Streptophyta > Magnoliopsida > Santalales > Viscaceae > Viscum > Viscum album. The sequence goes on along the minus strand of OY728141.1, from coordinate 97,345,408 downwards.
TACCAAGATTTATAAAGATCAACACCATCATTATTGGTCGTTAGGTAAGAATCAGGATGTATCTAGTTTTGTGATGAGGTGTTCCACCAATCAGGAGGTGAAGGCAGAGCATCAGCGAATAGCAGGGCTTTCGAAGTAGTTACCTATTCCCGAGTGGAATTGGAATGATGTCACAATGGGCTTCGTGATAGATTTACCGAGGTCACCTCGTGGGAATGATTTAGTTTGGTTTCTCATTGACAGACTCACGAAGGTTGCACACTTCTAACTGATCAAGGAGAATTTTAGTGTTGACGAGATGGGAAGGTTCTTCATCTAGGAGATTGTATGTTTACCTGGGGTACACACTTTATTGTTTCAGACAGGGATTCTCATTTTACTTCTCAGGTCTGCTAGGAACTACAAAGTGATTTGGGTACATAAGAAAGTCTTAGTATAGCTTACCGTCCCTAGTTAGATGTCCAATCTGAGTGCACAATTTAGGTTTTGGAGGACGTGCATCGAGTACGCGTCCTAGATTTTGTAGGTTCTTGAGAGAAGAACAAAACTCTAGTAGTTTTTTCGCACAATAATAGTTTTTAGGAAACTATTCAGATAAAACCTTATGAGGATTTTTAAGGTAGGCCATGCCAATCTCCCCTACGTTGGCTGGAGGTAAGAGAGGAATCTATGATGCGACCTCATCTTGTTCAAGATACCACAGAGTAGATAGAGTTTATTTGGTAGAGGATGGCTTCTACACATGCGTGATAGAAGTCACTACTAAAAAATGGGCCTATACCCAGGCTTTTTTAAAAAAATCGTGGGTATAGGGTACCCTTATAGCCATAGTTTTAGAAAACTGTGGGTATATGGATAATATGGGCACCAATACCCATAGTTTTGGATATCTGTGGGTATAATATTTTTTTATAGACCAATACCTAAGGTTTTTCAAAACCGTGGGTATTGGTGTTTTTTTGGAAGACCTATACCCAGAGTTTGGCCAAACTCTGAGTATAGCTTTCCCTCATTATGGTGGGGGAAAAAGTTACATGGGCCAACAAAAATATTTGAATGGAAACAGTTTTGGGTTAATATAATTACAAACATATACAAATAAATAAAAGTAATATATGTAGGTTGGTTAGTCAGGGCTTTTTTGTTGTGGAAGGCGGTGCATTGTTCGAATCTAGGTGATTTTGTTTCTAATAAATGAGTTTCAACTAATATATGTATATAAGTATATGGATATACTAACAATATTTCAGTAGCTTAGTTGGTTAGGCATTGTAACTTCCTCCAATCGGTCACAGGATCAATTATCAGCCTCTTCATTTTTAGATTAGCAGCGATATTAATATATATATATATATATATATATATATATATATATATATATATATTACGAACACATGCTTAGCTCGGTTGGTCAGAAGAAGTGGAATCCTTGTGCGTCGATTGTTGTTCAAATCCCACGAAAACCTATTTTTTAGATTATATGATTTATATTAATAAATTAATATAAAATTATATTTATATACCAATTGCTAGATTAGCATGGTTAGTCGGCCATGTGTGTGCAAGATGTGGGAGGGGTGAGTTTGAATCCACCCATCAGCAATTTTTATCATTTTTTACCGATGGTTTGAAAACCATAAAAATAGCATTCTGCCACGCTATTCAGTTGCTTTTCCATGGTTTAGTAAACCATGGGTACAGGTAAGGAACTCTATTTTGATGCCTTTCCAGCCCATAGTTCCTAAAACCGTGGGTATAGGCTATACCCATGGTTTTGGGGCTATACCCATGGTTTTGAACCGTGGGTATATGTCGTTTTTTCAGTAGTGAGGCTTATTCTAATCTATGGAGATGACATCTAGAGTTCGGGGTGAGAGATTATGGTTTCTTATGGGTCACACTATGGTTGGGACACAAGAGGATTAGGTAGCAGGTTAAGCCGTCATCAAGATATGTCCAGCCTTTTGATGTTTTGGAGGGTGTCAGACTATTTTCTGATCGGTTGTAGATACCTTAGAGATACTGGGCTATGCAAGAAATATTTCTCATTTCTGAGCTACAGATTAACTTATCATAGTCGTCTCATGTTTTTCAACCCAAGGAGGTTGAGTAGGAGGTCTATGCATCATTCGTGGAGCACTTGATCAGTATTATTGATTGCAATGCAATGGTTCTCCATGGACGGTATATTCCTCCGGGATGGGTGATATGGATGCACGGGCGAGTGCAGGATGATACATGGGAGAGGGAGGCTGATGTGAAATCATAATGGCCAGGGATATTCAAGGATTCTTTTTCATCGTTACCTTGCTAGGGAAATTTGGGGACGAATTTCATTAGTGGGGATATTTTTATGAACCCAAATCTTCTTTTTCAGGTATGGATCTTGTTTTCGGGTGTTTTGAGAAAAAGATAAGTTTCTAAAATTTTAAGGAGTACACATTGTGTACATAGATTTACATGCCTTTTAGATCGTTGTTGTGGGTAGTTGTGCACTGACCATGTAACGGCTGAGTACAAGGTCGTGTGGGGTGACCTAGAGACGACCAAAAGTGAAGGCTGGTTATGGAATGTACACGTCATGTACATTAAATGAACACACCATGGAATTTTATTTTTATTTGTTAAATTGGACCGCAATCACATCTCTTTTACAGAACAACATTCTTCTAATGTCATCTCGTCAAGGAGTGACTGAAGATCGTGATTCTTCTCCGGGCCCCCGATCGACTGTCTGTGCTCCGAATCAAACACCATTAATTTCATTGGAATCACATCAATGAGTTATTCATTAGTCTAGAGTATCTTCTATTGATTTATCCTCTTGTGTGAGATATTAAAGGATGAACTTTTTGGATCTTTTTGTAGATATATGGTGTTCATGGTTGATTCAAGGGATGAAGTTCGAAAGTGTTCTTCGTAGAACATTGAAGTAGGTGGTTTTTTTCATTTCGCAGTTTGTATTTGAATTATATGTGGAAATATTTCCAATACCCTTGTTCAATGTAATGCATTTTTATATAATTTAACCATGTTAATGCATAATATGCTTTTTTTTCTAGAGTATGGATATCGGATTGTGAATGGAGTACATTTTTTATGCTATAGATGTGTTTTTTGATGTTTGGTTATTTTGGACATTGGGTCCTGAACTACATGTTAGGCTTCTTTGTTTTCCATGACTAGTGTTGTTAATATAGAGTTATATTATCTAATATGTTGGGGTATTATTTTTAGGTGTTTATCCAAATAGCATATTGTGATTTATTTTGGATACTGGATATCGTTTGTGCATGATTGACTTATATAGGGATGTGGAAACCAGGTGTAGTTAGACCCTAGGGGGAATAGAGGATGAGGTATTTTTCAGAGTGTCTATTATACTTTTAATGTTGCAAGACCACAGGGGGGTGGATGTTAGTGCTCTTTAGAGTGTCTGTAGTTCAATGTTTCGAGACCACATAAGGAATTCTACATTGACTACTTCCTCAGATTTTCTTTAGTTTAGTATTTCCGAACCACAATAGGAATTTATGATGTGTAATTCCTTAGAGAGTTTTTGTTAAGCTGAACCAAAGGGGTTGGACAGTGATATCATCCCATAGGTTGCTTTAATTTTTTTGGTTGTTATGTTTATAAATGTAAATAAATGTAGATGAAACTATAGGATTTTTTACTATTGAGTACTAAATTTTTTATTACTTCATTTTGCCTATTCCCTACCATATATATTCACATACTGTTAGACGTAGATATTTGGGTGGTTTCCGAATGGGATTCATCTCACACCCTATTTCGGTCATGCTTTTGGGCCTAGAAAATTTATATTTCACCATGTATAGATAAGGGAATACAGCGTTATACATCAGGAACTTGATTACTATGGAGCTGGAGAGCATGGGACCAAGCTGAGGGTTGCGATGCCACTGGAGTTGTTTACTTTTTTCCCATTATAATTGGGTTTAGTAATGTATTACAGAATTGTGACTTGTTTGGATACTTTTCTATATACTTGTGACATGCATCATTATTTACACACTACACACACACATATATATATATACTGTAGTCGTTTATCTACCATCTGTCTTCTGTTGTTTACTTATTGTATAGTTTTACTACTTTTGATAATGTAATTTGTATATTTATGTTGTGTTACTCTTACTATAAGGGCACGGTTTCCCCACTATCATATCCAAGGCCCTCACTGCTAGCTAGTAGCCTCTGGAATTCGAGAAATGTGCTTGAGGCCATGTGACCAACTGGGTACAGGGCACCCTTGGGTGGCACCTGTAACTAGGAGGTTACATGAGCCTCCCACTCTCAAGTGATCTCCTAGAGATTCTAGTGCTTCCACCAAATGCACACCAGGGGAATCCACTACCCATTAAATACCATCTCCAATCAATCCTAAATCTCTACAGGGAACACAATAAACATCCCCTCATGGTCAATTCCCAAGTCACACCAGTCGATGATGTGATATGGACCATGAACATACCTCCTCATCCATGATACATGAAGGAAATTATGAACTCATTGCATCTTTGGGGGTAGAGATCGGTAATACGCCACCTCACCAACTTGACCAAGAACATAATAATGGTCAATGAATATCAAAGACAACATGCTGACCCAAATTTTTTTTTGTAATCCACATAAAGGTGATATTCGAAGAAACACACAGTCTCCTTACTCAATCTCTAAGGCCCTCAATCTCTTGTTAGCATAAGACATTTTCCCACTATGTACAGACCTCATCTGCTAATGGATGATATACACCATTATGGTGATATCCTCTACTAACTGGGGTCCCATATGAGCTAACTCCTCTAGGCCTATCCAACAAAACAATAATATGAAATGTCTCCTATATTGTGCCTCAAATGCTGCAATACCAATGGTGGATTGGTAGCTTTTGTTGTATGCGAACACCGCCAGTGGTAGGTGATCCTACCAACTGTGACTGAAGTCCAAGATAGAAGCATGATGCATGTCCTATAAAACCTAAATAGTTTTCACAATCTGGCCATTCTTTGGGGTTGAAATGTCATGATCAAATGCATCTAATTCATGAATGCCTCATAAAATTCCTTCTATTGTCGAGATGTTAAAAAATCATAACATTCTGACCTGATCGTTGAAGGCACCATATGAAACCACACGACCTCTTGAATGTAGAGGCATCCCAAATACTCTATTGAACCCTTCTCTTCAATTGGTAGGAAGTAGTCCGGCATGGAGAGTCAGTCAAAAATTACCCAGATTGAATCGTGCCATCTATAAGTGTGGGGTAAACCCATCATGAATTCCATCGATATATGATCCCTCATCCACTATGGATCCTTGAGTCTCTTAGTCAACCCTATTGAAACCTGATGCTCTGCATTCAGTTATTGACCAGTGAGGCACCACGAAAAAAACTCTACCACTACCATCTTTATCCTCGACCACCAGTACTGACATCGTAGATCCATGTAAATCATTGTCACTCTTGGATTTATCGGAAAATGTGAGGTGTGAAAATCCCTTAGAATCTCTTCTCTAAACCCCATTGGTACAATGATGTTTCTTCTAAAAAAGAACAACATGCTCCCAGCCTATTAAATATCATTCAAGAGCCTATCTCTAGGATTACGAATAATTCCAGGACTCGCAGTAAACATCCACAAGATATACCTCCCTAACTCAGTATAGAATTGGGGATTGATAGCCATAAACTGATGATATGCTACAATATCTCCATCCATGAAGGATATAGGCATCGCAACTAACTTCTTTGATGCTCCACTCATCAACACCAAACTGAATATCCTACTAACCACGTCTGCCACCACATTTTCATTTCCAAGAGTATATAAAATCATGAAGGCATTGTCCTGGAGGAACTCTAACCACTAAAAATCACTCATGTTTAGATTCTTCTTGGATAATATATATCTAATACATTAGTTGTTGGAGTATACATTAAATCACACTACCATCAAGTAGTTTCACCAAATCATCAAAGAAAAGAAACCTACTGCTAGCTCTACGTCATGGGTCAGGTAATTTTACTAATTCTGCCTCAAATGTCGTGAGCCATATGAGATCAATACAAGATCATGAATCATGGAAAACTGAATCTATTCTCTAATTCATCACAAAATATTATATTCTCGATTCCATCATCTCATAGTCTGAAGATGTAGGAACTCGTAAGTCTTTGGATTATCTCTTTAAAACTCATCTGAAACTTCTCTGTCCACAAGAAGGGTTGTCCCTTCCATGAAGAAGTAGATAAATGTGTTTCTACCCTATAAATTTCAAGTGAAAACATATGTTAGTATTATCCAAACCCCATAAACTCCACACCACAGTTACCCTCTTAGGAGGCTCCTAAAAAATCACCGCCTTTATATTTTCTAGATCCATTGCAACTCCATCCTCTAAAATTTCATGTCCTAGAATGTGGACCTTCCAAATTCAGAACTGACACCTCAAGAGATTCCCATAATGCTGGTTCTTTAAGAGTGTATCCAATACAATTCATAGGTGTGTAACATGATCCTCCATGGACTCTGAGTACACTAGGATGTCATCAATGAAGACCACAAAGAACTGGTCAAAATAATGATTGAAGTTTCTGTTCATGAGACTGATGAACACTACTAGGGCATTGGTCATTCCAAAAGGGATCACCAAGAACTCATTGTGTCCAAATGAACACCTGAAGGCTGTCTTTGTTACATCCTCACCCCATACACAAAGAAGATGATTTCCTGATTTGAGGTCTTTCTTTGGAAACCATCTCACACCCTTAAGTTCATTGAAGATGTCATCAATCCATTGTAGTGGATACTTGTTCTACATGTTCACCTATACTAATGCCTCATCATTACACATACCATCCTTATTGTCATGATCCCTAATCCTTTCTAGTTGTTTGTGTGGTGGCATCCTTAAATAGATCAAGATGAACCACATTCAATTTATAATACCCGATGTGATGACTATTACACAATAAGGTGATGATAACACCCCAAATACCTATATTATCCATGCAACATGTGTTTCCATGCACCAAGTCAAACTACAAGATTTAGGGTCCTTGTGTATGGATATGTTGGCCACCGCACCAACACTGAACTCCCCAATCCTGAAAGTCGAACTAACACTGTTTACCGAAACCAAAGTCACATAATCTTAGTATTTAAAGTAGAAATGACCTATTTTGAAACCAAATTGTCATGAACTGTCCCCCAAGGCCCATGCCAGGACTACACGAATCCTGACTCCTGATGGCCAGGGGTAGGGGACTAACACTGAAGGCATTACCCCAATAGTGGGAGACATTTTCCTGAGTAAATATATGCATGAACAAACAAAAAGACAATCCCACAGTGCTAAAATGTAAATAACCATTACACTAATACAACTACTAAGATTAAAAGTAAAAAAATGGAAGTAAAGGGGCCATAATAAATGCCCAAAAAAAGACAAGTGAATGCTCCAAGTGTTTGTCTATAGTAAGCCCTGCCTAATGTGTTGATGAAGTGGGTGCCACTTGAAGTCATAGAAGTTCAACTCATCTGTGGGGTCTCACTAGGCCCTGCCTGGTGCTATACTAGAAACTTATTTATTGAAGATTATGTTGTCTTCAAAAGGCACATCAGATGTTTGCGGAGACTTTGTAGGTGTGAGTAACACAATACTCAGTAAGGATCCCAAAACACAAAGGTAATACAATAAATGAATGCATGATCAATGTATACTACCAAATAGGTACATGAAGTCTACCCTCTATAATGAAATGTCGAGAGAAATAGAGTCACTAGAGTCAGCTCTCTCTGGTATAACCTTATTATAAAATTCTAGACTACCAATGGTAATGCGAAAAAAATTATTCAGCTGAGGGACTCATCTCCGAGGAGTCACTATGCTCTGTTGGGCCATTGAGGTCTGCTCGTTTACTGGTCCACTAAGCTCCGCTCGTCTACTGGGCCACTATGATCTACACGTCTGCTGGGATATTGAGGTTTTCTCGTCTACTGGGCCACTAGGGTCTACTTGTCTTCTAGGACACTAAGATCCTCTTATCACTATGGTTAGCTAGATTCATTATTGTAGCATGCTAGATTCTGGGATAATCTAATCCTCAATCTATTAGTCAGATTTCAACATCTATGAAAACTCCCATGGAGTATTTCAAAATGAAGGTCTCGTCACAGCGGTACCAACACTGAAAACTGTCATCAATTAGTCACACGATTTGGAGGGTATGCTCATTTTACATAAAAAGGTTTAGTGGGGTCTGGGTGTGGTATGACCCGGTCAGATCAAATCAACCCAAATCGGCCCAGGGTCCACCAACCCAACCTGGGTCCTAACCGACTTGAATCGGACTTGGCCTATAGGCCTCAACCCTGACAGTCTCGGTCTGGGTCTGGACACATTTGGGGGGGGGGATTCCTTCTCTCGCACAACCCACTGTGAGTGGGCCGACATTCCACACTTGGATGTGTTGGTGGCTTCCATGTTCTCTCTCAGTCAATGGAGACCAATTTTAAGACCTTCTAGAACATGGTTCTTCGACCACATGATGCTTCTCATTTCCACATCCACTTATACATACTACCCGTCATTCCTGATGGCCCATGTCACCGACCCGCTTCTGATGTCACACGGATCTCCACTGCCATGGTACACCGCCAGTGCCGATGTGGCTATGGTTTCATCCGTGGGCCACTAAACTTGCTTTGATGGTCCATTCATCGATCCTCATGTTTCCTTGTGATCCTTAGGATGTCATCATCAATGATACATCTTCCTATATGTCTATCCATTGATACGGGGGTCCAGTTACAATGAAAACAAGAATCCCCCCAACATAGGGAACTGGGCCATGTTAATGTCAACCGAAACCCTCTGTATTAGAATTTCAAAAAAAATTAGATGAGAATTTTTAATCTAACAAGGAAAACATTGATTCAAAATCATGAGATCAAAAACCTTTCTGCATAAGTGATCAATCCACATGTCACCTATTCATTGTATGACCTACATTCGTCACTCAAATACATTAATGGGTAATAAGTAAATTCATCTAGAATCAATCCCCTACCTTTAGGTTTGACCATTCGTTGGCGAAGGCTGCACCGCTATGGTCCATCATTCCTCAATCCCACGTCAGCGGCGGTTGGTCGATCATCGATCACCAAGGCTTCACCTCCATGGGTTCAGAGAAATTTTGGATTGTGCCAAAGATCCCATATTTAGTTAACCCATTAAATGTAAAAATGTGTTTCAATATTTATATTATGAGGAGTCACCGAATTGTTAAACTATTTAATTTATGAAATTGTATTTCTGTTACACTTGTGTTAAAACGTCGTTACGTTGCAATGATGTTTGAAATTTTAATAAAACGAACTAAAATATTAATTTAAATTTCCTTTAGAAACTTTTAATATATATTATCATAAAATGTCTGAAAAATAACATTCTTCCTCGACCTATTCTAGTAAAGTTAAATTCATTCCATAATTAAGGTCATTGTTCCAGTTGCAACTGTGCCCTCATATTTTTAATTTGGGCACCAGTTCATATTTTTACAAAACCCCATATCCCCGCTATTTTATATAACCTTAGAAAAAGTTCAAACACTTATTCCCTGCTCACCAGGTTCCAGAAGAATGTTTTTCTAAGTGACTAGTCTGGAAATAATAGCATATAATTAAAAAATACATATATGTTTAGGGACATTACAAATATAAACATATAATGGAAATTTTATCCATTTTATGGGTCTAATTCCTATTAAAAACTGGTATTTAATTTATATTTTTGGGGAGAAACTTAAAATTGATGATATGACTATGGTATTAGGGTTTATTTATGTTATTAATAAAGAGTTTCATTGTTTTTCACTAGAATAAGATTTTAAGTTTTCTATATATCTCAAAAATAGAGTTAAAAATATTTCAAGGAATATATATACAATGTCCAGAATGAGTTGTAGGAATAAAAAAATTATAGGAGAATCTTGACATGGGATTCATTTAGCCATGTGTTTCACCTTGGATGGCACATGTTATTTTTGTTAAAGACAAATATAGATCGATGGGGCTATAAATTGATTACCATGAATAGAACAAAATAAAAACCATGATATGTATCCTATGACCTGTATTGATGATTTTTTTGATAAAAAATGTGGATATCAATATTGTTTCAATATTGAACATTGATCTGGAAACTATAAATTTATGGTTGAACATGAATACATATCCAAGAGAGACTTTGTATGAGGTTTGGAGATTCTAAATTTTTTTTTATTCTATTTATACTTAGAAATTACCCCCATTATCTTCAATTTTTTATTAATAGAGTCATTATATTTTACATTTATCATTTTGGGGTAGTTTTTATAGATTATACTCCTATATATTCAATGACTAAAAAATAGGATAAATGTAACCTAAGGATTGTACTGAAGACCTTCCTGATTTATAATATATATGAAAGTTTTACATGTTTAGATTTTGGAATTATAAATAATCATTTTTGGGTTATATTATATATATATATTGTATATAGATTTATCAAACAAAGATTGATGATATTAAATGTTAACCTTGACCAACCACTATGATTGATATCCATTGTTTTCATGTTTTGGATAACAATTAATTATTATTTTTGTATAATTTCCCATGGATTTATAATCTAATAAATATGTTAACTCAAAATGAGTGAATTTTCTTCTTATAGTGAATGTGAAGAAAATTTCAAGGTACTATAGAGAATTTTAGTAAGTGAACCAGTTCTTATACTACCTAATAGCGGAGAAGGGATTATGAACCTTACTTATGTATTGATGTAGGGACTATGATGAATCCTATTGTAAAATGATACGATGAAAATGTATATCTTATGACTATTGATAGATCATGAGAAAACTACCCAACACCAGATTTAGATCTAGATGCTATAATATTTTCAATAAAAATAGAATAAATTATTTTAATAAAGGTTTCACATATATATAGATTATATAATATTGAATTTTATATCGATGCATTAAAATTATAATATGATACAAATAAGATGGTTTGACTCTTTTATATATTATCATTTATAAATAAATTTCATCTCTCTGGAATAAAATTTGGTTGTCAATGCTTTCATTCATAAGGATCGTGATGTATTTTTAATGATAAGTATAAAAAGTATCCCACATATCTAGATTTAGAAATGATGTATATGTAAATAATTATAAAGGGGTATAAATTTCAAATTTAAATTTTTTTTGTTCAACCATCAATCCAAGGGCTGATCAAAGAGGTAAAAACAATATTTAGTGTTACAAAAGTAGCTAACAAAATTTCTTCAGTTAAACCTTAATTTTAATTGAATGATATGTTTTTGGGAATGTGTATGTGTCTTATCTATACTAGATTTGAAGAGTGATACATTGGATGAAGAACGCAGTTAAAAATTCACTATTCAATATTGAAGTACGAAGATGAATTGATATTTGATATATTTGTTATTTTGGGAAAAATGAATAGAAATTTTGAAGAGTATTTTTCATGACCCACCTTCCCCATGATGTGGGAAGGGACAAAAAAACCAGACCATTCCTTCTTCATGTTGATGGTGAGATAATGAACCTCGAGTCTAACCTTTAATAGGCCCTAGAGTGGCGACTAGCTCCAAGGGTATAGGTTCATACATAATATGGAATGTATTACCTTTTTATATGAAAAGATTGGAGATAAGATGGTAAAACCCCAAAAACTCCATTCCCATGTACATGTACAAAATAAATTGATACAAGTACAAGAAAATATTATGAATTGTACCAAAAGAATATAAAAGTAGTAATGATGACTCCCAACACTCAACCCAGTAAGGTCTGGTAGGGTCCTAAAGTCCCATGGAACACTGAATGATGTTTTATATACATAGGATGAGTATACAAGCATACTCAGTAAGGAAACCTAAATCATTCATGCACAAGTGGGGGGAAATTATAATTCCCTCAAAGTATAGTGGTATCCAAAACATAAAAAAAGGAAACTATCCACCCAACCTCACCAAGGCACACCCCCAAATAATGCAAGTTATGTAATGTAATTTTAATAGCACATCGATATTTGGGTACCCCACACCACTTTCCCACTAGTTATTTGGGAAATCTTAAAAATTATACCCCCCCACAAGTTCCACTATAGTCGCACTACCATCCCACCAACAACCATATGCGCCATCACAACCACACATCTCTCCCGCAGACACCTAGGACACCACAACCACACAAAACCCTGCCAGTAGACACATGTTCCTTGATAACCACTACCCCTCCTAAAGACACCTGCTCCAGAACAACCACTTCCATGCCCAAAGACACATATCCTAGAACAACCACTACCACCCCCAATGAATCATTTTCCAGAAAAACCACTACCATTTCAACATACATCTGAGCCTCGTCCAAAAGACACATGCAAAAACAAACCTGCCAGCACACACATGGGAAAACCACCACAACACACACTATCTGAAGAGTCTAGGGATATAACAAACCTTATTCCATCACAACCTTCCAAACAGTCTGGGGATACTCGGGAGTGGGAGAAGAAAAGATCTAATAACCATCCACTCATATGAATGTTGGAAAAAACACCATCCCCCACCGAATGGGGCTGTTCAATATGAAGTGCTCAACATGAGTGGGGTGTATATGAGAAACAAAAAAACTAAATATTATACGTATAAGTAATCAAGAACCTAAACCAACCTAAGGGTTATGAAATAGACAACCAACCCGTACACAACCACTGTATTTTTTATCCCTGCAAACACGAATACATAATAGAGGCTTTTTATTTTTATTGGACACGAGCCCATACAACTTACAACATAACCACAAAAGTATAACATAGAAACATAATCATATTTCCCACACTTTTGTTCTATAACAATCTATTTATTATCTTTGTTAATATTGGTTTCATCTACGACCTGAGAGAACATCATTATACCCACCCTGTATGATGCACAAAAAAGAGAGATGATGGAAAACTCATACATGAATTATGAAGGAACGAAGGTTTTCTTCTAGCACCAAGAACTGTGGATGCACGACATGAAAATAAAGAACTACAAGGACTCCAAGGTTGAGGAAGAAGGGATTCATCATGGCACATGATTAATATTAGGAGGACGCCTTCATTTTTAATAAGATAAATAAAAAAATGAGGAATAAAATATCTCAGCTTAAGAAGAGTCTATATCCTAAAATTTGAGAGACTATTTAGATGTACATAAAAGTAATATCATTGCTCTATCACATTGGTCGAAGGTTTCACACATTGGGAATAACTAAAATTTACTAATTCTCTTTGAATATGGTGGTGATAATCGTTCTTAACTAATATATTTTCTTTTAATGTAAAAAATAGAACATGAAGCAAAACAGGAAAATATGGAAACATGTGTGACACCTAGGATAAAAGCCCCACATTTTGGTAACTCAAGGTTATTCTCACTCTTGGGGGATTTAAAACATCTTTAACCGATATTAAATCACCATGAATGGGGTGATAAAATACTTTTACGTCAAAATATACGTTACTGGAATGAAACTGGAATGTCCTGGAAAAACAAGAACTGACACACCGATGGGAAAGTCACCGATTCTCGGTCATCGATTCACTCGAACCGATGCTGATTAGTACCACTAATGTTCATCGGTTCCATAGATGCCTCTCTGTGCCAATGATTCCTAATTGGTCTGTTCAGTGCCACTGATTCCCTTTGGTGCCACTGATTCCCACCACTGCCAGTGATTTCTTTTGATGCCACCATTCTTTCAACCTAATAATGTGGAAAACTCCTTAGTGGGTCACTGATGGTCCCAAGGATACCTCAAACACAATAATTAGAAAATGTAATGGACTAGGAAGGTCTGGGCCATTACATCAGGTGCCTTTCAAACTATTCTCGTCCTCTAGAATCATGAAAAAACCCGATGAAAAGAGAGGAGTCTAAAAACCCACCTCATGAGATACCTCTCATGGAAAAACCCCCTAGAGTTGTTCAAATGTTGGAAAAAGCCATGAAATCTTGGAGAAACTCTCTAACATATTTCTTTTGAATGACTATAGAAACACCACTACTCTTTTCCCTCAAGAAACCACACAAAGATGAAAATTTCACACTATCCAAACATATGGATAAGGGAGTTACTTCTCCAATGAAAACTAAGTCTCTACTTTGGGAGGAATTGAATCACTCACATGGGTTTCATAAAATCCCCCTTAATGCATCTTAATTAGGTATCAGGTCATCCCCTCCCCAGAATCATGAATTTTCACACAAATTCAGAGAAAAAGGGAAACAACCCATCTTATGTAAAACAAGGCCAATAATTATGTCACAAAAAAGCACATTGAAATCACAAGATCAAAACTAAAAACACCACTTAGTACTGGGTACCCATCTATGCATCATGTTCCTCAGTACTCCCCTCAAGGCCACCATACCTCCATGAGACACGATCCAAGGGAATGGTCCGCCCAAGAAGTACCTTCTCTTAACGATCCTTGATTTTCACCAGTCACTCCATGAACATCACATCGTCCTCGATATCCAAATCTCCCCCATTGAGGATGTGGGAGTCATCGTGTAGATACCGATATAAAAGAGTTACATAGAAGATGTTGTGGATCCTCTCCACTGGTGGTGGTAATTCCAGCTAATATTCCACCTCACCGACTCATCTCAACATCTTGAAGGGTCGGATGAACCTAGGATAAATCTTAATCCTACTGCCAAATAACTAATGTCCATGTCAAAGGGATACCTCCAAGAACATGTGTTTCCCAACCACAGTCTCCAAGGGCCACCTCCTATGATTGGCATATGACATCTTTCGGTCCTGAGCTACCTCCATCCTCTCACGCACAAGATGATCTTTCTCCAGTGTGCTCTGCACTGCCTCTTGTCCAAGAACTCTTTCCTCCCCACCCTCTGTCCAGAACACAGGTGAATGACATGGTATTACATAGAATCTTCAAATGGTGACATGCCAATGATATAGTGATAGATATTTTGGTTGGAAAACACTACTAGAGGTCGATGTCATACCCACGAACCTCTGAAGTCCAGAACAGATGCTCGACACATATCCTCCAACATCTAGATGGTCCTCCATATCTACCCATCTGTCTGATGGTAGAAAGAAGTGATAATGCATAGATGTGTGCCAAAACAACATTTGTAATTACTAAAAAAATTATGAATTAAAGTGTGTATCCTAATCCAAAACTATGGTTCTGGGAATCCCGTGAAGCCGCACAACTTCACCCAGGTACTTTTGTACTAAGGTATCCACTACAGTCGACTCCATAATTCATAAGAGGTGATCTGATTTTATCAACTATTCCACCACTACCTAGATGGAATCGAAGCTATCCATATCCATGGGTCATTCGTGAAGAAATACACCAAGTGGTTATCCAACATAAACTCTAGAACATATAATGGATGAAATAGAATGCCTGGAACACGATGCTCATCCTTCACTAGCTCACACACGAGGAACATTTCCACAAACTCTACCATTGCATGCTTTACTCTGAGCCACCAAAATTGACCTCTCAAGCCCCAACCCTTTGTCGTAATCTACATGGTGTACCTCCATGCTTGAGTTATGGAACTCACTGAGAACTCCCTCGCACATCATCCCTAGTACAAACAACTACCTACAGAAAAGCATCTGATTATGACCATCCTCTGACAATCATTCTAGTCCACCACTCTGGCTAACACCATCATGCATCACGTCAGCCTCTTAGTGTATCCATTGAGAATCCTCTTCCTGTCATACCAAGGATGATTGCAATTTCATCTGAAATTGACAGAAACTACCATCTTCTAGTCTAATGCTCAGATGTAGAGAAACCAACTCCCCCATCGCTTTCCAAGAATACGCTGACTCTCGAACCACATCCTTCTATGAGTTAGTTATCAAGAAATCATCCACTCCGTTTCCCCTTCCGGATTTGCAGGATATATCAATAAGATGTCCTAAAAGAACTCCAACCACTTCCCCTGCCACAAGTTTATGTCTCGCTGGGAGAAGACAAACCTCAAACTCATGTGATTTGTGGAGACCATGAAGAATTCACCGATAAGGTAATGATTCTTCAACATCAGTGCCACCACCACTACTATAATCTCTAGGTCATGGGTTGCATAGTAACGTTCATTAGGGAGTAATTTCATAGATCCCTAAAAAATCACTCCCAACTGCTGCATCGACCCACACCCCAATATTAGTCCAGGAGCATCACGGATGACTTCAAACGTTAACACTACCTATAGAAACCTCAGCAATGGGGCACTGAATAGATTCCCATTCAGATAACTGAAAGAGTCATAGAACTTCTCACTCCATAAGATAGCTTGGTAATTCATGGTCAAGGCCTTCAAAGGTCCTATAACTTAGGAGAATCATGGTACGATCCTCCGGTAGTAACCTTCCAGTCCTAGGAAAATATGAACCTCTTCCACATTCTTGGGGGAATCCCAAGAACTTACCAACTCAACCTTAGATGGGTGCACTGCTATTCCCTATTGGGACACCACTTGACCAAGGAAGTTCCCCAATTGTGTTTAGAACATTCACTTGGAAAACTTCTTGTAGAGATAATTGTTTTAAAGGGCCTATAAAATTATCTTCATATTCTTGGCGTGATTCTCCACCAATATTGAGTAGATCATGAAGTTTTCAGTGAAAACTACTTTGAAACTGTGTAGATATTAATAGAATATAGAGTTCATGTGCCCCATAAACATGGCTGGGGCATTCGTAATGCCTAACGACATGACCACAAACTCAAAGTGTCCATATCTACACTTGAAAGAAGTATTCAATGTGTCACCCTCTTTCACCCTCAAATGGTGATATCCTGAATGCAGGTCGATCGAAGAGAGACAACCTTCCCCCTTCAACTGGTCAAAAATGTCATCGATTTTCTAAAGTTGGTAATAGTTCTTGAACTTTACTAGATTTATCCTTAGGTTGTCTATGAATATCCTAAGACCACTATATTACTTCTATGAAAACAAGATTGTATCACCCCATGGTGAAAAACTATGTGGGATAATACCCTTCTTCATCAGGTCATCAACTTTAATCTGCTACTCCCGTAACTCAGAGGGTTCCATCTGATAGGTACCCACCAAAATCAGAAAGGAACTGGGTTGTAAGTCTATGCCAAACTCAAAATCACATTGAGGGGGTATAGTTAAAACCTCTTTTAGTAAGGCATCCAGGAACTCACAGATAATCCTGGGAACATCCACCATATCTACGTCATCTGATTCCATTGATAACTTGACCAACAAGGAAAGAAGGGGTCTACACACCGGATACACTCCTAGAAACCCCACTCGTCAATGAAAGCTACACTTTGGGTGCACCTATCTGAGAACCAGACCCTTCTCTGGAAGAATCCGATAACATCTTATATCGAAAACAACAATTTGATTCATAAGCTAACATCTTATGGCTGCATTTTTAGGATAAAGAGATCCTCTCTAGACTGATGTGTCCCTAATAGTAGTCTGCATCCTCAACAATCATCAAATAAGATGGTATGACCTTCAAATAGCATGATCAACACTAGGGGAATGGAGAGCCTCTATATTTATAGGTCCAGGGCATGGGCTATACTGGCTGCATCAAAGGAGAGTGATGATCTTGAATCAAACAAGGCACATGCAATGGTACTAAACAAGCTGGTCGTACCTCGAATGACCTCTGGCCCTGATGGAACTACTACCTCTACAATTTTCAACATTCCACACTCAGATCCTATTCCCCTCGTCTTTTGGCTTCCAACCTTACCACACCACTGTTGAGGTCCCTAAGGACCACCGTATGGTCAGACTCCTTCGAAAAAATTCAACATAGGTGGAGCGGGAGCTCACTGTCCCTTCTCCTGGTACTGAAAATTCTTAGCTAGAACCTTGTGCTGCTGAGGTGGGAGATAAACCTACACAACCCCACTTTATTGAAATTGTTCTAGGCACTAATTCCAAATGTTCCCATGACTGACATAGAAAAAGAACATTGGTCCTGGGCTCACGGTGAATGGGAGAGGACTGAGAGATCCGAAATGGAACTGCTGGTGTATGCTCACTACTGACCCAAACCTGGAAGGACATGATGATAGAGGCATGATGCTAACGACCATCCCCTTTGATGAGATCAAATGACTCCCCTCTCAAAGAACACCCCCCAGTTTGGGAATCATCGACACCACTTCATCCTTCATCTGAACCTCTATGTATGCCGGTAGAACAATGGAGGTAACAGTGTACTGGAGAGAAGGTCTGAGCACCTCCTCTATGAGCATTTCTAATGACACCTCATCATAGAAGAGGTGTAAAGCAAATAGTAGGATATAATTGTTCATGATACCCAACTCATTTACCCTCATACTCCCTTGCTGAATGTAGATTATCTCTTACCTCTTTTCAGCCTTCATCATGGAAGAAAGGAATTCCACCTGGAACTCCTTCTCGATGTCATCCCACAAAACCTCTCCTTCCTTCTTCTCCATAAGATAGATCATACACCATTGACGCACCACTCACCACAACTAGATAATGGGCAGAGGAACCCAGTACTCTATTAGAGTCCAAATCTAGATGAAATCTATCACTAGCTCCTCAGTCCCGTTCTCTATCTCCATGTTTGAGTCACTACCGTCGTACTTCCTGAGGGATTTATACTGAAAGGCATGATTCAACTTATTCTACTGGTCTTCCTCCACATCTAGACCATTCGTCCGCTAATTATCCAAATTAGAATACTGGTCCTCGATCACCCACACTACTCGGACTTCGTTTGGGAGCCATAGTTAAAAGGTAAATAACAAATACCGAGGACCGATTAGTGCAGAATATTCCATTCTAATTTTTTTAAAAAAATTTATTTATTTTAAATTCCCAAAACCTGACACAAAAGAAAACCATTAATTATGTTGCATATACCATTCCTTTGGATTCTATCCTAATATCTCTGTTTCCTAACCTTGGCATTCAGTATGTATAGTGTTCCTGCACCGATCGTGGGACCCCTACAATCTCATGTCATATTCGGTCTTCCCTAGACTATTTCATTAACCAAGATTTCTTAACACCGTTTCCATACCATCCCAGGATATCCTTCCTTTCTCTAACACCAAACATTATCCAATCTCTCAACCATAACCTTTGACACCATTCTGTGACGACCCACCTTCCCCAAGAGGAGGTATGGGACAAAAAACTACCAGACCCTTCCTTCTTCATGTTGAAGGAGAGATAATGACCCCCCCGAGTCTCATCTCCAATAGGACCTAGAGTGGTGAATTGAACCAAAAGTATAGATTCACTAATAATATGGATGGAATTAACCTTTTTATAGGAAAATATCAGATATAACATGGTAAATCTCAGACAACTCTAAAATCTAAAAGTTACGGTAAAGCCAAGGGCATGCCTGTGTCCTTCTCGACAGTGCTCATGAGATTCAACCCATGACAGTGTATATTGTCCATGCATGTTTGCGTATCCACTCTCATTCAAATGTAATCCAAGATTAAACATCATTCCACTAGTGATGGATCACATGGTGTGTATGGTTTCATACATAGTGTGTGATATTTACCTATGCCCAAAACACTATTCATCACATCCAGTGGACTACACGATGTGCATTCCTAAACTACACACTCCGTATGTTTGGATTTTACAAACACTGAAGAATACATAAAATGTCTCTAAAACACAGATTAATACTTATTTATCACTTAAAATAATGTAAATGGTTGATGAATTTGAGGTGATATTTCCCTTACCATCATCGGTTGTTAAATATCAACCACCTGAACCTCGTGTGAGTCATCCCTTCTCAGTACACATCTTCTATGGTTGGGGAACTGATAAAACACATTTAATTTCTATAAAAATCACCCAAAAAATTAATTAAATCCTGATCCATCGACAAAAAATGACATTGATGTTGTTCCTGGATAGACCATAAATACTATGGTTTGATCGTACTCAAATCAATCCAAACAATATAGAACTACAACCATGTGGTCCAATGAAAAAAATATAATGAATGAGGGGGGGTGAACTAGAATAGAGTGAATCCACCATTGTATGATATTATCCATTAAAAATATCATAAATTTTGGAAGCAAGTGTGGAATCAATGAATAACAAAAATAAACTCAGTTCAAAACTCAATAAATATTCGGGATCATGATTAGAATAGGAAATCACAAATTAATCAAATTATAAAATTGAATCCCTGATTATAAACCAACAAAAAGGGTGAAAACCAAAAATAAAAATCCCTAACTAAATAATATACTAATAATTGATGTTGAAAATTTCCATTAGTGATGGTAGGGAAGATCCTTTGGGTTCACCATCTATCTCAAAGTTCACTTCGATCTGTTTATCAATGTTACATGATCCCGATCATCTAAAGAATAATGCTTCCACAACATATATCTATTCTCTTATGTTTTTTGGATAACCATAAAAATTTTCTATAATATGATATTTAAATAGAAAGGATATGTTTAGGTCATTGGAAATAAATAAAATAAAATAATTAATAAAATTAATAAACATACATGCAGACAAAATGTGGTATTAAATTTCCCATCATGTATATGAAATAATTGAAAACCCAATTACTCCAAAAATATGCATGTACGCGATATATTATATTTAATATTTTAATTATATCAATTCTGAGCCACTTTGGGTACCTCAATCTCACACTAATGCATCACTTGGCTCCATGAATATTCTATAAAATATTTCAATTTATTATATTAAGGATAAAATGTTGTTATATAAATTCAAACCGTTAATCTATTTGAAAACCGTTACGTTTCCCATGCATATAAGTTGACTACCCTCTCTACAAAGTGATGTAATTCATTTAAAAATTTCTATTTACAATGATGTTAATAAAAATAGATTTAATTAACATATAGAATATATATATTTTAATAATTATTCCAAAATGATGAATTATTAATTATATTTTTTCCATTTTTCAAAAATATAAAATAGTCTTTATGTGTATGTACGATTCCAAAAATGATGTATTTCATTTATATATCAAAATATATTATTGATGAATGTAAATATATAGATTTGTATATAATGAATTTAAATTATATTAATATTATGATTACTATTCTTGTTATGATAGAAGCATTATCATCGTATAAGGACATGGACAATCGAACTGAAATTCTCAACAAAAATGAAATAGTTACCCCCCGAAAAATGACAATTTTAAAAATGAATTATTCAAAAATAAGTTTTCAAATGGTATAAATGGATCAATTGTGACATAATAAGTATATAGCATCATATAATATTTATAAATATAATTAATATGTATTTAATATAAAGGATCATATAGTAGTTTCACTGGAAATTTAAAAGTGAGGTAATGGATTTTTCATCTCACATTTATTTTGGTGGGACACATTACATATTAGTAACATGATTCATTTATGTGGTGTATATAATTCCAATGAATATATTTCATGAATCCTATCACAAATTTTATATATATTTACATATCCATATTGGTTTTCTCTATTTCATGAGGTTTTTATTTTCAAGTGACCAATGTTCTATGGGATTTATGATACAATCTCTTTGTTTATCTTTATTGTTTATAATCAAGTTTCTAATGATCAAATATTATTAGACATCTCTTAATAATCCCATGAAAAAACTTAAAATATAATAATTTATAGAGATTACATGTTTTTATTTAATATTAATCTCTTTAAAAACCCATGATATTGAATGAATATATTTAAAGAAGAAATAATTTATTTTTCTCTTCAGTCGAGAAAATTTTTCCATCCATATCCATGTTTTATAAAAGAAATAAATAATTTTATATTAATAAAAAAATAATGTTCAAATTTTTTTATACCCATGTTTTAGATTTTTTAATAAAAAATAATAGATTCTTCTTATTATTTTTTTAATGAGGTACTTTAGGCTTTCTACCAAAAATGTGAAAGAGATCTTTGTGTTTAAATATATGACATGAAAATACTTTCCCACCATTGATCGCGTTGTCGAGCGCGTCAATTAGTTGTTTAATTTTTACTTGAATTTCTATAGTATAGCAACAACCCTAGGTCATCTCTCGACGGAGCCTTAGATCATTAATTTAAAAAGAGGGTTTTGATTATGAAAGTAGAAGTTGAATGTGGTTTTATAAAACTTGGGGGTTTTATGATTAATTATGAGAATATAAAATGAAAGCGATAAAACAATGTAGAGATTAACATAATTAATTAAGCATGATCAGCCCGGGGTACTCACATGTTGTTTATCCTTCATCGCTTCATGATATAGGGTTATGATCTTTTAATCCATGGTTTTTAAAACCTAGAACCATATTTATACTAGGATACCTCCTAGGGTTCAGTCAAAAAAAAACACAATGATTCACCGTACACCGCCGATGATTGGGTGAATTGTGTTTGACTTCATAACCGAAACTCACCAAGGCAACACACGAATACTCGATCCACTATCTAGCTTTGAGTTTTTTTTATTTTTTGGTACCATGAAATAAATTTACATGTTCTTGACAGTGCTTATGTGAGTTCAATTGACCAATATGAACCACACAAACACCACAATTGAAAGGGGGTGAAAGAAAGTGGTGAACGGTGTGTGAAACATCACATGAACGGGTACCCCAAAACATGATCATATGAGTTGAGCATGACATAACAGTACATAACTCAATAAAATAAGAATAGGGAATGATGAAAAACAACACAAAAACATGGAATTCAAAAGATCATTCAAATATTACAAACATGAAGCTTGGGATTTACATCACGTTCCTCCCCGAGTGATCACAAGGGGTTTAGAAACCCATGGGAGAGGATGAAGAAGAAGATGTTGAAGTAGCACTTCCCATAGCCTCCATAACTTCAAGAAATTTTGAGAAGACTCCTTGGGGACTCCAAAATGGTTGCACCATGCTTCCTAGCCGAACTTCCAAATGGGGTGCCTAAGGTGTCTTTTTATAGCCAAAATAAGAAGTGGTTTTGGGAACCCATATTTTGATAAAACCACTTGGAGAATGGTTTTCAGCTATTATACAGTAAACAATCCCTATTGAAAAACTGGAAAGTTGTATGCCAACTTTCTGTCTATCACCTCCGAATGTTTGGCACCATTTGGACCACTATAGATCGAGATATTGAAAAACTACAGAACACCACTTTAGACTTTGTGAATATTCGGTGGCTTGGACTGATCATTTCGGAAGGGCCCAATAGAGGACGAATTAGTATTGGTTTTCTCAATATTAAATGTATCCTTTTAATGTTTGGACAGGTCCACAAAATTTCAGCCCATTAGGATGCACAGATTTCACGTACTATTCAATACAGTGGACAGATTTCCATGGATCCATGTAATTTTTTCCCATTTGTTTCTTCCCCTTCATCAAGTGCCATCCAAATCACCTCCAACTACATTGAAATAATAAAAACAAGTAACATTGCACATTGTTATACTGATTAAATTTAATTAATTAATTCAATCATAAAGTGAAATTTATTATTATATTTGGAATATTCATTACAAAACTAGTTTAAAACAACAGTGTAAGGGTGGAATAAAACAGTGAATCATGGTACGATCACACCCCCACACATAAACATTTTCACTCCTGGGAAAAGTCACATATCCGAATAAAATGATGGAAATATATATTCCCAAAATCATGAAGATTTAATATTTGAGAAAATTCTAATTAATGTAATGTGATCAATGCACGAACCACACTAAGGAGTTCATCCTGGTGAAAATGAAAAAAGATGTCTCATAAATCATATCACAATAAAATTCAAAGAGATTCAAGACACCAATATGAGCAAGGAATTCAAAAGTCAACGATACCACTAACTCTCCATGTGTGTGTGTGAAAACCATTCCATGCTATTTTTTCCAGTTTCTATCAAATAAATATAGGTTATTTTAACATTATTCATCTTTAAATGATTTTTCATCGAACCTGTCCTACATCCATTGCAATAATATTTCAAAACCCACTCACTTAAACATTCCCATAAGTCAAACCATAAGATCTAGACCTAGATATCACCATATGTTGCACATTTCATCACCCCTTTCATTTAATGTATTTTTTTGAAGTTTCATTTGTTGCAAATCTCACACTCATCTCTCAACCCTTGTTTGATCTCCTCACAACACTAATTGCAATAGTAATAACAAGATCAAAGGTTGAGGAGGGGTGGTTTTTGACCTGCCTAAGGCACACCAAATTTTTTTTGAGGGCGTACAATAGTCAGATATTAGGTACACACGCATAGGTCAATCTGGTACAGTAATGAAATAGATCAGATAAGGAACAAATGTATGTAAATATCATTTAAAGATGAAAATTATTAACCCAACATATATTTACCTTTTATTAAGTAAGATATATTCACACTTTGTGGTTTGGTTCAAATATTTGTGGAGATATTATTGACACAGTTTTCCAAAAAACTACTCACATAAAGAGAATCAAGCATCTCAAAGGATTCACATAGATATGACGATGTATATCATTGACATGAAACCAATTCACTAAAAAAATCACTCCTTGATGTTAAATTCATACAAATATTCTTTTTAGCCTTTGTTATGGTATTTTTACTTTCCGCCCTTTATGGTCACCAAATCATCGAACATCGAATTGTTGATGGGGAAAAAGTAAAATACCATAAAAAATGCTAAAAATAGAAGACAAGAGAAAATGATGAAAATTCCTAACTACCCCAGGAATGTATCCACCCAACACACCTAGAATGTGTTGTGTCCTCACTGAAATAATTGAGAATGTGAAAAGGAAGGATAAAACCAGGTGTGTTTTATTGGTATGATGTGTCAAGAAGGTGGATTTCCTCCACCGGATTCATCGGAAAATCCTCATATGAGTGTTTAAGTCGTTTCCCATTGACGGTAAGACTTCTTCCACTATGCTCATGAAAAACCTATATTGCACCAAAATGGTAAACATTAGTTACAATATAAGTACCGTCCCATCGGGAACAAATCTTACATGGGTGGAGCCTAAGCATGTAATTGTACATGAGGACCTTGTCATCAATATAGAACTTCTGCTGGTGAATCATGGTATCATGAATAGACTTTGTCTTCTCCTTATATATCCGAGAGTTCTCATACACATCACGTCGAATTTCTTCCAACTCTTGAATCTGCAGATTTCTTTTCTCACCTGTATCCAAAAGGTTCATATTACATTGTTTAACAACCCAATATGCACGGTGTTCTACCTCCACTTGGAGGTGAAAAGACTTTCCAAACACAATCCTGTACGGTGACATTCCGATTAGGGTTTTAAAAGAAGTATGGTACGCCCAAAGTGCATCATCCAAGCGCAATGTCCAATCTTTCCTATTAGGTTGTACAATTTTTTCTAAGATTTATTTAACTTCCCGATTTGATATTTCTGCTTGTCCATTAGTTTTTGGGTGATATGCAATGGAGACTTTATGATCAACCCCATATTTACTGAGCAAATTTTTAATGTTGCGATTGAAAAAATGTGAACCCTGATCACTAATGACGAATCTTGGTAAACCAAACCTACTAAAAATTTGGGACCTCACAAAATCAACAGCCACTTGAGAGTCATCGGTCCTGGTGGACTTTGCTTCCACCCATTTAGATACATAGTCAACAGCCAATAAGATGTATACAAAGCCAAATTAATTTGGAAAAGTCCCCATGAAGTCAATGCCCCATGCATCGAAGATCTCACAAAATAACATGGGATGTTGGGGAATTTCATTCCTCTTGGAGATATTCCAAGTGAATTGACAATGACTACATGACTTGCAAAATATATAGGCATCCCTATACAATGTTTTCCAATAATGTCCTGATTCAAGGACCTTTTGAGCTGTACGTTGAGAGCCAAAGTGGACCCCACAT
Source organism: Viscum album (assembly GCA_963277665.1). Classification (NCBI taxonomy): domain Eukaryota; kingdom Viridiplantae; phylum Streptophyta; class Magnoliopsida; order Santalales; family Viscaceae; genus Viscum; species Viscum album. Next base: position 97,319,323 of record OY728141.1, on the reverse strand, counting down.
GCCAAGGTGTGGCATAAGGTCAAAATAGAGGTGAACTCATGGTCAGGGACACACCGACGAACAACTTGGTCACTACAAATTCTCCAAAAGTATGGGTCATCCCATATGTACCAACGAAAATCATGCTTAAGTCTATGGGATTTTCAAATGATGAAATCAGTGGGGACCCAAGATGTTTCTAGAATATTCACAATATCGGCATACCAGGGGGTATGGTCTACAACATCACAAAGGTTCTCATGATGGAAGAATTCTCAAATGGGTATGGGTGAGTCAACATGATGGTCCATTGGTGGGGAAATCCTACTAATGTCATCAGCCGCCACATTCTCCACCCCCCTATTATCTCTAATCTCAAGGTCAAACTCTTGGAGGAGTAGCATCCACCGTATGCGACGGGGTTTAGCTTCAGGGTTCATTAAGAGAAATCGAAGGGCAGCGTGGTCAAAAAACACAATCACTTTTGACCCAATGAGATAGGATTGGAACTTTTCGAAGGAAAATTCAATAGAAAAAAGTTTTTTTTAGTGTTTGTGTAGTTCACCTGGGCAGGGTCAAAGGTACATGAGGCATACGCAATGACATGGGGGGAATTCTCAACCATTTCTGATAAAACTCCCCCAGATGTAATGTTAGAGGCATCACACATAAACTCATAGGGCAGATCCCACCTTGGTGGTTGGATGATGGGAGGTGATGTGAGACTCATATTTAGTGAATTCAAAGCATCCTCAAAATTTTTATCCAAAAAAAATTCAGAATCATTTTGTAATAACCGAGATAAGGGAAGTGCGATCTTAATAAAGTCTTTAATGAATAGGTGGTAAAAACCAGTATGACCCAAGAAAGATCACACCTCAAAAAAACATTTTGGATATTGAAGGGATGAAATTAATTCAATTTTAGATTTATCAACTTGAATCCCATTATTTGAAATGACATGCCAAATAAATATCCCCACTCAACCATAAAATGTCATTTCTCATTATTTAAAACAAGATCATTTTCAATGCAGAGGAAGAGGATAGAACCTAGGTGTTCCAAAAAATAATCAAAATAAGATACATATACAATGAAATCATCCATAAAGACTTCCATACAACTCTCAAGGTACTCAGAAAAAATACTCAACACACATCGCTGAAAAGTACCAGGAGCATTACATAGATCGAACGACATCCTTCTGTATGGAAATGTGCTGAATGGACAGGTAAATTTTGTCATTACATGGTCCTCATGGGCTATATGGATTTATAAATAACCCGAATAACCATCAAGGTAACAATAATGGGACTTACCAGCCAATCATTCTAACATTTGGTCAATGAAAGGTAATGGAGAGTGGTCCTTCCACGTGGCTTGATTTAGTTGATGGTAGTCAATAATGACTGACAAACTATTTTTCACATGTGTTGGAACCAATTCCTTCCTTTCATTTGACACAATTGTTATTCCTATTTTTTCAGGCAAAATTCTCACTAGGCTAACCCATTTACTATCAGATATAGGATAAATTATCGCCGTAGTAAGTAATTTACTAACCTCCAATTTTACCACTTCAAGGAGAGTGGGATTCAACCGGTGATGAGATTGTCTTACCAGATTAGCCTCACCATCCAAAAGTATATGGTGCATAACAATAGTTGGGATAATCCTGGGAATATTATCCAATGTCCACCCTATTGCCTTTTTACCATCTCTCAAAAGTTTGAGCAGTTTCGATTCCTATTGTGGAGGGAGATTATTTGCAATATTAACGGGAAATTGGTCAATACCCTCAAGATATGCATATTTTAAATTAGAAGGAATTTGTTTAAGTTCCAACACTGGTGGTTTATGGATTAAGGGAGGGGATTTAGGGGGAGTGAGGTCCATTAAACTATCTATCTGCTCATGTTTATTCTCTAAAGATAAAGAATCTATAGAAATGAGATTTACAGAATCATCGACGGTCATGGGTACCTCAAAATGAACATACTCATCAATTAAAGAACTAAATTTACACTTTTTAGAACCCACACAACACTCAAAACAAGAATCAATACTCAAATCATCCAATGGTGATGAAAGCAAAAATGAATCAGAGTTTGGGTTGAGGTGAGATTTGTGTGTGTGTGCATCGTTTGAGAGCACTTCCATCGAATAGATAGGAAGAGTGGAGTGCTCTTCAACGGGGTGTTTCATAGCCTCAAGTATGTTAAAACTTACCTTTTCTCCTCTGAATTCCATGGACAGTGTACCATTTTGAACGTTGATGATCATCCTTGCTGTTTTGAGGAATGGCCTCCCACGTATGAGAGGAGTGTGTCCTTGGTTTTGGGTATCTTCCTTCTCAAGAATGTAGAAATCAGTAGGGAAGATGAGATTATTCACTCTAACAAGGATATCCTCAATCACCCCTTTTAGATGTGTTGTACTCCGGTTGGCAAGTTGAACGAAAATGCCTATTGGTTGAAGCTCTCCAACCCGTAGAGAAGTATACTCAGATTGATGAATTACATTAATGGAAGCACCTAAATCTAGCATAGAATCGGAAAAGAAGGTCTCCCCTATGGTACACGGTATTGTGAATGTTCCCGGATCCTTGCATTTGGTTTGTATTTCTGGTTGAATCAAGGCCAAGACATTCCTACCCAAGTTGACTCTCTCATTCTCCTTCAGCCTTCGTCTATGGGTGAGAAGTTCTTTAAGAAATTTTGCATAACAGGCAATTTTCTTGACTACATCCAATAAAGGAATATTAACTTGATCATTTTTAAAAGTATCAATTATATCATTATCAATATCATTATCAAAAAATTTCTTAGATTTAGAGAGTCTTTGTGGGAATGGAAGAGGAATGGATTGTTCATTTGAATCATCAATGATAATATGATTTCCCTTTTTTTTCATTACATGAAAATTTTGAGGGTTGGGAAGGGGTGTTTTCAAGAGGGGGACATACCTATTTCATAGAATCAGTAGAAGGAGAAGCTTCTTTACCACTTTGAAGTGTAATTTCACATACATTACCTTGGTCCTTTGGATTGGAAATGGGTTGGGATGGTAGTTGTCTCGAACCTTGCATCTTAAGCTCACCGATGGTGTTCTCCATATTTCCCACTTGAGTTCGTAGGACATGAATTGCCGATTTTGTGGTCTGTTGGAGCTGAAGGTTCTGGGATGCCATTTTCTTCACCATATCCTCGAGGCTTGGTTCAAATTTGTGGGGAGGGGGATTGTTTTGAGATGTTGAGGGATAAGAAGGTTTCATACCTTGGTGTTGTTGATACCAATTCTTCTTGGGGTAGCTTGAGGTTCCTCCTTGTTGGTACTAGGGTTGTGCTTGCCACCCAAGGTTTGGATTTGGCCTGATTGTTATTGCTTGAAGGGAGGTGCTTGATGGAATGGACCCCCAGGGAACACAGCTACACAAGACTTAGATGAATCTTGATGTTGTGGGCACTGGTCAGAAAAATGAGTGTTATCAGAACAAATACCACAATGTAATTTAATAGAAGTAGAGTGCTAGTTACCTTGTGGTTGAGATAATTTCCATAGAAGGGTATTCATATCATTGTGTTCAGTATCTACCTTTTGTTCTAGGGCTGAATGAATTACCTCATGAACTCATCGGGTTGGTGCAATTGCTCGTGTACCAAATTATTGTGCATTTTAAGCCATGTTGGCTATTATGTCATGAGCGGCGGAAGGAGTTTTATCAACTAGGGCACCACTAGCTACAGAATCAATCATTCCATGATCCATAGGGATAGGTCCCTCACAGAAGTATTGGATTAATAGTTGTTCAATAATCTGGTGGTGGGGGAAGCCTGAGCAAAGTCTTTTTAATCTCTCCCAGTATTCATGAAGGGTATCTCCTTGTGATTGTCTAATTCAATAGATTTATTTCCTAATTGATGCAGTTCGGGAGGCAGGGAAGAAGTTCTCTAGAAAAAGTCATTTTCGGTCATTCCAGCCCCCAATTGTGGTAGGAAAATAGTATATCCAATCTTTGGATACACCATCAAGGAAAAAAGGGAACACCCTATACTTAATTAGGTCTTCAGACACATTTTGGGGATTCATGGTTGAGTAGACTATGTGAAACTCTTTAAGATGTTTGTGAGGGTCCTCACTGGGAAGACCATAGAATTTAGGAAGAAGGTGGAAGAGACCTGATCTCAGCTCAATGTTGGATGCTTCCTCAGGATATTGGATGTACGCAGGTTGGTACTCCACATCAGGGGTGGTCAGTTCTTTTAAAGTTCTATTATTTGTAGCCATTTTTTCTTGGGTTTGATTGGCTTCAATTTTGTATTGGATTCGAAACCACATGAGGTTCTATAAGGGGTTCCTCAGTGTTACTTGATTGACATTTTCTAGATGTCTTGATTTGTGTGTGAAGTGACTTTTCAATTTTAGGATCAAATTCATGTAGTGTTTCTTTATCAGATCGTGTCATGAAACAATGATGTCCAGTTTTATTTATTGATTGTTTGTTGTGTTTTTTATTTGAGATGGATAAAAAAACATAAGAAGGGTGATAGAAGAATATAATTTTATACTATATAATTAGAGAGGGATATAGAGAAAATAAGAGAGAGAGAGAGAGAGCACACCAAAAATAACAAAAAATAAGACGAAACCCAAAACAAAAACAATAAAATGGGGTGGGGTATTTAAAGGAGTAATAATTAAGAAATAAATTAAATAAATAATAAAATGATCTTGGATCTCAGGATACGGTGCAAAAATTTGATCGTTTTGTCGAACGCGTCAAATTAGTTGTTTAATTTTGACTAGAATTTCTGCCTTATAGGAGCAACCCTATGTCGTCTCTCAACGGAGCCTTAGATCATTAATTTAAAAAGTGGGTTTTGATATTGAAAGTAGAAGTTGAATGAGATTTTTTAAAACTTGCGGTTTTTATGATTAAATATGAGAATAGAAATTGAAAGCGATAAAACAATGTAGAGATTAACAGAATTAATTAAGCGTGATCAATTTGGGGTAATCACATGATGTTTATCCTTCATCGCTTCATGATATGGGTTATGATCTTTTAATCCCTAGTTTGTAACACCTAGAACCATAATGTTACTGATTTTATACTAGGATACCTCCTAGGGTTCAGTCGAAAACACACAATGATTCACCAGACACCGCCGATGATTTGGTGAATTGTGTTTGACTTCATTACAGAAACTCACCAAGGCAACACACAAAGAACAGGATGCACTATCCAGGTTTGTGTGTTATTTCTTTGTGATACCATGACATTAATGTACATGGCCTTGACAGTGCTTATGTGAGTTCATTTGACCAATATGAACCACACAAACACCGCAATTGAAAGGGGTGAAAGAAAGTGGTGAACGGTGTGTGAAACATCACATGAATGGATACCTCAAAACAAGATCATGTGAGTTGAGAATGAAATACCAGTACATAAATCAATAAAATAAGAGTAGGGGATGTTGAAAAAGAACACAAAAACCTGTAATTCAAAAGATCATTCAAATATTACAAACATGAAGATTGGGATTTACATCACATTCCTCTCCCGGTGATTACAAGGGGTTTAGAAACCCATGGGAGAGGAAGAAGAAGAAGATATTGAAGTAGCACATTCCATATCCTCCCGAACTTCTAGGGATGTTTAGAAAACTCCTTGGTGACTCCATAATGGAAGCACCTTGCCTCCTGGTCGAACTTCCAAATGGGGTGCCCAAGGTGTCTTTTTATAGCCAAAATGAGAAGTGGTTTTGGGCACCCAGATTTTGATAAATCACTTGGAGAAAGGTTTTCGGCTATTAGACAGTTGAATATTCCTTTTGACAAAATTGGAAGGTTGTGGCCCCACGTCCTGTCTATCACCACTGAATTTTTTGCACCATGTGGACCACTACAACTCGAGATATTGATAAAATATAGAATGCCACTTTAGACTGTGTGCATATTCGGTGTCTTGGACAGATCAGTTCAAAATGGCCTATTAGATGCTGAATCAGTAATGTGTTATTCAATATGAAATGTATCCTATTAAATTTAGGACCTGAGCACAAAATTTCAGACCATTTAAATGAACGGATTTCACGTACTATTCAAAACAGTGGACATATGTCCATGGGTCCATGCATTTTGGGCCCATTTTTTTCTTCCACTTAATCAAGGGCCCTCCAAATCACCTCCACCTACATTGAAATAATAAAAACTAGTAACATTTCCCATTGTAATATTGATTAAAATTAATTAATTGATTCCAACATAAAGTGAAATTTATAATTATATTTCGAATAATTATTACAAAACTAGTTTAAAACAACAGTGTAAGGGTGGAATAAATAGTGGTACGATCACACCCCAACACCTAAACATTTGCACTCCTGGGAAAAATCACATATCTAAATAAAATGATGAAAATATATATTCCCAAAATCATAAATATTTAATATTTGAGGAAATTTTAATTAAAGTAATGTGATCAATTCACGAACCACACCAAGGAGTTCTTTCTAGTGAAAATGGAATAAGATATCTCATAAATCATATCATAATAAAATTCAAAGAGATTCCTGACACCAACATGAGCATGGAATTCAAAAGTCAACCATTCCACTTGTGTGTATGTGAAAACAATTCCATGCTATTATTTCCTCTTTCTATCAAATAAATATAGGTTATTTTAACATTATTAAGCTTTAAATGATTTTTCACTGAACCTGTCCTACATCCTATGCAATCATATTTCAAGACCCACTCACTTATGAATTCCCAAATGTCAAACCATATGATTCAAACCTAGATATCCTCATATGTTTCACATTTCATCACTCCCCTCATTTATTATATTTTTTTGAAGTTTCATTTAGAACAAATCTCACACTCATCTCACAACCCTTGTTTGATCTCCTCATGAAACTAATTGCAATAGTTATAACAGGATCAAAGGTTGAGAAGGGTGGTTTTTTACCGTCCCAAGACACAATTTTTTTTTCGGAGGGTGTACAATAGTCAGACATTTGGTACACACGCATAGTTTAATTTGGTACATTAATGAAATAGATCGGATAAGGAACAAACGTATGGAAATATCATTTAAAGATGAAAAATATTAAACCAACATATATTGAACTTATATTAAGTAATAAATATTCACAATTTTTGGTTTGGTGCAAAAATCTGTGGAGATATTAGTGACACAGTTTTCCCAAAAACTACTCACACAAGGAGCATCAATCATCTCAAAGGTTTCACATAGATACAACCATATATATCATTGAAAAAAACCAATTCACTAAAAAAATCACTCCTTGATGTTAAATTCATACAAATATTTCTTCATCCTTCGTTATGGTATATTTACTTTCCCCCCTTTATGGTCACCAAATCATTGAACATCGAAATTGTTGATGGGGAAAAATGTAAATACCATAAAAAGTCTAAAAAGAGAAGAAAAGATAAAATTATGAGAATTCCTAACTATCCTAGGAATGTATCCACCCCACCCCCCACACACCTAGAATCTGTAGTTTACTCACTGAAATAATTGAGAATGTGAGAAATAAGGATAAAACCTGGTGTGTTTTATTGGTATGATGCATCGAGAAGGTGGATTTCCACCACCAGATTCTACGAAAAATCCTCATAGAAGTGTTTAAGTCACTTCCCATTGACGGTAAGACTTTTTCCACTCTGCTCATGAAAAACCTCTATTGCAACAAAAGGGTAAACATTAGTAATAATATAAGGACCGAGCCATCAGGAAAGAAGCTTACCTGGGTGGGGCTTAAGCCTGGAATTAAACATGAGGACCTTCTCACCAATATGGAACTTCCGCTAGTGAATCATGCTATCATGATTAGCCTTTGTCTTCACTTTATAGATCTTGGAGTTCTCATATGCATCATGTCGAATTTCTTCCATCTCTTGAATCTGCAGCTTTCTTTTCCCACCTTCATATGAAAGGTTTATATTAAATTGTTTAATTTCCCAATATGAATGGTGTTCTTCCTCCACTGGGATGTGGCAAGCATTTCCAAACACAATTCTGTATGGTGACATTCTGATTGTGGTTTTAAAAGCAGAACGGTATGCCCAAAGTGCATCATCCAAGTGCAAAATCCAATCTTTCGTATTGGGTTGTACCATTTTTTCCATGATTCGTTTAACATACTGATTTGATATTTCTACTTGTCCATTAGTTTGGGGGTGATATTCAGTGGAGACTTTATGATCAACCCCATATATACGAAGCAAATTTTTCATGTTGCAATTTCAAAAATTTGAACCCTGATCACTAATGATGAATCTTGGTAAACCAAACCTACTTGAAATTTGGGACATCACAAAATAAACAACTACTCGAGATTCATCGGTCCTGATGGCCTTTTCTTTCACCCATTTAGATACATAGTCAACAGCCAATAAGATTTATACAAAACAAAATGAATTTGGAAAAGGCCCCATGAAGTCAATGCCCCATGCATCGATGATCGCACAGAATAACATGGGTTGTTGGGGCATTTCATTCTTCTTGGAGATATTCCCTGTGAATTGACAATGACTACATGGCTTGAAAAATATATGGGTATCCCTATACAATGTTGGCCAATAAATTCCTGAGTCAAGGACCTTTCGAGCTGTACATTGAGAGCCAAAGTGGCCCCCACATGCCAAGGTGTGGCAGATGTTCAAAACAGAGGTGAACTCATGGTTAGGGACACACCAACAAACAACTTGGTCACTACAAATTCTCCACAAGTACGGGTCAAATCAAATGTACCAATGAGAATCATGCTTAATTCTCTAGGATTGTGAAATGCTGAAATCAGTGGGGACCCTAGATGTTGCTAGAAAATTTACAATGTCCACATACCAGGGGGTAAGGTCTACAAAATCACAAAGGTTCTCATGAGGGAAGAATTCTCCATTGGGTATGGGTGAGTCAACATGATGGTCCAATGGTGGGGAAATCCTACTAATGTGGTCAGCTACCACATTCTCCACCCCCCTCTTATCTCTAATCTCAAGGTCAAACTCTTGGAGTTAGAGTGTCCACCATATGCGACGGGGTTTAGCTTCAGGTTTCTTTAAGAGAAACCGAAGGGCAGCATGGTCAGAAAACACAATCACTTTTGACCCAATGAGATAGGATCAGATCTATTCCAAGCCAAAAACAATATAAAGAATTTCTTTTTCAGTGGTTGTGTAGTTCGCCTAGGCAGGGTCAAGGGTACGTGAGGCATACGCAATGACATGAGGGGACTTCTCAACCATTTGTGATAAAACTACCCCAACCGCAAAGTTAGTGGCATCACACATAAGCTAGAAGGGAAGATCCCACCTTGGTGGTTGGATGGTGGGAGGTGATGTGAGACTCATTTTTAGTGAATTGAAATCATCCTAAAAATTTTTATCAAAAAAAAATTCAGAAAAATTTTGTAATAACAGAGATAATGGAAGTACGATCTTACTAAAGTCTTTAATGAATCGGCGGTAAAAACCTACATGACCTAAGAAAGACCGCACCTCAAAAACACATTTTGGATATGGAAGGGATGAAATTAATTCAATTTTAGATTTATCAACTTGAATTCCATTATTTGAAAAGACATGCCGAAGAACTATCCCCTTCTCAACCATAAAATAGAATTTCTCATAATTAAAAACAAGATCTTTTTCAATGCAATGGCGGAAGACAAAACCTTGGTGTTCTAAAAAATAATTAAAATAAGATCCATATACCGTGAAATCATCCATAAAGACTTCTATACAACTCTCAAGGTACTCAAAAAAAATACTCAACATACATCACTAAAAAGTACCAGGAGCATTACGTAGACCGAATAGCATCCTTCTGTATGCAAATGTGCCGAATGGACATGTAAATGTTGTCTTTTCTTGGTCCTCAGGGGCTATATGGATTTGGAAATAACCTGAATAGCCATCAAGGAAATAATTATGGGACTTACCAGCCAATCGTTCTAACATTTTTGTCAATGAACGATAATGGAAAGTGGTCCTTCCGCGTTGCTTGATTCAGTCGACGATAGACAATATAGACTCACGAAATATTTTTCACACGTGTTGGAACCCATTCATTTCTTTCATTTGACACAACTGTTATTCATGTTTTTTAGGCATGATTTTCACTAGGCTAACCCATTTAATATCAGATATAGGATAAATGATCCCCGCAATATGTAATTTACTGACTTCCAATTTTACCACTTCAAGGAGAGTGGGATTCAACCGGCGTTGAGATTGTCTTATGGGATTATCCTCATCATCTAAAAGTATATGGTGCATACAAATAGATGGGATAATGCCAGGAATATCAGCCAATGTCCATCCTATTGCCTTTTTACACTCTCTCAAAAATTTTAGCAGTTTTGATTCCTATTGTGGAGAGAGATTATTGGAAATAATGACTGGGAATTGGTCAATACCCTCATTATATGAATATTTTAAAGTAGAAGGATGTTTTTTAAGTTCCAAAACTGGTGGTTTCTGGATTTAGGGAGGGGATTTATGGGGAGTGAGGTCCATTAAACTGTCTATCTTCTCATGTTTATTCTATAAAGATAGAGAATCTATAGAAATGAGATTTACATAATCATTGACAGTCATGGGTACCTCATAATGAACACACTCATCAATTAAAGAAAAAAATTTACACTATTCAAAACCCACACAACACTCAAAACATGAATCAAAACTCAAATCATCCAAGGGTTAATAAAACAAAAATGAATCTGAGTTTGGGTTGAGGAGAGAATTGTGTGTGTGTGCATCGTTTGAGAGAACTTCAATTGAATAGACAAGAAGAGTGGAGTGCTCTTCAATGGGGTGTTTCATAGCCTCATGTATGTTAAAACTTACCTTTTATCCTCCGAATTCCATGGATAGCATACCATTGTGAACGTTGATGATTGTCTTTACTATTTTGAGGAATGGCCTCCCAAATATGAGAGGAGTTTGTCCTTGGGATCAGGTATCATCCATCTCATGAATGTAGAAATCAGCAGGGAAGATGATATTATTCACTCCAACAAGGATATCCTCAATAACTCCTTTTGGATGCATTTTACTCCGGTTGGCATGTTGAACGAAAATGCCAGTTGGTTGAAGCTCTCCAATCTGTAGAGACGTATACACGGAGTGAGGAATTACATTAATGGAAGCACATAAATCTAGCATAACATCATAAAAGAAGGTCTCCCCTATGGTACACGGTATCGGGAATGTGCCAGGATCCTTGAATTTGGTTGGCATTACTAGTTTAATCAAGGCCGAGACTTTCCAACCCAATTTGACTCTCTCATTCCCCTTCATCCTTCATCTATGGGTGCAAAGTTCCTTATGAAATTTGGCATAACAAGGAATTTGCTTGACTGCATCAAATAAATGAATATTAACTTGAACGTTTTTAAATGTATCCATTATCTCATTATCAATACCATTTTAAAAAATTTTCTTAGATTTAGAGAGTCTTTGTGGAAAAGGAAGAGTAATGGATTGTTCATTTGAATCATGAACGATAATTTTATTTCTCTTTTTATTTTGTTTTTCATTACATGAAATTTTTGAGGGTCGGGAAGGATTGTTTTCAAGAAGGGGACATTCCTATTTCATATAATCAGTATAAGGTGAAGATTTTTTAACACTCTGAAGTGTAATTACACAAACATTACCTTGGTCCTTCGGATTGGAAATGGGTTGGGATGGTAGTTGTCCAGACCCTTGCATCTTAATCTCACCGATGGTGTTCGCCAATTGTCCCACTTGAGTTTGTAGGTCTTGAATTGTCGATTGTGTTATCTTTTGGAACTAATGGTTCTGGGTTTCCATTTTCTTGGCCAAATCCTCGAGGCTTGGTTCATATTTTGGGGGATGAGGATTGTCTGGAGATGTTGATGGATAGTAAGGTTGCATACCTTGGCCTTGTTGATACCAATTTTGCATGGGGTAGCTTGAGTTTCCTCCATGTCGGTACTGGGGTTGTTCTTTCCACCCAGGGTTTGGATTTGGACTGAATTGTTCTTGCATGAAGGGAGGTGCTTGTTGGAATGGACGCCCTGGGATCACAGGTGCACAAGACTCAGATGAATCTTGAAGTTGTGGGCACTGGTCAGAAAAATGAGTGTTATCAGAAAAAATACCAAAATGTAAAGGAATAGAATTAGAGTATGAGTTACATTGTGAATGTGATAATTACATTAGAAGGGTATGCATCTCATCATGTTTAGTATCTTCCTTTTGTTATAGGGTTTAATGACTTACCTCATGAACTCCTCGCGTTGGTGTAATTGCTCGTGTACCAAATTGTTGTGCATTTTGAGCCATATTGGCTATTAAGCCACGAGCGGCGGAAGGAGTTTTATCAACTAGAGCACCACTAGCTGTAGCATCAATCATTCCATGATCCTTGGGGATACTTTTATCATAGAATTATTGGATTAATATTTGTTCACTAATCTTGTGGTGGGTGCATCTTGAGTAGAGTCTCTAGAATCTCTCCCAGTATTCATGAAGGGCCACTCCTTGTGATTGTCTAATTCCACAAATTTCCTTCTTAATTGATGCATTTCAAAAGGCAGGGAATAACTTCTCTTGAAAAAGTATTTTTAGGTCATTCCAGCCCCCAATTTTGGTAGGTAAATAGTATATCCAATCATTGGATACCCCATTAAAGGCGAAAGGGAATGCCCTTAACTTAATTTGGTCCTCAAACACATTTTGGGGTTTCATGGTTAAGAAGACTATATGAAACTCATTATGATGTTTGTGAGGGTCCTCACTAGGAAGAACATGGAATTTAGGAAGAATGTTGATGAGACCAGATCTCATCTAAAAGTTGGATGCTTCTTTAGGATATTGGTTGTACGCGGGTTGGTACTCCACATCAAGGGGGGTCAGTTCTTTTAATGTTTGATTATTTATAGCCATGTTTTCATGGGTTTGATTGCGTTTAATTTAGTATTGGGTTAGAACCACTGGAGGTTCCACAATGGGTTCCTCAATGTTACATGATTGACCTTCTCTATATTCCTTGATTTTTTTGTGAAGTGACTTTTCAATTTCAGGATCAAATTCACGTAGTGTTTCTTTACCAGATCTTGTCATGCAACAATGATGTCTAGTATGATTGATTGATTATTTGTTGTGTTTTTATATTTGAAATGGATAAAAAAAATTTATTAATGGTGAAGGAATAATAGAATGTTATACTATAGAATTAGATAGGTATATTGAGAAAATAAGAGAGAGAGAGATAGAGATAGAGAGAGAAATATCACACAAAAAATAATCAAAAATAAAGACGAAACCGAAACAAAAACAATAAAATGGGGTGGGGTATTTAAAGGATTACTAATTAAGAAGTAAAATAAATAAATAAATGGAAATAAAGAGAAAAATTCTCTTGGATCCCCGACAACAGTGCTAAAATTTGATCGCGTTGTCGAGCGCGTCGAATTAGTTGTTTAATTTTAACTAGAATTTTTGCAGTATAGAAAAAACCCTAGGTCGTCTCTCGATGGAGCCTTAGATAATTAATTTAAAAAGTGGGTTTTTATTATGAAAGTAGAATTTGAATTAAGTTTTGAAAATCTTTGGGGTTTTATGATTAAAGATGAGAATAGAAAATGAAAGCGATAAAACAATGTAGAGATTAATAGAATTAATTAAGCATGATCAACTTGGGGTACTCACATGTTGTTTATCCTTCATCGCTTCATGATATAGGGTTATGATCTTTTAATCCCTAGTTTTTAACACCTAGAACCATAATTATACTATGTTTATACTAGGATACCTCCTAGGGTTCATTCGAAAACACACAATGATTCACCGGACACTGCCGATTTAACGCCCCGACCCTAGATACCCAGATTTGGTGCGTTATTGTGTAACATTGGGATGATCACAAAAGATCAAGTCTCAAAAGACTGATTAGTTTAGTAGCCTTGGAAACACTAGATACATTCATAAATGTTACATTACATCATAGAGTGAATAACTATAATAACAAAGTCTCCATAGTACACACTCATATCCTCTTCTGACTATCCCTGCATGTCATTCATAAAATATTTCTTCACATCCTGGAAAATATTAAAACATTGAAAGGGGTGAACTCAGATGCTCAGTAAGGATAACAATATTGTGGAAGCTTTTATAAATAAACATTAACATTTAAGGCTATGTATAAATAAAACAAAAGCCTTTAAAACTTGAACTTCAACATAATATGGAAAAAGTAAAATGAGATAATGCCATTTACTTCTTCACATGGATATTCTACTGGTCGAATAATCACATGCAATATCAATAACCACTTTCATAATGATGGAATGCATAATGCCAGACTATCATAACCACTTAGCCAAGGCCTCGTTCCAAGACCACAAATAAGATTTTGTCAAGGCCTCGTTCCAAGACACTAGTTTGTCTCATGAGACCTGCCGATGCATCGAGGAGCTATAGCGGGCTCCACCCGTCACTTATTAAGTCCAATGCATTTCTCATATGAATAGGTTTAAACATATCATAAACCATAACATAATTTTATCACATAAAACATGCATAAGAGAAACATAAAATTTACATATTTCAATCATAAGATATCAATACAACACATTGATATAATAAAAAAAATTTCAAAACCATTTTCAATACCAAAATAAAATCAAATTAAAACATCGTATTTATTTTCCATTTAAAAAAAGATATGGCTTGTAGAGGAAGATGAAACTAAAATAATGGTCCCAACGGTGGAGAAGTCGTTGTTGCCGCATACGTACGACAAGAAAAACATTCCATTTTTTTGTTTAGTTAAACGCTTTGTATAAAAATATTCCTTTTGAATAAATGTAAAAGTAAAAGGGGTTCATACACCGTATAAAATAAATTTTTGTATACAACAAAATATTCCTCAATGAATGGAGATTGAGACGAAGTCCCTTAAAAATATTATTTATAAATAAAATATATTTATTATGTGTATTCACTATATGTACACATAAGGAAAGTATAAATACAAGGTAGGACATAATAATATCATGACACAATTTGAAAATAGGAGATTAACCCAAAAAATAGAAATTGGGTTAAGAAGTTCCCTTACCTCGTGTCCTACTTGACTCGACCACTCTTTATCCTCCTGAAAAATAAACTAGAGTTAATATCTACCTTATTAAGAAACATTTTCATGTTTATTATTCATTTTATATCACTTATTACCATGTTATGAACATTATGTAATTATTGAAGTTAATAACGTTCATTTTGTCGATCTTTGGTACTTGAGTCAAAAATAAACTTCTTATAATTACAAGTTGTTCATGTGGTGAAATATCCATTATATCCAGAATTATATTCATGATTTAAATATTATATATATCATATATATCCATAATATACATTCATTGATAATATTACATTACATTTAGAGATAAGAAATGAAATGCACTGTTCATGGAGACGGTAAGCCGTACGTACGCATGAACGCTACTTTCATTTCTATTTCATATTTAATGGAATGAAATCATAATAGTATAAAGGTGTAATATAATTCCAGTATAATATAATGTATAATACCATTTAATCCTCCTTTGTACATCCCACATATGGCATTAACGATTCAAATCACATTGAGGGGGCGGTAGTCCGCACTTCCTAAAATGAAATTATCGCGTTTACCAATAATGGAAATCATAAAGAATGCCATAAATGAGAAACAAAGAAGAATAATGAAGACACAAACATAATATATATATCAAATATGAAAATAGTTTCATCAATATGGCCACCATTAGAGGTGTTTAAAGAATATTGAACAATCATCGTTTCGTGAGGCAGTATTTTGCCACCCACAGAAATAGTATGTTCTTTAACCATTAGACGAACTTGTGTGTAAGTTTAAACCAAATAATTATCATAACAACATCCTAGTATATTATATATACTTATGTTGTTATAAATTAAAGGAATAAAACGAGTTTATGGGGTTGTAGAAACAAAATAAAACAAAACAACATTAGAGAAGACATTACCTTAAAATCGGGTAATTCTTTTTGATTTGAGGCAAATGCTTCCTTGAAAAGACTTCTACCCAAATTGAGGCTTATAAGAGAAAGAGAGGGAAGTTGACAGAGTATTTGGGCAGAGTTTGGCCGATCCAAATGGCTTGAATGTGTGAATAAGGTGGTAGTGGTGGGGGCCTTTTATAAGAGGAGAGAAGGGGCACTCTTGGAATGATTGAAATGAAACTTTATTATGAAATGCTTTCCGGAATCTAAAGGACCCACAATGATATATTTCAAGGATAAGGTGATAAGGGTTCTAAATAAACTCATCCAATATGTTTTTGATAAGTGTAAGCCTTATATTTTACATTATTTTTTCATTTTATTTAAATCGTTAATTAATGAGGTAATCGCTGCATCATCATGGTGTCATAGATAATTTAATTTATTTAATGTATAAAAATTATAAAAAAAATATCATGATGTAGGAAATATTTTTAGATTTCTAATGAATATTTATAGTAAAAAATATGACTTGTATAACCCCATTTAAAAATTGTTTTAGAAAAACAACTCATGTTTGTTACATTTGTTTAACATTAAATAAAAAGTTTTTAATGCCATTTTCCTACCAAAGTGGCTCCATGGGGACCCCAAGTTGACCCATGGATTTTATTGGTCAGCCATGACTCATCCAATAGGGGTAGGAATAGTGTAAAGGTATTTTCATATTTTTATAATATCATTTTTACCTTAAAGATCACTAATTACCTTTAATCACGATTAATTAAACATAAAAGTTACTATTCACCAAAAAAATTATTTTAATCCCATTGAACCACATTTTACTTCCTAATGAAAACAATGTATGTCGGATTTTTGAAAATAAAAACACAAAAGTGGTAATGTTTCATTTAAACGAAAAATCAGTTTTTTAACTAACACTTAGTGGTTTCACTATTCATCAAAAATTGATGTTTTTCAGAAAAATGCCAAAATTTTACCCTAAGCTATAATTGATATTATGAATTCAAAAATGATGTCTATTTTACAATATTCCAAACATATAAGTTGAATTAATTAATTTTATAATTAATTCCCGCTGTCTCAACAAATAGCGTGTTTTTAAGAAACAATATATATCAAAAGATTGACAATTGTTTATATCCAATTTCAAAGTGAAATTAATTATAATGAACACCATTGGATAAAATGGTAAAAATATATTCTAATTATACTTTAAAATCACTCAATAATATGATTTATCATTATAAATTATTTTGATTAAAAAATTTGTTTTTAAGTATTTTCACTATTCATAAAAAATTGGAAGTTCTCAAAAAATTAAAAAAATTCAACTTAGGATAATTTCGATATTCCGAATACAAAAATGAAGTCCATTTTTAAATATAAAATATATATAATTTCAAAAAGTGGGTATTACTATTAATAATGGCTATTTTGATAGGTCGCGGTGTTTTAGAATCTCGAACTTGCGTACAATTCAAGCTATTGCATTTTTGAAAGAGAAGTGTATCGTGAAAGCATGGGGTGTTACATTCTCCCCTCCTTCAATAAATTGTGTCCTCGAAATTTGAAAATGTTTTTCGAAAATAAAAGGTTGAAAATAGAAAATACCTTTGTGGAAACCCCACAGCGGAAATAAGGTTAATAAAATTTAGACTTAATAAGTGGGAAAGGGAACTGAAAAAGTCACCACCAAATTATGATCCCAATGAGGAGAACATTGGTGGAAATTATAGACATATAATTGGAGGAAAACGTAAATATTTTTAGGGAGTGATTGAGGTCATCAATAACAAACTAGTGTAAAATTGAGGGCCTCAAAGCCTTAAATCTATGTGGATTTAAAATATTATCAGTTCAACAAGACATAAGGTATTAGGATAACACATTATTGTTTTAAATCCCTTCCCTAAAGTTTAAGAATTAATTTCTTCATAAGAATAACATATATATATATATATACATGACAAGTTGTGTTTCAACCTTTAACTAATTTCTACCCCAAACTTGTCTTTCACCCAAAAAGATAACAGAACTCAAAAATATTATATTTATCCTATATCTTACAAGGTTCAAAATATTAACAAATACCATTAAGATTTGGAAAACCATTTTGTAATAACCAGGTACTTCCTATGGGCTAGTGGTAGGTAATAAAGACCTGTCACACTATGGTTGTGGGTTCGATTTCTACAGCTTTGTCCGACGCGACGGGTTATCCCCCAACCTGAAGGTTGTCCTTTTTCTAAAACTATAGTATTATAATATTCCAAAAATAATCTTTAGAAATATTTTAACCTTAAACAATACTATCTAAGGTTCAACTTAATCCATTCCAACCTATATAGTTATCCAAAATACCTCGGTCCAGAGTTTCTCTAAAAGGTCTCTAAATTCCAAAATCAATTGTAACATCAGATTCCCCAAACAAGGTAAAGTTTCTCTTATTATCGCATACTAAAAATATGATTACCTTAATCATATTAATTCCTTAATGAAAGCAACAAGTACTTCAGTACAAACCTTATATATATATATCACATTATCCTTATAACTAGACTATAATCCTTGAGTCCAAAAGCACCAATACATTAATTATTCCACTTCAACTGTAGTAACAGCATAAGATTGTTCTTGATCCCTTGGCCTTTTCTGAGGTATCTTTCCTTGATGCTTAGGTCATTCATTTGCATAATGACCCATTTCCCTACAATTGTAGCATTAAACATTGATAGCCTCTTTCTTTCCCTTGCAATCACGATCCTGGTGACCTTTTTCTCCACATTTGTAACAAACTCCCATTCCTTTCAGGCAAGTACCGGGGTGATTCTTCCCACAGTTATCGCATAATGGAAAATCATTCTTTCCCTTATTCCTTTTATCTGTCTCTTGTTCCACTATTCTATTCTTTTCTTGCTTTACTTTATTGTCATAAGATTTATATAATTCCTTTTCTGTGTTGATAGCACATGAGACAATATCTTCGTATGATGAGAAGGATTGTGAGACTAATGCTCGACAGAGAAACAGTTTTAACCCATCAAAGAAACAATCAATCTTACTTCTTGGGATACATATATAATCTGCAGCATGTATTTCTATCCTTGTAAAGATGGCCTCATACTTTGCGACATTCTCATCCTCCTTTTGTCTCAGACTCGGAAATTTCCTTTCCATATCTGCTCGATGGTCACGAGGAAAATATTTTTCTATGAAAAGCTCTTTGAACTCAATCCATTCCATATTCGATACTTCATCATCTTCCTTTGTGTTTTGAATCAGTGACCACCACTAATCGACATCTACAGTGAGGCAATAAACTGCCATGATAACCTTTTCCCTTTCACTACTCCCAAGGCATGGAATATTTTCTCTAAGGAGTTTATCCATTGCTCAGATACTAATGGATTTGTACCCCCATTAAATGTCGGTGGTTGTTTCCTCATGAAGCGGTCTAACAATGATCCTCCACATTGCGGATCAGGGTTCTTCATACGAGTAAGGTTATTATTCATAACCTGAGTGAGTTGTCCTAGTATGGTAATAAGTTGATCAGCACAATTTGTATCTCCAGATTGACAATAATTATCTTGAGAAGGAGGGAAATCCCTACACGGAGTGCGTGCATTGATACGGTTTCCGTTCCTCCCACTAGGCTCCATTTCTAAACAATGGCATAAACTAGATTAGTTTATGAATTAAAATACATAATTCCATACGTGTAAAACACTTAACATAAATTGAACTATTTATGGATATAATCCATAATCATAAAAAGAAATGTTTTCTTTGAGGGAGTATATACTCATAAACCCTTCATAATGGTCTGTAAATAAAATGAGAATTATCTTAAGCATATCCCCCAGGTGTGTCGTAACCAAGAGTGCAGTAAGGCCCGTTATTGTGCACCAGTTCCCGTTTGAGTCTTGCTCAAAGCGGTGTTTTCTGGTTTTACCCCTAGGTACATCTGTGCCAGAGCCGCCTCTACCTGCTCGTATCCAGACAGGGATGTATTTCTCGGAAAACTCAGAAAATCACTATAATATCAAAATTCTAGGAAGTTATTCTATACTAATATTCAAAGTATATCTTAGGGATATGTGCTCTAATCAAAGTTTATCTAAATCTAGTTTCCAAGGTTAGTACTAAACTGCCTCTGATACCAACTGTAACGCCCCGACCCCAGCTACCCAGATTCGGTGCGTTATTGTGTAACATTGGCATGATCAAAAAAGATCATGTCTCGAAAGACCGATTAGTTTAGTAGCCTTGGAAACACTAGATACATTCATAACTGTTACATTACATCATAAAGTGAAAAACTACAATAACAAAGTCTCCATAGTCCACACTCATATCCTCTTCTGACTATCCCTGCAGGTCATTCATAAAATACTTCATCACTTCCTGGAAAATATTAAAACATTGAAAGGGGTGAGCTCAGATGATCAGTAAGGATAACAATATTGCGAAAGCTTTCGTAAATAAACATTAACATTTAAGGCAATGTATAAATAAAACAAAATCCTTTTAAACTTGAACTTCAACATAATATAGAAAACGTAAAATGAGATAATGCCATTTACTTCTTCACATGGATATTCTACTGGTTGAATAATCACATGCAATATGAATAACAACTTTCATAATGATGGAATGCATAATTCTAGACTATCATAACCACGTAGACACGACCTCGTGCCAAGACCACAAATAAGATTTTGTCAAGGCCTCGTGCCAAGGCACTAGTTTGTCTCATGAGACCTGCCTATGCATCGAGGAGCTATAGCGGGCTCCACCCGTCACTTATTAAGTCCAATGCATTCCTCATATGAACAGGTTTAAACATATCATAAACCATAACATAATTGTATCACATAAAACATGTATAAGGGAAACATAAAATTTACATATTTCAATCATAAGATATCAATACAACACATTTATATAATAAAAACATTTTCAAAACCATTTTCAATACCAAAATAAAATACAATTAAAACATTGTATTTATTTTCCATTTAAAAAAAGATATGGCTTATAGAGGAAGCTGAAACTAAAATAATGGTCCCAACGGTGTAGAAGTCGTTGTCGCCGCATATGTACGCCAAGAAAAAAATTCCATTTTTTCATTTAGTTAAATGCTTTGTATAAAAAGATTCTTTTTTAATAAACGTAAAAGTCAAAGGGGATCATACACCATATAAAATAAATTTGTGTATAAAACAAAATATGCCTCAATGAATGGAGATTGAGACAAAGTCCCTTAAAAATATCATTTTTAAAAAAAATATATCTATTATGTGTATTCAATATATGTACACATAAATAACGTATAAATACAAGGTAGGAAATATTAATATCATGACACAATTTGAAAATAGAAGATTAACCCAAAGAATAGAAATTAGGTTAAGAAGTTCCCTTACCTCGTGTCCGACTTGACTCGACCGCTCTTTAACCTCCTGAATAATAAACTAGAGTTAATATCTACCTGCTTAAGAACCTTTTTCAAGTTCATTATTCCTTTTATATCACTTATTACCATGTTATGAACATTATGTAATTATTTAAGTTAATAACATTCATTTTGTCGATCTTTGGTACTTGAGTCAAAAATAAACTTCTTATAATTACAAGTTGTTCATGTGGTGAAATATCCATTATATCCAGAAATATATTTATGATGTAGATATCATATATATCATATATATATATAGTATATACATTCATTTATAATATTACATTACATTTAGAGGTAAGAAATGAAATACACCGTTCATGGAGACGGTAAGCCGTAGGTACGCATGAACGCTACTTTCATTTCTATTTCGTATTTAATTGAATGAAATCATAATAGTATAAAGGTGTAATATAATTCCAGTATAATATAATGTATAATACCATTTACTCCATCCTTTATACATCCCACATATGGAATTAACGATTCAAATCACTTTGAGGGGGCGGTAGTCCGCACTTCCTAAAATGAAATTATCGCGTTTACCCATAATGGAAATCATAAAGTATGCCATAAATGAGAAATGAAGAAGAATAAGGAAGACATAAACATAATATATATATCATATATCAAAATAGTTTCATCAAAATGGCCACCATTAGAGGTTTTGAAAGAATATTGAACAATCATCGTTTCGTGAGGCAATATTTCGCCACCCACAGAAACAGTATGTTCGTTAACCATTAGACGAAGGTGTGTGTAAGTTTAAACCAAATACTTATCATAAAAACATCCTAGTATATTTTATATACTGCTGTTGTTATAAAATAAAGGAATAAAAAGAGTTTAATGGGTTTTAGAAACAAAATAAAACAAAATAATATTAGAGAAGTCATTACGTTAAAATCGGGTAACTCTTTTTGATTTGAGCCAAAGGCATCCTTGGGAAGACTTTTGCCCAAAGTTAGGCTTCTAAGAGTAAGGTAGGGAAGTTGAGAGAGTATTTGGGTAGATTTTGGCTGATCCAAATGGCTTGATGGTGTTAATAAGGTGGTAGTGGTGGGGGCCTGTTATAAGAGGAGAGAAGGGGCACTCTTGGAATGATTGAAATGTTACTTTATTATGAAATGATTTCAGGATTCTAAAGGTCCCACAATGATATATATCAAGTATAAGGGGATAAGGGTTCTAAATATACTCATCCAATATGTTTTTGATAAGTTTAAGCCTTATATTTTACATTTTTATTTCATTTTATTTAAATCGTTAATTAATGAGGTAATCACTGCATCATCATGGTGTCATTGATAATTTAATTTATTTAATGTATAAAAATTATAAACAAAATATCATGATGTAGGAACTCTTTTTATATTTCTAATGAATAATTATTGTAAAAAATATTACTTGTATAACCCCATTTAAAAACTGATTTAGTAAAACAACTCATGTTCGTGACATTTTTTTTAACATTAAATAAAAAGTTTTTAATGTCATTTTCCTACCAAAGTGGCTCCATGGGGTCACCAAGTTGACCCATAGATTTTCTTGGTCATCCATGACTCTTACAATAGGGGTAGGAAAAGTGTAAAGGTATTTTCATATTTTCATAATATCATTTTTACCTTAAATTACACTAATTACATTTAATCGCTATTAATTAAACTTAAAAGTTACTATTCACCAAAAAAAATATTTTAATCCCATTGAACGACATTTTACTTCCTAATGACAACCATGTATGTCGGATTTTAGAAAATCAAAACACATAAGTTGCAATGTTTCATTTAAATGAAAAATCTGTTTTTTAACTACCACTTAGTGGTTTCACTATTCATCAAAAATTGATGTTTTTCAGAACAATGCCAAAATTTTACCCTAAGCTATAATTGATATTCTGAATTCAAAAATGATTTCAATTTTACAAAATTGAAAACATATAAGTTGAATTAATTAATTTTATAATTAATTCCCGGTGTCGCAATAAATAGCGTGTTTTTAAGAAAGAATATATATCAAAAGATTGACAATTGTTTATGTCCAATTTCAATGTGAAATTAATTATAATTAACACCATTGGATAAAATGGTAAAAATATATTGTAATTATATTTTAAAACCACTAAATAGTAAAATTTATCATTATAAATTATTTTGATTAAAAAAGTTGTTTTTATGTATTTTCACTATTCATAAAAAATTGGATGTTCTCCGAAAATTACAAAAAATTCAACTAAGGATAATTGCGATATTATGAATACAAAAATTAAGTACATTTTGAAATATAAAATATATAAAATTTCAAAAAGTGGGTATTACTATTCATAATGGCTATTTTGATTGGTCACGGTGTGTTAGAATCTCGAACTTGCGTACAATGCAAGCTGTTGCATTATTGAAAGAGAAGTGTATCGTGAAAGCTTGGGGTATTACAGCCAATGATTGGGTGAATTGTGTTTGTCTTCATTACCGAAACTCACCAAGGAAACACACAAAGAACTCGATGCGCTGTCCAGGTTTGTGTGTTATTGCTTTGTGATACCATGACATAAATGTACATGGCCTTGATAGTGCTTATGTGAGTTCAATTGACCAATATGAACCACACAAAAACCGCAATTGAAAGGGGGTGAAAGAAAGTGGTGAATGGTGTATGAAACATCAAATGAATGGGTACCCCAAAACATGATCATATGAGTTGAACATTACATACCAGTACATAATTCAATAAAATATGAACATGGTATGATGAAAAACAACACAAAAACCTGGAATTCAAAAGATCATTCAAATATTACAAACATGAAGCTTGGGATTTACATCACGTTCCTCCACGGGTGATCACAAGGTGTTTAGAAACCCATGGGAGAGGAAGAAGAAGAAGATGTTGATGTAGCAATTCCCATAGCCTCGAGAACTTATAGGAATTTTGAGAAGACTCCATGGGGACTCCAAAATGGCAGCACAATTCTTCCTGACCGAACTTCCAAATGTGGTGCCCAAGGTGTCTTTTTATAGCCAAAATGAGAAGTGGTTTTGGGAACCCAGGTTTTGATAAACCACTTGGAGAAAGGTTTTTGGCTATTAGACAGACGAATCCTCCGTTTTAAAAAACCTGAAAGTTGTAGCCCCATGTCTTTTATATAACCACCGGATGTTTGGCACCATTTGGACCACTACAGCTCGAGATATTGATAAAATATAGAATGCCAATTTTGACTTTGTTCATATTCGGTGGCTTGGTCAGATCAGTTCGGATGGTCCCCATAGATGCCGAATCAGTATTGGTTTTATTGATATGATATGTAGCCTATTAAATTTTGGACCGGCCAAAAAAATTTCATCCCATTTGGATTCACAGATTTCATGTACTATTCAAAACAGTGGATAAATGTCCATGGATCCATGCAATTTTGGCCCATTTTTTCCTTCCACTTCATCAAGGGCCCTCCGAATCACCTCCACCTACATTGAAATAATAAAAACAAGTAACATTTACCATTCTAATATTTATTAACATTAATTTATTGATTCAAACATAAAGTGAAATTTATTATTATATTTGGAATATTCATTACAAAACTAGTTTAAAACAGCGGTGTAAGGGTGTAATAAAACACTGAATCATGGTACGATCATCTATCATGATCACTCAATGTTTGGGTGTATACATTACATGTTTTAAAGGGGGGTATTTAAATAATTTTTTTCCATATTATAATTTAAATTTCTATATTTTAAATAAGTCATTTCAATGTAACATGTTCATTATCCTCATGAAACGTTCATGTAGTCTTTTTATTCATTTTTTCATCTATGGTAACATCTTATGATGCTACATATGGTTTACTAGGTATAAGATCCAAGGAAACCCTCTTTATTAATTTTATAGATGGACAAATCTTGTGATGAATATTTTTCTTAAAACACAATTATTTTTAATGGGTTATTCTATGTTGAAATGTTGCAATTCTTATAAAGCCCATTTGTTTTCGATGATTTTGGGTATAAGATTAATGTTCTAGAATCATGTTGAACAAATTTTAATGGAGTATAATTATTTTATGGGTGGGCTAAAGAAATATATCTCTCCAATTAATTCATTAAATAGTCAAATCTCTTGAGATAATAAATTTATGAAATGGGAGTGAACCTAGTTCCATAGGTTACTTTTTACATTATGATAGTTTAGGGAGTGAACTATCACTAAGGAATTGATAGAATATGGAGTGAATCCAATCCAACATGATTGTTTTGGAAGTGATCCTTGATTAATTAATTTATTTTATACACTAATGTGTAGGAAAAAACTTCTATCTTATGCCAATTTTATTCTCTCATAGTATATGTTCTTTTATTCTTTTATGATTCTTGTATTATGAACTACCAGGATTTTATTCGAAATGAAATAATATTATGATCTATGATATTCTGGTTGTGGTTTTCCAATATTAATAAACATTTCTCATACCCTATCTATCATAGTATTACTATGTGATAATATATATATCCTTTATTTACCATTACCTAATGTTTGATCTCACAATTTTTATGTTTTATTTCCCTAGGTTATAATAATTTTTTTAAGTATCAATCATATAAAAATTGTAATTATTATATAGAACTTAGTGGGAGATCACAATGATCTTTTATGCAGAAGTATTTTGTGAATCCAAATTTCCAAATTGAATAAACCCAAATGATTCTAGAATGTATGTTGATATTATATATTGAATATTTATCTAATAGGATATAATATTTATGTAATAATGTATGAGATGTTATATATTAATATGGAGAGAATGTATCACCCCAAACCCAGTTACCCAGAGTCGGTGAATTAATTTTAAACATTGGAATGATTGCAAGGAATGAAGTCCCGAAGGAATGATCAATTTAGCTGTCTTAGAAAATATATTACGTACATGAATGTTACAGTACATCATGAAATAAAAACAAAAACAACATTTTGTCTCTATTGACCACATTCATATCCATTAGCCTATCTTTGCAGGTCAACCATACAGAACTTCTTCACATCATGAAAAACACATAGAAACGGGTGAGCTCAGATGCTCAGTAAGTGTAACACCCCAAGATTTTATGAAAAATATTATTTTTAATTTCATTGATGTCTTGTGTTTTACGTTACACCAAAAAGATCTTGCACTACATTCATTCTGACTTGGCTTTCATTACACGCAATCACGACCTTCCACGACAGCGTGTGTTGTACGGAATACCGAGTTTCACTAAACAACGATATGTTATATAAACTATCCGCTATGAATAGTAATAACCACTTTTTAAAATTTTATAGATTTTATCATTCGAAATGGATTTCATTTTTGGATTTGGAATATCAAAATTATCCTAGGGTGAATTTTTGGTATTTTTCTGAAAACCTTCAATTTTTTATGAATAGTGAAAACACTGGGTTACTATTTAGAAAACTGAATTTTTGTTTAAATAATTATTTATTTTATTTAAATTTATTTTAGGTCAAAATTGATACATAATACTTATATAAGTTCAATGTAATCCATTGGCCTCATTTTATAACAATTTTATATATATAAAATTTTATTGAAGTTTTCACCGTCTTTTACCCACCTGCTAGGAGAATTTGAAAATTCACATAAACTACATTTTACCACTTCTATGAGTGAAATTTAGAAAATCCGAGAGACATGGTTAATATCAAGGACTAAAATGTTGTTCAATGATATGAATGTAATTTTTGGTGAATAGTAACTTTTAACTTTTTTTTACCACAGTTAAAAGTAAATAGGGTAATTAAGGGTAAAAATGATATTATTATTACCATAACACATGTCCTAATTCTATTGGATAAGTGTAATTAGACCAAAAACAACCTTAGAAATTAAATATGACCATTTAGGCCCACTTGGATTCAATTAGGATATTTAATATTATTTTATTTAAATAATAGTTAAAATAGATAAAATCAAAGTTTAATAACTAAAACATTTTTAATCAAGGGTAATAAATAACATAAATTCGACTATAAATTTTCATTAAAAAAATAAAAATATTTCCTACATAATGGTATTTTAATTATAATTTTTAGGCATTAAATAATTTAATTTATGTTTGACACAATGATGATGCTGTAATTATCTTATTAATGAAATATTGACATAATTGATGTTATAAATACCCAAATAAATGTAATTTGAGAATTTTTATGAATTAAAATAATTTTATAGGTTAATATGACATTTTAGTTTAGAGTTAATTAACTTTTTTGGAACTAATAATTCTGTTATGATTTTCAAAAAAATCAATTACCCAATAGTGTCAAAATTGACATAAAATAGTTTTTAAAACAAATGTTATATTATTAATTGTTATTTTATTCTTAAAATCTATGGTTAGAAAAAATGACTTAGATAAATTTATATATATTAATAATAAACAACTTGGGGTTCCTTTGGCTTGTTATAGTACCTTTATTAACCTTATAGTGTAAGAAAACAAGAAGACACGGTAAAAGTAAAATTATTTAACTTAATGTTAAATCTAAATGATAAGGTTAAAATAGAAACCTAAAATTGTCTAAATTATTTTTATTAGAGTATTTCTACCCATCCCCACCTTATTTTCTAAATAAATGAATTTGGAGCTATTAAAAACCGAATATGACTTTATAATAAAATAATATTTTTTCTTCTTCCAAAGGTGCCCCTCTCCTCCCTTAAAAAAGGGTACCTCCTCCCTCTCTTCATCACACCAGTTTGAGCCTTCATGCTCGGCCAAACCCATACAATTTCTCTTCTCCACTTCCCTAGAAACATCCTATAGGTCCTGGTCTTCTTCGAAGACCATATTTAATGGCCTAAGAAGAGGTTAAGAAGAGGCGCTTCGAAGAAGAGTTAATGTCTGTTACCGATTTTTTCAACTTTATTCCTTCTTCTACTTATTTTTCTTTAGTTGTTTCATTATGAAGTAATAACAAAAGTATAACTCATATACTGATTTTTTATTATATGTATAAAACAACCCAATTTAACCATCTATCCATCGTACGGAAAATAAAATCATCGCTCTTGCGTACGTACGGAATACCGTCTCCACGTCGTGGTGTAATCTATTTTCCACCACCACCTTACTTGGATGGGTATAATGGTGTATATAATCACTATATATGATTATTTTAAAGTGATATTGATTCTGAAATAGTGTACATACACTCCAATTCAATTCCATGATCATGGAAACAGTATCATCGCTCATGCGTACGTACGGAATACCGTCTACACGATGTGATGCGACTAGTTCTACATGATCTTCAGTGCATAATGATTATATAAATGAATTGAATGATTAAATATGATATATAGTACACTAATACCATTCTGAAAATGATGTATATATAACCTAAAAATAAGAATAAGAATTTATTCTACAAAACAAAAATACGAACAAAAAGTAATAAACACCTGAATAACAAGTAGCAATGAAATATTACTAATAAAAGATAAGAATTTAAGAATATGGACATATATGATATCATAACAATGGGTATGATTCTGGAATAAGTCAATGACACTATTTAAATCATTATACAGGAGGTTCGGACACTTACGAAGAAAATCATACCCAAGGTAAGGGAAAATCTCGCAATCTCAATTTTTATCCGAGATTTTTTATACTTCATAATTTTGTGGGGAATATTTATCATCCACATCCATGTTTCCTAAATATTAATATTATTTACATCCTCTTACATTTGTTGAAATCCAATTTTACTCTTCGCTGAGTTTTTAGTAAAAGATATTAAAGGAATCTTTTGTCGTTTTTCATACGAGGTACGTTTTGACTTTTCCGGCCAATGTATGAGAAGAATGTTTTTTAAACGTATATGGCATGAATGTATTTTTAGAACATTGTTTCCATGAATCTTCCTTTAAAAATTTTCATGTCTATTCTTAATCAACTTCTTTAAGATTAAAATTATATCACATGTTAATAAATGAAAATGTTTTTGAAGTAGAAAGGATATTTTCCTCAAGAATGGAGTTCAAGTGTTTTATCAAAATTATTTTCCATCTATGATAATATAGGGTTATATTTCTATCCCTATTTTTACATTTTTTGATTATGTTATGATGGATTTATTTTTATGATGTCCTTTTATCTTATATAGATTGTGTTATGATGGCATGATGATAAAGAATCCCATTTGTATTACATGGGTTATGGTATGATGTATGATTTATGATTTTGTGGCACACATAAGAATGGTTTCATTAAGAGTGGGGTGGAACCTATATCTCCCTCCAATGCACCGAGTAAAGATTTATATCTCATGAGATAGACATGGTTGGATTGGAAGGTTAATCCAGTTCAGTGATACAGGCATGAAACGAGGAGTGAACTCGGTTCAGAAATGGACTTTGTCCGCTAAGATAGTCTTGACAATGAGTCGTGACTACTAAGAAATGATTCTCTATGATTATGTGTGTATGCCAAAAAGTTTCATATTTTATGTTATTATTATTGGGATTACATTTTACAACTATTATTTATCCCATGTTAAGAAATTATGATCTCTTTTGTAGGTTAAGATTTCCAAAATCTTATGTTCTTATAAATATGATGTGATTGATATTTTTTTTGTTTACCCTCATTGAGAATTTGAGCTCACCCTTAATTTGTTTTATTTTCCGCAGGATTTAAATAATGTTTTTGGTTAAGAAAACAAAAGGGGAATATCTTTATGGGAGATGTTGAAGATCTTTCGCTATGATTAGAAGATTATTTTCCGAGTTTCAAAAGACACTAAACTATTACTGTCCTTGTGTGTCTATTTTCGTTATGTATTAAGTATTTTGAAAAAGTAATGTAATGTCCATGTACGTCAAGATTTGGGTTTCTACAGTTGGTATTAGAGGAAAGGTTTAGATAACCTTTGGAAACTAGGATGTGAAAACATTAGTGAGATCCCTAGAGATATTTCTAAGGTATGTCTAGGGATGTCCCTAAGGTTAACTATAAGTATAGGTTGTAGTCCTAGATTTATGGAAACAATATTAGAATTAAACTTAAGATGTTAGATATTGAAGTTACTCCCCCTTTATTATGTTGTTTTCCTATCATGAGTTTTGCCTCTCACACTGTTTTTTTGGGTTTTAGATGATTTCTGGAACCCGAAGGAACCTTGTTGATCAATGTAATGGACAATGCAGTGATTGTCCTCCCGAGAAACCAGATGGGATGAAAGATGGAGTGCAAAATATTATTTATATACTTACACAAGTTATTAATCATTCTGGATTTCCAAATGATCAGAGAAGGGAACAATATTCTATTTAGTCCTTCATGAGGCAACGTCCACCGTCTTTCAATGGGTATTTTGATCCACTTGTTTCTGAACAATGCATCAGTACAATTGAAAAGTTATTTTCCATACATCGCTATTCAGAACAAGAAAAAGTCATTTTAGCTATTTACTGTTTAGAAGGTGAAGCAGACCAGTGGTGGACTCTAATTAAGAATACAAGGCCACAAGATGAAATTGAATCTATGGAATGGGAAGAGTTCAAGAACATGTTTTTCAATAAGTACTTCCATCATATTTGTCGAAAAAAGATGGAAAATGAGTTCCTTGAGCTTAATGAAAAAGGATGATGAATATGTTGGTATATATGAGGTGAATTTTACAAGGCTTGCATGGTATGCGTCTGGCTTTATCATCCAACCTGAAAGTAAAGTTGATCAATTCTTCAGTGTCTTAAAACCAATTAATTGAAGGGAATTATCTATAAGAAACATCAGTAGCTATGAAGAAATTGTGCGTTGTGCTATCAAGGTAGAACTGGAAGTTGGTGTTACATATCCATCTCATGGTTTTGACAAGAAACGATAAATGGACTTCAAAGAAAAATCTCTGAAAAATGGTCAAAAGAAGATGAATGTTTCTTTATGTTCAAAGTGTGGAAATAATCATGGTGGAGATTGCCTAAAAGGTACAAGAAAACGTTTTATGTGTGGAAAATAAGGTCATCAAGCAGTTTATTGTCGAAGTAATGGGAAAAATGTTGCTAATGATGTGAATAGAGAAAAGACTATAGAGAACGCTCCACCAACACTTCAATGCATCAAGTGCAAGGAAATGGGGCATTATGCTAATCAATTCCCTAATCCAAAGTTTAATGATGATCAACGAGAGAAACCACTTAAGGAAAAGGATAAAGGGAAGTCACATGTGATCACTATTTGTGATGTTGAGAATGACAATGATGCTGTGTAATGATTAAGTGTTTATGTAATGGGATTTTAAAATAGTATCATGGAATCTCATTTATCGTATGGTGGAATTTTGGAATATCTATGTATTGATTTTCAATAATTGTATGGTACTAGTAACCATGAAAAGGTGATTGAAATATTTTTGGAAAGAGGATGATATGAACATAATGAATGGATAATGAAAAAATGAAATGAGATCATGATTGATATAAGGACTAAGTGATATCATGGTTTGAGTATATAGAATATTTTAGGATTTTGGTATGTGGAAAGAATTAACTTTTGACATCATTCATGTTTTCACTATGATTCAATTGGTATACATTTTTCAAGAGAATACATGATTATGTTATTCACATATTTGGAATGTGACCAACCAGATATATCATATAAATGATTCTATTCATGTGCTTGTTATGTGACCTTTCATGTAATCATTTTCTTTATACTATGAGATTGGACATATGTATTTTAGATAGGCCTAAAGATTGGAATGGATTATGTTGGACATAAGTTAGTATTTATTAAGGCTAGAATTTTATTTGATATTATTGATGGAATGTAATAATGATGTAATTTTAGAAAAAGTACAACCTGCAGGATGGGCGACAACCTATCGCGTCGGACATGGTTGTGGGAATCGAACCCACAGATGAAGTGCGACTAGCCTTTATCACATACCACTGGCCTATAGGAAGTCCCTGATTAGTAGAAACTAGTTTTATTTTAATAAGTGGTATGATATATGAAGTATAAGTCCATTTTTGGAATCATATACGATTAACCACACCATAGATGGACTAATGTATATTTGATAAATTTTTCTAACCTTTTGTCTAAAACAGATGGAATGACTCATCATTCTATCGAATGATCTGCTAATACTTCATGAATGAGAAATTAAACATCATTTCTTTAATATATGAAGTGGAAATTGTTCAAGGAACGAACAATGGTAAGATTGTATCAAAATCAAGTAAGTATTTCTCTTGATTCAAAAATTATTCAACATTAGGGAAATGATCTTGAAAACCAAAGATGTTGTCCTAGTGCCCTTATATCCGAATAATCAGATGGTACCTTAGATCATCACAAATTTATGGTTTTTGGATTTTTGGATTTTTCATAGCCATGTTCTCTACCACTCACCATCAGAACATGATGGTTAGATTTCTCTTCCATATCCATATTTTCACCTATATTCTCCTATGTAGAAACCCAATGATTAGTTAATTTGGGTAACCGTTACGTTTCATAATTTAGTTTTAAAGATAAGTTTTGGTATTCTTTTTTATGATGTGGGTTTCTATTAATGAATCTTTCTAGTAGTAAACCATTTATAACCCCAATGAATTTCGAGGGTGAAATTCATTTTAAGGGGGGGGGGGGTAGAATGTAACACCCCGAGATTTTATGAAAAATATTATTTTTACTTTCATTGATGACTTGTGTTTTAAGCTACACTAAAAGGAGATTTCACTACATGTATCCCTGACTTGGCTTGCATTACACACAATAACGACCTTCCACGAAAGCGTGTGTTGTTCGCAATACCGAGTTTCACTAATCAACAATATGTTATATAAACTAGCTGTTATGAATAGTAATACCCACTTTTTAATATTTTATAAATTTTATCTTTCTAAATGGACATCATTTTTGGATTCGGAATATGGAAATTAGCCTAGGGTGAATTTTTGGTATTTTTCTGAAAACATTCAATTTTTGATGAATAGTGAAAACACTAGGTTACAATTTAAAAACCGACTTTTTATTTAAATAATTATTTATTTAATTTATATTTATTTTCAGTCAAAATTGATAAATAATACCTATATAAGATCAATGTAATTCATTGGAGTCATTTTATATCAATTTAGATATATACAAATTTTATTGAACTTTTCACTGTCTTTTACCCTTCTCCTAGGAGAATTTGGAAATTCACATAAAACATAAATTTACCTCTTCTGGGAGTGGAATTTTGAAAATACGAAGGAAACAGTTAAAATAAAGGATGAATATGTGGTTCAATGAGATGAAAATAATTTTTGGTGAATAGTAACATTTTGCATTTTTTTTACCACAGTGAAAAGTAAATCGGGTAATTAAGGGTAAAAATGATATTATTATTACCCTAAAACATGTCCCAATTATATTGTATAAGTTTAATTCGACCAAAAACAACCTTAGGAATAAATTATAACCATTTAGTCCCACTTGGATTAGATTATGACATTTAATATTATTATATTTAAAAAATAGTTAAAATAGTTATAATCAATGTTTAATAACTATAACATTTTTAATATAGGGTTATGCATAATATAAAATCGACTATAAATACTCATTAGAAATATAAATAAATTTCCTACATAATGGAATTTTATTTATAATTTTTATACATTATATAATCTAATTTATTTATGACACAATGATGATGCAGTAATTATCTTATTAATGAAATATTGAGGTAATTGATGTTATAAATACCCAATTAAATGTAATTTGAGACTTTTTATGAATTAAAATAATTTTATAGGTTAAAATGACATGTTAGTATTGATTTAATTTACTTTTTTCGAACTAATCATTCTGTTATGATTTTCACAAAAAGCAATTACCAAATAGTGTCAAAATTGACATAAAATAGTGTTTAAAACAAATATTATATTATTAATTGTTATTTTAATCCTAAGAATATAAGTTTCGTCCAAATGACTTATATAAGGATATATATATTAATAATAAACAACTTGGGGTTTGTTTGGCTTTTTATAGTATGTTTATTAACCTTACAGTGTAAGAAAACAAGAAGATACGGTAAAATTAATTTTATTTAACTTAAAGTTAAATCTACATGATAAGGTTAAAATAGAAACCTAAACGTTTTTAAATTCTATTGGATGAGTTAATTTCGACCCATACACACCTTATCTTATAAATAAATCAATTTTGATCTATTAAAAACCGAATATGACTTTATAATAAAATAATATTTTTAGTTTTTCCAAAGGTGCCCCTCTCCTCCCTTATAAAAGGGCACTTCCTCCCTCTCTTCCTCGCACCACATTGAGACTTCAAGCTTGGCCAACCCCTGACAATTTCTCTTCTTAACTTCCCTAGAAACATACTAGAGGTTCTGGTCTTCTTCAAAGTCCATCTTTAGTGCCTTAAGAGGAGGTTAAGAAAAGGCGCTTCAAAGAATAGGTAATGTTTGCTACTAATTCTTTCAAAATTATTTCTTCTTCTACTTCTTCTTCTATAGTTGTTTCATTATGAAGTAATAACATCAGTATCAATCATATAATTATTTGTTATTATAAGTATGAGACAACCCTATTTCACCATCTATCCATCCTACGGAAAATGAAATCACCACGCGTGCGTACGTACGAAATACCGTCTCCACGCCGTGGTGTAATCTATTTTCCACCACCACCTTACTAGGATGTGTATAATGGTGTAAATAATAACTATATATGATTATTGTAAAGTGATATTGATTCTGAAATATTATACATACACTCCAATACAATTCCACGGTCATGGGAACGATATCATCGCTCGTGCGTACGAATGGAATACCGTCTCCACAATGTGATGCAACTCATTCTATATGATCTTCACTGCATAATGATTATATAAATGAATTGAATGAATATATATGAAATATATTACACTAATACCATTCTGAAAATGAGGTATCTATAACCTAAATAGAATAATAATATTTTATTCTACAAAACACACATTAGAAAAAAAAGCAATAAACACCTGAATAACAAGTAGGAATGAAATATTACTAATAAAATCTAAGAATCTAAGAATATGAACATATATGATATCATAAGAATGAGTATGATTCTGGAATAAGTCAATGACATTATTTAAATCATTATACAAGAGGTTCGGACACATATGATGTAAATCGGACCTAAGGTAAGGGAAAATATCGCAATCTCAATTTTTATCCGAGATTGTTTATACTTCAGAATTTACTAGGGAATATTTATCATCCACAAACATGTTTCCTCAATATGTAATATTATTTATATCCTCCTACAACTGTTGAAATCCAATTTTATCCTCCGGTGAGTTATTAGTAAAAGATATGAATGGAATCTTTTGTCGTTTTTCATACGAGGTATTTTTTGACTTTTTCGGCCAGAGTACAAGAAGAATGTTTTTTTAAACTTATACATCATGAATGGATTTTTAGAACAATATTTCCATGAAGCTTCCTTTACATTTTTGGAAGTTTATTTTTAATCAAATTATTTTAGTTTAAAATTATATGACATGTTATGAAAGGGAAATGTTTTTGAAATAGAAAGGATATTTTCCTCAAGAATGGAGTTCAATTGTTTTATCAAAATTATTTTTCATCTAAGATAATATAGGGTTCGATTTCTATACCTATTTTTACATTTTTTAGATTATGTTATGATGGAATTATTTTTATGATATCCTTTTATCTTATATGGATTGTGTTATGACGACATGATGATTAAGAATCCAATTTTTATTACATGGGTTATGCTATGATGTATGATTTATGATTTTGTGGCACACATAAGAATGGTTTCATTATGAGATGGGTGGGACCTATATCTTCCCCAAATGAAATGGGTAAATATTTATATCTCATGGGATTGACATGGCTGGAACAGTAGGATAATCTGGTTCAGTGATACAGGCATGAAACGAGGAGTGAGCTCGGTTCAGAAATGGGCATTGTCTGCTAAGATAGTCTTGGCAATGAGTGTTGACTACTAAGAAAAGATTCTCTATGATTATGTGTGATTCCAAAAAGTTTCATGTTTCATTTTATGATTATTGGGATTACATTTCACTACTATGATTTATCCCATGTTATGAAATTATGATCTCCTTTGCAGGCTAAGATTTCCAAAATGTTGTGTTCTTATGAATATGATGTGATTGATATTTCTTTTTTTACCCATACTGAGCATTTGAGCTCATCCTTTATATGTTTTCTTTTCCCAAAGATTTAAAGAAAGTTTTTAGGTAAGAAAACAAAAGGGGAAGATCTTTATGGGAGATGTTGAAGATCTTTCCCCATGATTAGAATATTATTTTCCGAGTTTCCAAAGACACTAAACTATTACGGTCCTTGTGTGTATGTTTTCGTTATGTATTAAGTATTTCACAAAAGTAATGTAATGTCCATGTACATCAAGCTTTGGGTCTCTACAGTAAGGATAACCGTATAGAGGATACTTTAATAAATAAACATAAATATTTATGGTAATGTATAAAACTAAAACAAATGCCTTTTAAACAAAAACATCAGCATAATATGGAAAATATAAATAAAATAATTCCATTTAATTATTCACATTGAAATTATTCTAGTCGAATAATAACTAGTAATTCAATAGCTAATTTTATAATGATGGAATGCATAATGTCGGACATCATAACCACATAGTCAAGGTATCAATTGAAGGCTTCAAATAATATTTTTTCGAGGCCTTATGCCAAGAGACATGTTTTTCTGATGTGACCTACCGATGCATCATGGATTTATAGTGGGCTCCACCCATCACTTACTAAGTCAAATGCAATCCTCATATGCAAAGGTTGAAACATAACATATTCATTCATGTTAAAAGTAAAGTACGAAATGTCAATAAATTAACTATAAACCATAAATGGTATAAAAATAAAACATCCACAGTAAAAAAAATCACAAAACCATCAAGAAAATATAGATGATTTTTATCATAATAAATCAACTTCAAAAAATTATATAATCCAATAAAGGATGTTGAAATAGTTGAAATCAAAACTATTTGAGAGAAAAATATCTTTCTATTTTGAAATCATTTAAAAGTCAAGTAATTATAATAGAAAACATTAATTTTGAAAATATTATTATAATAACTTAATGGATGCTTCAAAGTTTTTATAATAGTGGAGAATAATCACACCCACCGTATATGTTAAAAAACATTCTTACCATAATTAGTCTAAAATGTCATAAAATACCTTGTTTGGAAAACGATGGAACGATTCCTTTCAAACCATTTTATAAAAATTCAAATAAAGTTATAAATTACTTTAACCCATAGTCTCATAAATATTAACAATACTTTGAAATACATTTTTTGGAAACACGTTTTCATATGAAAAAGAGGTCCCAGAAGACACTTACATAAACACAATCTCAGATAATAAAGAGATTGGAAAATTAACCCTTACCAAGTACTTTTCCATAACCGAGGGTACTTTAACCTCTTGTATAAAATATAAATCATTTTAATTAAATTATAAATAACCAAAACCATAAATACATCATCATATATGATATTCTAATATTTTATTGTTAATAAAATTTTAGTAGTATCATTGTTTTGGGTGTTAACTGATTCATTTTCCTTTATATGTTTTGTAACGTAAGTCACGTATGTTATAGATATGATTTATTTGATTCATATAACTAATGATATAATGTTCTAAAATATTATTTTGATAATAAAATGAAAATTATTCTTGAATGTTTATGATGGGGAATGAATCTCATCGCGTTCGTGGAGATGGTAATCCGTACGTACGGACGAACGCTACACCCATTTCATTTTTTAAAAGGAATGAAGACCAAATGATACATAGGTATATAAATATTCTAGTATAATATAATATTTTATATACATTACTTATTTTTATTGAAACCATCTTTTATAAATTCTATGTATGGTATGAACGAGTCTTATCACTTGGAGGGGGCAGTAGTCCGCACTTCCTCAAATGAAATTATCGTATATACACAACATGAAAAGAATAAAGGTATGATATGAAAGATAATTATATAATATTATAGATAAAATAAATATGATAAATATCATATATAATTACAAATCCATCATAGTGTCCACCATAAGAGGTGGTAGTAGAAGATAGAACAATCATCGATTCGCGAGGGAGTAGTTCTTTGTCCACAAAAACATTATGTTCTATACCCATTAGATGGAGGTGTGTTTAATTTTAGTTCAAATACATATCATAAAAACAACATAGTATTTTTGGATACATTTTTTGTTATAAAATAATGGAATAAAGAGAGTTTAGGGGGTTGGAGAAGAAAAATAAAAGATTAGAACTTAAGTGGAGATGTTACCTTTAAATCGGGTAACTCCATTTGGATTGAACCAAAGGCATTCTTGAAGTATCTTATTCCATTGGTAAGGCTACTAATAGAAGGAGATAAATGTTGTGAGATTAATTGGGAAGTTTTTGGACCATCCATGTGGCTTGAGAGGTGTGAGAAATGGGTTAGAGGATAGGGATTGTTTATAAAGGGGAGGAGGGGTCTTTTGGAATGTTTGAAAATATTAACATATAATATAATGATTATCGGTTTATAAATGTCCAAAACTAAATAAAGTAGAATATAAGATGAATAATGTTATAAATAAAATAATCAAATAAGAATTTTACAGGTTTTGGATATTGTTCTAATTTTTATAATCTCATTTATTTAAATCCTTCTTTAATGAGGTAAACACTACATCATTATTGTGTCATAAATAATTTTATTTATTTAATGTAAAAAAATTATAAAAAAAATACCATGATGTATTAAATATCATTATATTTCAAATAAATATATATAGTGGAAAATATAACTTATATAACCCCTTGTAAAAATTATTTTACGAAAGGATATACGTCTTTTTCTTTTTTGTCTTAACTTTAAATTAATTAATATAAAGTTACATTATCACTCCCAAGTGGCTCCATGGGGTCTCCAAATTGACCCATATATGACCATGGTCAGACATTTATCAACCAAGCTTAATAAGAAACATTTTAGGGTAAATTAATATAAATATTATGATATTTTTTTACCCTTATTTTCCAGATTTACCCCTTAACCTTGATAACTAAATTATTTACTGATATAAATATTCATAATGTATAAAAATATGAGTTACCTATTTAATCAATTTGGAATTAATGATTCCAAATATGGAATCCATTTTTCTAATTTCAGAACACAGAAGTGGATGAAATTAATTTAAAATTATTTCTCGCTGTTAAAACAAAAAGCGTGTTTTTAAGAAATAATAACTATCAAAAGATTGACACGTGTTTATGTCCAGTTTAAATGTGAAATTACATCCAATGACCAAAATTATATTAAATGATAAAAAAATAATCTAATGATACTTTGAAACAACTCAAATGTAAAATTTATCACTATAAATTATTTAGATTAAAATAGTTGTTTTTTATTAAAATTTAGTATTTTTCAATATTCATCAAAAGATGAAAGTTATAAAAAAAGTACAATAATTGTATCCAAAATAAATTTTTATGTCCTTATTCTAAATAATAATTTAATTTCATTAAATTGAATTTATAAACGTTTCAAATATTGGTTTTCAAAAAGGCGGTAAAAATGTTTTTTTTGAAAATACACTTTTTATCTGAAAAAATGAATTTGTTATTATATTATGTCTAAGAAACACATAATATGGATTAGAAAATTTATATTGAGAATATAAAATTCAATATTAATTTAATAATATTTATAATATCTTTTTGAACGGCTAGTTTGGTATGTCATGGTACGCTCGAACTCGGTGTTGTGTCTAATGCAACTTATTGAAATTCTTTGAATAGATAATGTATTATGAAATCATGGGGTGTTACATTATACATAACTTCAGTAAATATCTTCCTTGAAATTTGAAATTTTTCTTTAAAAATAAAATGTTAAAAATAGAAAAATATATTTGTGGAAAACCGACATTGGAATTTGGGTTTATAAAATTTAGTCTTAACATGTGAGAAAGAGAAATGAAAAATTCACCACCAAATTATGATCTCTATTAGGAGAACATTTGTGGAAATTAGAGACACATAATTGGAGTAAAAACATTAATAATTAAAGGGACTGATTGAGGTCATCAATCACAAACGGGTGTAAAATTTTGGGCAACAAAGCCATCAATATATGATAATTTAAAATATCATGGGTTCATCAAAACATAAGGTATTAGGATAACACATTTTTGGTTTTAATATCACTTCCCTAATGTTTAAGAATTAATTTATTCATTGAATAAGAGGAAAAAAATATACTAGACAAGTGTAGTTTTATCCTTCAACTAATTCCTAACACAAACTCATCCTTCACTCCAAAAGATAATAGATTTAAAAAAAATATTTAATTTATCCTAATACTATAAGGTTCAAAAAATGTATTTATAATTCATTTTTCAAACTATTTAAAAAATAACCTTATACAAACTACGACATCACATATTCTAGTGGTAGGTGACTACCCTTGCCGCCCTTCAGTTGCGGGTTCAAGTCTCGCAGTCTTGTTGGACGTGACAAGTTATCGCCTGACCTACGTGACGTCCTTTTTATGACAATCCAAAAATAATCTCAATAAATGACATAACCTTTACAATAGTATCCGATATCAATCATAATATATTCTAACCTTTAGACTTATCCACAATAATTCTGTACAAACTCACTGTCCAGAATTTATAACTAAGGTCACATAATATACATGTGAATACATTCATCGGGTATTCTATTAAAATGTGGTAATAAAATTAATTTCTAAAGAACCATATTTTAATAGTTATGTACTTCCTTATTCCTTCTGTAAATCATAGAATAGTAGATATACTCCTAAAATCAAAAATTGTTGTAATCACGATAAATGTTAGATTAAAAAACAATAATTAGTTACTATGTTGTCAATAATATTGAATATAATATATCCAAATCAATAATATCTTATTCCAAAATCAATACCACATTATCAAGACCATATTGAATTTTATCTTATCTTCAACCATTTATTTTCTAGAAAAACCAACTTTCTATTGAGTCACTTATCTTTGTACCACACTATCTCAAATCCTTAATGAAATAGTACTGATGTGCCATTTCACGAACCGAATCAAGGCCCTATGGGCTTTCCCGATCCCTACGAGATGGCACAAGTTCCCATGTATCATAAAATGATAATTGGGAATGATTTACCCAAGTTTATAATTATAAAACAACAAATGAATCCTATAAAATGAATCTGTATTTTTCAAACCAAACAGCGTTTTACAAAAATTTATAACTGAATTGCATAGTCTAAAACAACTCACCATGACTATAAAAAAGGTACAAAACAAAAAATGAACATCCCAAGAACCTCAACATGGAAAGAGGCATCACA
The DNA here is from genome assembly GCA_963277665.1 of Viscum album. Classification (NCBI taxonomy): domain Eukaryota; kingdom Viridiplantae; phylum Streptophyta; class Magnoliopsida; order Santalales; family Viscaceae; genus Viscum; species Viscum album. The sequence goes on along the minus strand of OY728141.1, from coordinate 97,277,326 downwards.
CTCAAGCCATCTCCAAAACACTGTATCATGAATGACCGGTGAAAATGTGGACTATTGGCACAAAAGTTGTACCCAAAACTGCGACACCAAAAATAACCAAGTCTACTTACACCCAAGGGTGTAAGTAGGGTGTGAGCCAATGCCCAGTAATATTCCACCACTAAGAGACTCCATGTCATAACCATTCAAATATGAAAAGAATGCATGTTTTCAAAAACATGTAGTTTCTAGTTAAAATTTCTAAAAGATACAACATAAGAAAAATCAGTTTACAAGTGGGCTAATTTAATAAATCAACACATTTAAAATAAATTCAAAAGCTACTAAAATTTTACAACCCAATATACTGTATGCTGACGATAAGTATAAAGGATCTAACAATCACATGCAATAGGAAATAACCCTTAGGCACTAGCTATATGTGGGTCCAAGGAACCTCATATCTCGATGAGAGTAACCACAAAAAATATCTGCTCTCTTGCACAATCCACTAGTAGGGAACATACCAAAAACCTAGTGGTCCCAAATAATCATCATCATAGATTAGTTAGAGTTGTAATCATCAATATTTCTAAGTGAAACTAAGGCCAAACCCCACGGATTCACTATCATACTAGTACACGTCCACCCACCTAGATTCTCGGATTTTCCATTTGTGCTCAAACAAGTTTAATAAGCCAAGATATATAGTTTTCACTTGAAAATATCACTTCCACGTCACACGATAACCAAATATCCCCATGTACATCACACAAGTCACAAATTACACTTTTCATTCAAATGCATTTTGAAATCAAACTCACACAAAAATAGCCCAGCCCTTTATGCATAACTTTCACAATCCAACACATCCTTTAACAATTTTAAAAATTTCCTCTAAATATGATAAAAATCACATAACATCCCACTCACATGTTTCATAAAACCATTTTTATAAACAAAATCCATTTTTCACATCGCACTCACACAAACAACTCACATCACGTTCACACCTCTTTCACATTTCAGAAAATCCATTAAACATTTTTATAAACCATTTCCAAGAGGATTCACGTCACATGGCAGACATATTCACATTTAAAATGGTCCATTTGAATGTATAAACAATCCAAAATATTTTTCCAATATGGTTTCACCTCTTACATAAATCATTGAACCATTCAAAATGTTCATAAAACCATTCTAAAGAGTGTTACAAAATTTTTCACACAAAACCCATTTCAAAACCGTATTTCAAGGAAAAAATCATACCAATACAAATTCAAAACAGAATTGGAAGCCCCAAAAACATTTATTAAACTACCTTCAATTGTTATAAAAACACCTCAAACAACACCACAAAAGATCCACATGAAAAGAAGTCGTTTTCAAAATCACTTTCAAGAAGTACAATATGGTTTTACACCATAAACACATTAAAAACCCCTCATTAAATCCTAATGGCACACCAATACCCTACCAAATCGGAATTTTCCGCCCAAAAATTATTTATTAATCCAATTTAATAAGTTATAAAACACACCCAAACTATACCCTTAGGGTTACACATGAAAAATGTCACGACCCGTCCTCGGGGCCCGTGTCATGATTACCCCAAACCCACCTTCCATAGGCCAGGGGCTGGCGACTAGCACCAAAGGCATAAATCCAGATAACTGGGAAGGGATTGCATTTATAAAAGTAAACAAAAAATACAGAGTACAAGAGAAAGTAATACACTAAGAACAAAAGGGAGTGCTGAAAAGTAAGTGGGCCAGAATACAAACCCAATAGAAAATACAGCTACAACTGAACGAAAGGAATCAGCTCTTGGGTCGTCCTCCTCGGATCCTACCTAAAGGGTAGGTATAGATAGCGCAACTCCTGATCGTCCACCATGGATCCTACCTGACGGGTAGGTATAGATAGCCTCCACAACGCTCTTTCCCATCAACCTCTTCCAAGTATCGTCTCGCCGTGAAGTCCACATCCTGATACTAACTTGTCATGAGGTCCACCTCCAGGTATTGTCTAGTATTCGAACACTCGGCCTCCGTCAGCACTTCCCGTCATCTACAACCAACACAACGAGGTGTGGGAATAGCCCATGCAGGGGTGTGTATAACGATACTCAGTAGGGACCCCGAGACCGTCAAGGTCTCACTAAAACCAACAAGGATAACCACAGAGAGGACCACAATAGGTAACCTATACTTAGGTATATGCCCATACATATACCTAAGTTATCAAGTAACCCATCTCAATCATGAGGAAACACAGAGATTATGAAATCAATAGATAACCACTACCCAAGTATATTCTCATACATATTCCTAAGTTATCAAGTGACCCATCTCAATCATGAGAAAAAAGAAAGATCATAGGCTCAGATCAAACCAGGATTTTCATTATTGAAACCATAACTACTGAAGAGCCCCGTCTCTAGAGTGTACAGTGATCCTGTCACGACTCTGAGGTACTGCTCACAATCCTAAGACTACAGAAGTAATCCTCTTGTCGAGTACCGCGGGCCAGCCACCCAAACTCAGTAGTGCTTCCCGCCGGGGTATGCTACCCAAACACAGTAGTGCACACCCCCTAATATCATGTAGAGGTACTCTCCAGACGAGTACTGCGGGTCTGCACCCAAACAAGTAGTGCTCCATCCGCCATGGTTCTGCACACAAACAAAGTAGTGCTCCGTCCACTGGGCTAGTCGACTCACTCCAAGTCGAGTCGGTCAAGCAGTCGTCAGGTCTCAGTCGGCTACACGGTCTCCGTCCTCCGTACGCTCATCTCCGAGAGGGTCCGCTCCATGAGATACTGGTCGATAATCCAAGTATCTCAATGTACCACGAAGAACTATCTCAAAGTACCGCCTCGTCTTAGGGGTCTCAATGCAACAGACGGCGCGTCAATCGGACGCCCGGTCTGTGAGTTACTAGCCTTTTAGTCCCCGGGGCCCGGTTGGTTTCGTGTGCGAACCAACCCAGCCATATCTCCACTGTACCCCGAACTCTCATAGGGTATACTCATAGGAATCATTTTTCAATGTGAACACCAACGACGCTGACGGTTCGTCAAACGGATGTCCAGTCTGAAAGTTATCAGCTTTTCCGTTCTAGGGGCCCGGTTGGATTTCGGGTATAATACAACCCGGCCACTATCCAACTACAACCAAAACTCAGTTTATGTATGACAAAAGTTCATTCTCATCAATAGGATTCCAACAAAGTTGATGAAACTTCAATCGGACGTCCGGATGTCAAGATATAAGCATTGCCGCTCCGAGGGCTCGGTTGGTTTCGTATCCGAACCAACTCGGTCTTACTCAAAGTTCTTCAAAACCTCGAGTGTAATATACCGAAACGACTGTCTCGATACAAGGATCACATCGCAGCTGACAGTGCATCAATCAGAGGTCCGTAGTCCAAGATATGGGCAAAATATCATAAGGGGCCCGCGAATAGGGGTTTTGGGCCCGGACAGACCCAGCCCGAGTCCCCCTGGGTCGGCACGAACCAGGTCAACCCGACCCGGGTCTGGGTCCGGCCCGCTTGGGTGCGGTCGGGCCCGGCTTGGGCGGCCCGAGCCGGCGCGCGCTGGCTAGATGGCTTGGCCGAAACGACCGAGGGGTTTTGGGGGGGTGGCGTTGCCCCCTGTTTCGTAACCACGACCCCCATGCGGGCGGCAACAACTGTCCGGCCAGCTGGGGGTTACGAAACCCTTGTTCCTCCTCTAACCAGCCGGCCCGCTCCGGCTGGCTGGCTGCTGCACCACGGGACCGGCGCGGGCCGGTCACCCAACTCCAACGCCGGCGTTTGGAAGTTGGCCGCCTATCCCTGCTCCGTCGCGGCATAAAGTCGCGGCCTTGGTCCGTCTGGCATGGCGCGACGGCGACGCGCACCTCCGCCTCAGCCCCGCTCCAGCCGCAGTGTTTTCATGATTCTCTTGCACGGCGCCATGGTGCCGCGACCTTGTTCGACTTCAACGGTGCATCGCGATGGCGCCGGGCATCCTTGCCGCATGATCCCGCGCGGTGCGACGACACCACGCCATCCCCGTTCCAAACCAAATCAAGGTTAATCAACAGAATCAAGGGAGGAAGGTTGGTCATTTTTGTGCGGTCCGACCCCATATCGTTAATTGATAGCAAGCGGTCCAATTGAAACGAGGAACGACAACAGAAGAATTCATGAATAAAAACAATAAATTCACTACGGTTTTTCCGCAATCAAAAGGAAATTCCAAACCCGCAAACAAAAACTTTTGCGAATCAGCTTAATAATGAGTTGATCCGCATTCTTATTTTAGAAGAAAAACAATCATTAGATTATTAATATTCTCAAATTAAACCCCTACCTCGAGCGTAGTAGTCGAATGAGGATTGTCGTGAAAAGGGACGTCACAGAATTGAGAGGTCGTGGAAGGAGGATCGTCGCGACGCGGAGAAAAGGTTCGTCGGTGTCGCGTCGTCAATCTCCGAGGATCCAGTGTTCTTGTCAACCTTCATCAGAGGTCGGCGTTCTCCGCGTTCTTCGACGAAGAACGAAGAACATCAAGACTCCCCTTATTCTCCCAAATACTCAACACAACAAGCCCAACAATAATAAAGTAAGACTTATCTTATTTTATAAACACACAAGCCAACGTCTTTGAAATTAAAAATTGAGTCAACCAATTAATTCAATTTAATTGCAACATTTAAACCGCCCAATTAATAGAGGCATTTAATATTTAAATAAACGCACGAGTTGAATTTCATTAATTGGGGGGGGGGTGCGGGTGCGTTACTGAAATTAAGGAGGGGTTGAGGATGTTGAAAGGGTGGGGCTCATGTGGGCCCCACCCCACTAATATCCTACCTAGTGGATTAGTTAGTATGCGGGTCCCACTCAACCACTTAGCTTAGGTTAACACTTCTTTAAATTAAATAAAATTGGTTGCACCACTTTTATTTTATTCCTTTACTTAACCCAAAAAATTAATAACCACACCCGAGGAAATGAAACTCCGGAAAAGATGTTTCTAAGCAATTATCGGCGCTGTGATTCCATTGGTGCCCTAGAATTTTAATTCCGAGCATTGGTTCAAAAGTTAGGAAAACCCGCTCATTCATTCACTGAACGCACCCAAGCTAAACTTCGGAAAATGATTCTGGGCACACCGGGCCTCGGAAGCAGGTGCCGTCAGAAACTACACTCTTGTAAAATTCCAATGAAAATTAAGAAAAAATTTACATTGATATTTCCAGGTCTTTACATTACTCCCACCTCAGGGATTTACGTCCCAATAAAGCTTTAACCCAAACTAGGGATAAAAAAAGAGTACTGAGCACGCATCTGAGCCTTCCCCTCTCATGTTCTCACCAGGAGGTTCCTGTACTGCCAGTGAAAGCGCACCCAAGAAATCGACCATCCTCGTAGGATCCACTCCTGTCGAACCACGATCCCCACTAGAACCTCCGTGAAGGTCACCCCATCGCCATAGTTCAGCACCCCATGGTCGATGATATGCATTGGGTCAAGCACGTATCTCCTCAGTTGAGATACGTGGAAGTCGTCGTGCACCTGGTGCATCTAAGGTGGATGGGTCAAATGTTAAACCACCTCGCCTACCCTGCTGAGGACCTAGAAACGTCCGTTGAACCTCGGAGATAACTTGTCACCTCGGCCACATCTCAGTAATCCTCGTTGAGTTGAGACCCGTATAAGGACGTGATCTTCATCATCGAACTCTAGAGGTCTCCAATTCCTATTAGAACTGAAACTCAGAACGACTTCTGCCACGAGGGTAAGGTTGACCGACTCCAGAGTGATCGGTCCCACCCTCCCGTGCATGAGTTTATCCTGTGCTTCCTTGGGGTTCCTTTTCACTGACCAAGGAAACCCCATCCCGACGTCGTAGTTAAACCACAACCTTTTTTTTTCAAATACCGTCAATTTGTTTATGAACTGTGATTGCCTAGTCCATACTCAAACAAACTTCGTAAGGCTTCGACGCTGCCACCAAGATATTTCAATCGAAACTCTCGCCTCGAGGGTCTGACCACACAGTTAGCGTAAGTGTGATTATCGAGTCTCCTCCCAAGGTATCTCCAGACGTGAGGGTCAAGTCCACAGCTTACCGAAAACTCTAGGTTTGGGACAAGATTCGTGTAAAAAGGAATGATTAGTATCAACGTCTGTTACTACGGAAGCTAGTAGTGGACACATATTGTCCCTTGAATCATTCATAGAGCCATTGGGTCACACTTTTTGACCGCATGCAGCCGCACTCTTCCTCTGCCCTTCAGCTCCCTGAGCCTGGCGGGGACAACTAAGGCTGGTGGTTGTAGCATCTTAAAATGTACACCACCTCATGCTACTTTCCTAGCTCTGCCTCCACGTCTACTGGTTCATAGACTCATCTCTCCTTAAAGATTCCTCTTCTTGAAAAATTTAACACGCCCGAGTCACTAAGACTGGCGCCGATTTCCTGTGTCTTACTGCACTGTGCAGTCTTCATCTGCTACTGAATGATCTGCACCTTCTTTGCCTACATTCTGAAAGATATGCTAAGATTTCTCCCTTTCTGAAAAGAGATACTCAGTCTTATCCCCCGAAAGAACCACACCCATTGCTTAATACAGTCAATCCTGACATGAATGATGTTTTCATGCCATGGATGATGTCGTAAGGCCTCGACGTAACTACCAAGAGATCCAAGTGTCACTCTCGCCTCCAAGGGTCGAGTCACACTATAGGAATCAGTGTGAGGTCACTGGGTCTCCTCTAGTAGAAATCTCTAAAGTGATGGTCAAGTCAACAGTTTTTAACCGTAATCTCTCAATATCAACAAAACAAAAGGACGGGAATGGAAACACCACAAAGATATGTGTATTTTATTATAACAGCTCATAGTACAAAGAAAGAACAACAAAAAAAACCACATGGAACTAGAAGTACCAAGAACAAAAAGGTATCCACTAGTTCTGTTCCTGTCCACCTGCTTCCGGAGCTCTACTGCCTTGTCCACTGCTCGGCTGTTGCTCAAGCACCCACCACTGCTTCTATCTTGGTGGCTCCTCCAACGCCTGCGGATCAACTGTGCGAGGAGTCAGATAGTTACATGCCATGTGACCCTTCCTTCCACAGGAGAAACACTATCCATTTCTTGAACACTTGGCTTTGACTCCACCCCGTGTGCCCCGCACTACTGATCCAATAACCCGTGGTCTCCCACCTGCTGGTATGGTCATCTTGGACTTATGCATCATCTGTCTACAGCCTACAGATGACTCATCTACTAATGGGAAAACATGCGGCAAAGGTAGAAACTCATGAACACGCACGGGGTGCAGAGCTACTGGTACAAAATCCACCTTGAAGAAGGTTTCCAAGTCTCCCCATGTGATGGTCATCCTGTCGCAAAACTGGATCAAGTGGATCCACCACCTGCCTGCTACTGCCTGAAGGAGGCTGGATGAAAAGATCACCATGATGCTTGTTGGCATCCCTACTAGCCTGAAGACTCTTACCACAGTCTCCAGCCAATCCTCAAGTGCATGTGGGTCTGTCTCTCCCCGGAACCTGGGTGGCCTTTAGCTCTGGAACTCGTGCAATGCGCTCAAGCAGCGTGCATCGCCTACTGCTGGGGCTGGTGGCATCGGTGGCCCAACATATGGTAGTACCGCTGGTGCCTCCGCTGGTGCATTAACTGCAAGAGGGCCTTGTACCGAAGCCACGTCGCTCGGAAGCCTGTCAGTACGCACATCCCTCGGGCTCTAGTCGGTCTTCCGTGAAAAGGCATCCCGAGGAAACAACGTGACACAGTCAAACAATTTATACCTTGTGAGCTGACCTTGTTTGAGCTATTTTAAGGGAAAACCTTTGAAAACACACACACAATCAGTGTTTTCGTGCACAAATTCGGAAATCAGTTATCAAGGTCCTGGTGTATGGATACGTCGGCCACTCGCACCAACACTGGACTCCCTGAACTAAAAACCACACTCGGTACTCTTAACATTGTCACTTAAAAGAAAGAAAATATCACATTTATAAGTTCTGCAGTAGAACCGAACTCCTCTGATACTGATTTTTCACGAGCCGTCCTCAGGCCCATGCCGTGACTACCCCAAGCCCACCTACCATAGGCCAGGGGCAGGCGACTAGCACCAAAGGTGTAAATCCCGATAACTGGGAAAGCATTGCCTTTATAAAAGTAAACAAAACACACAAAGTAAAAGTGGAAGTAATACACTAAGAACAAAAGGGAGTGATAAAATGTAAGTGGGCCAGAATATTAACCCAACTGAAAATACAGCTACAACTGAATGAAAGTACAACAGAAAAAAACAAACAGGTGGATGAAAGGAAGCAGCTCTTGGGTTTTCCTCATCGGATCCAACCTGAAGGGTAGGTACAGATTGCACAACTCCTGGATCGTCCACCACGGATCCTACCTGAATGGTATGTATAGATAGCCTCCACAACGCTCTTGCCCATCAACCTCCTCCGAGTATCGTCTCACCATGAAGTCCTCCTCCTGTTACTGACTCATTGTGAGGTCCACCTCCGGGTATCGTCCAGTCTTCGAACACTCGGCCTCCGTCAGCACTGCCCGTCATCTGAAACCAACACAATGAGGTGTGGGCATAGTCCGTGCAGGGTTGAGTATAACGATACTCAGTAGAGACCCCGAGACCCTCATGGTCTCACTAAGACCAACAAGGATAACCACAATGAAGATCTCAATAGATAACCTCTACTTAGGTATATTCCCATACATATACCTAAGTTATCATGTAACCCATCTCAGTCATGAGGAAACACAAAGATTGTGAAATCAATGGATAACCACTACCCATGTATATGCCCATACATATACCTAATTTATCAAGTGACCCATCTCAATCATGAGGAAACACAAAGGTCATAGACTCAGCTCAAACCAGGATTTTCATTATGAAAACCGTAATTACTGTAGAGCCCCATCTCTGGAGTGTACAGTGATCCTGTCATGACTCCGAGGTACTTCTCACTAACCTAATACTGCTGAAGTACTCCTCCTGTCGAGTACCGTGGGCCAGCCACTCAAACACAGTAGTGCTTCCCGCCGGGGTATGCTACCCAAACACAATAGTGTACACCCCCTAATAGCCTGTAGAGGTACTCTCCGGATGAGTACTGCGGGTCTGCACCCAAAAAATTAGTGCTTCATCCTTCATGGGTCTGCACCCAAACAAAGTAGTGCTCCGTCCACTGGGCTAGTCGACTCACTCCAAGTCAAGTTGGTCAAGCAGTCATCAGGTCTCAGTCGGCTACACGGTCTCCATACTGCGTACGCTCATCTCTGAGAGGGTCCACTCCACGATCTACTGGTCGATACTCCAAGTATATAAAAGTTCCACGAAGAAGTATCTCAAAGGAACAAATTTTCTTATGGATCTCAATGCAATAGATGGGCATCAATCGGACGCCTGGTCTGTGAGTTACTAGCCTTTTCGTCCCAGGGGCCCGGTTGGTTTCGTGTGTGAACCAACCCGGCCTTATCTCAACTGTAACCTGAAATATCATAGGGTATACTCATAGAGACCATTTCTAAACGTGAACAACAACTCCTCTGACGGTTCTTCAAACAGACGTTCGGTCTGAAAGTTATCAGCTTTTTCGTTCCAGGGGACTAGTTGGATTTTGGGTACAATCTAACCCAGCCACTATCCAACTACAACCAAAACTCAAGAGAAGTATGCCAAATGTTCCGTCTCATAAAGAGGAATCCAACAAAGACAACGACACTTCAATCGGATGTTCGGAGCTCAAGATATAAGCGTTTCTGCTCCGAGGGCCCAGTTGGTTTCGTATCCGAACCAACCCGGCCGTACTCAATGTTATTCAAAACCTTGAGTGTAATATACCGAAACGACCTTCTCGATCCATGGATCGCATCGAAGCTGAAGATGCGTCAATTGGAGGTCCTCAGCACACAATATGGTCAAAAGACCATAAGAGCTCCACGAATAGGGGTTTTGGGGCCAGATCGACTCGGCCCGAGACCCCCTGGGTCGGCCCGAACCGGGTCGACCGGACCCGGGTCAGGGTCCGGCCCGCTTGGGCTCGGCCCGAATCGGGCCGGCCTGGGCATGGCCCGACCCTGCCTGGGCACGGCACGGCCCGGCCTGGCGCGTTGGCGCGGCCCGCGCGGTTAGCTGGCTAGAGGGCTCGGCCGAAACGGCCTAGCGGTTGGGGGGGGGGGGGGTAGGTGCTACCCCTTGTTTCATAATCACGACCCCCATGTGGGGGGCCGCTTCTGTCCGGCCAGACGGGGGTTATGAACCCCCGGTTCCTCCTCTGACCGGCTGGCCCACTCCGGCCGGCCAGCTGCTACACCTCGAGACCAGCGTGGGTTGGTCCCCCTGCTCCGACACTGGCGGCCGAAAGTTGTCCGCCGGTCCCTGCTTCTCCACGACATAAATACACGACCTTGGTCCATCCGGCGCAGCATGACGGCGCTGCGCCCCTCCGCCGCGGCCCCGCTCCGGCCGTGGTGTTTTTGTGATTCTCTAGCGCGGTACGACGGTGCTGCGACCTTGTTCGACTTCAACGGCGCGACGCGACGACACCACGCATCCTTGTTGCATGATCCCATGCGGTGTGATGACACCACACCATCTCCGTTCCAAACCACAACAAGGTTAATCAACATAATCAAGGGAGGAGGTTCAGCCATGTTTGTGCGGTCCGACCCCCTCCCTTTAATTGATAGCAAGCAGTCCAATTGAAACGAGGAATGACGACGGAAGAATTCACGAATAAAAACAATAAATCCCCTATGGTTTTTCCGCAATCAAAAAGAAATTTCAAACCTGCAAACAAAAACTTTTGCGGATCAACATAATAATGAGTTGATCCGAATTCTTGTTTTAGAAGGAAAACAATCATGAGATTATTAATATTCTCAAATTAAACCCCTACCTCGAGCGTAGTCGTCGAACGAGGTTTTTCGCGGAAAGAGACGACGCGGAATTGAGAGGTCGCAGAAGGAAGATCATTGCGTTGCAGGGGAAAAATTCATTAGTGTCGCGTCGTCGATCTCCGAGGATCCGACGTTCTTTTCAACCTTTGTTGGAGGTCGGTGTTCTTCGTGTTCTTCGACGAAAAATGAAGAACTTCAAGACTCCCCTTTTTCTCCCAAAAACTCAACACAACAAGCCCAACAATAATAAAGTAAGACTTGTCTTATTTTATTAACACACAAGACAACGTCTTTGAAATTCAAAATTGAATTAACCAATTAATTGAATTTAATTGCAACGTTTAAACCGCCCAATTAATAGAGGCGTTTAATATTTTAATAAAGGCACGAGTTCACTTTCATTAATTGGGGGGGTGCAGGAGCGTTATTGAAATTAAGGAGGGGTTGAGGAAGTTGAAAGGGTGGGGCTCATGTGGGCCCCACCCCACTAATATCCTACCTAGTGGATTAGTTAGTATGTGGGTCCCACTCAACCACATAGCTTAGGTTAACACTTCTTTAAATAAAATAAAATTGGTTGCACCACTTTTATTTTATTCCTTTACATAACCCAAAAAATTAATAACCACACCCGAGCAAATGCAACTCCAGAAAAGATGTTTCTAAGAAATTATCGGTGCTGCGATTCCATCGATGCCCTCAGATTTTGATTCCGAGCACCGGTTCAAATGTTAGGAAAACCCGCTCATCCGTTTACTGAATGTACCCGAGCTAAACTTCAAAAAATGATTCCGAGCACACCGGGCCTCGGAATCAGGTGCCGTTAGAAACTGCGCTCTTGTAAAATTTCAATGAAAATTAAGAAAAACTTTTCATTGAAATTTCCGAGTTTTTACAAAAAAAAATCCAATTTTATGCAAAAATGAAACTATAAAAATAAATTCTCAACCAAATCCAACATTATCAGTTTTCGCACCACACACAGCATATTACGAACATTAAATAATAAGTAATTCAAGCAAACTAACTCATCTAGAAATTGTTACACATGGAATCACCTACCTTTTATGTCGAAACCCTCAAAACATGGTGTGAGACATCAACCACACCAACGCCGCACCATAAGGAAGATAAATCCAGCCCTAAACCCCAATATTTGACAAAAAAGACACCAAATCAAACCCTAGGTTCGAACCTCAACTTCTGGACATGAGGAACTTCAAGAAAGGGTGAATGAAGCCCTAAGGGCGTGGACGAAATCAAGGAAAGAAAGACTTAATTGAAACATCATGAATCAAATGAACCAAATACACCCAAATATGAATCTCCAAGCAACCAAAACTGATATGGAGGCCTTAATGGGGATGAGAAGGTCATGTGAGGACTAAAATGGGGGAAAAGAGTGAAAATTAAAAGATTTATGAATAAATCAACTTACCTTTTCAAATATGGACGATTTGAGGAACCCTAAGATGTTTTTCCCTACTCTGCGAGGTAAATGAGGCCCAAAGTGGAAAAATGAATAATGGGGGTGAAGCTAGGGATTTTGGATTCAGGTGGGAGGTGGAATCACATGGATACAGTAAAACATGAGTATGTTATTAGAGACATAAAAAAACAATTTAAAACTGGAAATGTCTGATGGGTTGGACCAATTCTAAATTAAATCACTCAAACCCAAAATGCTAATGGGTTAAAAATGGGTTCAAATGGACATGGTGATTTGGATAGGTCATTGGAGGAAAAGTGGGAAGTGGAATGGATGAAAAATTTTATCAAATGAATGAGTTATTAAATAAATAAAATTTATTTTTAAATCTGGAATTGGGCTCATGTTTTGGCCCTAATTTTGAAAACCCTCCATTTCCACCAAAATGAATGGAAAACCCCCAAAACAAAGAAAGAATGGAAATTAGATGAAAAATAACTTTTACAAAAGTAATGTATGTGACAATGCGTCCCACCATAAAACTATCTGTCCCTAGAAAGCCACAACAAGGACATATACAAAAACCAAACCCAACTGATAAACCATGAAATAATTCTTTGCCATGATTCTCCCCCAAAGGCCAAAACACCTCTAGTGATCATTTAAGGAAGGATTACTCTCACAACCAAAACATAGACCACATTCCTGAAACAATCAAGCACATTCATACTTTATAACAAATAAAAACTACTCAAACACAATCAGAACAATACTCTATCAATTTACCTAAACAAACAACAACATCAAACAAAGTTAGACTTACCCTACTATAAATAAAACTTTGGGAACTCTCCAATCTCATTGTTTACCCAAGGAATATGTAGGTAGTTAGATATCTATGAATGATAATACCTACTTCCAAGACATGACCAAGGAAAAAACATCTTAGTTTCTCATATGAAGAGACAGAAATGGGCTCCCCACCATACGAGACAACTTAAATTTTTTCCCAAGATAGAATCAGGACACTAATAGGGGTAGGCCCGAACAGACTCTCTGGTACAAGGGGTATACAACCATTAGAAATTTCCACAATAATATGCATGATACCCATGGTGGGTCTCCCCACCATAAGAACCAACAATCTTAACCGACTGGCCTGGGCCGACACAAAAAGACCCCAAAAATTTAATGATTTGTGAAGGCTTCACAGTTAGTCCACATTGTTTGGGAAACCGTGCACTAACTATGTAGATCATTCTTTCAACATGGCTTCCTGGCATATGGTCGCTACTAATCGTGCAAAAACTACGTGCTCAGCCTGTCTAGACAAATTTCAATCCATTCTCCAAAGAATCAAAAGAAACCCAAGGGGGGAGATATTGGGTGTTGACATGGGTACACGACCCTCCACCTATTTCCACCGAACGAGAACAGTAGAAGATATATGATGAAACAATAGGTTTAAACTCTTCTTATCATTCATATTGAGTATCAGACTTTGTACAAGGGTTTAAACGACACTGGGGCTTCCCCTGATTACGCACCAGCTTATCTATGGGTCCTATGGCTGGAGCTAAATATATTAAAGCATATTCAGCCTCGCAGTTAGGCTCTGGAAACCCCTACATGGAACTTCTTTTTTGGTGCCACAAACAACTACACCGCATACCCGGATGGGTTCAACATGACATAACACACTCCCTAACTCACTTTACCAAAACCAAACACTTCATTGAAACAATGTATTAGAAGATGCACACACATGACACCTTGTTTCATTGGGTGAGAAACAACAGAAGGGTGAGACATGTATAAAATCCTTCCACTAAGATAGAGGATTTGATGGTTTTCCCATGGGAGACATACTCCCAACATTACAGAGAACCTCAGAGGATTGTGCGACCTTCACCTTTAAAGTCAAATTATCACACAACATCACAATGTGTCACCGAACATGACCATTGCGATTGAGAGAAACAATACATGGAACGAGACCTTATGCCAAGTCCCTAAACAAAAGACAAGTCCAAAAAGTGGACACAATAGCCTCTCATGACCAAAATCCCAAAATTGGTGGTTTAACAAGAACTCTTGCTTTAAAGAAACTATAAAGAACCCATATGCCCTCTTAGACACCATCGAGACACTCATCCACTCTAACAACCCCAAAACAGTTCCACCTTCGATGAAACAGGCAACTCAGGAAACTAAGGTCTCTTTCAACCTTCCACAAGCACTATCCCACTACAAAAGGATCCACAAATCTACGAAATGAATGGGTGTAGTCTCAATCAACAAAGATCAATAAAATATTTCTTATATTGATCAAATGGAGGATTTTACAATGGATAAACAATACGGGTTGAACTTCAGTTGTGCCTTAACCCTTAATGGGGGCATACCTTATACAATCAGAGAACCCAAGGACCCAAACAAGATGGAAAATTGGTCAAAACATGCCAAAAAACAGATCCAAACACATGAAGGCAACCAAAATAAAGGTGACCTGAAACATATCTCAGAAGAGACTACTAACCGGTCCTTCTACCCAACCTTTCGTCCAAACACAAACCAAAAACACAGTTCAAACAAGAGGGGTTCAGGGACTGAAAACATCCAAGAACATTAAAATTTTCCCAAAACACATAATATACCCCATACCAAACAATTCAACAAGACAACATGTTTTTCTTTGAAAACATATCTTTGAAATAAAACCGTTCAGCGGTTAGCGTATCCACCAATGGTACCCCATGGGCCTCACACATACATGTTCATGCGCCACACTGAGCACTATCCTTGAATCTGTCCTGGCATTCATCCAGTCATTCCATCAACCATCCATCAACCCATATAACCCCATACATGTGGCCTCTCATTAAAATACTAAAGGTTAAAATAATAACTCATTCCACTTTTCAAAACAAAAACGGTTAACCAACACATCCTTTTTCTCAAAACCTATAACCACAAGATCAGAATACCAATTCACATTTTACAAAACATTTCACAAAGACGCAAACATTGAGAACATAACTAACTTTCATGTTATTCAAATAAATAATAAAACATCTCATCCCATTTAAATAACCTTTTATTTTTTAGAAAACTCTATTGGAAACACATTTTAACAACGTTCTTCTATATAGTTCTTGATTTCAAAAGAGGTTTAAGCACACCATTTTTCATTTAAAAATAATTATAGAAATTCAGTTCCACCATTTCATAAATCAAAACATTCCATATTTATTTTAAAATCATTTCACAAAAACTTTTCACTTCTTAAAACCAAGTCACTTTAAAACAAAAGTTCCAAGATTTCAAAACTAAATAACACAAGACAATGCGAGAGGGAACAAGTTTCAGTGGGTGACTTGGACATAAGGTTGGTAGCCATATTCCAATCACTTCACTTTAATATAGAGTTTTCTAGGGAATATCCCCGACTCCACATGGCTTTCCAGGCCTTGCGAGCTCACGGAGACCATTAACACAACTCTATTTTAATTTCCGCTAAGCATTATTAATCCAAGAAAACCAAAGGACTATAAAAGGTCCCGACTTACCCTATAGACATGAATACCATCATGTGGTGTGGTGATCAGGCACACTACTCATAAATGAAATTCCATGTCCCGACAATCCTAACTCTTGAATATCCCGATTGTTCCCCAAATAACATGACCCAAAGAGAGGGAACCTCCTCTGATACCATTTTGTCACGAACCGAATCTGATCGACACCAAAACCTGCACCAAACCTGGCCTGAGGCAAGGCATGAATGTCATTTCAGATCCACACATGTTGTTACAAGTGTCCGGGTATCATAAAATGATAATTGGGAATGATTTACTCAAGTTTATAAACATAAAAAAAAACAAATGAATCCAATAAAACGAATTTGAATTTTTCAAAACAAAAAATGTTTTACGAAAATTCAGAACTGAATTAATAATCTAAAACAAATCACCAGGACTATAATAAATGTAAAAACCAAAAATGAATATCCCAAGAACCTCAACAAGTCAAGAGGCATCGCCCTCTAGCCATATCCACAACACCGCATCATGAATGGCCGGTGAAAACCCGAATTGTTGGAACAAAAGTTGTACTCAAACCTATGACAAAAAAATAACCAAGTCTACTGACACCAAATGGTGTAAGTAGGGTTCAATCCAATGCCTAGTAGGATACCACCACTAAGAGATTCCATGTGATAAAAATTCCAAGATTAAAAGCATGAAATTTATCAAAAACAGGTAATTTCAAGATACAATTTCTAAATGATGCATCTTAAAAAAATTAGTTTTCAAGTGGGCTAATTTAAAGAATCAAAACTTTTAAAATAAATTCAAAAGATAATGAATTCTTCCAGCAACATATACTGTATGCTGATGGTATGTATAAAGGATCTAGTCATCACATGCAATATGAAATAACCCCTAGGCACTTGCTAGCTGTGGGTCCCAGGTACCTCGTATCTTGGTGAGAGTAACCACAAAAATATATATGTTCTCATGCACAAGCCACTAGTAGGGAACATACCAATAAACAAGTGGTCCCAAATCATCATCATCATAGTTTAGTTATAGTTGTAAGCATCAATCTTTCTAAGTGAAACTGAGGCCAACCCCACAGATTCACTAGCATACTAGTACACGTCCTCCCACCAAGATACTCGTGTTTTCCCTTTGTGCTCATACAAGTTTAACAAGCCAATGAAATATTGTTTTCACATGAAAATATCACTTCCACATCACACATTAACCAAACAGACCCATGTAAATAACACAATTCATAAATTCCACTTTTCATTCAAATGCATTTAGAAATAAAACTCACACCAAAATAGCCCACAACACCTTTTGCATAACATTCACAATCCAAGACATCCTTTAACAGTTTTATAAATTCCCTCCAAATATGAATAACATCACATAACATCCCACTCACATGTTTCATAAAACCCTTTTTATAATCAAAATATGTTTTTCACATCGCACTCATACAAACAACCCACGTCACGTTCATACATCTTTCACATTTCAGTAAATACATTAAACATTTTCATAAAACATTTCCAAGAGGATGCACATCACATGACTGACCTATTGAAATTTTAAATGGTCCATTTGAATCTATAAACAATACAATTTTTTTTCGATATGGTTTCACCTCTTACATAAATCATTAAACAATTCAAAACTTTCATAAAACAATTCTAAAGAGTGTACCAAATATTTTCACATAAAACCCATTTCAAAACTATATTTCAAGGACAAAATGACACCAATACAAATTCAAAACAGTATTTTCATCCCCAAAATAAATTATTAAACTAACCCCAATTTTTGTACTAATACCTCAAACAATACTACAAAATATCCACAGGAAAATCACACGTTTTCAAAATCACATTCAAGAAGTACAATAAGGGTTTACACCTTAAAACCATTAAAAAACTTCATTAAAACCTAATGGAACACCAATAACATGCCAAATCAGAATTTTCAGCCCAAACAAAATTTTTTAAACCAATTTCATTTGTTATAAAACACACTCAAACAATACCCAAAGGGTTACACATGATTAACACACAATTTTAAGCTAAAATGAAACTAGAAAAATAAATTCTTAACCAAATCCAACATAAACAGTTTTATCACCACACAAAGCATATAAGGAACATGCATAAAAAGTAATTCAAGAAAACTAACTCATATAGAAATGATTACACATGGAATCACCTACCTTTTATGTCGAAACACCTAAAACATGGTGCGAAACATCAACCGCACCACTACCTCTCCTCACGGAAGATAAATCCATTTTTAGACCACAATATTTGATGAAAAAGTCATCGAATAAAACCCTATATACTATCCTCAACTTCTAGAAATTAGGAACTTCAATAAAGCATGAAAGAAACCCTAAGGAAGTGGAAGAAATTGGGGAAAGAAACACTTACTTGAAATATCTTGAATCAAATGAACCAAATAGATCAAAATTTGAATCTTCAAGCAACCAAACCTGATATGGAGGCACTAATGGGGATGCGAAGGTCACGTGGTGACTAAAATGGGGGAAAATAGTGAAGGTTAAAATATTAATTAAAGAATCAACTTACCTTCTCAAATCTGGACGATTTGAGGAATCCTATGATGTTTTCCCCTACTCTGCGTGGCAAATGAGGTCCAAAGTGGAAAAATGAATAATGGGGGTGAGTCTATAGATTTTTTCTTTAGGTGGAAGGTTGAATCAATTTAATAGAGTAAAAAATGAGTATGTTATTAAATACCTAAAATACATTTAAACTGGAAATGGCTGACGGGTTTCCCCAATTCCAAATTAATTCACACTAACCCAAAATGCTAATCTGTTCAGAAGTGGTCCAAATGGACATGGTGATTTGGATATGTCATTGGAGGAAAATTGGGAAGTGTAATAGATGAAAAATGTTAACAAATTATGGAGTTATAAAAGAAATAAAATTGATTTTTAAATCTTGAATTGGGCTCACAGTTTTGCCCAAATTTTGAAAACCCTCCATTTCCACCAAAATGAATGGAAAAACCCCCAAAATAAAAAATAATGGAAATTAAATGAAAAATACATTTTAAAAAATCGTTTATGTGGCATAGAATAACTTTATTATTATCCAAAAACATCATTTGTGGTGTACTCTGATAATTGGATGATTGATTTGTGTAATGTCCCAACTCATTGGAGATGAATAATTATACATTTTTAACCTTTTCCTGACCCTTTCAATCATGTACTTGGTGTCCTTTTTCTCCAAAATTACTAAAAACTCCCATTCACATCATCAATTTACCAAGGTGATCCTTTACATTGTTTCACATATGGAAAATATTTCTTTCCCTTATTCCCTTTATCCATATTTCTCCCTACCATCCTTTTCTTCTCTGGCCACCCTTTAAATCCATCATACTCTGTGAATTCTTTACATATCTTATTAACACATGATACCATTTCATTATATAATGATAATACATCATAGACAATTTCTTTTCTAAATTTTGTCTTAATACCATGAAATATATGATCCTTCTTACTTTTTGGATCATGCGTATTACTGGAGTTCTCATTCCATAAAATGGGAACCATTACTAAATAATGGCATACACTAGGTAAGTTTTATTAATCACAATGCATAAATCCAAGCATGTAAAATACATAACATAATTTGAAAATATTATGCTTATAATCTGTAATCATAAAAATTGTTTTCTTTGACAAGTAGTTACTCTTAAATCCTTTATAACGTCTTGTAATGAAAATGTGAATTATCTTAATCATATCCTCTAGGAGTGTTATAACCAAGAGTAATATAAGGCCCATTGTCATGTACTAGGATACCCCATGTCATGCCTGAAACAACTTTTCAGAGTTTTCACTCCTAGGTAAATCTGTGCCAGAGCTTCCTCTACCTACTTGTATCAAGACATGAATTTATTGCTTGGAAAATTCACAAAATCTCTACATTACCAAAATTCTAGGATTTTCTTCTATAATAATCCTCAAAGTATTTCTTAGGTTAATGTTATCTAATTAGAGTTTTTCTAAATCTAGTTTCCAAGGTTATTGCTAAACATCCTCTAATACCAAATGTAACATCCCGACCCTAGTTACCTAGAGTTAGTGCATTATTTTAATAAATTGGAATGATTTCATGAAATCGAGTCCCGAAGGACCGATTAGTTCAGTAGTCTTGGAAAATACATTACATACATGAATATCACATTATATCCTGAAATAAAAACAAGAACAACATTTTGTCTCTATTGAACACATTCATATCCCTTAACCTATCCTTGTAGGTAAACCACAAAATGCATCTTCACATCCTAGAAAAAAAATATAGAAATGTGTGAGCTTATATGATCTGAAAGGATAACAATATAGTATAAATTTTCATAAAAAAATGTAATCATTTAAGGAAATGAATAAAACTAAAACAAAAACCATTTATACATAATCTTCAGCATAATATGGAGAAGATAAATCAAATAATTCCACTTACTTATTCCTATAGATATTCTACTAGTCGAATAATCACATGTAATATCAATAGATAATTTCATAAGGATGGAATGCATAATGTTGTACATCATAACCACATAGTCAAGGCCTTGTGCCAAGAAAACAAATAATATTTTTGTCAAGGCCATGTACCAAGACAGTAGTTTGTCTCAAGAGACTTATCGATTGATTGATAAGCTATTGCAGGATCCACCAGACACTTGCTATGTCCAATGCATTCCTCATATGAAAAGGTTTAAACTCAACATAAACATTCGTATTAAAACTAGAAAATGAAATTCTAATACATTTACCAAAAACCATGAATGGTATAAAAATAACACATCCATAGTCAAACATATCACCAAACCTTCAATAAAATATAGACGATTTTTATCAAAATAAATCAACATCAAACATGTATAAAATTCATTAAATGATGTTGACATAGATGAAATCAAAACTATTTGAGAGAACTATCTCTTTCTATTTTAAAATAAATTACATGTCATGTAATTATAAAAGAAAACATTTAATTTGAAAATATTATTGTATTCTCGTAAGGGAAGCTTCAAAGGTGTAATAACGGTGGAGAATAACCACCCCCACCATATATGATAAAAAAAATTCTAAACATAATTTGTCAAAAATGACCTAAAGTACCTAGTTTGGAAAATGACAGAAAGATTCCTTTCAATCAATTTTAAAAAAATTAAAACAAGGGTATAAATGGAATTAACCCATAGTCTAGTAAATAGTAATAAAAATTGAAATAAATTTTTAAGAAACACGTATGTGGATGATAAAAAGTTCCTAGTAGACACTTACGTAAAAAAAACCTTGTAAAATAAAGAGATTTTGAAATTAAACCTTACCTTGTACTTTTCCTTGGAAGAGGGTATGTTAACCTACTATATAATAGTTAAATCATTGTTATTAAATTATAAAGTAACCACATACCTAAATATCAAATCATATATTATCTTCTAATATTGCTTTATTAATATTATTTTAGTAGTATCACTGTTTCATGTGTTAACTGATTTGATTTCCTTTATATGTTTTGTTACGTAAGTCATGTTTGTAATGCATAGGATGTGTTTGATTCATATACAGAATGATATAATGTTCTTAAATATTATTTTTAATAACAAAATGAATGTTATTCATGAATGGTTACATTGGGGAATGAATCTAATTCCGTTTGTAGAGACGGTAATCCGTACATACGCATGAACAGTAAATCCATTTTTTAATTTAAATGGAAAGAATAAAAAAATGATACCTAGGTATATTTTTATTCCATTACTATTTAATATTTTATGTATGTTATGTATGTTCATTAAATACATCTTTTATACGTTCCAGGTATGGTATGAACTAGTCATATCACTTTGAGGTGACGACAGTCAACACTTTCTAAAATTAAATTATTGTATATACATAACATGAAAAGAATAAAGGTATTATATAAAAGGAAATTAAATATGATTATAGATAAAATAAATATAATATATAATTATATTTCCATCGTAATGGCTACCATAAGAGGTGGTAGTATAATATTGAACAGTCATCGTTTCGTGAGGCAGTAGTTCTCTGCCCACAGAAACATTATGTTCTATACCCATTATATGGAGGTTTGTGTAGGTGCAGTTAAAATAAATCTAATAAAAAAACTAGATAATTGGGGAAACTGTTTTTTTTATAAAATAATGAAATAAATAGAGTTTAGGGGTTTGGATAAGTAAAATAAAAGAAAATAACTAAAGATGAGGAAACTCCCTTAAACTCACTATAGATGTGCTGTTATCTTTAAATCAGGTAACTCCCTTAGGTATGAACCAAAAGGCTTCTTTGAAATGACTTCTGCCTAAAGTAATTGTTCTAAGTTGAATAGTGGGATATAGGAAGATTAATTGGGTAGAGTTTTGATGAGGAAAGGGGCTTGATAGGTGTGAGAAATGGGTTAGAGGTAAGGGATTTTTATATGGGGCGGAGGGGCTCTTTAGGAATGTTTGAAAATATTAATTTATTATATAATGATTTTTAGTTTCTAATGGTCCAAAAATCATTAGTGTCGAAGATAAGATGACTAAAGTTAGAAATAAAACTATCCAATAAGAATTGGACAGGTTTTGAATATAGTTTTAATTTTTATATTCTCATTTATTTAAATCATTCTTTAATGAGATAAACACTTCATTATTATTATTTCATAAATAATTTTATATATTTGATGTCTAAAAATTAAAATGAATACATGATTTAGGAAATATTATTATATTTAAAATTAATATTTATATTGGAAATTATTAATTATACAACCCATAGAAAAAATTATTTTACTAAAAGATATATGTTTATGTCATTTTTTTCATTACTTTAGTTTAAATAATTTAAAGTGTCAGTATCACTCTGAAGTGGCTCCATGTGGTCCCTAAACTGAGCCAAGGATGCCCATTGTCAGACTTGTATCAACCAATAGTAATTGGAAACATGTTAGGGTAATTTAATATTATTATCATAATATTTGATTACCCTTATTTAACAGATTTATTCTTTAACCATGGTAAATAAAATATTTACTGAAGTAAATATTCAAAATGTCGAAAAATATAATTTCACTATTTACACAATTGGGATCTCCTGATTATAAATTTGGAATCAATTTTTCCAAATTTAAAATAGCAAAGTGCCAGAAATTAATTTAAAATTAATTCTTGTTGTCAAAACAAAAAGGGTGTTTTTATGAAATAAAAACCATCAAAATATTGACACTTGTTTATGTCTAGTTTAAATGTAAGATTACATCCAATGACCTAAATTATATAATGTGATAAAAATATAATCTAATGATACTTTTAAACCACTCAGAATTATAATTTATCAATATAAAGTTTTTATATATAAAAAGTTGTTTTTAATTAAAATTTAGTATTTTTTACTATTCATCACAACATGAAAGTTATAAGAAAAGTACAAAAAGATTATCAAAACTAAATTTTTATCTCCCGATTATAAAGAATAATTTAATTTTATTAAATTTAAAATAAAAAAGTATCAAATATTGGTTTTCAAAAAAGGATCTCTATTAAATTACGGTTAAATTTCATTTTTTAAAAAATACTTATTATATCAAAAAAAAATAATTTTTTTCATATATTATTTCCAATAAACACATAATATGTATTCTAAAATTATATGGAGTATATAAAATTCAAAATTCAGTTAATAATATTCATAACCACATTTTAAATGGCTTGTTTGGTAAGTGGTGGTGCACTCGAACTCAGTTTGGCATGTTAGGAAAGTAATTAGATTTATTTGAAGAGATAATGTATTATTAAATCTTGGGGTGTTATAGAGAATTAGTTATTTAAATGTGAACTAGTCCAAGATATAGTATACAATGTCAAATCCATTCACCAATGCATTAAATTATCATAAAGTCATTATAATAGCTATGTAGACAACTATCGATGAGACTTGGATTTTGAAGTTGGATATAATGTATCCCTTAATATATATCATTGGAACAAATTCTTGAGTTTTGGTAGGAATTTGGATTTATGTTTGAAAAAATTTTCCCCTTTGATATTGTTCACCACAGTAGAGTTGTGACCAATCAACAATTACTCCCAAAAAACCTATCACACATGTTTGATTTATTAAACGTATTTTTATTAAAGATGTACATACCAAATAAATCACATGGACTAAATGTAGAGGTGTTATAGTTGGAGCATGATATATCATGTGAGGAGAAACTAGAGGAGAACATGGATTCAAGAGATAAGTACTGTGGAACACGACTAACAATATAGTTAATGTTTTGGGTTGAAATGATCAGTTTGATGAATCTATATTGGAACCATAGGATGTAACGCGACCAAATGACCATCCCTTGTTTTGATCTATGTAATATAATTTTTAGTGAGAAATAATGTTTAGGTGGTTAGAACATAAAAACTCATGATTTTATTATATATTTGCCTTTTAATAAACTTTGTATGATCGATTGACTATTTCAATATACGAAATGAACTAAAAAACTAGATATATTTATAATATAATAAAATAAGATAAAAATTACACCATTATAACATAGAAATCTATTTAAATATTTTTTAATAGGAGAAAAAGTATGGAGAAATATATACAGAATGGAAAAGAAATAGAGTCAAGAAGCATAAGTCTTCTTTACGAGGCTATTTTTTCTTATCTTGGATAGGGTGTAGTGTCACTAGGGTTTTCACCAGACCAAGTCAACAGTGAATATTAATAGGTAAGTATAGGGAGTAATTTTTGTTTGGATAAGTATAAGCTATTTGAAATCACTAAGAGTTCTATGATATATGAATCACATCCCGTGACTATACCCATTTCTTATGTTAACCTTAGATATTATGCTTTTTATATTATTGGGTTTTCAGGAAAATTTTTGGTTGATATATAATTATTAATATAATAAATTTCATATGTGTTATAATAATTGTTTTTAAAAATTAACTAAATATTGTTTTAAAATAAATTCAAATGGGTTCAGGTAGTAAAATTTTTCAAATTAATTCATTGGAAATAAGTAATGAATTTTAATTGTTAGGATTAAAATAATACAAGGTTAACAAACTATTTTCAATAAAAAACATTTTTTCAACATTATGTATATTTATCATAATAAACTAAACTTTTAAATATTTAATATTTAAGTTTAATAAATTTATTTATAATAAAAATAACCAAACACATTAATATTCATAAAATGTCTTTTACGTGTGAGGTAATGAAAATAATTTAATATTATTCTTACAAATATATTTATTCAAAATATTATTTTCTGATGTTATATGTTTTTATATTGAAATTCATTTTCCTAAAATTTATATATTTATAAAATAAAATTCAATTTAATATATAGAATCATCATTTAAAAATTATTTAATAAATGAAACATCCTTTGATGCATAAAAATAAGTTTCCACGTTATAAAATGGGCACCCCTGTAAAGGCTAATAAATGTTAGAAGTGTTAAATAAAGTGGTATAACAAAAAAACATATATTTAAATGAGTGGATGAGCTATCTACTAACCTTTACTGAAATTATATATGTTAACTATTAAATTCTGACTCATTTTAAATGAAAATGGGAATTCTATTTTATATTAAGAAATATGTATTTAAAAGAATACCACTCCTGTCAACTATACATAGACCATCCCACGTACCTATTATTGCACATAATATTCTTAAATCAAGAAGTATCTTTAAAATTAAATCCCAAAAATTTTTATACACATCTTTGAGGATAATATATCATGAAAATACAACTCTTTGATGTCATAATTCAATTATAAAAGTAGTCAGCCAAAGATAAATGGTAAGAACCCCTTATTGAAATCTCATTTTCATTCCTTTAAAATTTTATTATTCTATCAATTATAATTATATTATGTCTATCATTATATAATTAAATTATAATCATTAATATATTTAAATTTTATTCTGTTAATGGAATGACCATTATCTATCATTCAGTCATCCATTATATAATAAAAATGCCATTCTTATTATAACAAATTCACCACCCCCATGGTATAAATATTTCATTTCTCATAAACACATTACATGTATAGTAATAGAAATTATTTTGTGAATAAAAATAATAATTATAAAATTATATATATTCTAGAAAGATAAATTGGTCATTGTGTTAATTTAATTAATATAAAATTATTATAATAGTTTTAACCTCTCATAATGAGTATACTAAGTCATATTTCGTAATTTCAATATTTTAATGATAAACAATTGTGAAATATAACCTTTAGGATACTAAAATTAAAATATTTATATAACTAATAAATCATTGAGTGAATGGAATTATTTTGAAATAAAATGGAAGATGTTCAAAAAACTGAAATAGTTTTAGAGAAATTTATCAAGAAAACCCATGAAACTAATGAGAGTAAAATATATAGAATAAATTATTGACATAAGTTAACATATAAAAAACAAAAATTTAAATATTTATAAAAATGGTATTGAAAAAATATTTCATAAATATATATTTCATTTATGAGGTTAAATGTATTTACAACGAAGTTTTTGACCTAAGGTAAGGTATCTTAAAAAACACCCTCATTTCTTTTAGGTTATGAATTTTTTCCGTATTCCCCACTTTATACCAAATGAATATTCCTCTGTTCTTTATATATTATGTATATATTGGTCTTAAATATATACCTTGTTTATTTCCACTTTCATAACTGGTGTTATACATTTTTTTCACAATCAATTCCCTATATTTCTCTAAAACAATACTCTTGAAAATAAATATTATGAATTGTTATTCGTTCAAATGTTTCAATACATTGATGTTGTTCTCTTCCATTATTTTATATATTAATAAATATTTTATAGAAAACCCTTTTTTTAATGCTGCATTTGAAATCCATCTCCTTTATTTCTCAGAGTATCTTTAATCATTCGTAAAATAATTTTTAGGCAGTTAAATTTTATAATAAATTCTCCTCAAATTTTTTATAATTTTTATTCATTTTAATATAAAACATTCATACATATTACTTTATATTTAACTATAATCATTCATTAAAATTAATTCCTTAATATCTTTGGTTCCATTATTATATATATTTTGGTTATTCTTTAAGATAATATTTTGTAACCCATTACTTTTTATGG
The DNA here is from genome assembly GCA_963277665.1 of Viscum album. Taxonomy (NCBI): domain Eukaryota; kingdom Viridiplantae; phylum Streptophyta; class Magnoliopsida; order Santalales; family Viscaceae; genus Viscum; species Viscum album. The sequence continues at coordinate 97,250,207 of OY728141.1, read as the reverse complement.
GGTTTTTCTTATACATATTCCTTGTTAATGAATTATTTATGTTACATGCCTATAAATTTATAATTCTACTAGTGGTTCTAGAAATATATATCCCTTATTAAATTGGGTAATTTTAATATCTCATTATATAATTTTTTGGTGAAAAAAATAAACAATGATAACTATATTTTGTGTTCTTATCTATGGGTTTTGACATATACACTTGATGTAATGTTTTATATTATTCAAAAATATTTATGATTCCAATATTTAATGATATATACTTATTTATTCAATGAATCAATTTTGTTATTATATTTTATGAAATAATATCTATATATTGGATCTTATGATATATTTCCATATCATGTTTATTTCCATACTACGCATTATAGTTGACACTTATTTGTATTTCCATAGGGTATCCATTCAGGTAATAAAAACAGAGGGTGTTACGATCACCTTATAAAGATTGAAATAATTTCTATGTAGTTCTTTATAATGGTGTTTTATTTTTTCTAATCTCTCAAATACAGAGAGGATCTAGATTATTTTGGGATTAATTTTATGGTTTTTTATGTTAAAAATAATGAAATAATATTTTACAAGATGTTTTTTTATAGAATAGGGTTCTAGTATTGATTTTTCCATTTTAGGGACATTTTCATTAGTATGGGAAGCATTGAATGGTGATGTGGGTGAAAAAGGGGGATTATTTTGTGATTACCATGGGTTCATGGATTTTTAATGAATTTTTTTTCTGTTGTTGGCTATTTTACACGAGATATGTATTATTATTAATTACATATTAGTTGAATTTTTTGATTTGATTTTTAAAATTTTAGTTAACTTTTTTCCATTCATAGTGGTCTGTTTGAGATGTCTTTTGGGGATTCCCTATATGATTTGTATACCCACCATGACATATGGATCTTGGTTCTTATTTAGTCAATTTGTAATGTGATATAAGCTAGGGGATACTATTTAATTTTATTGTAGGGTACATGTGTGTTTTATTATTGGGAAATGGGGCTAGGTGAGGCAACCTGAGTATAAAGAACATAAACATTATTTAATTATTGGATTATTTTTTTAAATATCATACTAATAAACACCTCAAAACATAAAATATTTAGTTTCTTTTAATACTAAATATATATACACATTTCCTTCCATGAATAATTTTAATCATCTCTAAAAAATTTCTTCATACATAATTCATTTCATAGGAATACCATACTTAAATCCTCTCTTCATTACATGGGGAATTTTGAAACATACAAAGCGGTGACATAAAATACTCAGTATGAGTAAACATAGTATATATCAATACATGATCATAACTAAAATTAAATAGATGAGGACATGATCATAATATAATAATATTATATATAATCAATTAAAAATCCTAAACCAGGGGTCTAGTAAGAAGTCATTGTCATAAAAAAGTATATAAGACTCTAAAATCATATAAACTAATTCATTAGTCATGAGAGAATATATTAATCACAAAAATGTGGATAAAGCATATAAATATGAAATTTTGAACATATATAGTGTAATAGGTTCAGTCACTATATTAAGGACATGAAATCAGATCATCTGATAAACATATATATATATATATATATATATAATATTTGGTTGATGAAAAATGTGGTGAACATTAAATTATGTGCATACATAACATATTTATCTCATGATTTATCTATATTTTTTCAATTATTTATAGAGGTATAACAGAACCATCCATTACATAACATTATTCCATAAATGTTCCAAAGGATCAAAAAAATAATTATTATTTCGTCATAGTATAACCTTTTTATAAGAATTGGGGTTTAGAAAGGTTTTATATTAACACAGTTAACCCATTTCGAAGTAATAAGTTTCATTGAATCATCTGTAAAGCATTAGAATCATAAAACATATAGATAAAATCAGTTGATGGTATCATGGGATAACATTCTAAGGGAGAAATATTTTTCACCCAAGGATACTATAATATATAAAATAACCATTTAATAGATTAATAACAATATTTCTTTTGAGGAAAATATCTTTTAAATTTTGAAATCATATATTTAATTTCTAATAAACATCAACACAATTCAATCGAAATTTATTTGATAAAAATATGGAGTATTTTGAAGTAATATTCTAATAAAATTGTCATTATGATTATGTCAAAATCCATTCGTGTGGTATATGAGAAAATAAAATTAATTCCAAATCATTGGAAAAAAATAAATTCTTTGGAACGTAGAAATATTTTTTTATAAAATTTTATAAAAATATAAATATATACCAATATTAATTTAATAAATTATAGTAGAATAGTAATACATTCTTGAATTTTTTTAAATAAAATATGGATTTAGTGAAAAATGATTCCAGACCAAAGGGGAAAAAGTCTGTCTTCCATAAACCATTTTATCAATCATTTTAAGTACCTAAGTGGGGAAAATGGTACTATCAATTGAAAATTCCTTGAATAAAAATAATAGAATAAATTATATAGGAGTAAAACGGTTAGAACTATATAATTTACATCAATATAAAATTATCATATATAATCTTGAAAATTAATAATATTGTAACATAAACCCTTATCTAATGTCATGTATTACTTAATGTGGCTTCATTAATCCTTTACAATAAATTTATATTTTTTGAAAATACAACAAAATTATATTTTTACGTATCATTATATATATTATTTTCTTATAACATGTAATATATCATTTTTTAATACATATTTATTAAACTCATTATCTTTTGATATAATTGTTTCATTTGTCAAGCACGTTTATATTTGGTTATTATGGTCCTTACACCCTGACCATGGGTTAGTCATTTATATAATCATATTAGTGATATCAGAATCATATTTATTAATACTTTTTAACCAATCATAAAAATTGGTGTGGAAAAATGAACGACCACACATTGTGGAGATTGTGGTCTGTTTGAATGCGTGAGTGATGTTTTCACTCTTTGATAGATGAAATGAATAAAATAAAATTAGTAATACACCACCAAATATTAATTATTATATCATAATTATTCTATATATTCATTAAATATATCTTCCCTACCATCTATGTAAATAATAAAGGAAAAAGTAATCACTTAACTTTGTGGAGGTATTAGTCTACACATACGGACAAGCGATATTATCCTTTCTAGAAAGTTTGGAAAAAAGAAGGTTGATAAGATTTTATAATTAATGAACAATAATTATTTTATATATAATATATATATACATTAAATATATCATAATAACCAATCGTGAATGATGTTAATGGAAATAAAATCATATCTCTATGTGGAGGTGGTAGTCCACACAAATGCATGAGCGATACCTTAATTTTCCAATTGATAGAAAAGAGGTTCGAAATGGTTTTCACCTAATAATTATAAAATATATGAATATATTTTGTTATTTATTCATTATTGTAGTATTTATCCAACATATTTATAGGATGTTGAAGATGAAATCAACATTCAAAAATCGAGTACGAATATTACCTTATCATTAAGAAAACCCATTTGGCATACAACTTAAGACTTATTAAGAAGATGTTAGGGTAAGAAATGAAGATCATGAATGGATATAATTCGTATTTGAATGTATTAAGTTAGGTATTTATGAATTTGTAATCCTATAAATTAGTGAATAATAGAGAAATTGAGGCTCCGCTTTAAATGTGATTATAGGACACTCATGGAATTACATAAAATATATAAATACAATTAATAAAATTCTCAATAATAATGATTCATACTGACCATGATTTCAATGTAAATATGTATAAGGTTGAATAACATAATTAAATAAAAATTAGAAATTTTTTGGTGTCATTTTGAACATTACGTTTCTGGTTTATCGCATTCATTATCCTTTTTTCTCATTATCCATGACAACTGATTATTTAGATTTAAAGGTCATAAATTTACATTAAAATTGATTAGTGCTCAAAAATCATCAATGGTTGACATTTTTGACCTTTTCCCATTCTAACTATCCTCTTCCTAATATTTTAAATAATTTAATAATTTATTATTTAATATAAAATATCATTAAAGCCTTTTTTGGGTGTATTCATTTAATTTAACAGTTGGGGCATAGAGACAAAAATAGAAAAAAACTTTTTTTTCAAAATCAGATCATTATAACCACTAATTTAACTCTTTTTATACAACAATTAATCAAAAAAATATTAATTTTATAAATTTTTATGTCATTTAGCTTCATTTTTCTTTTACAAGCATAAGCATTATATCGACATTACCTATGCATTTGATGTGTTTATATCAAAGCTAGAAAATTTAAGAAAAATACTAGAACAGAAATAAATTTATTATATTAAAACAAACCATTTGTATTTAATCATAACTCTTTTTATCACAATGACATCAATTTATAGAAATTAAAATCAAAGAACCAGTATTATATATATATTCTTTCATTAAAATAATATATATATATATATATATTGTAATCAAGGGAAAGTGGAATTTGTTTTCCATAATTTTATATATATGATAGATCTTGAAGAATAATCCCAAAAAAATAGAATAAATTCAAGTGCAATAAATATTTTAGGATTTATCTTATAGTTTTAATCCATTTTACCCCCTTTATCCATGCTTAGGGGTAATACCCTGTTACCTTCCATCAAGTTCACTTTGCCTTTTTCCTATAGGTTCCCATTTTCATTTGGGTCCATTTCAGGATTCCCAGTTATAGAGAGCCTTTATTGGGTAAAATGATCCATAGTTCAATGATGTATGTTTTTTGGATTAATGGAGTCCATGCAAGACTGTGTAAATGGCTTGAGAAAGATCTCATCGGGAAAAGAGAGCCTTTTGATTTTGTTACTAAGATTCACACAAAAAACTAGTCTTAGAACTACCTACTAGACTCATTCACATCATGAATGAGTTTCATCATGTTAATATGTTTTGGAAGATATTCCATGAATATCGTGTAGGGTGTGAATGGTCTACATTCCCTATAATCTTAACACATCATGAAAATGATGATCAAAAATCAATTAAATCTGAGAAGATTCATTTTTTGACATATTTATTATATTTTAGACTTAATATCATGAAAGGATTTCATGAATTTAATTCCCCTAGAGAACTTATTATAAAATGCTTCATGAATAAATATTTTGTCATTCAGTTCACATGCTTGCATATCAAACCCTATTGAATTTTTCAGAAATTTTTGTTGATCTCTCTCTTACAAGATATCATCATTTGGGGATTGATTCTAGTTGGGGTGTCAGCACATATCTATGGAAAAAAGTTGCAGAATCCTAATTCTAACAATCTTAGTGATGTTTTCTATTGAAATTATATTGGAATAATTACAGGTAATCGAATCACGAAAAACCAAAGAGTTAAATAAACATGGTAAACCATATACAAACCGGATTCCTGTATTAAAAATGAATACACTAAATAAAAAATATTTTTTTTGGATAAATTTAATCCAACATAAAATATCAATGCATATATTTCATAGTACAATTCCTTGACTCCTAGGGAATGGGAACTAATTAAGGGTGAGAAAAAATTCTCATAAAGGATAAAGTATCATTGAATAAATATTGAATCCATGATCATACTATATATTCCAATGAAAATGGTTAAACACATATGACATAAAATAAATTAACCAAGGATGAAGTGAATAAACAGTATAGAAAGATTAATTATTGACTAAAATCATTTAAAAAATTGGAAAATGAATAATCAAAATGCATGATAAATAGCTAAAAATGATTCCATTTTATCAATAAACTGAGAATTAAATGCTTCAATATATGTTTTCATAGTCAAAATATCAAAAATATTAATAACTAAATAAAAATGAATGAAATTCATAGTTATTTGATGTCATGTTTCCGAAGAAATTGATGCAATTTCCGTCATGATATATTTTTAACACACATCAAGTTTGTGTGTAGATACTTGTGTATTCTACATTGAAACAAACTAAAATAATTTTTCATGAACTGATTTCATCTCATGAGACTACTGATGTGTTGATTTTATTATTTTTAATGGTCACTCAACCATGTTGTGAATTTCAAAAATATTCCCCATATATCTAATAATTAGGTTAATATATGAATATTGTCCATTATAAAATATCTTCATTGCTTAAAGAATAAATATTAATTAATTTTTCCAAATATAATCAAATAACTATTAATGTTATTACCCTATATAAAAATGGTATATAAATTAAATATTGAACAAATTTGTATTAAATGATATTTATAATTTATTGAAATTATATTTCGAATGGTGACAAAAAATTTAATATTTCAAGCAGACAACAAAAATGAATTCAGAATGTGAATTTAAATAAAATCCCTAGAAAAATCAATCAAAAAATATACAGAGTAAGAATAAATATGGTTTTAATACAACATGTCCCATGTGACATAAAAATAAATGGTTGTTGTTGTTGGTACCTGAAAATACTATAAAATGGTGTTTTAAAAACATCATTTAGGAAAATCCCATTTTCATTATGAAAAACATTTTTAAATAATTTTATTTTAAAATATACTTTTAAATAATAAATCCCAAAAACATAACCTTATAAAAATGAAAAGGAAGCTTCAATGAAATTATGGTATGTAATTCTGTACATGTTGTACTGGGTTAAAAGAACATTCGTTTTAAAATGAATTTTTTTTAGAAAACTATCTTGTTTAGAAAGATACATGAATATTCTATTAAGAATTTAAAAGAAAAAATTGATTTTTTTTAATAATTTATTTTTTATAAGTTAAAATATTATTCAAACCCATTTAATAAAACATGGGTTTTATATGTAAACTGGATCTCTAAATAAAAAGATAAATAAAGTCAAAATTTATTAAAAACATTTTCTAAAAAACATTTAGTAAAAAAGAGTGAATAAATGACACCTTTACATGAAAAATATCATGATTAACCAATACAGACTAAAATTAAAGGATTTATTTAATAGTTATCATATAAATTTCTTTAATATAAATTGTTGTGTAAATAATCCCAATTAAATTTGATTGTTATGTAGTCTAATGAAAATACTATAATGATAATGACAGAATGAGTAAATTAATATATTATGTGTTTCAACCTTAAATCCCCATACAATAAGTGTATATAAAATAATAGGTTTCAAAAATTGGTTACACACTTTATCATATAATATCATCAACAATGAAAATTTAACATAAGCTAGTGAGCATGAATCAGGTAACTAAATTCGTTACTACAATATAAATTTTAATTAAAATAAAAATAAAATAAATAATTGAAATTGAAACTAAAAATTCCATGAATATAATATAATTCTTGATATGTTATACCAAAATGGGAATTATATACACCACACAAGAAAACCAAAAGGTTAATATGGAATTGTTTTCACCGATATAAAAAGTGAGCTGAAAATTATTTATCTTGTGTTTCATTTTTGGATAATGTTGTTAAAACTGTGGTATAATGGTTTTAAGAATCTCATAAACTTATAACATAATGATGATAATATTTAAAATATCATATATTATTAGACTTAAATTGTTTTAATTAATTTAAATTATTTTCCCTAATATAATGTTTCAAAATTTAATTTTATCTTATTAGAAATTAGAAATTATTTTGATTATATATATCAAATTCAATTTTTCTAATTTAAATAACATTATTGGAAGAAATTAATTTAAGTGTAATCCCAAAAATGGGGTGACAGTTCATGGTTTTAATGTAAAAAAGTCCGAAAGATTAAAAAATTTGTAGTGAATTTCATCTTGAAATTGATTCCAATTATATAAATTGGTTTAACTAATAAAAATATAATCTAATTAAATATTAAAACCAATATAAAATATGATTTAACCTAAAAAATAAATATTATGGAAAGCAGTTTGGAACTGAAATTCAGAATTTTTTACTAATCAATAATAAAACAGAACTTCATAGAAAAATACCAAAAATAACCATTTACTAATTTTTATGTTTCTATTTAAATAATATAATTTATTTTTACGTATATGACATATCGAGGTTAGAAACATTGTATTTATAATTGGATATCTATTAAAAGTTATAAAATCATTTAATAAAAATATATAGTGTTTAGTGTAAAATTGGGCTTGTACTTATCTATGTCTGCCAAATATATTAGATGAATGTAGAAAAAGTATTTTTTTTAATAAAATATATATATTAAATTAATATCACTCACTAATTTTAATTAAGTTATTTTACTAGTGTAAAATAGCTTTGTGAGCATAAATATAGTTTTCTATAAGAATACACTTTCTATATTCAATTAGTTCTTATATTCATCTATAAATAATTTGTAACAAATTATTCATTTTATATTTTTATACCTTATATTTTCATAATTTAGATAATCAAATTCAAGACACTTAATTTAATAGCTAGTTTTCATCTTATTATATTAATTAATAATATTTTAACAATATATCATTGCTCTGTAAAATTCAATCTTGTTTGTAATGTAAGATATTGAAGAAATTATCTATTGAGTGTAACACAAGATAATTAAGTGTTATGTGAATTAAATGATATATAAAATATTTATTTTAATTAATATAGTATGTATTTTATAAATACCTTATATATTATATTCCCTTACACGCTATGTGTCGCGTGTCACACATGCCATCGAATACAATGCTCATACTTTATATTTTCAAGGAATTAGATGGGAGAAGCTAATCAGTGATAGATATTAATCAATAATACGAATCCTATTGAAGATATTGATGAAATTGAGTAGAATGAATTATATAATTTTGTTAATAAATTTTTTCCTCTGTCTTCGACTTAAAATGGAATGTGATTTCCTTTCCATCAAGCAGAAAGATAATGAATCTATCAGGATATATGATGAAAATTTCAAAATACTTTCACGATACCCCTCAATATTTTTTGTTACCCCTGAATAAAAGGTTGAACTCTTATTTGTGGAATTAAACCTACTCTAAGAAAATCCCTAGTGATCTGTGACTTTGATAAGTATGATGATATTTTCTGATGTTCCCCCAATGTCTAAAATGATATAGGATAATACCAAATGTATCATGGTAATAGGAATCATAATGTAGATTTAAATTATAGATATGTGATGGAGAAATATAACAATCCAATGAAATTTTTGAATCCCTCTTTTTAGAGGTGTGGAAATAGACACCCCCCGAAATTTCCTATAGAGGAAAAAGAAATTATTTAGGAGTGGGAAAGAAGGGAACATAATTAAAAATTTCTAAGAATAGAAACCAACTAACGAGGTATAGTAAATGAATTATCATATCATTCATCAAAATATTATTCATCACATCAAACGTAAGGAACCCTAGAATTTTAGAAACCAATAATCAAGGTGATGTGTTTTTAGAGACAACCAACAACCTCAATGGTAGCAAGAGCGATATTTTCCCATCAAAATCACCAAGGAGGATCCCAATAATGAAGTGGTGATGGGTAAGGTGGTTATTCATTTATGAATATAGAACTCACTTTTTGATTCAAGTTCAATTAATTCCAAAACATATCAGGAAATTTTAGTAGAACTATCCAAAAACCACCACATACCATGGAAGTTGATATTTCTAAAAAATTGAAAATGGGGAAATTATTATATCCCATGTATATAAATCCCCCACTATCAAATTTTTTGTGCTGAACATTCCATCAAACCTAGTCAGTGTTTTTTTGGTGTAATTGGATACAATTATAGGCATGGACTAAATATCACTATATATATACAATATATATTTTTGGGACGATGAAATCAATCTACGTATCTAGAATCATCCTTCAATTTTTTACATGTTTAAGGAGGAGGATACATCTTCTTTATCACAGAGACCTAAATAATCGATATTATTACACTACCTGAAATCATATCATGATAAATAAAAATATATTTGGGAAATAACACACATTTTAGACATTTCTATTATGAAAGAATATACAGATGTATTTTTGTAGGAATTGTCCAGTATTACTCCAAGAGGTGGTGTTTAAGTTTCAATAGAGCTTTTACCAGGGTAATTACAATTATCCAGAACTCCCTATATAATGGGTATTGTGGGAGAAGAGGAGATGAAGAACCAACTATAGGAGAATCTAGATAAAGTTTTCATATTACCAAGTGCTTCACCATGGGGTGGACCAGTCCCCTTCATCAGTAAGAAGGGTGGGTTAAAGTGCCATTGTATGATTATCATGAGGTCAATAAGAACACAATAAAAAATAAGTATATTGTTCCACAAACTAATGATTTTTCCAATAATCTACAAGGATCAAAATACATTTCTAAGGTGGTTCTTTGGAAGGGATATTACCATGTTAGGGTGAAGGAGGATATCCCCAATAATTATTTTCATATAATTTTCATGAAATATGAATTCATAGTGATTCCTTTTAATCTCACTAATTCTCTAGAAATTTCCATGGACAAGATCAAAAAATTATTTAGATATTACCTCAAACAATTTATGAAATTATTTATATATGCAATTATAATTTACTCAAAAATAATGGAGGACAATGGGGAGTATATATGCCATATGATAAATACCATACGAATAGAGAATCTTGACACCAAGTATATAAAATGTAAAATTTAGTTTTACTAAGTCTCTTTCTTGGGGAATATCATCACATGAAATGGCATATATGTGTGCCATTCATAGATATATGTAACTTAAGGATATACAAGGAATTTTTTTGAGTTATTTCCATATTTCCCATTGGCTATATGAGTATTAATACTGATTTTTGAGAAATGTATCATTATTGTAAAACCATTTTACCATGCATACATGGATGGTGGTAAAGATTGTTTGGAATCAAGATTGTGTGGAATGCATTAAAGAGATCAAAAAGAGGCTTATCACTCCCCTTGGGCTCTCAATACCAATAAGCGGGGAACTAGATTTTGAATATAGTGATGATTCATATATTTTATTACATTGTGTACTCAAAAAAGTGTTAAATTCATAGATTTCACCACAAGGTTTTTGAAATTTCATGTGAAAAACTCTCTCAAAAATCATTTGGAGTTGGTAGTTGTGATCATTTTGTTGAAAATCATGAAGAATTATATCTATGGGGATAAGTATGAGATATATACTATTCAAAAGATCCTCAATTATATATTAACATAGAAAGAGAACAATATGTTCTAGAAATGATGGTTATATCTCATCAACGATTTTTACTTCCCAATCAACTACAATGCTGGTAAAGAAGATATGGTAGAAGATGATTTAACTTGAAAAGATCCTACATCATTATCAATGATGAGAATTGATAAGGTTATACTCTTTTTAGATATACAAATGATGGATATTAGAATCATTAAGGATGGAATATCATTAATTTTTTTCAAATAATATATCAACCATCCATCCAGAAGAATTTAAAGATGGTCAATGAAATGATGTGTAAATTCAAAAGAAGTTGGAAGGAATGAGAAAGAGGAAATAATCAAAATTTAAAATTCATAAATAAGTAATTCTGATAGTTAGATGAATATTAGGTGTTGTCACAACCCGTAACTCGGGGCCTGTGCTGTGACTACCCCAATCCTTCCTTCCATAGGCTAGGGGTTGGCGACTAGCACGTAAGGCATATTCCTTAAAAATTGGGAAGGCGTAGCTCTTATAACATTTATACACAAGAAACCAAACACACAACAAGATATAAAAGCAATTCAACTGTATAGTAAAAAAGTGATAATAGTAAGTAAAATGGGGCCAGAATACACACCCAACTGGAAGGTACATGTATAACTGAATTGAAATACAGCTGAGGAAATAGAAAGACAGCTATTGGCTCATACTCTGAGGTTCCTACCTGAAGGGTAGGTATAGATCACCTTCTCAACACTCTACATCCACTCATCCCCTATAAGTACCTACACACCTTATGGTCCACCTCTGAGCACCATCCAGTTTTTGTACCCTCATCCTCACACAGTGATGTCCGTCATCTGCATCCAACACAACATGGTGTAGGAATATCCCATGTAGGGGTGAGTATAACGATAATCAGTATGGTCCTAGAGACTATCAGGGTCTCAAAAAATTTACCAAGGATGAACCAAAAAATATGAAATCAACAGATAACCCTACTTAGGTATATGCCCATTCATATACCAAAGTAATCAAGTAATCCATATCAATCATGAGGAAAACACAGAGGTACAGACTTAGCTCACACCTAGATTTATTCTATAGGTAGAAACAAGAAACTTTTTGAACACCCAGACTACTGGATAATTCCTCCTATATTGAGTACAGTGGGCCTACCGTGTCACACAGAGGCACTTCCCACTAACCTTGGACATCTTAGATACTCCTCCTACTGAGTACTATGGGTCTGCCGCGTCACCAAGGTGCTCCCCACTGTGGGTCTGCCGCATCACCAAGGCACTACCCCTCATTGCTTGCTTAGGTACTCCTCCTATCGAGTACCATGGGTCTACTGTGTCACCTAGGCTCTCCCCACCACGGGTCTTCCATGTCACCAAGACACTCTCCATAGGCCATGTCATGTCACTCCGAGTTGAAACAGTCAGCAGTCGTGAAGTCTCATCCAACCACTTGGTTCTCACACAATGCTCACTAATCTCCGGGAGGATCCGCTCCACAAGATACTGGTAAATACACCAACTACCAAAAAGTCCCACTAAGAGGTATCTAAAAGGACTGACACATCATATGGGTCTCAACATAATAGAGGGCACGTCAATCAGACACCCAGTCTGTGAGTTATTGGCCTTTTAGTTCCGGGGGCCCAGTTCGATCCGTGCTCGATTGAACCTGACAGTTCCCCATCTCATTCCAAATATCAGTGGGGTTATAATCAAAGGGACCATCTCACTCCATGATTTCCATTGCTACTGACGGTTCTTCAAATGGTCATCTGGTTCCAAAGTTATGGAGAAAAGAATGTAAATGGGTCATAGTGGCCCCGGGTCCGGTCTGACTTATCCCGACCTACCCGGGGTTGACCCGGTTCGGGTCGACCCGGATTTCCCCATTGGGAATGCCATGGCCCGTAGTGTGGCCCGGCCCATGGGGATCGGCCATACACGCTTGGTCCGACCAGACCCATGCTGTGCAGACCGACTAGCTGGGCGGTCTGGCAGGCCGTGAGGGGCCGTGGTGGATCGGCCATGGAAGGAGGTTTGGACGCGGGGCAACGGTCCGACCATGGGGCGGCGATTCGGCCAGGGGGCGGTGGTCTGGACACGGGGTGGAAGTCCAGCTACGGGGCGGTGGTGTGGACCAGGGGTGGTGGTCTGGCTGCCTGGCTGCGATCCGACTATTCGTTGGTGGTCCGGCCGCGGGCCGACGGACGGCGGCAGAGACGGCCGCACTCAGTGGATGGCATTGGCACATGGAGGACGACGGTGGAGGATCGGTGGATGGTGAGGGCAGCTCATCCCGGTCAGTGGTAGCTCGGTCCATATGGCAACGGTCATGGGCGGCGTGGCGGGGTTGCGGGTGGCGGATCCGTTGGGAGGGGGTGCCGCGGGACAGTGTCGTTGCACTATCACCTTCATCGCGTTCAACACCAAAAATCATTACAAGATTGGCAGAGGAGTTAGACCTTGTTTATTTGGCCCATACCCTCTGCGTTAGGGTGGTAGCATATGGCTCAATGAAGAATTTGAAGTCGAACCTCAATCTTTACAACCTCCCGCAATGATTCATTCCCAAAGCACAAAAGTAATCAAGGAAAGAATATGAGGAAAAAAATTTCACACACAAATAAACCCCTACCTTGGATGATTATTTGACGTTGGCACAATAAGAATGTTTAGACGTCGATTCGTTATAGATGAAGACGTCCTGCGTTGAAGGGAGACGATGATATCGATGTTTTTCCTACCCACTGCATGCTTCCGATTCCAGGCTCGTTTGTTGGTACATTATAGTCGAAGGCATTCTTTGTCAGTGAGAACATTGTTCGTGGAAGATTGTGTTATTCATTTGCGAGATTTATCCCAATATTTATCCTCTTCCAATTCCACCAAATTTGAAAAGTAGCAAAAATTTGATATATTTTCCCCAAATTGATTGTTGGATCAATTCAAATTGTGTTAATTCATCACTTAGGGTGGCATAATTTTGTGTGGTGCATTGGCATAATTAATTTGGAGGAAGATCAAGAGGCTCCTCCACATTAAAGAGGGTGTTGGGAGGTTTCTCATCATTAAGAGGTTTGGGTGGTCCCCACCTCTTAAATCAAACATGGGAGGTTTTGGGTTCGGGTGGTCCCCACCCCATAACCTCTCATGGGAGGTTAGTTTGGGTGGTCCCCACCACTATAACCTCTCCTGGGAGGTTTATGTCTGGTGGTCCCCACTTCTCAATTTCCACATGGAGGTTTTTAACAAATAAAATAAAAATAAAATGTTGTACAATTTTTTTTTTATTCTATTCTTTCCTAAAAACCCCAAAAACTAACATCCACCATCGAATATCTGTCGTCAAGGTGAAAATATTTTTATGTGAATATCGGCGTAGTGAGATCAATGATGCCCTTGAATTTCAATTCTATGCACTGGTTCAAAAGTTAGAAAAACATGCTTGTACATTTATTGAACGTACCCAAAATAAAGTTTAGAAATTCATTCTAGGAACTTAGGGCCTCAGAAATATGAGGCATCAATTTTGGCGGACTCATAAAATTCCCATATATTTAAATTAAATTACATGGAAATTTTGTGTCTTTAATTCTCCCCACCCCGGGGATTTACATCCCCGTAAGCCACAACTCAAACTAAGGGAACATGTGGGTGTTCTGAGCATGCATCTGAACCTCTTTCTCCCATGTGCTCTCTTAGAGGTTCTTGTGCTGGCAGCGAACGCGCACCATAGATGTTGACCATCCATGAAGGACCCACCCTTGTAGATCCTCAGTCTCTGCTAGAACCAACATAAAAGTCTCCCCATTGATGATGTCTAGCTTCCCATGGTTGATGATGTGAGAACGGTCATGCACATATCTCCTCGGCTGGTATACATGGAATATGTCATGCACCCAGAGCAACATAGGTGGAAAAGTTAAGAGGAAATCCACCTCGCCAACTATATTGAGGGCATCAAAAAGTCCAATGAATCTCGGAGATAACTTGCAGCCTCAACCAAATCTCCATAGACCTCATTGGGGTGAGAACCGTAGAAAGACGTGGTCACCATCCTCGAACTCTAGTGGTCTCCATATTCTATTGGAATACGACTTATTCCTACTTTGTGTAGTCATCATCCACTCCTGGTTGATCTGCACCTTCTCTGTGGTATCCTATATCATCTCTGGTCCCACGAGTGCTGACTCCCCTGGGTCAATCTAGCACAAAGGAGTCCTGTATGGTCACCCATACAATGCCTCAAAAGGTGCCATCCGAAAGGTGGAGTGATAACTGTTGTTATATGCAAACTCCCCCAATGGTAAGTGATCCTCCCAACTGCGACCAAAGTCAAGGAAACAATCACACACTATGTCCCTGAGGGTCTTAATAGTTCTCTCAGTCTGGCCATCCGTCTGAGGATGGAAGGCGGTGCTCAAACGAAGCTAGGTCCTGATAGCCTCCTGTAACCCCTTCCATAACCAGGAAGTAAAACATGCATCATGATTTGAGGCAATCTTCAAAGTTACTCCATGTAGCCGCACAATCTCTTTCACATAAAGGCATCTCAAGCTCTCTACTGAACTCTGTTATCTGATCGGTAGAAAATGGGCCAATTTGGTGAGTCGTTTGATGATCACCTAGATAAATTCATGGCCTTTGGATGTATGTGGAATTCCTATCACTAAGTACATGGATAAACTATCCCACTTCTACTCAGGGACCTCCAAATGCTAAACCAAGCCTGATGGTACCTAATGCCCCGCGTTCACTTGCTGATGAGTGAGGCACTGAGAGACAAACTCTGGAAAATCTTTCTACATTCCCAGACACCAGTGCTATCATTAGATATCTTGGTACATATTCGCCACTATAGGATGTACCACTAAAGGGGATGTATGGATCTCCCTCAAGAATTCCTCCTAAGGTGACACTAGTACCATGGTATGTCCTCTAAAAAGGATGACGTGCTCCCAACCTTCAGAAAATCCATCGGGTGCCTGTCCTGTGGATATCTGAGCACGTCGTTCCTCTTAGTCAGCATCACCATGTTGTGCCACCCTGAAACGCTAATGAATTGTGGGAGTGATAGTAATAGAAATTAGAAAAGATGCTCCATCTCTATCCACAAAGGATATCTATAAAGCGGTTACCGCTCTGTCGCCTAGCCTAGCAGCTGTATTCTTAATCTCCTACTAAGTGAATCTTCAAAAACATTCCCCTTCCCAGAAGTATAGACTATATAAGTCATGGTCCTAGAGGAAATCAATCCAACAACACTGTTTGAGGGTCAGGTCCTTCTGATAGAAGATATACTAGAGACTCTTGTGATCATAGTAAATGGTAAAATGCTCTCCCATTAGATAGTTCCACCACATATCCATCGAGAAGACCACTACTACTAACTCTAGGTCATGGGTAGCATTGTTTTTCTTGTGATGTATTAGCTGTCGAGAACTAAATGCAATCACTACTCACTCCTGCATGAGGACACATCCGAGTCCGGTCCCTAATGCATCACATTAATCTACGTACGCTATTCCCTCCTCTAGAAACTTCAATATGGGGGGCACTAGTCAGCCTCTGCCTCAACTCCTGAAAACTCTCCTGGAATTTCACCAACAAAACGAATGGTTTCCCCTTATTCATCAATGCTGAAACTGGTGTTGCAACTCTAGAGGAGGCTAGAACAAACCTCTGGTAACATCCAACCAAACCCAGGAAACTCAGTACCACTTTCACACTCCTGGGTAACTCCCAAGCAAGTTCCGCCTCAATCATTGTTAGATCTGCTACAACTCCAGCCTCTTATATGACATATCCCGGGATGCGATTCTCTCGCATAAAAAACTGTCACATCAAGAGATTACCATAAAGCTTGTGCTATAGAAGTGTGTCCAGTACTACCCGCAAGTGACAGGCATTCTCCTCCCCAGTTGTCATGTAGATCAAAATGTCATCGATGAAGACTACTACAAAGCGATCAAGGTATGGATGAAAGTTCATGTTCATGACTCCCATGAACACTGATGGAGCATTGGTTATGCTGAATTGCATAACCAAGAACTCATAGTGGTTGTACCGCCATCTGAATATCGTCTTCTTCACGTCCTCATCTCGAATTCTGAGCTGGCGGTAACCTAATTTGAGGTCTATCTTCAAGAACCATCGTGATCCCTTTAGCTGATCAAAGAGGTCATCATTCCTCAGGAGTGGGTACTTATTCTTCACGGTCACTTGGTTCAGGTGCTGATCATCAACACAAAGTCTCATGCTCAAATCCGCTTTCATGGTGAACAGAATATGGGATGGCCTAGATGAAACACTAGGCCAGATGAACCCCTTCCGCTGAAAGTCTTCTAGTTGTACCCGCAACTCGCAATGCTCCGTGGGAGCCATCCAATATGATGGTGTAGATATTGGTACCGTTTCGGGGTGCAAGTATCTGTAAATGTCCAGCTCTATGTGAGGAGGTAGACCCGAGACATCATCAGGGAAAAAATCCACCTACTGGTCAATGACTATAGGATTACACATACTCTCCATATCAACCGCTCTGAGGGTAAGGCTGAACAACTGATTAGTGATAAGCTGTACTCTCCTCTGGGTAAGTCCATCCGGAAGTGAAAAGGCTCCCTTCTCGCTGGTGTTGGTAAAACTTCTCCCATCCATGAGGACACGCTGAAATTTGCATCAAATATAGTCAATATGTTCATTGACTGTAGATAACTACTCCATACCCAATATGACATCGTAACGTCTGGACGACGCAACTAGGAGATCCCAGCCAAAGCCATCATCTTCAATAGTAAGATCACACTGCCGGCACCATCGCATAATCATCGAATCTGCTCCCTTAGGAGTCTCTATTCGTAATGATCGATCCAATAGTTTCGTCAGAATCTTCGAGCTCTGAATGAGGGCAGTGGAAATAATAGAATAACTGGCACCTGTATCTATAAGTATTGTAGCTATGGTGGGGTAGACAAAAATTGTACCACATATCATCTCTGGAGCACCATGATCGTAAGCCTCAACTTCTTGGAGCTGAGCTCTCCCCTATCCACCTGCTCCTTGCAGTCAAGGTGGACCCCCTGGTTGTGGTGGCAGTAACATCTCGAATCATCACCCACCACAAGCTACACAACCAGCTCCTCGCCCACGTCCACTTGTTCCCTGCAGACCACCAAGGTCAAACCTCTCTCTCTGCCTGGGAGGTCCCTTGATCATCTTATGATCATCCCCATGGCGGTTCGGACAGTCACGAGCCATGTGACCCTGCCCACCACATGTGAAACACTGCCATCACCATGTATAACTGGCTCCACCTCTGGTTTCCCGCACAACCGACCCTAGGTGATGCAGTTTTCCACCTATAGGTATGGTCCTCTTGGTCCTCTATGACTATAGTCTGCTTCCAGCTACAGAAGACTCTGCTACATGATGACTGGTAGTGGGTCTTTCTTCTAGTGACTACTCATCAAGGAAACTCTCCCCCAAGAGGGCTCTCTCTAACACCCATGCCTGTGTCGGGACACTGAGTGAGATCATCGAAGCCCCGATCTACCACCTGAGCCCCTGCTTGAAGGTCTGGGCCCTGAAGAATGGGTCCCACAACATATCTGTGGAGTATCGTGAGGGGTCAGTGAACCTGACTGAGTATTAAGCCACAGTAATGCTGCCCTTGGGCGAAGAGTCGCTGGAACAAACTCTACCCAAAACAAGCCCTTGGAGTCTGCCCAGAGAAGTGTCACCTCATCATGAAACTGAAGCATCAAGCCCCACCATCTTCCTTCTTCTTCCTATAGAAGGCTGGCGACAAGGATCACCAAGATATTGGCTTGTGTCCCTATTAGTCAGAAAACTCTCACTAGAGCCTTTAGCCAATCCTCAGCGACCTGTGGGTTTGTCTCTCCCCAGAACCTGGAAGGCCTCTGGCACTGGAACCCATCCAACACCCTCAAGTGGCAGGTACCATATACTGTTGGGGCTAGTGGCATCGGTGGCCCAAGGGGGAATGGTACCGCTAGTGCTTGGTGCCTCTACTGGAGGTTGGCCCTGCACCAAGGCCTCGTCGCTTGGTGGGCTATCAGTTCGTGCAACTCTCAAAACCCAAGATGGCTGTGTGCGTGGAGGCATCCTAAAAAGAAAAAAGTGCAACATGGTTAATAAGTTATACCTGGTGAGCCGACTCAATGATTTCACAATGAAGACTCTTGAAAACACAAATTCAATCAGTGTTTTCATGCACTGGGTTGGAAATCAGAAGTCTGCATCTGGGTTTATGGATACATTGGCCACCGCATCAACAATGGTTTCCCTAAATTGATAACCACACTCACTCCACTTCAAACTATTTCATTTAAAATGAAAGATCAGAGTCCTATGTTCTACAGTAGAACTGACTCCTTTGATACCAATTTGTCACAGCCCGTCCCCTAGGGCCCATGCCGTGACTACCCAAAGTCATCCTTCCATAGCCAAGTGGTTGGAAACTAGCACCAAAGGCATATTCTATAAAAAAGGGAAGGCATTGCTTTTAAAACCTATAAACACACACAACCAAACACACATCAAGATACGAACACATGTAAACTGTATAGTAAACAAGTGAGTATAGAAAGTAAAATGTTGCAAGAATACAAGCTAAATTGGAATGTTCAAGTACAAGAGAAATGCAATACAACTGAGGAAAGAGAAAGACAACTATTGGATCATTCTTTGAGGTTCAAATATGAAGGGTAGGTACAGATCATCTCCTCAACACTCTATGTCCACTCGTTTCCTCTCCATACCAACATGTTGTATGGTCCACCACTGAGCACTGTCCATTCTTGGTACCCTTATCCTCAGTCAGCGATGTCTGTCGTCTGCCTCCAATATAACAATGTGCGGGCATAGCCTGTGCATGGGTGAGTATAATGATATTTAGTAGGGACCCCGAGACCCTCAAGGTCTCAGAAAATCCACCAAGGATAAACCAAAATGTATTAAATCAACATATAACCATACTTAGGTATATGCCCATACATATACCTATGTTATCAAGTAATCCATCTCAATCATGAGGTAAACACAGAGGTACTAACTTAGCTCATACCATGATTTATTCTAGGGGTAGTAACAACTAACATTCCAAACACCCCAACTGCTGGAGAACTCATCCTATATCTAGTACAGTGGGCCTTCCATGTCGCAGAGAGACGCTTCCCACTAACCTTGTACTGCTGAGGTACTCCTCATGTTGAGTACCGTGGGTCCTCTACGTCACCAAGGCGCTCCCCACCATGGGTCTGCTGCGTCACCAAGGAACTCCCCTAATGTCCTGCTTAGGTACTCTTCTTGTTGAGTACCGTGGGTCTTCCACGTCACCACGATTCTCCCCACCATGATTATGCCAAATCAGTAAGGCGGTACCCACTAGGCCTGTCGAGTCACTCTGAGTCTAAATGGTCTGCAGTCATCAAGTATGAACCAGCCACTGGGTTCTCTCACTATGTTTTCTCATCTTTGGGAGGATCTTCTCCACATGCTACTGGTTGATACTCCGACTACCATGAAGTCCTATAAAGATGTATCTCAAAGGTACACCACATAATAGGGGTCTGAACATAATAGAAGGAACGTCCATCGGATGCCCGGTCTGTGAGTTATTAGCTTTTAATCCCGAGGGCCCAGTTGGATTCGTGCCTCATCCAACCTGACCGTTCCCCATCAAAATCCAAATTTCATGGCGGTATACTCAAAGGGACCGTCTCGATCCAATATTTCCAGCGCCACTGATGGTTCATCAAACGGATGACTGATGCCAAAGTTATGGCTAAAATAAAGTAAATGGGTCTTAGTGGGCCCGATTCCGGTCCGACCTGGTCAAAACAACCATACCCGACCCAGCCTTGGATGACCATATTGTGGTCAACCCGACCCGACCTGTTAGGTTTTCCCTATCCCATTCTGTGGCTTGACTCACTGGGTCCGGCCCAGCCCGTGCTTGGCAGCCCAGCTTTCTGGGTGGTACGACATATCGCGGTTCAGCAGTCCGGCCACAGAGCGACGGACGACAGCAGCGTACGGTGGCAATGACACTCGGCAGATGACGAAAAAACTCAGAAGATGGCAATAGAGGCTTGGCGTACGGCGTCGGCGGCAAAACCTGGTTAGCATAGGATCAGTCCAGACAATGGTGGTTTTGGGCAGCACGGCGGGGCTAGGGGTGGTAGAGTCGCGGGGCACGATGGCCACGGGGCATGGTGGCCACGGTGCATTGTCATTCCGTCGTCGCATTCATTGTGTTCAACACAAAAAATCATAACAATAATTGTAGAGGGGTCAGACCATGTGTTTTTTGCCCGTACCCTCTATGTTTGGGTGGTATGATATGGCTCAATCAAGAACTTGAAGTTGAACGTCAATCTTTAAAACCTCCCATATAATGAATAATTTCCAAACAGAAAAAAAAATAAAGGTAAGAATATGGGAAAAAATATTCACATGGAAGTAAACCCTTACCTCGGGTTGTTTTTTGTCATTGTAATGAGAAGGAAGCATGTACATCGATTCATAGTAGATGAAGATGTCCAACATCAGAGGGAGTGTAAGATATCAACGTTATTCGTGCCCGCCACACGCTTATAATTCTAGGCTTGTTCGTTGGTTCTTCGTAGTTGAAGGTGTTCTTCATTGGTGAGAATGTTCTTCGTGGAATAACACGTTCTTCATTAGAGATCTTTCTCCCAATATTTCTCCTCTCCCAATTCCACCAAATTTGAAAAGTATCCAAAATGTGATGTGTATCCCCCAATTTAATTGTTGGCACAATTTACATTAGGTTAATTAATCAGATCGGTTGGAATAAATAAGTTTGGTGCATTGGCTTAATTAATGTGGAGCAAGCTCAAGAGGTCCTCCACATTAAAGAGGGTGTTGTGAGGTTTCTTCTCATTAAGAGGTTCGGGTGGTCCATTCCTCTTAAATCAAACTTGGGAGGTTTTGGGATCGGGTGTTCCCCACCACATAACCTCTCATGGGAGGTTAGTTCTGGTGGTCCCCACTACCATAACTTCTCATGGGTTGTTTAGGTCTAGTGGTCCCCAATTCTCAATTTCCACATGGAGGGTTTTAAAAAATAAAGTAACAATAAAATGTTGTACAATTTTATTTTTATTCTATTCATTCATGAAAAAACCAAAAACTAACTTCCACACTCAACCATATTCCATCAAGGTGAAATACTCTATAAGCAAATACCGGCACTGTGAGTTAAACGGTTCCCTCATATTTCAATTCTGAGCACTGGTTCAAAAGATATAAAAATCTGCTCACTAGTTTACTAAATGTACCCGAAATAAATTTCAGAAATTTATTCTGGGCACTCCAGGCCTCATAATTATGCACCATCAATTTTTGTGGACTCGTAAAATTCCCATATATTAAGAACAATTACATGGAAATTCTGTTTCTTTACAGGTGTTCTATTAAATTATGATTTAATGAAGGAATCATTGGATGATGCACACAGTTCAACATTCATTATTCACACAGGAAGAAAAATATGTATCATGTTCTATATTAGTACTATTGGTTTGACAATATGAAGAAGGAGATTGTAGAATATACATATAAATTCCTAGTATGCGAGAATGTTTTGTATAAAAGGAAGAAGTATAATGGGATGATGCAACCATTACCCATACCGACATGGAAATTGAAGAACAATACCGTCGACTTTGTCACCATAAGTCCAAAGACTTTCTGGGGAAATAATGGTAAATGGGGTGTTTTTGGTCATATTAAAAACCTAACTCACATTATCATAATTCTATAGGAATTATTATTGGATCATATTGTATGGATAAACACATGATTAATGGTAAGGCTAAATGGATTACCATTGTCATTTTTATCTTGTCGAGATTTGAGATTCGCCTAAAATTTCTAGAAAAGACGGATACATTCCCTAGTACCAGAGATATACTTCAATATGAAAAATAATCCTCAAACCTATAACCTATATGAGTGGACTATTCAGACACTGGATTATATGTTGTGATTTTGTTTTATGGACATCAATGGATGATGGTACCAATATCTTCCTATGATTGAGTTCTCCAATAATAACAACTTCCACTCGAGCATGAAAATGGTACCCTATGAATACCATTATGGGATGTGGGAATAAACATATGTTTTTTGGGATAAATTTGGGGAATGAAAACTAATAGTTCATTAAATGGATGAGGAAATGGTGGAAAATGTTTTTACCATCTAGTGACACATTAAGGATGATCAGAGTTAACAAACAATCTATGATGAAAATTATTAACGAGATATAGAGTTTAATGTTGGATACATGGTATTAATTCTCATATCTCCATGTAAGAAAGTATTGATATTTTGGAAGAAGGGAAAAATTATTCCAATATTCATTTTCCCCTTTAAGGTTGTTGATCACATCAAATCAGTGCAATACTAACTTGCACTCCCACAAAACCTATATCATGTAACTGATTTAATTCATGTGTCAATATTGAAAAATTGCATTCCAAAACCCTCACATATATTCAATCTAGAGGTAGTACCATCTGAGAGATACCTTTCCTTTGAGGAGTATTCCATCTTGATCATAGATCATTGATAAAAATTTTAATGTGATAAGGCAATACACCTTGTCAAATTGGAGTATAGGATCCAAAAGTGTGAAGAAGAAATGTGGTAACTACTGAAGGCGATGAACCAAAGTTACACTCATCAATTTTAGTATAGTAACTGAAAATTTTTATCGAGAAATTTCACAAGGGGGGTGATTTTAATGACACAAACAATTATAAATAAAAGTAAATTTTGTTTTAATTAAAAGTATTTTTATGTTATTTTTTATATAAAACACATGCACTTATATTGTCTTATTTTATAAAATTAGGTTTAAAAATAAGTTAATTATAATTTTTATTGATAATATATCCATTTAGTACTAATCACATGATTAATATAAATATAGGCTTTGAACAAATCCAATTTTCACACACAAAGGGAGTGACAAACTCAACCCATAAGATCACACGCTATGAAGTCCATTTATCGATGATTATTTAGGTGATATAATTTCATGGATTTTCCATTTACTGAGACCAAGTTTATATCCACGATCATACTCATGAGAGAATCCAATTTATGGTGAATTTCATTCTCATCAAGATCATGAACCAAACCATGTTCGCCAAACGACCCCATAAATGTCACACCATCACACATCTCACTAATATGACATTTTCTAGTGTATTAAAGGGACATGTATCATGACACTAGAAATATAAATATATAGACTATTTTTAACATGATTATAAATATAATATAATTATATTATTTTTACTTTGTAAATGATTTTTATTTTTATATAATGATGCACACATTATATTTTTAGTTAATATTCAAATTCAACTAATGAATTTACGATGTAATGGACTTTTAAAATACCTTATATTTTATTATTATTATAATGTAATATTACATCCAATGAAAATGATCATATAATTTTTATTAAGTCAAATATAATATTTAAAGATGTTGGAAAATGGTTATTTTCAAAAACCCAAAAATTCATAATAAATATTGATTTTTAATTTTAAGTGAAAATTCAGATATTAAAATAAATATTTTCATAAAATTTGTAATATTTATGGAATATAATGTAAAAATTATCAAATGGTGAACTTTTAATAAATTTTTTAGATAGTTTAATTATTGTCTAAAAATTTAATATTAAATAAATATACTAGATTTCTATGATATCATAATAACTCCAATGTGATGTCAGAATTTCAATAAATGGAATCCACAACCAAATAATTGTTTCACTTTTAAAATATAGTTATTTATGTTTGTTTTATTTATTTTTTAAATACATTATTAATCCTCCAAATCCAATAATATTTTTCAAGGTTATAAAATTAGTTCTTTAGTATTATGATTCACATCCACATAATTAATGGAATTACTTTAATAATTTCGGCCCTTGGGCTTATGAAATAAAAAAAATTCCCATTTTGTAGAAACCATGAGAAGAAAACATTTGTGGTTTTTTCATGTTGGATATTTTGTTATATAGATTACAAAACCAAAATAATAATTACAACCCTATCATTTCCTATATAAATCCACCAAAGCACCCAATTATAATCAACGAAAACTCCTTGGAGCACATCCATGATTTACCCTCCACATTCTAGAGTCTTCAAAAGGTTCCAACACACTGTCAAGAGGCCTATCCAATGCTTTTGGAGTCATAATCTAATGCTTGGGATCCTCACCTTCCTCCACTTCTTTCAATTTGAGAACCACATTTAGAATTTTTCTTCCTAATTTAAAATTTTTATGATGTAATTTATTTATAATAATAATCTATTATCCAATGGATTCTATTTTAATTATATATAATTTATTATCTCTCATTCTGATCCCTACCTAATCTATTACTAAGCCAAGATTCTATAAGGGATTTCTCTCTTTTCATTACCATTCAAGCACTTAATTTATAATGTACTCATTAGTTTCATTTTGTTCATGATGGGTTATGTGCTTAATTATTTTAATTTCATTCAAGTTTATTTATAAATTATGAGACCCCCCCCCCCCCAAATCAGTCTCATTAATCATCCCTTGACCCTTTTTATACACCTATTTCTAGGTTGAAATTTGTTAAAGGTTCCTCTTAATATTAATGATTATTTAGGATCTTATGCACAAATTTCCATTTCATAATGATAGAACATGACGTTCCATGTATATATTACATC
This sequence comes from Viscum album, assembly GCA_963277665.1. Taxonomy (NCBI): domain Eukaryota; kingdom Viridiplantae; phylum Streptophyta; class Magnoliopsida; order Santalales; family Viscaceae; genus Viscum; species Viscum album. The sequence goes on along the minus strand of OY728141.1, from coordinate 97,224,242 downwards.
CCAATTGGTTTATGAATAAATACATACCCCTTTCACTATTATCATTGCATTTTATTAAATTTTAAGTAACACCATTAAGCTGCATAAATATCACATTGATTTTCCAAGCCAAACCAATTGTGTAATGAATACGATGCCCATTTCCTATCATAGGTGTTCAACTTTAGGAACTCATTATTTATTTATTTGATTCATACATTTATTTATTTCACACTCCTTAATTATTGAATAAATTATGATGCTGAATGAAGCGTGTTGTATGATCTATGTGGCACACACAAACATGAGAATGAAATTAATATGATTAGTGCACCAAGAATTATATATTGTTATAATGAAGTAGGTATTTTTTAGAATCATGATAACTCATGTTTGGAATGGTATTAAACCATATTCCTTTATGGGGAGTTTACATTATGTTCTCTTGATTGTCTATTCTTGAACTATGTTTATGATTTAGTGTTTTTTGTGGTTGTGACATTTCAAATGTTTTGATTATCATGCTCTATGAAACCTTATTATTCACGTTACATTCATTCCCCTTTAATATGCCTATTTTTTACCATGAATTATATACTTTATTTAAGGAATTTTTTATTACCTCCCTGGGATTTATAACTCACCCTTTTCTTATGATTCTCTTTAGGTTATTCTAAGAAGTTTAAAAATCCATTGAATTTGAGAATAATTTTAAGATGTTTTCAATTATGTTGTTGTATCCCATGTTAATGATGTTATACTATATACCTGATTACAAAAAGAACTTTATTTATTAATCGTTCAGGTAGAATTTTGTGTAATATTATATAATCAATTAGGAATGAATGTGTAATAAGGTGATGGTTTGTTATAGATCTTACCTATGATTACTTCAAGAGATAATCAAAAAATATATTTATCTAAATAGATTATGTGTGGAGGTGAACCAAGATTTTTTTAACTTAGGGGAGGAAGATCATATAAATATTATGAATTCCACTAATTTTACTTTGTTGATCCACATGGTATCGGAGCTAATCAACAATGATTACATGATGTTTGAAAGGTTTTCATTGGGGTAAAGGGATGATATTTGGTCAATGACGAGTCTTACGTGCCTTTCAATCTTTATATAGGTAGTAGTTAAGGATGATTTTTAATAGGTTAACGTAGATGTAAAATGGTATTGTATGGATATTTATTCGTTACTATCACTAACCAATGTCATTCTCCTAGAAATTAAAGAAACCAAAAAGCAGTCCATTTTCATTAGGACCAATTTTAGTGTCTTTTATGGCCTTATAATCTTGTTTTCTATCGATGTTTTCATCCTTGTATACTAATAGAATTTTCAAAATGGAACCAAAAACATGTAATCATTGTGGAAAATCTTTCCCTATAAATATTCTTTTCTTAATAGGATATCCCAATAAATTAAGGCTCGATCAACATTCACCATGGTCTCCTAAGTTCGTATCTATGCTTCTATGGTTTGATGATCTTATCCTTAGGCTATGGGGGGGTTCAATGTGTCTAGAAAATCGTATAAAGGATCTGAGCCCAAATGTCTTTATGCAGTAGATTATGTTATATATGATTTTTTAGTAGGGTCATCCAATATTATAGGTGTGGTATTTATTTCATATTCTATGGTTCATGATTTATTTGATACAAGTGATACTAATTATTTTACATCATCAGTTCTATTTGATATGTTTGTGTTTTGTTTCAATCCTATTATATTCTTGTTGAGTCATTTGATGCTATTGGGAATGTGGTTTGAACATGGTTTCAGGTTCAATGTATGTTGAGTAATGATGGAGAAACCTGAGGTTTAGTGGTACTTCATAGTTATAAATCGTTATATCATATAGTTGATTTTGGCATAGATTGGAATATTAGTGTTATTTCCTAGATTGAAAGTTATCAATATCAATTTTAATTCTTACATATCGATGGGTTCACACTTGTTTTTAGGGTGTGCGGGATTCAATATCAATATGTGGAGTGATTTTTGTTCCTTGTGGTGGGTTAATCCCATGATAGTTACCAAATATCTTTCATGGTGCTTGGGATTGTTGTTTGGGAAGTCAACTAACTATAGTTGTTTCTTCATACATGAAAGTATTTATAGATGATTTTTATTTATTACCACTCCAATGAGAGGCTGAGTTTACCATAGACTAGATATCTATTACAATATCCATTTCTATTCAATCATCACGTATATGACCAAAGGAGTTTGTATAAAATGAATTCTTGCCTTTGGATCTCCATGATAAAGAAATTATTCATAATAACATGTCACTGTGGGTTTATTATTTCCCCTTTTCTTTTATTATTAATGTGCGTAAGAATTTGTTTTCACCATCAAATGCTAAAATAGGTGACCATCACGAAATAAAAATCACTTGCTCAAAATTTATGACATCATTATTGTTATTAAAGGGATTGTACATTTTAAAATATTGAAATGTGGTCAGGGCACCAACAATTTATAGTCTAGGAAGAGGGAATGCCTATGATAATTTGTAAGGTCCTATATGGACATTTTGACTTGTCTTATTACATTAGATGTGACTAATTATCCTACGGTGTTTATTACATGAAAAAACAGAATCCTTCAATGGTTATAGATATATTTTGTTTTATTTTTCATGGATGAACTTTTGTTTTACTCCAAGTCAGGGGATGAGAACATGCGCAATATGGATATCATTATTAGAATAATGAAAAAACATCTTCTCTATAGAATGATTTCTAAATTTGAGTTTTGGATTCATGATGAATGGATTTTGGGGAATGTTATATATTCTTGGGGGAAAGTAAATTGATCCTAAATAAATTAAATGATTTTATAATCAAGTATAATCCTATAAATATTTTTGAGATCCGACAGTACTTTGGGTTGTCTAGTTTTTAAATTAGTGTTTTTTCAAGAATTCTCTATGATTTCATATATGATGATATCATTAACCAAAAATGGTAAAAGTGTGAGTGGAATGAAAAGTGTCAAACATAATTAGAGAAAATGAATTTGATATTTACTTTAACATTTGTTTTTATTATTTTTAGAACTCATTTATGGTTAAGATATTTTTTCAATACCTCGGGAATTGGTTTGGGGTTTGTGTTGATGAATAAAAGATAGGTGGTAGACTATATTTCTCAAAAGTCACTCCATAATGATAAGTACTACCCCAATAATGATCATGACTTTGTAGTTGTTAGGGATGACCTAAAAATATCGAATTTATACCTCTTTGGGGAATGATTTACAGTATATTCTGACCATAAACATAGGAGGTACATTTTCAGTTAGATGGATATGAAATTTTCATAGATAAAGAGGTTGGATTATCTATGGAATATTTATTTTGATTTCTATTTTACTCATGGAAAAGGGAATGAAGTTGCTGATGTGCTGAGTAAGAAACTACTATCAATAGTAGTTAATGAATTAGCTGATGTGTGGTCTTTGATTAGCTTTTATGTTGAGATGATATTGGGAATAAAAGCTATTGGGTGGATGGTAGGTCTTGATTTTATGCGTTTTGAATCATATTTCTATGAATAGGTTTGTATTGATATGATTTTTATCCTTGTTTTCTAGAGCATTAGTAAAATACTTTATGGTGGGGAGACAAACATTGAGTGGACGCGATCTCATAGTGGTGATTCATTTTTTCAAAATCGGTTGGTTATTACTTTTCACCTAAGAAATCAGTTTATGGAATATAAAAAATATTCTTTGTGCTCTATAAGACTAAGAACTACCATGATGTATCATTATTTAATATATCAGTATTTATGGATGGAATTTAGATGACTGATTGTGGATTTTATATTGTGGTGTCCTCATTGTAAGGGAGATATGTCAGAACATGAAAGACATTCAATTTTTTTGGATTCCTTAACAATTCAATTATGAATATGATATTAGATATCCTTGGATTTAATAATTGTTTTACCACATTATCATATTTTAGAGTATTCACTTTGTCTGATCATATATTGATTCAAGAAATTAATACATATTATATTATAGATTTTATGAAAAATTTGGAACAACATGGTAAATTTTATGTTAGAGATATTGTGATACTTCTTGGGGTTTCCTCTACGATTTTAAACTAGGGAACCAAGGTTTTCATATTGGATTCATAAATTTTTGTAGTTGGAAATGAGTAATATGTTTAAATTAAATATATAATACCATTTTCAGATGGATAGATAGATGTAGGGAGAAATCTAGGTTTTTGAGGTAATGTTATTGGCATGCGTTAATGATTTTTGTGGTTCTTGTGTGATTTTTTTAATTTAGCCAACTTTTCGAATAAAAATATTTATTAGGACTAGATCAAAATGGTTCACATAAAGGATTTTTATGGGTGAACATTTTTATATCCCATATAATCGGTAGTGTTTGGAGATTTGTACTTGGATAGGCCAAGTAATTTTTAACAGATGAATGAGGCAGTTTAGTTGATCCAGAGAAGATTGTCCATGGTATAGAGTCATCATCTATTTTATGTGGACCTTCATTATCAGTTTTTGGAGTGTGAGGTTAGTGGATAGTTCATTCATAGTGTTACCACTCACTTGGGACATTATAAGTATGGAAATAATGGTATGTTGGAACCAAATATTGTTGGACCATATTTCATCATTAGAGACTAGGAATCAATACCAATCAGTTAGACATACAATCTCAATTGAATTTGATTCATGATTTGTTCTAGGTTTCCCAAATGAGGATGTATCTTACATATAATTTCCATGTGATTTAATGAGTGGAGGTCAATGTTGATCCCAACATCTCTATCATTGAGTTATCATTTCATATTGTGGATCACCTAGATAAGGTGTTGCATCATAAAATTACTACATAGGTCCACATAATATGGTAGTATGTATTAGAAAAACATGATACATGGGAGATGGAATTAGTAATGAGTAAGTAGTGGTCTTCAATCTTTATGAGTCTATAATCTCAAGTAATTTCAGGGGATAAATAGCATTTACTGTGGGGAGATTGCGATACCCTATTTCCTTCATTAGGGTGTGCATTGTATTTTTTAAAATTTCTCCTTTTGGTTTGGGTACATTAGTTGATTGTTGGTAATAGAGATACTTTTCAATAAAAAATACCCATTAATTCCAGGATATATGGTTTTTTGGATTATAGGATTTTAATAATAAATTTAAAAATTTTATTAGAAGGAGATCCATACAACCAGATACCCATATGTTTTGGTATAGAGGTTTCCTATAGAATAAAATGTTGAGAATTTTTTTTGGAAATACATAAATCATGAATGGGTTAATTGATGTGATAATTATTTGGGAAAGATATTTGGAATCTTGTATAGGGTGTGAAAATTTTATAGTCTATATAATCTTTACACATTGTAAAAATTTAAATTAGGATTTAATTAAAAGTGAGACATTTCTTTAATCATCAATCTTTTTAATATGTCAGATTTTTTGATGTGAAAGGTATTTAGAATATGAAATAATTCCATTATGTATTTTAAACAAGTTTCATAGGTAAATATTTTTTTATTAATTGCACATGCTTTCCTATACAACCTTACTTCTATTTTAACGGATTTTGGGCGATCTATATCCTTTCAACTCTCATCATTCAGCATTTAATTATTATGAAGGTTACAACACATATATATAGTTAAAAGTCTTTTTGATTATTCATTAACTTTGGTTAGAGTAGTAATGTTGGGTATACATTTGTTTTAGATTCATGACCGATTAATATTTTCTATCAATTTGCCGATGTTTATTTTAGTAATTATTTTTTAAATGATGATCCATGGTTTTTAAATCCCCAGTATTGGAGGTAGAATAATTTATGTTGTTCTAGTTGTTGGTGTGTCTATGAATGTGTATCTAATTAATGGATTATTATATGTTCATATTGATCCCATTGTGTTGTGAATTGAAATTTATTTCCTCGTTGAAAATGGTTATAAATTGAAGGCGATAATGGTTTGAGAAATGTATCTGAATGAACCTAGAAAATTTTCAACCTTATGTGAATCCAAAAAAAGAAATTGGTTATCCTTGTGTGGGAAGACCTACAATGAGTAACATTAGTAATATAAAAATAATGTTGTATAATTTGAAATCAATTGGGACTGAGTAATTAGTACTTTATAAATGTTTTACGTCTATTATGTATTTCCATATCCAAGATCCCAAATGATGTACTTTATATTTTATAATTTTTTATCAAATGATGGTTTTCTTCATTGATATTTGGTCTCATTTTTAATTTAACAGTTACTATTTTATACCTGATATATTTTAGAATTTCAAGAATGTGTTAAATATTTATGAAAAAACTAATGTTTAAAAATAAATAATTTATGAAAAATAAATTATAAAATGAATTTCTAATTCAATCATTGGTGGATTATTGATATTAGAACATTTATATATTCTTTGCTAATATCATATTGGTATTTGTGCTGACAACATACTTTTTGCATCATGAGGTTGTAGAAATTGTTTTCCAGTACTCAGTAAAAAGTAAATCTATCATGTATTATAACAGGTTATCATTTTGAATGTTTCAATTATATGGGGATGGTTTATAAGTGATGAATGGTCAAACAGAGACTTGGTGGTATGATCTTGTAATACTTTTTTTTTATAATCAGTCGGCTTAGATTTTAAGGATATTGAGGAATCTATTTATTCAATTATTTTTAATGTAGTTTGTTTATTGTTTTGGTTATATTCAAGACTTGTATTCATTATATATTTTATACCTAACCTGGGGATTACAGACTTAGGTGGATGGATTAACTGACCTAGGTTGGTTAATTATTCAAGGTGGGAAACATTTAACGTAGTTAATATACATAATGATCCAAAATAAAAGGAGACTATTTACCATAGTTAACATCAAAATTAAAAATACATAATAAAATTTTAAACATTAAATTTATAGAATTGGAATAAATAACATTTAATAACAATGATTAAAATAAAAAATATTTTTTGTTAAAAATGGGGTTTAAGACAAGAAGTTATCTTATTTCATTATCATGTACAATGATGATTCATATGTAATTGATTAGATTATTTATAAACAAATTTAAAATAATTTATATTATAAAAAAATTAATTACACAATGCCACCTTTAAATTACACGATTTAATAATAATTTATAGTTCTACAAAAACCTTTATTTTTTCACTATTCAATTAAAAATACGTATTTTTAAAAAATCCAAAAAATTCACCCATAAATAATATTGGAAGGATTATTTGAAATATTATATTTTTTTCTCAAAATTTTTTTTACAAATGGAATCATTTAATTACAATACCCATTCCCAAAATGTTATAAAATCTACTTCCGAAGAAATAAAGTGTTTGGGGTACAAAACGACTTTACTAAAAATCGTGTACTTATTTATTTTGAATGAATATATACATTTATGTTATATAAAATAATGATATACTTTTTTTCATAATTTTGTTTTACATATTCATACCACCAAATTAATTTCTAGGTAAAAACATATAATGGGTTGTTTTAATCTTGGTGTTGTATATAATGAATTTTATTGAACACTTAATTTTTATTTATATATAAATGTATTTTAAAATATTATGGTGTAATAATTGGATATTTGATATAAATAGGGTGTTTATATTCCATTACTTCCTTTTTTCATAATTGTATTTAATTTTGGGTTCTTTTAGTATTATACTCTAATTTATAGATATTGTTGGATACTATGTATCTGATTATTATATGATATTATATAATGTATTATAGTTTGGTATTTTCTTTATTTATGTATCATATTTTTATACTATTTTATTTTTTAGTCTATAATATTTTTTCATTTCAAAGAAAATTATCCTTTGAGATTATGTGAATCCCTATTCATTTATTGCTAGCCTTAGTTGTCAGAGGGGTACACCTTAGGTTTTTAGCATTCCAATATTTTCTATGGAAACATGGTAGGGTTGATATGTGATAGATATTATTATTTTAGAATGATCCATTCATTGGAATGTTATACATAGAGACAAGAAGTATTGATAGTCAATTTTTTTTGTGTAAAATGGAATATGTATCCTATTTATGTTATATTTAATGTTACCAATGTGTCCATTATATGAAATGTTGTATCAAACACTTCTAGTCTTGTTGCCACCTCATTATCGTGGGTATTTCTAATTATGTATTTTCATGATGAATTATAATGTATACTTGACACTTGTATTTCATAATGAAGATGATATTTTATTGTTCGGACATCAATAAATTGTTACATGATAACATTTATTGTATAAATGTGTATTAAATCACGTGGAAAAAATTTAGAGTATCTATGAAATGATTTGCATAAAATTATAAATTATTACTTTTACTCTTTATTTTTTATGGATTCTTATTAACATTGATTAGTGCTTATATATTCAAGGTGATTTTATCGTGTAATGGAATGTGAAACTCAGATTTTATTGAAATGTTAATAAGTGAATATATGTTATTGATTATAAAAAAAATAGAATCATTTATATTTTTTAAAAATAAAGACAAATTTAGTTGGATTACATAAACTCATTATTACATGTATACATTCTGACTTTCTTATTTACTAGTGTTATATTATTAGCCTTGAAAACCTTTAAACATGAGTATTGAATTGTTTGAGACTCATATTTTCAGATTTTTGGGTGTAAAAAAAGATTATTCGAAGTTAGGGTGTATTTTTAATAAAATTATGCAAACATCATGTTATAGTTTTTGTGTATATTATTTGAAAAAAAAGATATCAAAACTAATAATATTTATTTTAATATTCAATGATACATACTTATATAGGAAATGAATGTCTAATAGAACAGGCGAATAACATGTGAAATTGAAAATGTACTAAATAAAATCATATATATTAATGTTTATTGGGGTTTTTGTCATTTGATGTTTTTAGTTCATGGGTCACACGGGAATTATAAAATATATAAACATTAACATTTTATTTTTATTTTTTCACTAATTGAACATCAATATTTTTTAGTATAATGTTCGCAGTAAAACACAAATTTTTGTAGTATATTGAAATGTGCTATGGTAGTATATTATGTGTCATTAAAAGATGATTTATGTTGAACCGAAAAAAATAATATTCTTAAAATACATGTAACATGATGTGACTATTCTATAAATTGATAATCCTTATTGATCATGATTCGATGTTGAACTAGGTAAATATTTCCCTAATATGAACATATTTATATATATTGTTGTATTTTTTATTGGATTTTAATTGATTGGATTAATGAAAACATGTTTTTTGGATAAAAGTTTTTTATAAGATAATTAATATCATTGAAATTTTTATTTCATAAAAATATATATTGTTTCATGCCCGTTTTAAAATAAGTATTATAAATATTATTTTTTTAGATATCAAATGTGTGTTTTTACTAGATTTTGTAGTCTTGAAAATATTTAATAATTTTTCATTAATGGGTTTTGTGAAATAAAAGTGTTATTTAATTTATTTATGAACATTATATTTATAAGGATGATTTTTTTGGGAATTTTAAAATAATGTCAATTGATGGCTGAAAGTATTTAATGATTTTAGTTATTATTTATATTGAATGATGTTACTGAATATTTTTTGGGGTTTTGTTCTCCTCGACATTTAGATATATATAACATCACGTAAACACTAGTGGAAATTAATAATATGCCAATGGTTTTCGAAAACCAAATGTATTGGTTTTATATATAACGATAGTTTTAGAGAACTGTTTATATAGGTATTGAATGGGTACCATATATTAATGAAAAACTAAATCCTTTGGAATATACCTATACCAATATTTTTTTAACTATCGGCAAAGATTCATGAACTATTTTCATCTAAAAAAATAAAAAAATTAAATCACTTTTCAATATATATATAATCTAAATGTGTTCACCAATGAAATTGCAGTACAATTGTTAATTTTATGATATATAAGTGGTAGATTCTAGGATCCAAACATTCAATCCTTTTTTTTATTACATACACTATATAAAATCACCTAATGACCGCAAAATCCATTGGTATAGGTTAAACCTATTTTTTTGGGGGATATACAAATGGTTCTAAAAAATTGGTATAGCCTTTTTTCAATGATGTGAAAATGGTGGAAAGGGGGTTATTATTAAAATGATTCCACCTCTGATGAGCATCAAGACACCTCTTAGGAAAGAAGATATATTGTGACTTTAATTAGTTATCAGGATCAATATCCATTAACATAATGTAGGTCATGGTAGGAATTCCAAATCTAAAAAATGGACATCCTTGATAAAATCATGTGGATTAATACTTAACATTCTTCGTTTCATTGAACATTTTCACTCCTGAAACTATATATATGTAATTATAAAATATTAACATATATTATTTTAATAAAATTAACAATGAATTTGAAAAATGTTTTTTTAATGATACAAATATAACTAAGAAGACTTTATTCAGTAAAAATTGAATATTTTTAAAAAAATAAAGAAAACATTCACTACAAACAACAGATTATTACATATCATATATGATTTCATCCATTAAGATTGTACAAATCAAAATATGAAAATAAATAAAAAATAAAAATATCTTAACAATAATTAAATCCCCTGTATAATTGTCACCCTTCAGGTTAACCATTAGTAAAACTTAACATATGATGATAAATGTAATACATAAAATTGGAAAGCATATTAGGAAATATGAAATGAAAATCAATGGAATGAGATTCTCAATTTAAGAGGAAACAATGGAATGAATTTATAATAAGCAAGGATGGTAATTCAACTATTATAAAAGGGAAAATAGGTTTTTAAAATAAGCTCATTGAAAATATGGTCATTGGATATATATTTATAAAATAAGAATACAAAATTTGTGTCTTTTTAGTAGCCTATAGAAATAATATATTTTCTAAAATTTAAATAATGTAATTATTATTTTTTATTAATTAAAATATTAATCAATAATTTTTTTAACATGTTATTATTATTATTTAATGATATTTTTTATTTACCAGATCAAATAAAATATTTCAATAAAAAGGTATTGATTACATTTTATTTTTGGAATTTATTTATTTAATTTTAGTAGCATTTGGTGAAGATTATTTAATAAAAAATTGAAATTTTTTAGATTTATTTTAAAAGGGTTTGGTATTTTTAATTAATCACAATGAAAATAAAATTTTAAATATATATATATATATATATTACTTATATTCCAAAATGGAAATTATCATTTAGATAATCGATATTATTTTACATATAATACAATGAATTTAATTTTATTTTCAATGGATATAGTTTTCGTAAAATTGATTTAATGTGTCATAGACGCTTATATTAAATTTAATTTTAATCAATTACATAATTTGATTGTTATAAATTGGTTTTAAATTTTTTAATCATCATATTAAAATTTTCTATTAATTTTATTAGCATTTGGGAGATAAAAATAATTTAGCAAAGGCAATATTAGTTGCAATAGTACATTCATTATTTTCCAAATAATTTTATATAATTCTTTTAAATTTTTTAATAAATAAATTTAATTTATTTATTTTTGGTGAATAGGATATTATTTTTTAAAAGTATATATATATATATAATTAAATTTAATTATTAACTTATATGAAATATGAATTTGAACATTTAATATTAAATGATTCATTTTCCAAAAAAAATATATTTTTCGATATATGTTTTGTTCTAATTGAAATAATAATTACTAATATTTTAAATTAAACAATATTAAATATATTCTGAATTAACAATGAGAGAGTCCAGATTTTGTAATAAGTGTTATTTTATATTTTAATTTAAATAATAATTAGCAAGTGAAAAAACTTAATACTGTTTAAGAAGGGTAAAACATGAAACATAAAGTTATTGGAATTTTACTATATTAACATGAAACATAGACATTATTGAGACATTTTTATATTTAAATTACACCACCACATGTCTCACTAAAATTACCTTACCTAAAATGCATAACATCAGCGTGATGCACTCTTTAACCCACAGACATTCAATTAGAAGGAAGGGAAATTCATTTTCACATATAAAATTAGCTCACATACCCCCAATTAAATGTTCCCTTAATTTCCCAATATCTATTGAAACAATACATGTTGAAACTCTCTTATATTCAACTTAATTATATTGAAAACATTGGTTAAAAAATCATATCCTATGTCTACTATTTGAAATATGCGCTTCAAGAGAATATTCACACCTGAAACTCTATTGAATAACTTTTGTAGATGTTGAGAGTAAAGGTCTAGGTTTCCCATCTTGATTTTATTTCGTCGATTCATATTCCATATTGACCACATATTATTTATTATTTGTGGTTTAAATACATATGGATTCATTTTATCGTTCCTTTCATGAAATTCAGTATATTTATAAATCCCTACGATGTTCTCCATTTAATGTGCTTCAATTAAAATTTTACCAAATTCATAAGCTATTTGGTTAACTCAAGCCTCCATTATTTGAATTATAATGTTTCATCTTGAAATAATTTTTTCTATGATTTTTTTCCAAACAATTATTTTTTAATATAGTACTAACTAAATATTTTAAATCATGAAAATTACATTCTTAATTTAATTCTTTTAATTTGATTCAATTTATATATTATTAAGATTTAATCATTCATAAGAATAATTATTAAACTCTATAAAGTATATTTTTATTTCAGGTTTATATTCTTCCTCTGCAGATTTTTTCTGACATTGAAATAATTTTCTTATTCACTGTTATCATATACATATATCCAATAATCATTTATCAAAAATAATATTTAATTATATTTTAACAAAGTGGGTTTCAAATAAGTTTTTTCAATGTTTTAGATGAAATAATTTTCACATTTTTATGATTCATCTTCCCCTGAAAATTGGACAAGTTATTTATAAATGATTTTAAAGGATATATTATCATAATTTATTTCTAAATAATGTTTTTAATGGTTTTCTAGAACCTCCAAAAAAACTGATTTGTTAAATACAAATGTATCATTTCCTTTTCATGATAAGGTTAGAAGTATTGTACAATATATATTTTTATGATTTATATTACAGTTTATTCAATATCTTAAATGAATCACTCTCTAATGGAATTACGTTTTATGAATAATGCTATAAATCCCTCTCTGAATTAATCATTTTGGCCATTAAATTTTTAGTATCAATATATCTAAATCTTGAGTTTATATAATGTGATAAAATTTTAATATATTAAAAGAAACTATTAATTGTTTTTTCTATTATTCAATGATTAATTTAATGCTCCAAAATTATAGATGATTATTATTTTATGTGTGGGGTCATATATCACCCTTCAATTCATTACTCAATGTTTTACGACTCATGAGACATTGTTTGGACTTAAAATAATGCCCATAACATAATGTGTTGACTTGTTTCATAAGGAAATGACCAAAAAATTGTGTGGACCTAATATCATGTCCAGATATTTGTGTGTGGACCAATTACGTTTTTACATGTGTACAATAATATACATGGATGTGATCTCATACCCATGAGTTAATGCATGGGAATTTTTTAATTTATACATTTAAACAATGTTATGATTTTACATTATTATTCCTATGCCATATTTCTGTGTGATAATCAAATATTATGATCCCAAAATTATTTTTATTATCTCACTTATCAACACACTTATTCCAAGGTACATTTTCATCATTTGAGACTATATATATTTCCATCATTCATCATTAACAAATATTATATAACATGATTTTTTATGTAAGAATACAATAGATTATTAGAAAATGGATAAAAACGACACTTGAAACAATGAGATTTTCTCAAGGCATGAAACCAGAGTGTTGATGATGTTAATAGATCATTTGAATGGAATAAAACTGAAGAATCTAGAAAAAACAATGATTTTGAAGAAGAAAAATGGCAGTACACATTATCCCTAGTGAATGCTGTGGAAATAGGACACTTCATGAAGTGACGAAAATATGTTTGGATATTACACATCATGTAAAACAATTACACATCATGTAATGTTTTGGGAATGGATTTCTGTTCTCAAATTCAATGCAACTTCATTATTTGAAAAAATAAATGACATATTTCCCACCTTAGACCGTATTTGGGCCAATTATTTATGATATTCATTAATATTGGAGCCAATATATAGCCTATAAGTGGATATATAGCCATTTACTATTTGATAGATCACGAAATATCAATGCTTTCATTGAGAATCTTCATTGTGCAGGGCCCTCCCTGAGTTCATCTCTCTTTTCATTATGACTTCATATTTTCCCCCATTTTTATCCTTTAATAACTGGGATGAGGGGGAAATCCCACCATGTTATAGGGTTAACTAATTGAAAGGGGAAGTTTTGTGGGATTAATTTCATTTTATTTTATTCATTTATTTGGTTTTATGAAATTTAATTTACAATATTCAATATATTTCTTATCCCTTTATCATGACCATTGATAATTTAATATTAATTGAACATTAAAATTACACCACAAAATACCCTAATTAAGGAAGTATCGTTGTCAATATTTGGGTAAATCATGTTTAAATATGGTATTGAGAAAAACATGATTGAGAAAACCCCTAAATTATTAGGCCAAGAGAAATAGGTTATAGCCGCATTAATGATGGGCTCTTTGACTGTTGGATCTTCTTATTATTGAATACGACCCCAAACATGATTTAATAAACCTTTTTTATTAAATCAAATTGGATATCAACTATAAAATTAAAAACCCCTAGATAGATATTGTAAATCTTATATCTGAAAATAAATCATTTTTCTTTCTTCTTTTACATCCTTGACATCAATAAAACACATTTTTATAACATATTTCATAAAAAATAAATTAAAATATTATTAAAACAATATAAAATTTAATTCACTATATCAACTAATGAATGGAGATATTTTTATTTACTGATATTAATAAACTAGTATCATATTTCGTGTTTCTATTAATTTGTGTCTTGTAAAGAACTTTAGGGAGACAAACCTTCTCTCTAGGCTTTTCAAACTATCATAATTTCTAGGGATGATTTCCGGTTCATTTTTAAGCATATATTATTAAATTTTATATTATTGGTTTATATTAATTTCTATAATTTCATTGGGTGTGTACATGTTATGGATTAAAATTTTTAAATTTTAAATTCATATCCCAAAACTCTTGATCAAAAGAAAAATATGTTTTTGACATCAATACTGAATTAGAGAAAAATATAAAGATGTTAATGTAATGTACAACCATGATAGGGTATATAAAAAATAAGCACGATGGATTTCATTTAATAGATAATGGATTATTATGATTGTTATATAATATGGGTATCCATCAAAAATAGGATAGAAACCGAGAATCATATCAACCATCGTTGTAGAATGCCACATCAAGATCAAGCCTAAAACTATTTCAATGTTCTATAATAATGTTTAATTCACCGGTATTCCACTCGAATATTCCCTCATTATGGAATAGTGGTATGGATGTTAATCTAAACATTCTATAAGAGTTTTTTTGTAAGAAAACATGACATTTCATTAGACTAAATCTAGAGGATCATTAATGAAGAATTCTCATAAATAGAGCTACAACTATTTGGGTGAATGGGATAGTAACATATTCTAGTGTCAATGAGATTGAAAACCATATAAAATAATTCATGACATAAACAATAATGAATGGATGGAAGTACAATATGATTCATTAACAATGATGATTGAAACTGTAATGGGATAGCAGAAACACCACTAATGCATGTGTATCAAAGATGCAAGTCATACTGATTACAATAGTGGTAATGAATTATTTGGATGTAGTCCACAACAACAACAAGAATAAATACTAAATAAAATACCATAGGGGTACAAAAAACAAGCACCCCATGGGCCCACACTAATTATCTTAGTCCATATATTATAAGATACAATTCCTACAATTAATACCACATTTGGGGATGTACACAAGGAAATAATATAAAAATCCACCAACCCAAAGGCACGTTAAGGAAACTAGAGCATAAATAATAAAAAAATGATGTTTATCTTAAAGAGATACTCCGAGGTACACTACCATCATTCCCTAATGTACACTAATGTAAAAAAAATTGAATTTTTTACTACTTAAAAGTGGGATGAAAAAAAATATGTTGCCTTGAAATTTTAGGAAAAAATTTTAGTGGAAGTAAGAGACGAGGAAGCATAAAATAATAAGGAACAAGTAACTAAAAAAGTAGTGGAAGAACCAGTTATGTAAAAGCTGTAAATTAAATTTAAAAAAAATGAATGGTACAAGTAAAAAAATGTGAAAAAAGTATACGTCTTAAACACTTCAAAAAAAGGGATATTAATATACCTATTGAGGAAGTTTTCATGAAAATTCTAACATATTAAAAAATTTGGAAATATTTGGTAAACAACAAGAGGAATATGAATACATTGGAACCATTCCACATGCATGAGAGTTTTAAGAAGTTTTATCTGAGGATGTACCTAAGAAAAAAAAAGTTCTAGGTAACTTTTTAATTCCTATCATAATCATATCTACAAAATGGAAAAAATCTTCATGTGACTTTAGAGGGATTGTCAATATATTATTTTACACGAATTTCAAGATTTTGGGACTGGATAGACTAAAGAAAAAGAAACTACTTCTTCAATCAGAAGACACAACCATAAAATACCCACGAGGAAAAATTAATGATATCATGATAAGTATGGATAAGTTCAGAATTCCCATAGACTTCATAATTATAGATATGGAAGAGGAGAGAAATCAACAAATTTTATGAAGTTACGTTTTAGCCATTGGGCATGCACTAATTTATGTATAAAGAGGATAAATTTATCTGAGATTTGGTGGTGATCATGTGAAATACAACATCCACTCAGAAATGATGAAAAATAATGTGAAAGAGGACAATGAGTTTGGAGAAGACTATATAACTGATGAAAAGGCTGTCACTGAAATTGGATAGGTACATGAGTTAGATTCTATTATGTATGTGGATTATCAACTAAAGTAAAATGAGAAGTAGAAGACCCAAACCACTGAAACAAGAAGAAAGACCAGTTCTACAAAAACTAAGAAAGGATAATAGGTATGGATGATACCTGAAATACCATTTAGTTTATTAGGATTCAAAATAATTGTGGATCGATCTAATTGAGATGAAGCATTTTCTACCATCAAGGAGAATAAATTTATTCATATAAGAAGGATATGAACCAACCTATTTTGATAAGACACAACTAAGACCATTTATGGACCCCGAATAAGTATAGATTTTTCAATCATTTTTCACATGAGATGAAGTTAAAGGAGGTAAGGTGAAGCTAACAATGGTAAACAAAAGTTCTTCTAGGAGGAAACCAATGAATTTTCATTTTTATTTATCTATTTTATATTTTTAGAAGTATATATTGTCACAATAAAAATATTTCAAATTTCATTGATAATGGACAATAACTTAACCTATTTGTTTTTTATTTTGTGTCATATCAATACCCATGATGGCAGTAAGAATTAAGATTCAAAATAAGTGGATATATAAAAATTACATGTTATGAAATAAATTACATATTGTGAAATAAGTAAGAACCATGAATCTATTGTATGTTGAACCTGTTCATCCATGATTGAAAAACAAATCAAGTGTAGTGAGGATTTATAATTAAAAATAACAGCTATAGATCCCACATTTAATTATAGTTTTTAGCTGCCAAATGTATGTTTGTGTATGATTCTTCCATTAATCAACTAAACTAGGATACATAAAATTCATTATGTATATACGATGCCATAAATTTAAATTTATTTTTCATTACATTTTATTGTGAAAAATAGGGAAAAAATTACTAAAAATAATAATGTGAATTAGGATTTGAGAAATTCTGATTTTGGGGAGTATGATGAATATAATAATTTTTTTTTAAAATTTGACATGTTATAAATTTATTGTATTTTAATTATTTGATTTAATAATTAGTTCTTATTTCCATTATTTGGTTTCCCAACCATTTATCTCATACTTGAGACATCCATTAAGATACTTTTTTCTATTCTTTCATATTTATATTTCTTTAGTAACTTGACCACTACTTATTTTTGAACTTTCTTTGCATCTTATTAATGTTATGAATATATAGAATCACTTTAGAAATTATTCTATAATTAATTTTTTATCCTTATCCTATTTCCACAATACATTAATCCTTTTTAAGTATGTATAATCCCTGAACAATCTTTTCTTTAATGAGGCATGTAAAAAATCGATCTTATCCTTTCCTACATTCCTATAAATATTTTCCATTATTATCAAACATTTGAGTAAATAAAATGGAAACTATTGGAATGGAAGGATATTTTTCATTGAAAATGTTTGGTGAAGATTTCCTGAATTTTAGAAAAGATCCATTCATTGTATTTATTAGACACCACCCTGATAATAAGTTGTTTCATTGGAAATTAATAAAAATCCCAACTACTTGGTAGGTGATCATTTTTATGACTATTATAAATAGTGTCATGGGGAGATCGTTTGGCTTTGGGTTATAGATGATATAAATTTACCTAGTAAAACATTAAAAAATAATAGAAAATAGAAATTATAATTAGATAGTTTGTTTTATTTATTATATTTCATATCGTTCTGATACTTCTCTAAGATATTGGGGGATGATGAGACTTTCAATGAGCTATTTTTGATTATCATGTCAATTAATTTAGATTTGAATATATTTTATGAGCCCTACTTGATTTTCATTATTTACTGAACTTCTCTAATATCTTTGAGTAATTTGATGATATTTGATGAACCCCTCATGAATAATTGTTATTTTTCATTTATACAATAGAGATGTTAGATGCCTTGAAATCCAATTGTATTTGACATGTTCTTCAGGTATGTACATCACTCTATTCATTCATACCATGATGACGAGGTCCCAAATGAATTTGAGGTAAATTGGGATTGGATTTCATATTATGAATAAATTGGAAAATAAAATTGGATGACTGAAAATTCTTGGATATTTCAAAAGAGGGTATTATAATACATTGTTAATTTGAATTCATTTAAAACTTGGGGGATTGATAAACAATATTCATGTGATGTTTTAACATTTAATTTTTCTATTTGATAAATTTTTATTATTGAAATTGAAATTGAATAATTATAATGTGAACATTATTTGTAGAAGGTTTAGATTCCATAATTGAGGAAATGTTTGAATTAAAGTGTGGGGGAATTGGATATCTGGATTACATGGATAAATTTTATAGTGTCTTAGTAAAATGATTTTTTGTATTTAAATGATTATTATTTATGAAATTTTAATTGAATAAATTATTTTGTGTTTTATGGATGAATGAAACAGATTTATGAAACTGAAGAAAATGACCATTCACATCACTATCATTTCACACAATGCAGCACCAGATTTATGATGATGATCATGGAGCACTTTTGGGGCATAAAACTAAAGAATGAAGAAAAAACAATGATTCAATAATAGAAAAATGACATTACACATCATTTAATCATTAAAATTATTTACCAAGGTAGGCCAGGAAACGAATGAAACATCATGAAGTGATGAAAATATGTTAGGATGTGACACATCATGTAAATTTTGAGGATGTGATTTTAGTTCCCAAATTAAGTTAATCATCAATATTTGACACAATATATGATATTGGACTAACCCCAGGACACCTATGAGACAATTTTTAATGATATTAATTAATATAAAATCCCATATACAATTGATAAATGGATTTTTATCATTATACTATGGTAGAGATCTTAAAAGACTAACACATGGAGCAAGAAGATCCCTTATGAAGGACCCTCCCCTGGTTCATCTCCCTTTTTGTTATTTAATTATATTTTATCCTTCCATAAAATCCTATCATCACATGGATGAGGGTGTCCAATCGCCTTTTTATAGTTTTATTTTATAGAAATGGGAATAAATGTTTATTTTTTTATTTTATTCAGGTATTTATTTTTGAGCAATTTAATCTTCCACATCAAATCCCTATGTTTTCAATTTATCATTACCATTGATAATTAAAAATTATATGAATTGTAATATTATGAAACTAGAAAACATAGAGAAGGAATTTAAATTATCGACATTTGGGGAAATATTAATTTAATATGATCTCGAGAAAAATTAGGTTTCGTGAAACCATAAATTACCAACCCAATGAAAATAGTTTAATGAATTATTGAGGAGGGGATATCATCCCCATTGGATGTTCCTCATATGAACTCTGAAACCAATTATGAATTAACCATCCAATTTTCTTAAAAATTGTTTCTCGAAAACCCTGAAATTAAAAAACCCTAGAATGATTTTCAAAATATAATGTCAATAAATTAATATATTTTTCATCACTTTTGAGATTACTGAAAATAAATAAAACCCAATTTTACCACCTAAATTTCATAAATAATAAAATAAAATAGATTAAAACCTAATAAAACTGCTTTTATAATATCTGTGGATCTATCTAGACCTTCTGATTTACTCATTGTAATTAATTATTTTCATATATTGTGTTTTTATAATTTTTTTCATAGACCCGTAGGGACAAATGATTCCCTATGGGGATATTACATGTATATACATTTTCATTTCAATAAGTATTGAAGGATACGTCTAAAGTAATTTTTTTGCACCAGAACTAGTAGTGTGTGTTTATAGACTTCATTTAGTATCAGAATAGTGTTTCGTTATTAATTAGTATGGTGACTATGAATATTTTTAGATTTTTTTTAATATAGTCAAACATACCTAATTTTTGGTAAGTTATAGAGTGTGAGGATTCTAAAAAATGAAATCCATTTCTGGATACAAATAGGTGGATATTGGATATGTAAAAAAGTAATCTAAGGGAAATAACTATGAAAAATGATGGATGAGTATTAAATTGATCATTAATCAATGTACAACTAATGGGAATAACCAAACACATGGTTTTACACTCTAATGGGATAAGATTTGGTTAATTTATAAGAAGTTTATATACCATTATATATGATTTTAATGTAATTTTAAGATATAATATTTAACTATTTTGGTTAAATAACCTAATAGGAAAATTGAATTAGGGAACCTCAATTAAAACACATTGATTTATCTATATGGGAACATATATAAATTTTTATTTTTTTATTCAATGTTTATAGTTTCAGTTTTATAAACATATTAATTTTTGTATTCTCAAAACCCAAATTTCACTTATATAATGTAACGGTTAGAGATAAAACGTGCTATGTTAACAATGAATTCAATAGAAATTAAATATATTTTTTAAATGAGAAGAAAATGGGATAATACACCATGTGATAAATGATACTGTTATTCATAAAAAATTATCTTGAGTTATGATTAACAATTATAATATATTTTAATTTCGAAACTTAAAAAAATAATATAAAACAAGATTTTCATTGTTTTTATGTAATAAATTCCATTTATTAAAGAATATTAAATTTCATATGTGTCAAAAACGTGGTTGGATTCCCTGAAGAGATTTCATGATTGAAACTAGAAAATACAACAAGTTTGGAAGGTCTAAATATCAATCTTACGATTGGTAAAGAGGGATAGAGAAGATATAAAATTAAATAGCTGAAGAGATAGTTTTGAAAATTACCCCACCAATAATTTAATGATTCAAATATAAGGACTTAGGAAATTATGAAAACAAACAGCATAAAAAAAGGTCTAAATTGTATAAAACACCATAAAACATCCAAAACTATGGGAATAAGGTAGAGCCTATTACATGACTATTTTTGCAATGGGTTATGAAAATTATGTTACACATATCCTATGCATGTTTTTTGTGTATCATTATATATTATAATGTTTGATAATCTATTATATCTGGGATGTTTTGTAATATATAAAAAAACAACCCGAATAGTATGATATTGATTAATAATAATAATATTCTAGTTGTATCATTAATATATTCCATGAAATGGTTTTGTGGAATGTGATTTATACACTTCCAATTATTATACCCATAGATGAATATGATGTGATTTTGGGAATTAATTGGTGAAATAAAAAAATCTAGATCAACCCATAATGTCACCAAAAATGGCATGCCACAAGGAACAAATTATGTTCTAGATCACCATAGGATGGTGGCAATCATTAGTATGTCATAAATATAGACTTGAAAAATAATTTTAACATTAACATATATATTATAAGAAATAAACAAATAGCATGTAATCATAGATATCAATTATTTTACTTTTAAAAAAACCAAAATATATTTTCATATTTAAAAACATTATATAATGTTATTTGAAAAAAAAAATTTAAACCATCAAAATAGAACCCGATGAAACTCATGAGGTCACCTCTGGGTGACCATCTGTCAACACCTTCCCTACAAATAAGAAGATAACATGAACTAGTACACATTTCATGTAAATGTTGTTATTCCAATCACAAGTATCCTTAAAATTCATTGTTACATATATTGAACATTGACTTTTATACGTATTATCACAAGTTTTTTAAACATAAATACCCATGAATATAGAATAAGGGAAGAAAAATTCCAATTCCATTAGAATATTAGGTTCATAATTCATCAATGTGTGAATAAAATAAAACAACATTCTTTTATTACCCATAATGAGATGATAAATCCATTCATGCTTTTTAAAAGTGTTTGGGATAACCTAGGGAATAAAAAAATGAAATAAGTGCGATTAAAATCTTAATAAGTTAATAAAAATGATAAGTAATGTAAGACTAGGTTCATACTTCAAAAAAGTGAGACTAAAATAAAACTACATTTATTCATTCTACATAATGAGATCCTAAATATATTCATGTTTTTAAAATTCTATGAGATAAAAAAGGGAATACATAAATGAATGAAGTGAGACTAAAATCCTAACAAGAAAATAAATATGATTGGGAAACATATTGTGTAAGTAAAAGGTACAATATGATATCATGAATGATAATTCTCAAGAGCAATAAATTACAAGAATAATATAATGAACATGATTCCTTAATATAATAATGACCTAAGAACATATAACATGACATAAACATGATTAGAGCCTAGTTTTGTAGATTATATAACAAGGTGGGGAAACCCCCATTATATATTTGGTTTACTCCATAATTCCATATATAACGTATAACAAGATTAATGATTTACCCAAATCTTTGTATTTCTATCTAGGAACAAACATTAGAAAATGTTCATGAATTATGTGTTCCCCAAAAAATCATAACATATAAACAACAATATATACATTGATTAATATGGGTCTTATAATCTTTCCTTATATCATAATCAAATGAAATTTTATAATGATGGAACTTGAGAAATGAATAGAAGTCTTGTTTCACACCATCAATGGAAGAGATAATAATCTTGTTATATATATGATATAAATGTATATAATTTAAAATAATTATATAACATTAAATATAAATAATTTGTGTTATAGAGATAATGGTAATAACTTGCATAAAGGGTTAGATTAGATAGATCCCTAACATAAAATTGAAGAAAAAATTTCAATTATTAACGAAAGAAATTTATTTTAAAAGGGAACAAAGAATATTTTAAAGGAAGATTAAACAAAATGAGTGGTTATTACAGTCGAAAATTATGTACATTCTAGGTACATAAAATCAAATATTCATTTCCCATTTTTGATAAAAAGTTAAAAAATAATTGTGTTCAAAAAATGAAAAGAATATTATATTTAAACTATTTTTTATATCTTAAACAATGTTAATAATTTCATAAAAAATATTGTATAGTAATAAAAATATCCCTTAATATATTTTAATAAAATGTGGATATGGAAGAAGAAACATTTCTTGATCAAAAATATAAATATATTTTTCATTTAATAATAAAATTTTCTTAATGATTTTTAGTATTAAAAATTGGGAATTGGTAATATTACATTAAAATTTCAAGAATAATTATAGGACAATAAAATGAAAGGGGTTTATTTGATAATTCTAAAATAATATTTCTCAATGGAAATTTTAACATAAAAACTCTTCATTAAATTATATTAAAGCATAAACCCAACTGCCTTGGTATATTTTGAATCATAAACCCAACAAATGAAGTAAATTAATTATAACATTAAATACAATAATTTTTCGAGGATTTATGCTATTACATTTCAATATCTAGCTTATACACTATATAAAATAAACTAAGTGCATCATACTAAATTATTCTTCAATTTATTGGACTTGAGATGTAATCCCTTACATTGAGTCCAGATGTATCTTGTATATAATTTATACCCTATATATTAAGATAATAAAAATTATTTTTTTATAAATAACATTTTATTAATTAGAAAAAATATAATTAAATAAATTATTTTATTTATTTTTGTTATATAGTTAATTACACAATCAATTATGACCACCTCGGGTTTTCCCACAATGTTCACTTAATAAATTCAAAATGACATTGATTTACTGACCATGATCAATGGGTTAATTATTCCATTATATATAGAATAATAGTTGTGAAATATTTTTCATCTTATTCCAAAATTATAAATTTAATAAAAACATTTAAATTTTGTTATGAAAATAGAAATATGTTACAGTCATGGAGACACACATGATTAATGTATCTTTTTTTTGACTATCATGTTGGAAATATTGTAAGTGTTTCTCTAATTTCAGGAATATAATCTTATCATAAATATTATATTATTTCTTTAAATACAAGTATATATTCTATATAATTGATTCCATAAATATTTCAATTTTCAATGGTTATTAAGTTAATAAATTATGTGATATATTAATTTTACAGAATGATTGATATTTCATGAAGACAATATTTTAAAATTAAATCTACCATAATAAATATCTATGAGAGGTTGTGATGGAATATTAATAACATAAGTTTTCAATGAATTAGTCCTCATAAGATACAATATATAGTTTTTTATTCGCATTAGAAGGAAGATGGGATGGATGTATTTTCGGAGTGATGATGGGCCCGTAAGGGGAGCTGCGGTTTCTGGGTTCTCTCATCGTCACCGCCTCCTTCCCCTGGGTTCTCACCACCTCCTTTCCTCAGATCTGATTGCTTCGGGGTTTCCTCCAGCTCTCCCGCACTCATTGCTTTCTAGCATGACCGATTCCTTTCACTTGATAGGGTTTTCGTTGGTGAAGTGGTGTTGGTCAGAGCTCGAAGCTCGAAGATCCGGTGTGGGTGGTTGGTGTTTCGTGATGTATCTTGATGTCAATAAGGAAGACGGTGACGGGATCTGGTTTGCGGGTTTCATCTGGTTGCAACGGTTTCCTACTCCCTCGGGTTTAGGGTTTGGTGGTTTGTGTTTTGTTTCTTTGAATGAGTGATTTTCTCTTTCTGGATCTTAATCTGGTGTTTTCTGGCCGGGGGTGGAAATGATTCCGGTTGGTCGTTGGCTATCTGCTATGGTGGCTATTCTTGATGGCTCTCTGGGTTGGATCTATGGGTGTAAGACCGGTTCTTCCAACGATATACTCTTCGAAGAACTCTGGGTCCTTCTTGGTGCGCATCGGCATCTTCCGTGGCGGTTGGTTCTTGGCCACGGTTGAATGTGATGTTGTCAAATTTTGGTGAAGCTTACCTTTGTTATGGTTGATGCGGTTTCCCTGATGTTTCTCCGGCGGGCGAGATGAAGGTTGTGGCATGGTCCGTTGTTCGTTGGTCACAGGTGGTGATGAACACTGGTCGGTCCGACATGTCTTGCAGGTAACTTGATTGGTGGTGTGTTTTGAGGCGACTGCGCGGCTCAAGGATTGATACGTGATGGGCTTGTGGCTCGAGGTGGGGCATGTGGTTGGACCTTGTTTCGTTTGAATTTTGAATTTGAATTCCGCTGAATTCTGTTTGAATGTTTGTGAGGTTTCTGGTTTTCCTTAAACCGGCTTTTTATAATGAAAAAAAGATGTTTATTACATTAACAGAATATAATGAAAAAAAAGATTAACAAAAGATTTTAAGTGAGATGGAAGTATGTTTATTACATTAACAGAATATAATATTAGTATATGACATATACTTCTATTATGGTATTAGTAAATAGTAATAATATTTAAATGAGGGGGAAGAAGAAAGAAAACAAAATGATTGGTTATGCATGAATTATCTTCTTCAAAAAACCAACTTATGTTTACAATAAAATCCTTCCATAGAGTGATTTAAAATTACAAATTGACTATAGGATATAGGTTTTCAATAAATGATGTTAATTGAGTAGGAATGTTTTAAACCCAAAATATTTTTAAGGGTTTAATGGAGAGAATAGGAAGTTCACTTTCATAAGTGAGAAGGAGTTGTGTTTTTTTAATAGTCAATATTATTCAATAATGGGAAGTCAATATCAAGACACGTTCCTAAAAACTTGATTAATAATTTATTGTATAGGTGTTATGGTTGAGATAAAAAAACAAAATTATACCTCTTAAATTTTTAGACTTGTTATTAAATTACCATTAAGGTTACTCACTTTTAACATTTTATTTCATTAGCATGATAACTAGATTTTTATTATTTTATCTATTAATTATGAACAATATTGAGTTGATCATATAAAATAATGTCATTTATGATGATTTAAATATCTAAACAATTTTATATAATTAAAATATCATTATTTTGGTAATTAGATTTAATATTAAACCCACAACACTTGATGAAAAATGGGGTTTCATGTATATCATTTTTAAACAAATAGATGATCTTATACTGACTATATGACCAACAATCATTATTATATGAATTTTAATTCATATAAATAGATTTATAATAATATATTTTTATTAATATATTTCCTTAATATGTATTATTTTAGAAAATTAATATGGATTAGTTTTAAGTGCGTAAAAACTTTTTTTAGAAACCATGTTTTATGAATATAAAAAATATTGTACCAAAATGATAAAAAATAGTGATTAAAATATATCTAATTAGATTTTTATAAATAAAAATTATAAAAATTATATTTAATAACAAATAATAAATACATTTTCACTTTTAACGTACTTTATTTAATGGAAATGAAGGATAGAATTTCAGAAATTGGTAATATACACTATTGACAGAATAATCAATATTTTCAGAAAAATGAAGATATTTACCTTATGTTTATATTGATATAATGAATTAAGGAAAATAAGATTTTAATTTTAAAAAATTAAATATCTAAAATTTCTAAAAATTAAAAAAAAATTTATGGTAAAAATAAAAAAATAATTTTTAATGAAACATGATTTTTATAGAATAAAATAGCTTCATTAAAAAATGATTTATAATTTATTAATCATTTTATAATAAATTTATATTGTGTACGATCTTGATATTTATTTCCTAAAGAAGATCATTTTATTCATGACCACAAAATTAATGTCTAGGATATAATACTCATATTAAAACAATAATATTTCTTTATTCATTAATGTTTGATGTTTCTTGTCTTATTTGATATCCACATTAGTGTTCATTTAAAATATTATCAAGTTACAATCTACCCCATTTAATAAATTTCATCCACCAGGTTTTAAATTATTCTAAATAATCACGAATTATTTATTAGATTTTTTTGGGAAAATCCACATCATAGAATGTTTTAAAAAAACAAACTCTTAGTAGTGGGAAAGGGAAGTAAGATGGTCATATGAAAAAACAAAAAACTAGGTTTTAAAATGAGGATAAAATTCCTAGGATGTGAAAACATATATTTTTACTGATGTTCCATATATGAGGTAACCTTATAATTTTTTAAGAGAGATGAGACCACTGATTTATCAAAAATTAAAAAAAATTTTATTTCATGTTAT
Source organism: Viscum album (assembly GCA_963277665.1). Classification (NCBI taxonomy): domain Eukaryota; kingdom Viridiplantae; phylum Streptophyta; class Magnoliopsida; order Santalales; family Viscaceae; genus Viscum; species Viscum album. The sequence continues at coordinate 97,196,286 of OY728141.1, read as the reverse complement.
TTTTCAAATGTTGAGGGATATTTTTAGAATCAAGATTCATAACCTAAGGATATATAAATAATTCACATGTATAATTTCATATTTTAATAATATTCACCACATTCCTATTTTTTCAATAATATGAGTATTCTAGATGATTTATTCATACCCAAAGCAGTAAAATATTATTTTGATCGATTGAATAATTCCAAAAATAAAAAAACATATTTCTACTCTCTTTTGACATTAATTCGATCCCAAACAATTAGAAAAAGGTAATATAATATTAAAAATAAATAAACCATCAAACGATGAAATAAAATATTATTTTCTAAGTCTACAAAAATATCTCCCAATGTTCATCTTTGATAATTCAATAAATAATTAAACATATAGTTCTTGAATTTTTTTTAGACTAATATTGATCCCCAATTATTATAATCAATTGATCACATTTTGATTGATGATAAATTAAACATTTTTCCATAAATTAAATCATTCAATCTAAATGTCTAATACAAAAAATGTATATTCCTTAATCATACAATCCATGTGATATAAGAATGATTTTGATAATTAATAAAATCAATATAAAATCAAGTTAAAATCATAAATGATTCCAAAAGATAATTCTACCTTAATTACTCAAATAAAATCTCTTCACATAAAATATCAGAAGGCGTATATAAGAACTTTTTTGGAGTCAAAAGCTACATTTTCTCTTTTCCATTACATAGTTTTGTAAATTGCAAACACCTTCTAAAAAAACAATTTTACTATCTGTATATATTTCAATTGTTTTTATATGTTATTGTAGAGAACGTTTTTTACGAATATAGATATATTAATAATTTAAATGGAATATAATATTCTATTATTCAATCTTGTCAATAAAAAATTGGGTAACTCTAATACATTACTACCATTACATTTCTGACAAGTACTTAGAGGTTTTTCCTATCTATCAGAATTCCCAAAGTCTTTACCATTAAACTAAAAATAGTATGGACACATTATATTAATCTTTTTTAAATTTATCTAATTGAAAAAAAATAGTTATGTTTATTCAACTATCCGCAGTTTATAATTAGAGTGATTATAATTATATCTATCATATGGAATCCACAATATCATTTTAATGGATCTAAATAAAACATCATCATAAAAATAAAATTTAGTTCATCTATTGACATAAACATAAATAACTAGATCATTATAATGTATCATAGTGAATGATAGCTGAGGTCATCACAACCAAATCAGAAATAGGACCGTTGGAGGATTTTCTATAAATATGAGGACATTTTAATTACTCATAGATGATGCATTTGAAACTTAGAACATCTGAATAGCTCTCTTTGTGAACATATTATTACAAATATTTGTATTCTTTTAGAGAGATATAGTACTAAAGAATTCATGGGGGGATTGTAAATTCTGTAAAACATTATCTTTTGTATTACCTATTTTAGGTGATAGATAGTTTGATGAATTTTTGGATTGGAAGATAGATGAATCCAATCCGTCATATCAAGGGTTTCCACAGTTAGGAATACCAAGAAATATAAAAAATCATATTGATGTATTTTTCATTTAAGATAGAAGAATATTAATTTTATCTATCAGATCGAGGGATTCTAGGGATATCATGATAGAGATGTTCTGATCGTTATATTGAGATATTTCCTGGAATGGAATGAATGAACCATACAGTAGGTTTTACAATAAGTCATATCTTATGTCGGGATTGATGAATTAATTATCTCTTAAAGTTAAAGATGTAATTATTTTTTTAAACATATATGTCATTCATACTATTATATTATTTTTTTACATGATTCAAAAATTTATGTATTGTATTGTGAATTGAATTTAGGATTTTAGTTCATTAGTTATCTTTCTAAAAAACTCTTTTATCGGTGTGTTTGTGATATTTATTTGAAATCTAATTTTTCTAAAACTTACTATATATGATTTATACACATTGAACATCAAATTAACATTGAGTCTATTATTTTAAACTTAAGAGTTTTTTTATTTTTTCTTAGTTTAAAATGTAAAACTACAATTCATCCTATATATTTAAGCGAACCTAAACTCTTGTGACACAAAAATTGGAATCATAGTAGGTTCCGCTAATATACTTGTTGTGTTTTTAATTTTATTGAATATTTCATACTGTTGTGATTATTTTATAAAATACTTGTTTATAAAATTATTTTACCATAACATGTTTTTATATAAAATTCTTTTCAATTTTCTGTAAGATGGAGTGTTTAAATGACTGAACCCTAAAATAGATGAATCTATGTCTACCAAGTTTTATTTATGGTGCAGATTTTGAATACTATAGATATTGGAAGAATAACATTTTCATTAATATTAGCGTGGATAATTTTTTTTGATTCAAATTAGTAGTTATAAGATTCAAAATAATGATTTTACTACCTTTATAAACTAGGGAAATTTATATTATCAACAAAATTAAAAAGTAAGGATCACACTATTACGATATATGGCTCAAACATTATATAGTCGTATATATTTTTTGGGAAGAATATAATACTAATTGTAATAATTAATAAGTAAAAAAATGACTTATAATTTTATTGAAACAAGAAGAGCTATGCATTGTAATGGTTATAAAGACCTCTATTCTTTACCTATAGAATCAATTTCATAGATGCACTGAACTTTTAAAACTATTATAATTAGATTAACATCACATAGAGATAAATATATTAATGATAATATTTTTTATAATAAAATTATTAAAATTATTCTTAATGAAGATGAATCCAAAATAACAACATTGGAATATAAGAGATGGATTAAAAATAAAACTCTTGATGAACTCATTGGTACCCTCAAGAAACATAATGGAAGAATTTAAAGGCATGCTAAAAATGTAAAAATTAAAAATGGAGGTGTTTCCTTTATAACAACATATAATGTCCCTATTAAATATCAATCAGCTGGAAATGGTTTTAGATGTTATAGGAAGAAGAACATTATTATTTAATATGATACTAGTTCATCAAAATGTAGGAAAATACGATGTAAAATATTTAAATAATAATGAATAATATTTTTTGAAATGAATATTTTCAATACAGTTAAAATAATATTTATAACAATATGAGTAATAATAAAGATTCTAAAAATATAATTTGTTATGAATGAAACAAGAAAGACACATTAGACCTTATTATTCTAAGAATAAAGGAAAGGGTAAAAAATGAATTCATAAAATAATTCTTTTATTTATAATAAGAATGAGAAAAAGAATATTTTAAAAGAATATGATACTTGTACTGAATGTTGAAAATATATTCCTTATAATAATTCATTGTAAAATTAAATCTTTGGATATATACATACTAGTTTATTTACAAAAATAACAAAGGTGAATACAATTCTCATAGAAAGTGTATATACTACTAATTCTATTACCAATATTAAAACATAATACTATTAAATAATCACAAGGGGATATGATATGATATAAAATGGATGTTAATATTTTTTATATTCCATTTTATGTATTTTTATGAAGAATTTTCTTTTTATATTTTAATATTTTGAGGATTTTCTAAAGTTCCCCTCACCTCAATTATAGAAGGGATCCCACGGATCACTTCCTCTTATCAATTAGAGTCCTATAGCTTGAAAACCCCAAAAAAATTTCTCCTAGAAGAATACATAGTTATTATGGAAGGCATGGTCTTCCTAAAAGACCAACCCCATTGCCTCTAATTATAGACCAGAGGGAAGTCAACCGAAGAAGAGGTGATTATTTTACAAACTTATTCATGTTCAATTCTTCTTCTACATCATATTAATGTGTTGTTCACAAACTAATGTAATAAATAAAGTATCATATATATTATAATATGTTATTATTATTATGAAACAACCATATTATATGATATATCCATCGTTTGAAAAATTATAACATCCTGTGTGCATACGTGAGACTTATCATCTCTACATCATGGTGTAAGCTGTTTCTCATCACCAATTTATTCGATGTGTATAATGATGGTTATAATGGATATAAATTATATAAATTACCAAATAGTAAATATTATTTATTAATATAACATTAAATTACTTACCCTTTCACCATTAAAGTAATGATATCTTTACCTGTGAGTACATACTGTCAACTGTCTCAATGTGAAGGTGCGAATAATATTTCATGCTCACCATTTATAAATGATTATAAAAATGTATAAAATGAGTAAAAATAATTTTTATGAACTTAATATCATTATTTATATGTTATATATATATATATATATCATATTCATAATAAGTTTGACTCACCTAAAAAAACATTCAATTGAAATTGAAGTTGTTAACACATGAAACAAGAATAACTATGGAATATTATTAACAACTTGATATAAGAAGATCATATATAAGGTAAAAAAATGTATATGGTTATATTATAATATAATAAATTTCTTGAACCATTATACGTGATGTTAATACACCCATAAATGGGAATTTACATGGAATGGTCTATTTCAAAAAATCATTGTTATCTGTGATTTTTTATATGTAAGTATTTATAGGGGTATATTTATCATTAATGTCCATGTATCATAAAAAATTACAAAATATTTTATCTATATTCTTAGAAAAGGTTTAAATACTTGTACCCATGTCTTAATTTTTTTTTAATTGTTTTAGTGAAATATTTCTATTTTTTTTTCACACCAACTACAATATAACATTTGTTGAAATAAATATTTAAAAAATGATTATTTTGATCTTATAAGATATGATTTTAATTTACTTTCATCGTGAATCCTTGATGATTTTAATCATCATTTATGAGTTTATAAGGTTCTTTTCAATGATAATTATATATTTTAAAATTGTAAGGCCTTTTAAATAAATTAATTTAAAGTAAGAAAACAATGCATTCTCTCAATAATTTTCAATATTTCTATAGTATGTTCATAAATGTCAACATCCTTTGTTGAGTTTTAGGATTTATTGATGTTGATATATTATGATATCATCTAAAATATTTTATTAAATTGTTTATGATTAGTTTGATTGTGGATGTTCTATTTTGATACCAATAATGGTTGATTCTTTATGTATTCACATTTTATATTCTTATTTTTTAAATATGAATTTTTATGTTTTTTATATTTCACCCTTCTCATATGAGAAACACATTTGAATTAGTACGTTATGGGAGGGACCATCTATTATCCCTCGATGCATGAGCTAGTCTCTTGAGACAAACTATTTTTCCTATTTTCTTATGTCTCACGAATTTATGTTTGGTGTATTGGTTGAATCCTTAATGGTGTGGTTATGATGTTCTATATTATGCATTCTATCCTTATAATGAATTTTTTTTAGTTTTATAGTATTATTAATTTTAGAAATATTATCCTCAAGTATTGTTTAAATTTCTTGTGTTTTAGTTACAAATATTTCCATAATGTTTATTCTTATTTACACATAATAGATTCCACTATAAACTTACCATTACTGGGAGTCCAATATCACACATTTTTTGTGGTTTATTTTCCCAGTATGTTAAGCTATTTATTTTGACTGATTTTCAAGGTTAATTTAGGAGATTAAAAGAATTATCAAAGGATTATATATGTTGTATTTTAGGTGTTGAATTTTAATAAGAGGTTTGCGTTTTTAATCTAGAATTATAGAATACTAAATAGATCAATCCTTTGGGATTCTAGTATAGTATATATGCTGATGTAATTAAGTAAGGAAATAAATTCTAGATACTATGGTTGGGGTCGTTATAGTCTGTACTAGTGGGCGTTTAATTTTTTTGGAAAATAGATTTATAAAAAAAATATTAGGGAATATAACCCTATTATAGATTTTTTGAATAATAATTTAAGAACACCGTATAATTTTTTAAAAGTAGAGATTATGTGGTTCTTCCTAGAAACACATCTTCCTCTGGATATTACTATTTTATAAGGTTATGGAACAATTTTACAAAGAGGAAAAACACATATATGGTGTTTCAAGCCTAACTCGGCCTAACATGGTGCATGAAAACGATCTTTATTATGCCGCTGATTTGATACTCTTGGGGGATATGCTTAGGATAATTCAAATTTTCATGAATTTTTTAGGATTTAAAATTACATATCTACCCAATGAACTATGATTATTATTACAATATTAGATATTCAAAAAAATTTCAATTTATGTTATGTGATTTACATGTAAAAAATAATTCACTATGATTAATAACATAATATATTGTATGCCATTTTTTATAAATTTCACATAGTGGAAGGAATAGAAACATTACCAGTTCACGTAATACGAAAAATAAGGATGATATTTTTTATATTATGTTAGTATTTTGACGATATCTAAAATCCCAAACATTAATTATATATTAGGATATAATATCATATTATAGACCGAGAATAAATTTTCAATGTAATATTACATTGGTTGGAAGAATGAAAAGAATAAGATAATATAGAAAAAGTAGATTAAATGGAAGAAGGGAAAGAATGATTTCCCAACATGTAATAATTGTGGAATGAGGAACAATGTTATATTCTTAAAAGGAAAATGGGTTTGTCTAATGTGTGGAGAAAAAGAACAAACTGTAGGTCCAACGATAACCCATCATGTTCGGGATGGCTACGAGACGTGAACGCACAACTGAAATGAGAGAAGGGCGCAACACCTACCACTTGCATATGTGATGTCTTACTTTGTATTACATTGTTTCCATTATTTAAACAATATGATAGATGATGTATAAGTTCATTTTAAGAACCTTATATGATTAATATAGATATAATATTTTAAAATTTGTTTTCTTTTGTAGAGACATATGATTTTTAGAAGAAATTTATCAAATGATGAATCTATATTTAAACTTATGACTATTGTATAAGATGTAAATGAATTATTAAATTCTCAGTGAAATGATCATAATTCCAAAAATGTTATCCAAGTACTCTCTTTTACGACGAATCATATGGTCCAATAGATCATCATATATTTATATCATTCTGATTGTTAAATTTATTTTGAACATGTTCTTTGTCACTATACATCAAAACATGATGATTATATTTCTAAACCATGTCCATGTTTTCTTAAATTGACCACTCATGAGTTTTATATATGGCGAACTTCATACATCCCATTCATTATTTTATTGTGAATTTTTTATATACCCTCATTCAGATGTAAAATTTAAATAAAAGTAATTTGAATAGTCAATCCATCGTTATCAAACCAGAAATGAAACATTGCGAGGAAGAAAATTTTTGCAGCATGGGAGAATATAACACCCCATGGTTTTTATGGTATGCCTTTTGTTTTTTCATATTCAATTTCATTGATAGATTACATTTTACGCATCGGTGATCTTAAACAAACAACTAAATATTCATATTTAAATATTAATATTAAAACATATTAATTAAATTAGTAGTTATGAATATTATAAATTATCTTTTAAAAATATATGATGAATTAATTGGTTTCCAATTAATTATAAAAAAAATATAAACCAAATGTATATAAAGGATATGTTTTTATTTTTATGCTCCCAAAGTAGTTTTGTCTAAAAAAATTAAATTAATTAAAATTAGAAAATGATGATAATGAAAAATATTTGTTATATATTCAATCACAATTTTTAGATACTCATAAAACAAATTATATATGAAAAAGATATGAACAAACCTAATTTTTTCATAAAAACCTCTATTTATCTAAATGCAGTATTACCACCTTTTAATGGTCAACCTCTTTTAAAGATAATTTTTGATACTTTAATATATTACATTTGAAAAAATAAACCATTAATTTTAATGTCTAATTTTAAAAATCATAGTTTGGTTAAATTGTTGATTTTTTTGATATGATTCATGTTTTGATTAATAGTGAAAACCCCTAAATGTAATTGACATCAAATTTTTTCATAAAAATAATTTATAGTATTAAATTATTATTTATAATGATTTTAATCTATAAATATATTTTTTATCATTTAATCTAAATTAGGTCTTTAGATTCAATTTCAATTTTAATGATAGTATAAAAACATTTTAATATTTTGAGCAGTTTCAATTATAAATACATGTTTTCTCAACCCATCAATGGAACTAATATTAAATTAATTTCTTCAAAATCCATGACTTGAAATTGGGAAAATGGATTCAATATTTGGAATAAATTTTTTTCAGGTTATGAAAATAGTATTCATTTATTTTTGGTTATAGGAATAGTAACTTTATTAAAATTTTATTATTACAGTTAAGGGTAAATCAGGTAATTAATGCTTAAAATTATATAATAAATATAACAATGTTACTGCAATACTTATCCAAATTTCATTAGATGTGGGAGTATCGAACAAAATTAACCTTATTCAAAAATTAAAACCATTTTTTGCCACTTAGGTAAGAATATTAATTCTATCATACAACCAGAATCACCTTTTTTGGTATTCAATGTAAATATAATGGTCCACGCATCAGATTAATGGAGGAACTAAATGCCAATGTCTCATTAGCTCTCCAGTGTTTACATCACTTGATAAACTTTACTAACATAATTGCATTACCAACCCATTTATCCTCACTGTTTACTAACACCAAACTCCATCCCATCCCCCAACCTAGCCCTTTGAAACCACTTTTACATGACCCCTTCCCCACAAGGTTTATCGTTCTTGGGTCGATAATGTGGGAAGGGAGATAGTGACCCCCAAGTCCCGCCATCAGTAGGCCCCGAGATGGTGACTAGCACCGAGTGTACATTAAACACACATATTGGTGCATTACCCTCTAAGAGAACCCAAGAAAAGGGGTGAGATACGATAGACACCAACCCACTCCAACTCAGACTGTAATATAAAGGAATACCCTAGAACACATATGCAATGTCCTGAAGGAACTACTACAATTGAAAGGGAAAACTACAAGTACCAAAAGAATGTAAAATATAAGAGAAAATGAAACTCAAGAAACTCTTGTAACCCCAAGTTTTTAGTTACCATCCTCTTATCCATCCTTCTCTATGTGACCTGAAAATATTTTAGATATTCATTGGGTGAGTATAAAAGTATATTCTATAGGATCCCCCTCGGATCCTCTCGTGCAAATTTAAATAAAGGATGCTAAAGTACAGTGAACAACATATGAAACTAACTCGTCACCTAAATAGGTATACTAAGTTCCTTCCCCCACCATGGCTACTCTCGCCAAGTTTCACATACAAGAGTAAATAATATAATAAATAATATAAAGGGCACCTTGCTACCACTTCCCCACTATTTTTCCACTTTTCCAAAATGTCGCACACCCTAAGTATCTCTCTATAACATGGATTTCCCAAAGACATTTGGGAAAAGAACCAAAACCTGCACCTCTAGCAGCACAACCAACACATCCATTTAACCAATGTAACTAGGTTATTTTTGGGATCCACAACAACATTCATAATGTTTATCATACGTATGAAATTATACCTCAAGACATTACCACCCATACACAGAGTATGTATTCAAAATCCATAATATCTTATACACATCAGATAATATTAGTCCATAGGATACTATATCCAGAATATATGTGTATAAAAAACCACAAGAAATTATATCCCTCTACACACACATATGTGAAAAAAGTAGTCTTTGTTCCTACCAGAAAAAGCACCTATCAATTGAAGAGAGTGGGGCCAATGGGGGTAGTCATCTATCTATCCTCCCCCTGGGTTGTTGGGTAAAACACCCCCATGCTCAAAATCCTTGAGGTTTTAGCTTCCCTAACTGATATGGTGGAGTAGTAAACAGAAACACAAAAGTAAAAAATATATTATAGCTCACAACCTCACTATTGGTAGAACATAGTCCTAAACTCAACTGCAGCTAATGTCTATTAGACTCCATGATACGACTGTTAATACTACATATCCTGTAAGCGCACAACCATTCAAACAAACACATTAGAGTACATTATCCCTTTTTCTCAGATTCAATGGACACAAAATAATTTATTAAATACTGTTAACTATTATTAATTCCCCATTAAATTTCATTATCATCACACCAATGATTCATGCTCTTTAGGCATAACCAATCCATGCCCACAGCTTCTCAGAAATATTACCTCAGTAGTGCATACCAGCAATCTGCAACCCCATGCATTAACATCATTTATTCAAACATTTATTAACATCATTATTACGTTCCATAATTACAGGAATTATAGAAAATTAAATCTAAGCTACCAGACACAAGGGGCTCAATACAATGAGTAGATGAACTACCTGTCAAGTATTTTCTACCTTTAGTATGAGGATATATCCATAATTCTATGAGAATAAAAACATAGAAATCACATGGAAAACCCCAAATGTCATCGCTAGTTTTGAAAGGATGGTAAGTAAGAATAGCTTCCTTGAGTAGTGGGGAAAATAAAGTAGATAAACAACCCACAAGATTCCTCAAGCATCCAATCATTAATATCTAACTCATTTTATTATCTTATGTTTCATCCCTAACACCCACATTAAAAAACAGATTCAACTTGCCACTATAGGCATCACCTACTACCACAAACAATGGGCCTCACTACCCCCACATATCATGATAGACATCTAGGATCAGAACACATCACAATCTATAAGAAATAGCAAAGAAACTAGTCTCTTGGCCCAAAATAAGGAATTCTACCTTCACACGCAATGAGATATCATGTCCCTAAAGCTGAAGGAACTTGGCCTTACATGAATGAGGGTAACATAGAACCCTTCCAGAAATTATGATTCATCAAACAACAAATAATTTAATCCATCATGATTTATTCGATTCATTATTAGTAACTTCCAACTATGGGAAACCTAAACTACATATTATCACAAATTAACTAAACATTTAATAGATATACCTTTAGTTCATTATCAACAAGCATCAACCTGACTCTGGCACATCAATTAATTCAATTAAACTTGATTCCTGCAATATAACCCAGATTCATTTACTTTACTCATTATCATTGATAAATTTTTAAAAATAATCTCATTTTAGGTTCCTTACCAATTTCCATCTATAGTGACTTTCTAAACTAGGAATGTATACTTATCACACTATCTAGAAAAATAAGAAGAAAAAATATATGCTCGATAAAAATTTATTTTTCTTGTCTAAATATTTAATATGTCTATTCCATTAAGGTATAGTGGCTAAATCATGCTATCTATATGATCTCCCTTAAATAATTAGTTAAGAAATGAATCCAATACCTCAAAAGTATTCTTACATTCTTATCTTTATAATGGATCAACGCAAGAGACAATGATTTCTGGCCCCACAAAAATTGCATCCACCATAGGATGTTGCGACACAACCGTATCAACAAAAACATATTGAAACTCCCTTAGAACCCAGAAGATCAAACACTATAGAATGTAAAAGAAAAAAGGGTGAAGAAATATTGAAGAAAATCAATGGATGGAGGTAGATCTCACCTCATAATGAAAATAGATCAAATAAAGAAGTAGGGAACTGACCTTGGATGATGGAATATCCAAACATTGAAAAAGAAAGTATCTGGGTTGTATGAGGTCGATAGGGGGTGTGCTCAAGCAATAGGGTATGAAAAACCAGAGTGGCCAAGTGGCTTTACAATACCCAGCAATAAGGAAATACATGATGTATACCTATCCGTCAGGTCATGTACTACCTCAAGGCTGACATAATCAAAAAAATACATTGCCTCAAAGCTGTATTTTATTTTTTTATGAATACTAAACAGCACACATCGTGTCCCCTATATTAATGTCGTGTACCCCCTATTTCTATCTTCATGTGACCAAACACCTCCAGAATTCCTCCAATCCTTCTATGATCAACTCAGTCTTCAAAAACATACAAAGGGTCGATCTATGTGGATTTGGTCCCTTAAATCAAATACATCTCGAAACATTCTTTTCCTCAAAATTCCAATACTATCCCAATGAGGAAACAAGAAAGTGGTTTTCTAAACAACAATATCCTGAGATATCTCTCATGTATATCTCAATAATATGAGATTAACTACCACAAAAGTACAAATAGATACCTTGTGATAACCAAAACTAGCTCTTAAATTCTCTCCCAGCGGAGATACCTATCAAAGAGATCAAGCCATAAGAAAAAAAGAAAACCATCTCATAGACAAGAAAGGTCTACAACCACAAAACAAACATAGATCAATGGATGGATCTAAAGATCCAATAATTGAGGATAATGAGCACGTGTATGTGAATCCGGTACCCATGTACTCTCCTCCATGCCACTGTGCCGCCACATGACATAGAACAAGGGGATAGAATGCTCGCACAACACCTTATCCTTGCGGTCCAAGATATCTACAGGAAACTCCTCGAATGTTTAATCATAATCAACATTGATATCTCCATAATCAATGATGTGATACTCATTATGAATATAAATATAGAGTTGTGAAACATGAAAAACAACTTTTACCAATCTCAATTTGGGGGGAAGTGATACCTGATATGCCATGACTCAAACATTAGCCAACATCTTGAATGGCCAAAAAACAGTTGAGAAACCATACTCTCATAACCAAAGCTATGTTTCCCATGATGGGGAGTCTCCTTCAGGAAAATGTGATCTTGAACATCAAAATTTATAGGTCTCCTATTTTGATCAACATCTTATTTCTGATAATCCTATGCTGCCATCATCCTGTCACGAATCACTTGAACCATATCATTCATGATTTTACAAGTTCTGTCTTGAGAATTTCTTCACTCTACAAACCCAGTCTTGAAAAATGAAGAATAGAAAAGTCTACATTACAAGGATTTTAGTGAATCCATATTGATGGTGGAGTGAAAACTATTTTTATAAGGAAACTCCACTATGGTTATGTGCCTCATCCACAAACCTCCAAAATCTAGGGCACAATAGCTCAACATTTTATCAAGAGTCTAGATTGTTAGCTCTATCTAACCATCAATATATGGATGAAAATTAGTGCTAAAGAATAGATGAGAACTGAAATCATGTTGTAGATCTCTCCACACCCTAGAGTAAAAATGAGGATCTTGATCAGAAATTATCATCCTCGGGACTCCTTGGAGTCTCACAACCTCCTACAGATAATGCCTTGAAAAAACATCCACTATGCTTGACTCCATGGTCACTATGAAGTGGGATGATTTTTTAAATGATCCACTACCACACAAATAGAATTATGGCCTTCATAAGATCAAGGTAAAATAGTACCAATGTCAATTGAGATTTCCTCCCACTTATATTGAGGAATACCTAATGGTTGAAGAAAACCATAGGGGACATTGTGCTTGACCTTCATGTTCTGGCAGTCCAGACATTGAGACACAAACTCTACAACTACACACTTCAACCCAGGCCATCAAAAATGAATCCTCAAATCTCAACACATCTTTTTCATGCTAGGACGCACTGCTAAATTTGAACTATGGAACCCTTTAATAATCATAGAACACAACGCCAAAGAAATGAAAAACTTTTCCCAATTAAACACTTAGTGTTTTCCATCCTCAGAACAACCATTAGGGGCCTCACTACAAACAACTCGGTATCTCAAGACCTCAACATCAAGATCCCCCAACTGGGACTTCTCCATCTTTGGCACTAACTGGGACTTCTCCATCGATGGCACTAGATACAACTTCACCGTCATCTGAAAAATAGGTCAACTTCCCCCAACTTCTCCCATATAGAGATATAATGTTAAAGGTTCTTCCATAACTCTCCGGGAATCACCTGATTCACGCCCTGCATCACTACGTGACTTTTTGATCAGCCCATCAGCTACAACATTCCCCAATCTAAGTGTATACATGATTTTGAAGTCATATTTCTATAGAAAATTCATCCATAGTTACATAAAGAAGTTCATGTCGCATTAGGAGAAAACATAACATACGCTATTATTAATTTTGAAAGCCACAATGTGCCCAATACTTTGGTAATGTCTCCACAAATTCACAGAAAACACTATGGATTCCAACTCAAGGACATAGGTGGACTACCTATGTTCATGGGGATTAAGAATCTGATAATTATTATAAAAAACTGATAAATACTATCTTAGAATGCAGCATAACCCCATACATGAAGCCCTATAGAAAACATAAAAATGAACTCCTTCTTTAGGGAAATAATGAACCGAAACACTAAACAACATTTCTATCATGTACTAAAAAGATTCCTAACAATGATCCGTCCATAGTAATTCATGATCCATCCTCGTCAATGATGTCAGTGGAGTCATAACCCAAGTGAAATAAGCTATGAATTTATTATAATGGACAGTAAGACAAAGCAATCTTCGTACCTCTTCCATTATCTTTGTGGTTTCCCAAGACACAAATGCTTAAATTTTCAATGGATCCATAGATAATCCCTACAAGGATACAATATTCCCCATGAAATGTAATTCTCGAGCCCAAAACACACATTTCACCAACTTCCCAAATAGCCTCAATTGAATACAAACTCCAAAAAACACTTGAAGATGCTCTGCAAAGTCCTCCTCAGACGTAGACTATAAAAGGATTTCATCGAAGAATATAACCAAAAAATTATATAGGAAGTCATAGAAAACTACGTTCATGAACCCCATGAACACAGATAGTGAATTCATCACACCGAATGACGTTACAATGAACTCATAATTCCCCTGACGACAATATAAATAAGTCTTATGGATATCCTCATCCTTCCAATGCATCCGATGATATCCTGATCATAGGTTGATCATTGAGAACCAACATGAATCCATTAGATGTTAAAATAAATCATAAATCCATTGAAGAGGATAATGATTCATTATTGCCACTTTGTATATGTGGCAATAATTGGTACACAACCCCAAACTGTCGTTAGCCTTCTTCAAAAAAAAACTACTACACCCCATGGTGACATAGTCGCTAAAAAACCGCACTGTAATTGACAATCAAGCTGTATATGATGATCCTTTAACTCATAGTGGAAAATATTATTCAGATACATATATATAAGAGATGCTCCTGGATATAACTCTATCCTAAACAAGTTCTCTCGCCGATGGAGCAATGCAACAACCTCTTATGGAAAGGCCTCAGTGTAATCATCTATGACCCTATGAAAATCCAACTACTGAATCTATGATGAACATATCATCATCTCATCCATCATGGATGATAGTGCCATAACACACCTCTAAACCATCTGATAGTCTTTCTTGCCAACAAACACCACTGTCTCCCCATCATCATCAGTGAACACAACCTGCCTCTAGAAGCAATCCATGATAGCATGCACCGAATAAAACCAATCTATTCTGAAGATGAAATCATATGGTTGTATCTATAAACATATGAATTTCCCCAATTTTCGTTGATACCCAAACATTAGGTCACAATATCTACATACATCAAAAAAATCAAGTCAACTGCCAACTGGTGTAGTCAATGCAAAGGGAAATGGAATCCTCTTGACTTAAAGTCCCATTGCATGTATAAGGGAAGGTGATATGAAAGGGTGAGTGACTACATTGTCAAACAGGGAATACTCCAATTTAGAAAACAAGAAAAGGGTACCTTGAATGACATCTGGCTCGCCTGGTGCTGGAAATGCTAATGCATGAAGCTAACCATGACCTGCTCCACGACCTCTCTAGCCCAGATGATGACCACCACCATGGATATAGTTTTTTCTTTATTAGTGGGGAGAATAACTTGGGTATCCTATACCTACCGAATATTTTCTATACTAATCCAATTCTAGTGCAACCAGCTGCTGCTGCCTCAGTTGGAACTAACTCAATAGAGGAACCAGGAGTGGAACACCTTGTGCATTCTAGCCTCTCTAAAAGGTTGGGCACTCTAACTATTGATGACCTCAGACTCCATAAGAAAAAAATGGTATGATCCATTTGCAAGGCCTCTAAGACGCCTCCCATGGAGAAATGAGATATTGAGTGTTGAGACCTTCCCCCAACCGAACAAAACTATTCTACTTGAAAAACTGGGATCCAAAACAATAACTCTAATCTATGAGGAATCATAACATCTCCCCTATCATGATAATATAGTTTTGGATAATGTTCTCTCGATGAACTCTCCCATTGAAATCACCTCAAGATATGTCTTCACCATAAATAGGGTTACCTGACACTGGATATTTGGATGCAAAGCATCCTCGAAATGCCTCTCCCTAGCCTACTCATCTGGAATAGGTCCAATGATTATCATAAACAGTTCCTAAAATAGATTCCAAACTCTCGCACAATAATTATCTTCTATTGAATGGTAATTAGCTCGTGGAGTCTATATGCCTCCATGGTTGAAGAATGAATCAAAACTCTGAACTTGTCTCGGAACACCTCCCACGAGTTCACCGACCCCTCACGATACTCGATGAATAAAAGCCACCAGTGGGTTGCTAACCCATTTGACATCATCACAACCAGAGACACTGAGTTCTCCTTCTATGAAGAAATCGAGTTGAAGACTCTCTCATCCTCCTCCAAACTGTCTTTTGTGAATAAATTTAAAATGGAGACCTAGTTATTCAGTAGACTATGGAACTGAAACTCTTGCAGTTTCCTCCTTCATGTTTTTTCATCATCAATCTCTACCATAATATGATTTGTTGGTGTATCCTACGGGACATATTTTGTGTAAAACTGATGAGGACATCAATTTGGAGCCATACCTGCAAAATAAAAAATAGTTAGACCCCATAATACTGGAATATGGATTACTCAACATTAATTAATAAATTTTTTTCATTTATTCACTTTTGGTTAACCTATACCAAATTCTACCCATTCAAACACAGGCACACCTAAAAATTATGCATGATCCTTTCGTACGGCTCTACCCTACAACAAATATCACATTCTTTAGTAGTCACTGTAAAAATAATGATACCTGAATTAGGTCAAAGGGGCCCCTAAATTCGTATGTCCCTGCCAGCCTCCAGTGTTTACATAACTTTCTAAACTTAACTGACACCATGTCCCTACCAACCCATTCAACCTCACATGTTCTTATCACTGAACTCCATCCTAACCCCAACCCTCTCCCATTCATACCAATTTATCATTAAACCCTCCCCAAAAGGTGTATCGATCATGGGATGGAAATGTGATAAAAGAGACAATGACCCCATGAGTCCTCCCTCTAGTAGGCCCTAGGTTGAAGACTTCCACTGAGGGTAAAATAACCACACAAATGAGAGGCATTACCCTCTGAGAGAACACATGCGAAAGAGATAGATAATATAGAAACCAACCAACTCCATCTCATAATACCATAAAAAATTAAAATTATGTTCACATATGTAATTTCATGCAATAACTAATAAACCTGATATAGAAAAATGCATGTTATAATATAAATAAAAACAACAACAATGATGAAGCCCAAAAATCTCATGTAACCCAAATATACTAGTAGCCATATTGATCTCCAGCCTTCTTCTAGTGACCTGAAAAATATATTAGATTTACATTGGGTTAGTATAACAGTATACTCATTTGGATCCACCATGGAGGCTCTCATGAAAAATTAACGAAAGCATGCTAAAGCACAGAGAACAACATGTGAAACTAACTGATAACCTAAACAAGTATAATATCTTTCCATACTCACCATGGATACTCTCACCAAGTATCCCATAAAAGAGTATACAATATAGTAATGAATATCAAGGGTACCTCACTACCACTTCTCCACCTGTTTTCTACTTTGGCCCAATAACACATGTCCTAAGCATCTCTCACCAAAAAGTCTTACTCGAAGACACCAGGGGGAAGCCCCACAACATGCAGTCATGCAACACAACCACCACAACCATGTAACAAATATATATAGGTAGAATCCTAAAGCCACCATAGCTCACATAATATGTATCATATGTAAGGAATTATAACTCAATCTATTACATCCATTAAAGAGTATGGATCCTCAAGCCATTATAGCCTATACATGATACACCTATATTAGTCCATATGAAACTATATACAAAATATATGTCTGTGAATAACATTAAGAAATTACATCCCTCTACACACATATATGGGAAAAAACTAATAGTTGTGCCTACCATAAATATTAACTGCCAATAGAAGTGATTGGGGACAATGGTGGTAGTAATCCATCCATCCTCCCACTAGAATGTTGGGAAAACACCCCCACTGCGCTCAGAATCCCCACAGTGTTAGCTGACCTAACTGATGGGGTGGAGTATCTTATAGAAACAAAAATATAATAGAATATAAAATTCATCACAACCACACTATGAAAAAAAACCTATTCATAGAATCAACTATAGCTAATGTCTCTCAAACTCCAGGATTCCACTAATAAAACTACATTTCATATAATCACACAATAATTCAAAGAGATACAATAAATTACATTATCACTTTTTTCTAGTTTCACTTTACAATAATTTATTCATTAACCATTAATTAAATATTATAAATTCCACAATACGTTTCATTACCATCACACCCAATTTTCATGCCCTCAAAGCAAAACCAAACCAATTCCATAACTTCTCAGAAATATGACCTCAACATTAAATCCCAACAAACTCCAACCCAATTTGTTAACATAATTTATTCAAACATTTATTAACATCATTATTACATTATATAATTCTAATAATTATAGAAATGAAAAACTAAGCTACCATACATAATGGGATCAACATGGTGAGTAGGAGTACTACCCATCAAGTCATTGCCACCTATTGTAGGAGGATAAAACCTTCCATCCTTGAGAAGATAAACATGTAAAGAAAGTGGAATACCCGATGGTTCTTTGCCTCTTTTTTAGAAGGGATAGAAGAAAAATCTACCTTGAGACGTGGGGAAATTAAATGAGATAAAAAACCATCAATATTAATAAAGAACACAATCATTCATATCCAACCTATTTCATCATCTTTGATGTCCTCCATGACACCCACATGCAAAAACTGATCCATCTCGCCACTCTAGGCATCTAATGCTGTCACAACCAATGTTCCTACCATCCACCACATATCATGATAGCCATTTAGGCACAATACACATCACAGGTAGTTAAAAATTACAAAGCAAATGGGCTCTTCATTCAAAATAATGCATTCTGCCTTCACACGCAATGAGATCTCATGGCTCCAAAGAAGAAGTCACTCAGCCTTACAAGAAAAAAGTGTAACTCAGAATACTACCATGCATTATCATTAATCAAACAACTAGTTATTTAATCCATATTTAATTACCTGATTCATTTATAATAGGGTTTAAATATAGAAAACATAAATAGAAATCTATCACAAGTTAATTAAATAGTTAATTTACATAACATTAATTCATTATGAACAAGTATCAGCATACCTCTGGCTCATCAATTAATTCAATCAAACATGCTTCCTACTACAAAACCCATATCCCTTTATATGCCTCTTTATCATTAAAAAATAATTATAATTAATCCAATATTATGTTCTTTAATGATTTCTATCAAGAATGAACAAATAAATAAGTAAACCATAGATATCACATTATCTAGAAAAATAAGATGCAAAAACATATGATCGATAAAAATTTATTTATCTAGCTCAAATATTTATTATGTCCATTATATTTTGATATAGTTTCTAAATCATGATAACTCAAGGATCGCAAGTAAATAATTATAAAAGTAACAAACTCACCACCTCATAATGTTTCTGATATTCTTACCATTAGAACAGGTAAAATAAATGAATCATGATCAGCTTCCTCTTTACAACTGCATCCAACCTAGTATGCAATGGAACAAACACATCAAAAACAAAAAGAAAACAAAAAACATTCACTTAATCGTGGAGGTCAAACTCCATAGAATTACAAAGGGAAATACGATAAGATAAATGGGATAAAACTATAGAATGGAAAAAAAATCTTACCTCAGATTGAAGATGGATGAATGCAGGAAGCGAGGAACAGATCCAATATGAAGGAATTCCAAAAAGTTGTAGAGGGCAGTTTCCAGGTCATCTGGGGTCGAGAGGGGGTGCGCTCAAGCTGTATGGTTTGAAAAACCAGAGCAACCCTATGTCTTTAAAATACCATATGGTGGGGAAGTACATGATGTGTACCTCTTCATCGTGTCTTGTAATGCATCGAGGATGAAAAACACTAAAAAATGAATGGCCTCGATGATCTGTTTTATATTTCAAAAAATTAAATGGTATATTTCTTTTCCCCCTTGGTCACGTCATGTATCCCCCCAATTTCTAGCTTCTCATGACTGAACTCCTCGATACATCCTAAAAGCCTTCTCTGAGTACCTTGGTCTTCAAAAACATGTGAAGGGTTGATCCACATGGATTCATGCACTTACATTTTTATTTTTATATTTTATAAATTATACAATAACCTTGAATTCTTATTAAATTATAAAATCATATTTATTTAATTAACAAACAAATAAAACAATTAATATTACAAATAAATTTTTTTACATATGTTGATGAGTGAAAGTGTTTAATGAAATTCGTAGAACTGTATGACTTATTATTGTTGTTTTAAATCATTATATGAGAGTTATAACATTTTACTAATGTATTGGAAGTCAAATTATAATCATATTATTAAATTTAACATTATTGATATTATATTGAATTAATTTATTCCTAAATTGTTAAAAAATATAAAAAATGATAAATAATAACAAGGGGATAAGATATGGTCTAAAAGTTCTTATAAATTTTATTTATGTTCCACATTTATGAAATTGGATCACGAAATAGTCTTATATGATTTTAATATTTTGAGGAACATAAAAAGTGTCGAGCAATATAGTTATAAAAGGGAACCTCCTCCATCACTTACTCACACCAATTTTAGCCTTCCAGATAGACCGAAAGCTTATAGTTTATCCTCCAAATATTATTAGTTAAGATCAAGACTTCTTCGTATTCCAAAATGTTAAACCATAGTGTCTCTATGTGGAGATGTAGGGGAAACCCACTGATGTAGAGGTAATCTGTTTACCAACATGTTACAGTTTATTACCACTTCTACTTTATTTTCAAGTGATGTTTCCATAATAATGGAAAAAATAATGTATCACATATATGTTAAGAAGTTATTATGTTAATGTAACATATATATTACAAGATTTAATGATCATAAAAGAAACATTGTGCATGCATACATACAACTTACCATTTCCACAACTTGGTGTAATCAGTATCCATCCCCACGTTATTTGGATGGAAAAAATGATAGATATAATGGATATTAATGACAATTATGATGTCATATTAATTCAGTATAATTAATATAACATTCCATTCAATAAAATGACACTACTAAAGGAATTATAGCGTCTCTTATGCGTATGTACAACGTACCGTATCTGTGACGTGATGAAATTAATTTTCCACAATAATAATTTAATAATTATTATAAAAATGTATATAATGATTACATATAATTTCTATGAACATAATATAATTATTTATATCAAATTAAACTATCTTATTCAAAATTATCATGAATGAACTGACAAAACATGCAAAGGAAAATGAAGTAGTTAACAACCAAAACAAGTGTAATAATGGAATATTATTAGAGAAACGATATAAGAAGATAATATATGATATCAAAAATATGGATATGGTTATTTTATAATTTAATAACATTATTCGAAAATTATATTAGGTGGCCAAAATGCCCCTAACAAAAGGAAATTACAAGTTAATGGTAATTTCACAGTCTCATTTTTATCCAAGATTATTTATAGGTGAGTATTTGATGGGGAATATTTATCTTCAATGTCAATGTTTCATATAAATATTTTACAAAATATCTTTTCGATTGTACTAAAAATTATTAAATTCTTTTACTAATTGTTTAATTTTTATAAAATATTTTGAATGGAATTATTTTTTAATTTTTTAAACATGGTAGTCTATGAATTTTCTGAAAAAATATAGGGAATTTTTTTTTATTTTCCGCTTATATGACATGAGTTGATTTTACATCCATCATGATTACGTGATTATTTGAATATTCCATTCCATGTTTATATATTTTTTTCTTATGAATATGTTTTATTTCAAAAAAAATTCCTTTTAAATTATTGATTTCAATGTCAAAAGGGGGAATTTCTCTCAAGAATATTCAATATTTTTAGAGTTTTCCATATATATCAACATCCTTTATTTAATTTTACGGCCAATTAAAGTTAATCTATTATGAAACAGTCAAAAAATATTTATTAAATGTTTTATGATCAGTTTGACTATGGATTTGATATTTAGATACCATTCATGGTTTATGGTAGAAGTATTCACATTTCCTATGCTAGGGTTTTCAAAATGAATGTTTTTTATTGATTTTTTTCTATAGTTTTATATATGGAATAAATTGGACTTGTTAATTAAAATAAAGGTCCTATTATTTATCCTCAATGCATCGATAGGTCTCATAAGACAAACTGTTTTGGGTATTGGTTTATGTATAACAAGTTTTTGTATGGTGTCTTGGCCGAAACCATGAGAAAATATTTTTGATGTCTATCATTATGCATTCCATAATTAGGAATTTTTTTAATATTTTATTTAATTTTTAGAATGGTATAATATCCATGGTTATGTTTCTTAAGTTATATGATTATTTATATGTTTTGGTAAATTTTGTTTTTTGTGTTTTTCTTCACTTAGTATTAAATTGATTTTTTTAGTAATACACATTTCAATAATGTTTATTCTTATTTAATATTAACTCCTCTATTATACTCTTATCTTTAATGAGCATATTATCCCTCTAATTTCATATTATCTATCTTAAAAGGATAAAAATAGGTGTATCATGACTGATATTTAGGGTAAATCTAGAAGAATAACGACGTTCTCAATGGATTATCTATTCTGTATTTTTTGTTTTTTAATTTTAATGTAAGGTTCATGTATGTAATCTGGCTTCCAATACTGCTAAACTAATATATCCTTTGGGATTCACATATTTTCTATATGCTAATGTAATAAAGTATATAACAAGAATTGGTCTATTAGGTTTAGGGTCATTACATATTTTGGGTCAAGAATCATGTTATATGAATGTTAATATATTCAAGGATGATCATGTTTTTTTATTATCCACGGATTTACAAGTTATATAGAATGTGTCCAATGGAATGGATACATGATTTAATGTAAAGATGAAATTTTGAATAAGGGAAGATAAACTTTAATATGGTCTTTATGTGATGATAATGTTATTTCGATAATTCTATGTTGGATATGAATAATTAAATTGGAAATACTTATTACATTGGAACTAATTAATAACCTGTTGACATGTGGTTATAGTCTCATAAATGATGTTTACAATATTTATTGATTTGGTGAATATATCAAATATAAATTGGAATAAATAAACATGCATGTTTGTAATAAGTTATTTTGTATTTTTAAATTATTAGTCTGTTTTAGGGGTATACGTGATGATGGAATTCCCATGTTTGGTATGCGACAACAGAGAGATAATTTATCATAAATTGGGGTTCTGTTCTAAACAATTTTTTGAGAAATTTAGTGACCTTATTTCTAGATTTTAGGGATTTTATCTTCAATATGAGTAATACAGTTATCCATTTTTTAAATGTTTTATTTTAAAAATAATAAAGGGTTTTATCGATAATTTTTTTTTCATCATATGAGGATTTGTGAATATTTTATAACTTGTGATAACATTTTGTTGTGATAAAAATAGATTGATTTTTTAGGTCATTATATTTATGTATATCATGATCTTTTAATGATTTAGGAATGAAAAATTCAACATCATTTTATGGAAGGGTAGATGAAGTAGAAGATGACCAAGGAAAAAAGGGGTTTTATTTTCTTAAAGTCATGTAACTATGTCTTTCATGAAAATTCCTTATCTTTAGAAGAACAATCTAATTTTTTGGTCCTATTAGTTTAATTTTTTTAACCAAAGGGCTTTAAAGTCATTACATATTTATTATGTTGATTCCCTCAACATTACATTGATCATTAACTTGTTTGTGATTTATGGCCCCAATCATTACCTATAAATATCTATGTTTTCCCACTATGTCTATATTTTCACTTCCCACCTATGTTCTCTAAAGAGAATGTCATATTATGTGTTACTTTGGGTAACCATTATGGCTCCAAAAGTTTTGTAACGGATGTTTTCTTAATTAATTTTACAATGTGGTTTTCTATGAATGTAACTTTAAAGTATTATACCTTTGATAACCTAGATGAATTTAAAATGAAAAATTAATTTTATAGGTGGTATAATGTAACACCCTTTGTTTTTGAGAACCTTTTTATTTGTAAAATAAATTTATTTTCATTGACATTTTTAATATAAATCTAAAATATATTAATAATTATTTATATTCCATTCCATGTAAATATTTCACTACACCCAAAATATGCTTGGCTTTGGTTACACATAGCTCTGAATTTCTACAAAACAAAATTTTATTATTTTAATTATTTAAATTATATTGTTATAACATAAAAGTTAATAATTGTAATATAAATAGTAATTACTAGTTTTTATATTTAATTTATATTAGTTTATGTAGATAAATCATATTGATAATAAGATATAAAATTTGTAATAAAGTCTTTTTAGGATTGAAAACACTATTTTCTCAGAAGAACTTATTTTTATGTCATTTTGTGAATAATATTAAAAATAATTTTAGATAGTTTTAGAAATTTAATATGATAAAATAATTATTTTTTACAAAAATTAAAAATTATATATGGGTGAATTTTTGGGATATTATGAGAAACATCATTTCAGGATGAATTGTGAAAATTATTGTACTATTATTCAAAACCAATATTTCCTAAGAATTATTTTTATTGTATATTTATATTTTAAGTTGGTTTTAATGCACTAATTGACCAATTTTTAATCAATTAATAAAAAAATCAATGGAATATTATTTATGTTGTATTTAGATATGAAATATTATTGAGCTTTTGAACATTCTCACTTTAAAACCAATGTTCTTGAACCAATTCTGTTGGATTAGCAATAAACCTAATATTGATGCTTCTATGAATTTAATTTCGAAATATGGATACAAATGATTGTAATTATTAAAATATATGTTATATAATTATATGAAAAATTTTTTTGACAAAAAATATTAATGGATGTCGTTGAAATTAATTACAACGATTAAAGTGATATGAAGCTGAAAAAGGGAGTAAACCATAATCTTAATAGAAAAACTGACCAAGAAACTCATACAATACCCATTATTTGGAAATATTTCATTGATAAAATGTGATTTCTTTTGTTTTTTTTGTTTTTTGAGTCTTTTTAGGTAAAAACTTGGGTGCACCTGACTAGTTATCATAAATGCAAATTGTGTCCCCTCCCTCTATTATAAAAAGACACCACCTGTCCTCATTCTTTTCACCTCTCAAACCGAAATGGTTTTTTCCAAGATAAATCAAATTAATTTTTCATAGTACCACACTTACTACTTAAATCATCCCTTAGGGAATAATTCCAACCAATTATTTCATTGGTGAAAACCAATAGGAGTTACTTAAATAAGAGGTAACATCCATCCTCAAGATCTTATTCATTATTTTCATTTTCCACCAGCTGAAATTTTATTAGTAAATTAATATTAAATACACCATTATCCTAAATATACTAATATGATATTATTATAAGGTTTATACATTCAATTACACACATCTTTGTCTAATGGGTAACAAACTAATTGTTCTTCTGTGTAGTGAATTACCACCTCACAAAACTATTTAGTTTGTTTTTTTCCATTGTCATCTCTTATAATCGGAAATCATAATGTAAAACTTATTTTACTATTTTAAATATGATTTATATGATTTATTTACACTAAGAGATGTATTATATACCACACAACATCATACATCCTATTTTCTATAAGTATGATAATTTCGTTTGAGGAAGTGGGGACTATTATATCATCAAAGCGATTTGATAATTTCACACTATTCCTAGAATGTATTAATAATGAATTTATAAATATTGAATGATATATATGAAATATTAATTCTATTTTAATTACAATATATATAATATAATATATTTAGTTTAATTTCTTTCATTCAATACAACCAAAAAATTGAAACCCATTTATGCATACATACGACCTGTTGTCTCCGTGAACAGAGTATTCCATTTCATACAGATATATATTATATATATTATAATAAATAAATTTATAATGATTATATATGATATTTACACCATTTTTCATATTTTTAAATAATTAAATTATAATATATGAAATAGGATCAAGATTAACATGTCAAAATATCCACAAAAGATAGAGAGAATATTCCGCAAAACATAACATAAAAATATATTTTTTAAAAAATGGGTAATATGATGTCATAAAAAATAATATCTGATATTATTTATTATAATATATTTCTATATTATATTTATAATAAACTTATATTTATTATACATGAGGTTTTAATGTGAATGATTAAATTATTGACATAAGGTAAGGGAACTTAATCTCACTTTTTATTTCTATGGGATACATGTGTGATTCATAACCCATTTCATTTGAGTAGTTTATATACTACACATTGATATATATTATGGTAATTTTAATTAAATTTAAGATTATTGATATATTCATTTTATTATATTTCTTTCATGGGGATTAAGTTTCAAATATTACAAAACATTTATTTTAATTTTTTCCCTATTTTATGTATTTGAGACACATTCCATGTTATGTGCCTATATATTTATAAGAGGTGTATATAATTCTATTGATATATTATATCATGAAACCATTTATTTTCATTATATTAAATGATTCATGTAATTTTATTCTTCCTATTGTATTATGCTTCAATGTTTTTAGAGTGGTAATAGTTTATTGCTACCATCTCATCGTTTATAAATATTTATTATTATTATGCTTCAATTGTTGAAATATTTCAATTCGAATCTCATGAAATATAATAAATTTTCATACCGTTTGATTATTTAAGTAAATCAAACTAATGGTACCATTTTTCTACTCTTTGTTAATTATGATAATTTAGAATCTACTTTTATTGAAATCCAACTTTATTTTTTCCTTTAAAATAGAAATATGTGTTATTTTCAAACCTTGTTTTCAAAAAAAGGATTTAATTTTTTTTAATATTATCCTATGTTGTTTAAAGAAAATTTCTAACCATTTTTTACCTTAAAATGAATTTTTAAAAGGAATATTCTTATCATTGTCCGTTCAATACAATTTTATATACTTTTAGTGTTTAAAAATAATTTTTTATGTGTATATACTTACCCGCTATCATGATGATCAATTCCTTGGGAATTATATTATAAGACTAATAAGTTTTTTTAAAGTAATTTATTCCTAATATTCTGGAAAGTTATTGGATTAGAAAAAAAAATTATAGGAAAAGTTTAAAAAATTTATCTTTAAAAAGGGATTCAAATTATTTCAGGATTCTATTAGAGGTTTTCAAGGAAAATGGTTTTCAAAATTTTTTCAAGATATTATTTTCTGTTTTCACGAAAATTGTTTACTATATTATTTCAAGAATTATTTTAATTTTTTTGAAGAATTTTTATAAAAATATTTTCATGAAACAATAATAACATTTAAAATCTATTTTAAGAGAAAAAGGTTTTCAAAATTAATTTATTGTTAAAAAGGAATTTATGATAAAGGAAAATATTATTTCCATAAGAAAACTTTTAGATGTAATTTTAATTCTTTTTGTATATGAAAATGATTTTTAAAATTGTTTTATGAAAAATATTTTAACAAATATATTTTCCTTAAAAAATCATCAAGTGTTATTACAAAATCCTTCTCTATATAATAATTCAACCTTTTTATAGTATAATTTCTGTATTGGAAATGATACACGAATACCATTAATATTGTTTCTTGAGTCGGTTATGTATTAATAGATTCATGTTTTTGAAACCCATTTCTCTTCCAAATGATTTATTCTTTTAAAAACCACTTATTCTCATGAGTTTTGTGGGGATGAAGTGATTATGAAACCTATGTCTTTTTGTATGTTATGATGTGATGAAATGTGTATGATACAGATTTCATTTCATGGTTACTAATATGATTTTTATGGAAACCACATCTTCATTTTGGTCCATGATATGATGAATTTTTTATTATCTTTTTTCAAATGTATGAATTTTTTTATTAAGGGATGGGTGGTATGTAGATAACCCACGAATTTATTTGTTAAATATATATCTCTAATGAGATAATGATGAGAATCATGTTATTGGGATTGATCCACTATAACATAAAAGGAAACCCATTCTCATATGGGATTATGGGAAACCCGATCCACAATGGGATGATTGGGAAATATGGTCCACTATGGGAAACATGGGAAAACCGATCCACTATGGGAAGATGGGGAAACCTGATCTACTAGGGGACGATTGGAAAATATAAAATACTATGAAAAGATGGAGAAACCCAATCCCTTACAAGGAAAGGACACTTACTGGGGAACGTGTGTGTCCCACTAATAGTTGGAGTCCCTATGTAGTTCCCCAATAAGTTCAAGAAATGTGTCTTTAAGTAATGGGAATAAAGTCAAATTTTTATATTTATTCAACAATTCGATGTCTTACTCCAATGTTATGCGTTTATGGCTAATGAACACGATTTACTTGTTATTCATGTCTTATGAACTACCAATATTTTTTCCATGATTCATGTCTATAGTCTTTGATATGCATGGTGTGATCTTTTAAAGTCATGGTCATGTTCTCACTCCCTTATGACCTTGTTTATTCTCATATATCTCCCATATTTATCCTTTAGAAGTATCTGATGGAACCAATTATTATTTCTCAATTTTCTTGGTTATGATGATATTTATTACGTAGGATTTTCTTAATAATGGTTCTTGTCTTAAATAACACAGTTGAAGATAATATAAGTCACTTTTATACTAGTTTTTATGTTTCCATGGTTCCATATCAGTAAAGTAATTTGGTCTTTTATCATCTGTTGGTGTAATGTTTTATGTATTTCACAAAAATGATGTAACGTGTATATATGTTAAATTTATTTTGTTATATATTGTTAGTATTTACTAGTGTTTACATTATGACTTTCATGATTTTTTTTAAAGTTTATGAAATTTTCATTATTTTTTTAACTGAGCATTAAAACATCTTTGAGAGGTTTCTTAAAGGAATAAACTTTTTCAAGCTTTTATTTTGATTAACCGGGAATTTTTATTTTAATTCTATGTTTTTATTAAACCATGTTTATATCGTAATTCTTTTTGGGAAATCAATTCAACCATATTAAGTTACTCAACCTGACCAACAAATTTTTTTTATTCAATTCAATCAATTAGATTGAAGTTGAATTTGATACATATAATAAACTACAATTATAACCTTTCGGTTGATTTTTTCCCCATATAAAACTAAAAACATTCATGAACATAAGACTACAATTTTTACTGATACATTAGATTTAACATAATTTAGTTTACAAGGTCGATAAAGAGTAGTAATGTTTGTCATACTATCCATGTATATAACAAAATTGATTAGAATTATATTTTTCCGACATAATATATAATAGAATTATAATAATATTGAATAAGATGGTGTCAAAAAATGATATACAATTTATTCTTATTTATCATGATTAATAACAATATCATTATAAACGGTCAAAGTGAAATATTTATGATGTCATCGAAACCGACTAAAAAAAATATGATCAATTAAGGAATTTATATAAATAAGAGGCCATTTGATGTCTAGGGATGTAATAAATTTGAAATTCAACATATATAGGGAAAACATTTCATGATGATCATGTTAATAGTCATTGTAATGTTTCAGATAACAATTTGATGGAATTCGTGGGGGGAATAAAAATTCCATAGAACATTTGATTTTGTATTAATTGTGTCCGATCATGGAAAAATCAAGGGATTATAGGGATATAAAAACAAGTTAATCTGACACATCAGGTTAATGGATTTAGTAGACAAGAAGAAAGAAATATAAAAATCGTCATGTTGAGAGATTTTATATTTATTAATGATAGAGGTTAATCTTATCTATCAAATTTAGTGATTTTGAGAATCATTAGACATAGAAATTTTGATTATTTTATAGATGGATTCTATATTAATGAATTCCAAAACATTACAGTAGGTATTAAAAATGTATTTATTTTAAGTTAGGATTTATAAATTCCATAACTCTAAATATTAATGATTAAAATCTTTTATTATGATTGTATGTTGTTATTACTATTATAAGATTTTTGTTACATGTTTATACATGTTATTGATTTTTATATCTATTAACATTATAAATGAGTTCCTTACATATATTTATAGTAATCAATTTCATCAGTGTGTTTTTGATATTGATAAGAAAAATGATTTGTCATATTTTTACTAGATCGGGTGTATATAAACTAAATAGAATATGATATTTTTTATGATATGTTTTTCATTTTAGGTTTTGTTTTTATGTCATATTTTATATTTTAAAAGTACAATTAAGCCCTTCATATAGAAATATTAATCTATTACGACCTAAAAACAAGAACTTATGACAAACCATCAACTCATAAATCCATGACTTTATCTACAACTTTGATGTTAATATTCCCTGAGTAACATACATGATTCAAAAATTAACAAGATCTTTATAAGTTTCGTCATTTTTTATAAAAAAAATATAATTTGTTAGAAAATTGTTTTATAGAATATTTCATGAATCCTAATAAATTTATACATCAATAATTTTACATCAATTATGTATATAATATATGTACTCTTGTAGTTTGGGTGGAAACCTATAAAATAGGTACATTACTTTGTTAATTTAAAGGTTCAACCCATTTAATGAAAATATACTATAAATAGATTTTTATGTTGAAATTTATTTCTCTCCTTGAACACCACATTTTTCCTTGGAAACTCATTCCTCAATGCCCCACTTTTCTACACATAATACTTTATCTTATTGCTTTGAGACATTCTCTTGGGTATCTATTTCCACATTTAACACATGTAGGAATATCTTATAAATGATAAATGTATCAAGACTGATGAATCCTTAGGTTTAAATATATGATATTGATTTTAATTTTTCATTTTGGGTTCTCTAGCCTAATTTTTTTCATTTCCTTTATAATGGTTTATAATGATGTTATAAATTTCCAACCCATATCCCATGAAAATTTCAAACTATGTATGCGGAAATACCAATTTTCATGTAACAGGTGACGATAATGTAAAGAACAATGCACCCATTTTAGTGTTATTTGAGATAGGTATACCTATTACAAAGACACATCCACTTGATATATCATGATATCGACTCAATTTTTTGGAACTCACACACTCTATACATCACCAAAATTCCACAGTATTTTTTATAAATATTATTATCCATATACATTATTGTTGGGTTCTCACTATATTATTCCAATCATAATCCCAAAAATAACTAGAACATCCTCTGATTCAAACTACATTGAATTGAGATGATGAAACATATCTTTACATGGTTTTAAAAATAAATATAAATTAAAAAATTCATGTACCAAATTGGCATAGTTTATTTGGAAGAATAGGTTCAAAATACATCAATGTGAGACTAAAATTAAACCATTTTATTATATACTCAAGAACAAAATCCTAATTTAATTAATTATATTAGAAATACCCAGGAAAACCGTGGGAATATAGAAATGAAATAGGTGTAATTAAAATCTCAGAAATGGATTAAACATGATAAGGAAAAACAACATCTGATCCAAATTTATAAAATGATATTATAAAATGATGGATTGTGAGTACTCACGTGAAATAATAACATTGTGAATACGCTACCATAATATCATATCCACACCAAGATGTTGAAGAAACATATAACATGATATAAACACGAGTCATTCCTATCTTCCTAAAGAATTTAACATAGTAGAGAAACTCCAATAATAGAATGGGTTTCATCCCTAAACACACAAATAAAGTCTCATGAGACTAATGATTTACCCAATGAATTTGATCATTATTAGGGTTAACCCAACCAAATATTTTCATGATTTATATATGAATCAAAAATAAATTAAATCAGATGGAATAAACATAAGATTTACTAAGTTATTGATACTGCGGTGTATAAATTTTCACCATATCATAATCAGAATAAATTTCACAATGATGGAATTAGAGATATGAATATAAGTCATGTATCCACACAGAAACGAAATGGAAAATAAGCTATGTATATATTTTAGATACATATATACATTATTTAGATGAATTCTATAACTACACAAAGATATATATAGATTAAAATAGAGTGGTCAAAATGCAATGAAAAAGGTAGTTTAGAGAGACACTGTACATAAAATCAATGAAAAAAATATGAAATATTAAAGAAAAAACATTCTTTGAAAACAAAACATGGAAAATATTCGGTATTTATCAAACCATTGAGTCATTATAAGAGAAAAAAAATTCTATACATTCCAAGGATGTTAAAATAAATACTCTTTTTCAATTCATCGATAAAAAGTTAAAAATCATGTTTTTTGGAAAAAAAGAGATGTTAATTTTTAAACTATTGTTTAAATGTAAACGTGTAATACAATTAATTTAATTAAAAATGGGATATGATTAAAAATATATTTAAATTTATTTAAATACTAAATATATAGAATAAAAAGTTATTTCGACTGTAAAGTTAAATAATGTGATATTTTATTAAAAAATATCAATCATTTTAAGTAAAAAAAAGAAAATGAGTATATTATATGAAAATTTCTAGAATAACCATTGGATAATAAAATTAAAGGTATTTATTAGACATTGGAAAAATAATTTCATTCAATAGAAGAACAAACAAAAACAGCTCCGATGAAAATGATATTAAAGCACAAACCCGTACCAACATGGTAACTTTTGAATCATAACCCCCATGACTGAAGTAAATGAATTTTAACATAAAATACCATGAATTATGAAGTATTCACTATATATTATGTCATGTAAAAGTATATACCCCATAGAAAATAAATTAGGTGCATGAAATAAAAATATGCCTCATTGAAGGGAAACCATGATAAAATCCCTTACATAGAGTCCATTCTTATTCTATTTGTCATTTCCCTCATATATAATATAAATATATAAATTATTTTTTTTGAGAAGATTATCTATGTTTAATCACTCATAATTCAACAAAGTAGTCCATTTATTCAAATTAAATATTTAATTATTAATCAGTTATTCCCATGTTCAGTGTTTTGAAGAAGTTCAGTTCAAAAGTTATAAAGGAATTAGTTAGTTGAATATGGTATGTGGATTGATTGTTCCATTACCATTTCATGAATCAAATGAGGTCAAACCCAAATTGGTCACTTGGGTTGATCTAGGGAAAGGACTGAGTGGTGTTCTATATCCCTTTACGTTGGTAAATAGTGATGGACACTAATATTATAACCACGTAAATGATTTTGTCCCATATACAATAAAAATAATAATCGAAAATAGACAGATTATCCCATGAAAAATAAATATCCAAACAAAACATAATTTTTCAAAATATTAAAATACAAAAAATGAAAAAAAAAATTGAAACTAAAAATGATTACCACAATGTCTCCATGTAAATAAATAGATCAGTACCTAATGCCAAAAGCAACCCTAGACCATGAAAATCAAATGAAAATTGTAACCTTCACAAAGAGCGAAAATTGAGAAAGAACAATTGGAGTGAGTATGAAAACACAGTAGGTGAACGCAACAAATTATTCCCAATTAAATTTATTTATATTAAAACTATATGTATTTTCGGTGTGTATTACAATAAAAAAATTAGTTTTTTTTCAAACAAAATTCTCTTTAAAACCATAAATGATCCATTGACCCTTTCTGATTCAAATTTATATTATTTTCCATGAAGAACACATCGGATTTTACAGGGGACAAGATAATTTCTCATTTAAAAAGGTGGAAAGGGAGTGTAAAACATGTTCAAACCTCTTTTTATAAACCATTAGAAACCAAATCTTCACTTATCAAAATAGGTACACCAAATAAGAGAGATAACACAATGATAACATAACAAGGGAAATAAAAAATATCACATTTTCTGTGACCAACTAACAAGAATCTTAATCATACCCTACAGATATGAAGTGCCAAAAGACAAGGGAGAACCTTAAATGTCTATGTAATAATCAAGAACATAATCCACATATCAAATAATACTAAATGAATTACTCACCAAATGAAAAAAATTCTCACCCACATGCTCGATCACACACATTTTAGTCTAACCATGGAGCACTATCACATATCAATAAAACAAAAAAATCAATTCCAAACTATGGGTCACAACCCCGAGCATAATAATAAGATATTTCAATAATTATTACCCAACAATATGCTATATATTCCATCTTCCAATGTCAAGACTAATGTGTAAGTGAGACAACATGCCAACCCTGCATGGAATCACATACTCATATATCATATACAAGAAAATCACATTACAAGTCACCCCAGAGCCACCCTAAAGGAAACACTATTTCCATTAAAACAACCTAAAATAATTGATCCTCTCACAAAGGTTCTCCAAAAAAATAAACATAAATAAGGAAAGAAAATTATCTATAGATATTTTTTATGTTCTTCACATTCAAAAAAGAGCCAAACAGGCCTCATGAACACTTCAAAACATCACATATTTTTAAATAATTAACTAAAAATTTCAAAAAAGTTGAAACACCAAATTTTTCTTTTCACAATAATTTGGAGAATTACATTGATGATCTCATGCCAAATTTTCAAACAAAATCCACATTCATAAATATTCTAAACAATCCACACAACTTTATCATATGACAGACCATTTTTTAAGAGTCAGCACACAACAATTTTTAAATCCAAATATACATCGACACCCATTTGAGAAATAGATACCATCATTTTAAATTTAAAAAAAACATTTTAAAAGAACATCCATTCTTTTTAAAACCACAAATCACTCATAAAGGCTATCTAGAATTCTTATCAAATACTTGGTGTGTATGGAACCAAAAATGATAGCATATACATGAAAACAATCATGAAAACTACTATATTTCACATAAAAAAATTCCTGAAAAATACTACATCACACATTTATATAAAATAAATGTTCAAAATTATAGAAAGCAATGATTTATAAATTTAAAATGCAATGTGAAAAGGGAAACTTACTTCAATTTCACGGAACATCAACAACATGAACCCAAAAAAAACCTCACAATGGTCAGATCTCTGTAGGCCACACAACATAGAGATTAAAGGTATGATTTTTTTTGGTTGAAATACTACGTAGGTAAAAAGGAAAAATCACATTATAATGACCTCAGTACTAAACATAGATAAGTGACATAGTTTCCCAAACCCTATAATAACTATACACTCTTTATTAGAGAACCTGGTAATTCACACTTTTTGGCCACATGGTTTGGTAAACTCTGTGACAACTATTCTAAATGGCTCTATCCAAACTGGAAGAACCGTGAACACAACTTACCCATATTTTTCCTATTAGTTTGTGGGCCTAATCCCATGACCAAAGGCATCCAAAGGATCACACGGGTTTCTGGTTCTTGTGGAATGGTTTCTTATAACTGCGTGTCAATCATAAACCACATGAAATCAATAAAAGAATATTGAAATTTCACCAAACTCCCTAAACTTCAGAATAATATAAAAGTGACCAATAATATACAAAACAATTCGTAAAAAATTAAATCTTTAACATCCATTAATCAAGTGTAAAATTGATACGAAATAGAAATTTGGGCCAACATATGAAAATAATAATCTGGGTGTGCCAATTTCACCCACCATTACACTTTCTACCTTAAAAAAACACAACCCATTCTTTTTTATCGATCAAAGAAAAAGTATTTCAAAAACCTCATGATCCAACATCTCAAACTAATAACATCTTAACCACCACCAAATAGAACATACATCTATTACTCAGAAGGATTCAATAATTCAAAACCAACTCACTAACCAACACCGGAAACATGAAAAATATTAATAAAAAAGCCCAATATTCTCCTAAATGGAGATGAAATCAGCATTGAAAAAGTGTAAAAAGAAACCACTTCCTACTAAAACAATTAAAAAAACCAAACTGAATTACTATCATGTGTGTCTAGAATAGGTTCCCCGCCATTAAAAACCCATTAGGACTGATCAAATCCTCATAAAACCACAACATGACCCTTGGTTGGTTTCTAAACCATTAATAACTGATGATATATAATCAAATTGAGCAGTCCATCAAGGGGAAACACATCATGGATGAACCAATAACTCCTCATAGAGACCAAACCCCACCACAATGGATATGTTGAAACATACTCCAATTCAAGAGATATTCCCAAAACTAAAACCAATTCCCTTAGGTTAACCTCACAAGGGGAACCAATTATAAGGTCTACGTCTATAAAAGGGAAAAAAATTAGGATTGAAATAGAATGATACCACCATTCTTCCACACATCTAAGAGTAACCTTCAATCCATGGAATGTATAATGTGGAACGAATTCCACCACTTATCGTACCAAAAAATGGTTTCATAAAAGATGAATAATATAAAACAGATAAACTTAAATTATACCTATTCCAATGCAGAATAAAAAAATAAACCAAGGTTCTCTCACAACCCTTCATTTCTGACTATTCTCATGCTTCACTCTAGAGCCTATGGTTGGAGCCATGATCACTTGAAGTATCCACGTCCTGATATTCCGGATCTGATAATCCCTAATATGAACTACATAGTTCCATTGAAATAAGGCTTCCAAAGATACAAACAAATAATCCTCCTTCACCATAATCAAATAGTTGCATGGAAAATATTCTCATGGAACACACATCTATTTAATATGAATAAAATGAAGACATTAAAAAAAGCAGTTCCATTAGAGATGAATTCATCAGGAGATAAAAAATATATACATTAACAATTCAAATAAAATACTACATCATAGAACATCATAAGGAAAAAATTATGACAATAGGAGAACATAAAGAAAGTGACTATAAAAAAAGTAAAAACTTCTCCCTACTCCTGTGAGAGAGAACCATGTCACTTCTTGGAAACACCCTAATAGAATCATTTCATGTGAACATGGCGTCACAAGGTTTGGATGGTCAATAAATCTCCTGACCATGAGAACTTTTTAGTATTTTTTCTGCACTAATGACACACCATGATCATGGGCTTAGAAGATGCTGATGATTGATTTTGGGGCCTTTTTATTACTCTACTAGAACTAATAACTTTTGAATTCTTCCCATCTCCTATGGGAATTCCCTTCTCCACTTTCAAAAATCGGAGGAAGGTTGTATACCACTTGAACTCCCACTATCACTTCTCTAACAAAACCAAAATTTCTATTCACATAATAACAATATGTTAAATAGAAATATGACAACATATTCTACAAGTCCAGATTAAGATAACAATAAAAATGTCATGCCTTAAGGCAGTCATCTTCAACCAACACTAGAATGTAATGAAATGAATCCAAAAACAAAAAAAGAACACCAAAACCATCACATCCCCTTGCCACACAAAACACATCTTCATTACCTTACTCACCTTCACGTTATTAGAGAAATAATATGGCTTGAACGAAGCCTTATTAAACTCCCAAATATGATATATCTATGAATAGGTTTTATAAACTGACTGAAACCACTTCCAATTTAATCCTTTGACCATAACAGTATTTAACATAACCTTAAATTAATCAAGAAACTCAATGAGACTAAATATATATTTTATATTACACATCATATAATTTTCTTTTAGGGGATCATATTGTCTATAAAAGGACATAGGATTCAAATTTAAAAACTCAAGAAGGAAATCATTAGATTGATTAACAGTTTGGGCTGTTAATAGTAATCCATCCACAACCTCACATCGAAGATTCATTAATTTTTTAGGGGAATACACCTCAAAATAGAAAACCAAGAGCACAATCAAAACCATATCATTAAAAAGAGTTCTTAAACATAAAAAAACACATAAGAAGTATTTTCAAATCATAAGAAAATTCACTATATAACCACTGGTTTTAAAAAAATCACAATTTTACTCTTAAAAACAATTCAGAAACAAAACTATCTAGGTGGGCTTCACACTCAGTAATGATATTACATGGATCCTCACACATAAATATTACTATACATGCCATATCACCCATCATTATATAACAATCTGGACACTCATCCACCCATACCATCGTCCATCTACTTCCAAAACATATTGGTACATGTGAGCAACCCTGAAAATTCTAATGGTAAAAAAATTCCCACTTTCCAGAAAAATATTCCTCCCAAATTGAATTATCTGAATCCACTCCCTATTTCATAATTCATAAATCATTTCAAAATATCCATATCAACCATGTATAATATTATTTTCAAACTCCATACCCTCACATATTGAATCCAATTCAAGATAAATTTTTATTGATTCCAAAAAAATCCAATTTATCACATTGGAAACATTTATGTAGCTAAAAAAATATCATTTTGTCAAAAATTATATCTCTAAAGAATGATTTATTATTATTTATTATAAATTTCTAAAAAACCCTTTAAAATAAATTTGGTTTCAAAACCAAAAGATTTTTTTAATCCCAAAATGTTTATTATAAAAATGTTATATAGCTAAACCACTCCACAATTTACCCAAAATTTAGCTTATAAGAATCCATTATTACAATGATTTCATCAATAATATTTCGAAAACACATTTTACATATTCCCAAAATAAATCCATTATAATATAAAATCATGTTTTTACAATTTCAAAACCAGATTTTTTCAAAAAAATCATCAAAATCATGGATGGCCCAAAAACACTTACTAGGGGAATATAATAGTAATGGGTGACTTGGTTATATGGTTGGTGGCCATATTATTATCATGAAACTAAGAAAAAGAGTCTATTAGAACCATGAAATTGGAACCAAATGGATTTCATGGAATTGCGAGCTCACTAAGAGCATTTTCCCATTTCTATTATCATTTACCATCCCAAAAAAACCCTCAAGAACATGATAAACCAAAATAAATATGACATACCATGTAAATCCAAGGATCATCCTGAAAGTGTTTTCTAGAGACTCCCATAGACCTATACCCTTTTAACTGATATTACTACACCATCTACTTTTATATCCTAGATAAAAACGGACACTCAGAAATATAGGTCTATTATTGAACCAACAGGGCTATGATACCATTTTTAAATGAACAAACTCAGGACGACACCACACTGGCCCCCTAGTTGATTCATTAAAAGTCATGAGATTCATTCCTAATCTTACTATACAAGAAAATATTTCAAGGAATCAACAACGTGACCAAGGGAACAATTTTACAAAATTTAAAAAAAACTAAATAATTTTAAATAGGAATACAATACCAAGATAAATAAATAAACAAAACAGGCATCATTTTAAAAAATATGAAAATTTAAAAATTTAAGAAAAATCCTAAATAGATCCTAAATACCAAAACATCTCCTTGTGACCCCAAGGGTCAATATCCATTACCATAATTGACAATCACCCACAATAATCGAAACCAAACTAAATCTTCCACCAAGAGAAAAAAAATATAGAACTACATGCTTAATTATTAATACTAGAAGGTGCTCCCAAAAATTCTATTCTTAAAGCATATTAGAAATGTTAAACAAAACTAAATTTCAGGTTTTAATTACATTATATAAAATTAGGATTTTCACCCACACATTCTCATTAAAAACAAGCATAGTCAATTTCACTTTTTCCATTCAAATTAAATTTATTTTAATTGATGATGACACAAGAATTTATTAGGGAGAAGATAATGTATTAATTATAATAGTGGAAAAAGAGTGTATAAATTTTAAAGTTTTTATTTAATCCTTGGAAAATGAATTCAACAAATTTCAATAAAAGTACACAATATAAGAGTAAAACCATAATGATAAAATTATAATGAAAATTGAAAAATATCAAATAAGATTAACCTACCAACATAATTCCCATTCATATTCCATAGAAAAATCAGTTCCAAATGAAATGGGATAACCTAAGAACATAATGGAATAATCTAGAACATAATATACATCTTAACTATAACTAAAGGTTTTCCTCACTCAAGGATGTCAATTCTCTCCCACGTGATCAATCACAACCTATTGGCTGTAATCAGTTGGAACTATCCAATTATAATAAAACAAAATAGGCCAATTCCTTCCTATGTGTCACTTTCCATTAAAAAATACAATGCTAGTTCGACAACCATTTATAAAAATCCACTAGAAATTCTAGGTTCCCATCACAATAGTAATTTTGGGGTGAGCCAACAATTCCAACTAACAACCTAATCATGTGTACATAAATCATATACATGAAACTCTCATAAAAATTCACCCCAAGCAACGCTAAGGAAAAATATCAATCCTTTTAAAACATCTAATCATAAGGGATCCTTTTATTGTTTTCCTCCCAGAAAAATAAAAATAACTAAGGTACTTGAATTATCCATGAATATTTACCATGTTCTTCACTTTCAAAAAAGTACAAAACGGGCCCCAAGTCCCTTCCAG
Source organism: Viscum album (assembly GCA_963277665.1). Classification (NCBI taxonomy): domain Eukaryota; kingdom Viridiplantae; phylum Streptophyta; class Magnoliopsida; order Santalales; family Viscaceae; genus Viscum; species Viscum album. The sequence goes on along the minus strand of OY728141.1, from coordinate 97,155,544 downwards.
AAACCACCCTTAATCAATGAACTAAATAAATATGTAAAAAAGGTAAAACAATCCATTTTTCATTGAGAATGGTTTATCAAATTTCAGTTAATCCCTCACACAAAAGTTTAAAACCAAATCCACATTCATCAGGGTGCCAAACTGGCCACACATGATTATCACATGACAATCCATTTTTTATGAGTCGAGCACACACCATTTTTTAAATCCAAATGAACTTAAAAACCACATTAAAAACCCAAACCATAAATTTAAATTCCAGAAATTCATCTACAAATACAACCCAAATTTTATAAACACAAATCACTCAGAAAATACAGCCAGGCATTTTACCAAACACATTGTTTGCATAACTAAACAAAACGAAAACATATAATGGAAAACAATCATGTAAATTACTTCATTTCATATCATTAAGTTATAAAACAAATATCACTAATTCACATATAAATATGGTTAAAAAGGTGTGAAACTAACAATTAAAAAATTTAAAGGGAATGTGTAATGTGAAACCTGCCTCAAACTCACATCACTTCTACAACACACACCCCAAATGACCTTGCAATGGTCTGATGAAGCAATGACATCCAAGGGAAAAAAATGATGAAAAAACCTCGAGAAGAAAGCAATGGAAACATGAACCCTAAATCGAAAAGATAAATGACAAAGAGAAACTCAAATAAAATAGTGGGAGAAGAAAGAAGAATAATATATGAGAAGATAGACCAAATAAATCACCCCAAATTCATGAGGATACCCCAGATCCAAGCATGTGAGGAGGAGAGGAGTCTTAGAGAGTAAGGGAGGGGATCCCTATGTTTTACATGAAATATGTAAGGAAGGGACAATTAATTTTTAGGGTAAAATATAGAGATATTATAAATGTAAAACATATTTTTAATGACTTGGGTATGGTGCATAGTTACACCTCGCAATTTCAAAAACCATAAAAAAACTATGCGCCCCTTAATAGAGAACCTGGGACTTGCGTTGTTTGACCAAATAGTTTTGTATATTGTGGGCCAACCATGTGACATGGTTAAATTGGAAATGAATGAACCATGCACAAGCCATTGGCATAGTTTTCTTAACATTGAGTGGGTCATCTTCCCCTAACTAGAGGTATCCCAAGGGACACGTAGTTTCTTAGAGCATGACACATAGTTTCCACTAAACAAGTCTCTAAGTTGTGCTAACCTTTCACCACATTATATTCTTCCAAATACCTCCACTATTCAAGACAACCCTATAAAAAATAATAAATTAGTGTAAAAACAAAAATGGAATACCTAAAAAATTAAATCTGGAAAACTAAGAACATGAGGGGAAAACGAAGACCAAAGGATATATGAGAATAACGAATGATAAAAAATCCATGTCTGACATAACTCTATAATAATAATCATGAAATAAATATAACTTTTTTATATAAATTACACTTTTATAACTAACCATGAAATTTGTTTATGAAAAATGATCTATGTAACAATCACTTAGACGGAATGGTATATGCTCACATGTGTAAAATTTCCATTTTTATCGATCATTATGACGAAATGTTAAGGATTATTTTATCAAAATAATATTATATATATTTCATAAGTTAAATATTTTTCAAAATAAACACACATAAAATATCTAAGTGATGCGGTAATAAAAAATGAATCGAATCCCTTCACAAGGTGATAATACCTTGTAAACACAAAAGCCATTATCATTTTCAATGGATTGTATGGTAATAAATTATATAATATATTAAATTTATATAATGATTAATGTTTCATGAATATTTCACATAATAATTAAATCCATAATTCCAAATATATGTTTGAAGTGATGATGAAAAACTAATTAAATTGGTTCCCATGGTGGTGGTCGACCGTACACATGATGAGTGGTTTCATTTCCCGTATGAAAGAACATAATATAGATATTGGTTATTGCATCAACATAATTACATATAATTACATTATAAATAATTTTGTTATTATATCATCAATGTTTATTTGAGTTTAATGATGTGGAAGAATAAATTATACAATTTTTTTTGTTATGAATGGAAAATATTCTATAAACATATTCATTAGGGTTTCACCAAAATCCATATAGGGAGGATTTAATAAAAATACAAATCCTCTAGGACTTGGGGAGAGAATAAATTAAGGGATTTGGAAAGGGATTGGAAAACTATAATATTTTCTATCTTCGAAAAGTAGAGGAGATTAGTTTCCCTTTTATAAGTGAGATGAAGAAAAATGTTTGTCAATACTGAAAACAATTCAACAATTGAATGAAATTGTCTTTCCAAGAGCCTAAAAAATTATTAAACAATGGATTAGAGTGGTGGTGTGGTAAAAAAAGTTTAAAATATAAAATATAAACATATTATTTTTAAATATCCCAGTATTTTATGAAATATTTTTTTTTTAAAAAATTAATATAATTTCATAGATATCTTTCATTACCGACAATAATGTTTTTTTTGAAAACATGCATTCCATGCGACAAAGAGTTTCAAAAATTGATGAATCCTTTCATAAAATCGAAATTAAGTAGGTGGATATAAATATTATTAACTTTTATATGAATCCTACTTAATAATATCCTACAAAATATGATTTTATTTATAAATACTTATTAAAAAATCAATCAATTTTTAGAAAAGTGATTGTATTCATCCAAAATATGATTTATTCCAAATAATACATTTTTATAGAAAATTTCATAAAGATTTTTGAAAGTATATTTTAGAAAATGAATTACATTTTTTAAATCAATGTATAATAATTTACATAGGCTAAAATATTAGGATTTTATGTAAAATATATACTTTTAGTGAATAGTGTAAAATACCAACTTTTGCAAAACACACATTTATTTATATTGTGTTAAGAAATTTAAAATCAATTTTTTTTAAAGAAAAATAATAATTATTAAATTTTAATTAACCCATTTAATTAAGTTTTAGTAATATCTATAATAGTTTTAAGTATTAGTTTTTTGTGTGTATAAGAAAGGTGTTTTTTTCTGAAAACTATCTTATGCAATATAATGATTCTTGATTTTTGTTGATTAAAATAATAAATATGTGAATTTTTTTAATGAAATTTATAAATTAATAATGATAAAATTTTAATTTATTTTAAAAAAGTGTATATTTTTGGAAAAGAGTCAGTAATAAATAATCTTAATCTCAAAAAATACACAACACAAAAGCCCTCAATTTCATCATGTTTTCTTATTTTGGTTGAAAGTTACTCTTTATACTTTTATAAAATTTATTTGAAATTATAATATAAGTTTTTTTTAATAGACATGTCAAAATTATATCATGTTTTTTGTTGAATTTATTGAAATGTTTTTTTCATTAATAGTGAAAAATACAAGATTTTAATGGCGAACTACATTTTCGTTTAAATTATATAGAATATTGAATTGAAATTAAAATTTGGTTTCACCTCAAATTAGTTAAATTATATATCTATTAATTTAATTTTTGAAGCATTAATAAATTAATTATATTATTTTGATATAAATTCATTGTAATCTTTTGAATATTTCCCCTTTTAAAACTCTCTTTCTCATCTCTTCGGTAGGTGTAATTTTAAATATAAATTTCACACATTTGCGATTATAATTTAGAAAAGTGTATTAATTATTTTTAATTATTGTAATTAATATTTTATAATATGTTAGAATTAGTTTTTAAAAAATAATTAGTTCTGAATACAATGTTAAATTAATTATAATGGTTAATGTAAAAATGGGTTTAGCAGGGGTTAAACTAAACTTAAAATTGTTAAAATGGTCAAAACAATTCCATAAAATCCATTTTAAGGTCATATATCGACCCTATAAAATATAATAATCTATAAAAATACTTTTTTTATTTTATTTGAGATAAATGTGGCTGCAGCTTATTATTTTCAAATGAATATAAGTTTTCCACTCACGTCACTTATAAACGGCCACCCCTATCATATATTTTCACACCATCAAATTTTTTTTGGATCAGCAGCAAAATAAAAAAAAATAACCCCACAATGTCAGTTATTTCATCCTTCTAGACATAATTTTTTTTTCATAAATCAAACTTAGTATGTATTTATATTAAATTATAGTGATATTACCTAAATAATAGTGAAAGTTCCATGATGAGCGATTTTATTTTATTTCTTCCTTATACTCCGGGAATTGTAATAAAACCACGATGAAATAATAAATTTAGTTTATTAAATCTAATGATATGTTTTAATGAAAATTTAATAGACGAAAATGATCTCCACTTTCATAAAATGGGTGATGAAGTCATTATTTATTTATATTGAATATTAATGTGTCGTGAACTGATGCTATTCGTTTTTCAATTACTGCCTCACATAATTGTGTATGATGATTGATATAAAGTATATATATATATATATTATCTATAACATAATTATAAATATAGATTATGTATATTATATATACCTTTTTTACTTTCCTTTCCCTAGAGATACGGTAATGTCGTTTGTGTGTACCACAGACAACCGCCTCACGAAGTGATGTGATTCATTTTCACAAACACTTTACCTGAAAGATAATGAAGGTAAAGTTGATAAATATATATGATATAAATGACATAATTATGATAATAATGAAATATTTATCATTATTAGTTGATAATATAACATTTTATTTCTTACCATCTCATTCATTGAAAGATGAAAATGTCGTTCTGGCAATTGTAGACTACCGCCTTCACAAAGCGATTTGAATCTATTTTCATTACCACACCACATAAATGAAATGTCTAAGTATATTTAATGAAAAATAATGATATCTATGATATTTTTATCAATATAAAAATATAATATAATACCTAACTCATTTTCATATTGATCTTCGAGAAATTGAAACGTTACTCATGTGTACATATAGACTACTGTCTCCATGATCGTAACATACATTATTTCTCGAAACAATATTTCCTTATTAGTTTTAAAAGGTTATATTTTGTATAAATATTATAAATACTCCATGGTTATTATTATTTATATTATTGAAACATTATAAATGTGAGATAATAGTTATTAAAAAATTAAAACATATATAAAAAGAGATAGTATTACCCAAAAAATGACTTTAACTTGTAATTGTAAATAAATAGGAAATAAAAGAACGTAATTAAAACACTTATGGTATGATATATGTATGTTTCATTATGTAATATATTTGTAACAAATTTATATTTATTATATAGAAGGATTTAATGAGTAGAACGTATGTCTAGCCATACTGGAGTAGATTTCAATCTTACTTTTTTACTACTGCAAGACACTTCACATATCCACCACCTATTTGGTTTGTGTGGTGTATATAATAAAAAAAATTATTTTATTATTATTATCATCAAAATTATGTGTGTTTATAGATCCAAGTTTTTTCATCTCATTCCTGGGGTTTACATTTTAAATTATACCAAATCTGTAAGGGATTTGAATCTTAATTTTTCTTCTTTGGGACATATGGATATGTTATGCCCGTGTATTATTTTATGAGATGTATATAATGACCAAATTATTTTTATATCATTAATTTTTTTTATATTTTTGATATTTTATTATTTTTTTAATGTAATTAATTGTTTTAGATAATGCTTCAACGCTACCAAAGTGGTAATAATTTTAGGTTACAAACGCATCATTTATTAGGATTGTTTATGACTATGTTTCTGATGATAAAATATTAGGTTCCATCTCTCAGAAAACTCATGAATTCTCATATCATATGATTATTTCATGACAATAAAATTTTACTTTAAATTTAATTCTTTCTGTGTACTCATGTGTTAAAAATAATGATTTTATGAAAAATCAATTATTTGGCTGAGAAAACATTTTCTTCAAAAAAACATTTTTATAAAATGGATTTAAATAATATTATTAAAATTCTTAAAATTAAATAATAAAAAAAACGACCAATTTAAAATTTTTTAAAATTATTTTGAAAGGAATATTCATGTCATTTTTCAAATAAATTTAATTTGTAATTAACTAAAAATGTGAAAAGAATCATTGTTTATTTAGATGATGGAATGTAAAATATTTCTCAAATTCATGACCAATACATGATTTAATGGTTGCCTTAAATGTTCTCAAATTTATTTTCAATGATACTTTTTTCATCAATTTTGTTGTAAATATATATATTTTATATTAGTTAATACAATGTAAAATAATTATTTTTTAAAAAAATTTTAAAAATAATCTATACAAGATGAAATTATATTTTCATGAACATTAGATTATCTCGAAATCTTCATTTAAATGTTTTCAATGTTTTATTTAAATAAATGTATTTCGAATTTTCTATAATTTTTTTAAAAGTAATTTTCAAGGAAAATTTATTATATTCACAACAATTTGAAACTACTGTTTCAAAATAAATGAAATCATTTGATATGGAATACAATTTTCTAGTTATATAAATCATGGATAAAATTATAATTCTTAATATAAAGGGTTAATCATGAAAAGATGTTTCTGAAACCCTTTTATCTTCTATCTATTATACTATTATAAAATTCTTATGAATGTAGCTTCATTTTACATTAGTTATTCATGAATTAAAAAGATAAAATGAATCTAAAACATGTCTATATTTAATAGTTTATGATGTGATTACAAGTTTTTAATACCATTTCAATTCATGGGTTACAATATGATGCAATTTTTATCATCTAGTGGAACACATACATATTATTATAATTATGTGTTGGGTGAGACCTATATCTCAATTCAAATCATTTGGTAAAGACTTATATATCATAAGATATTCTATACAACAATGTGGTGTGAACTCTATTCCGTAAGGGACTTCATCTGTTATTTTAATCTTAAGAGTGATGCTTAACTTCTATGATTGTTTTTTGGAGTGATCCAATTATTCTACAATTTCATTATTAATTATATATCACTACTACCAAAACAATTTTCTATGCATAAGTTTATTCCACAATACTATGTCATATGCTAATATTAATCTCTCATTGTTCATGTTCTTTGATTCCCTTATGATTCCTATCTTCTTATCTAATAATATTATTGAAATGAATCATTATTATGATCTTTGATATCTAGGGTATCAATTTCAAATATTATGTTCATTTTATCATAATTTTTTTGTAATGTATTTGATTTTCCATGTATTATTTTTCTATACTATATGGTATTATTACGAGACCATGATTTTTGATGGAATTTTATTCCAAGGTCTAGGGTGCTTGAAATAACTATTTTAAATAAATTAAAATTTTAATTATTGTGCATGATGGATTTTACAAAAAAAATAGAATATCATTTAAATGAGTGCCTGGATCAGAAATCCAATGGCACCATTGTGTAAGGAGTAGCCGCTTTAACATTGGAAAGGCCTAACACCATCATGCATGAGTTGGTAGAAGAGGTTAGTTTTTGGTGACTTTTAGTGGAAATAAAATAAATTTAATAGTTAATTTTACTTTTTGTCTCCATAATGAAATGACGTGTTATGTGGTTTTAAAAAATTTTGAGCGCATTATTAGGATTATAACCCTAGAATCATTCACTATAATCCTATGGAACTTTGGATAGGATCCACCCAAAATAATTACCGATGAATGACATTGAATAATGATACGTGGATCATTGAACAGAGAGATTGAATACCGACGGATGAATGTTCACCCTCTTCATCGAAGATATTGGTAGGGGTTGTTGTTTCAATTATTTTCCCCATTCCTAGATTTGAACTACGATCACATATCAATCCAAGAATAGGTTGACCAACAGAAAGTTTTTTCTAGTAGGAGGGTCCATTATCAGGTTTCGTTTATGGAATTAATCCCTTCATGATTTGATTTAATTTAAATTGATCTGTTTTATGATACTAAAGGGAGTGGATCAATGTTGTATAGAACTATGTAAAAGGTTTGTTCCCAAATTCATTGTGTGAATTTCCATTTTCTAAATTTTATCCTATGTTCTTCGCATTCTCTGTGGGGTTATAAACAGCAGATCATTGCACGTACGTTTCTTGATGCATGGATGAAAAATTAGAGATTTAACATCATGATTACCCAACATTGGTGTGATGGCAATGGAAGTATACAAATTAACTCGGTTTGATATAAATAATTCATCAACGGTTCTTCACACGGGTGGATCAAAGCATGTTTTTTGGGCCAATTGGAGGCCGAAAACTAATAGAATCGCATTTACACTGTCATGGAGACCTCTACCCTTGAGTTTCATGGAAATTAGATGGCTGGATTGAGGGATAGAAGATCCCTCAAATCACCAAACGAAGAATGTATGGTTCTAGAAAATTTATAAGAACACAACACGTTTTCTGAAGACCACAATGTGTTGGGCAAGCTCAACGACGGCTAGGGTTTCATGACGTATAAATTGATGACACGTCATGTGAAATCTGTCATGGAATGTGTGGGTACTTAAATGGGACTCGATGGGTATCTCAGAAGATAAATGGGCACCGGGTGGAGTGTATGGAATGTAATCCACCACAGGGCCAGACAAGGCCAGTTACAGAGGTTACCCCACATACCAATACACAGGTTGGCATACCTAGGTTGAACTTGTTTCGGGAAAATGACCGATATAAAAGGAGCGCCCCTTAGATATTCAGACATGGTGTGTAAAACTATTACATGATGTTTATATCACTTCCTATATGACATTCTCTTCCACACGAGCCATTGTATATGGGAAGTACCATGAGTAATAGGACACAAACTATTACTATTATACACACATTTTCCTTTATATAAATGGAATGATCTTCTTGTACACCATTCATTATGTAGGTTTTGTTTGGTTTAGTCCCCCTTTGCTCATTCCTTAGATGGTCAGTTATCGTTTCCATCTATTAGAGTATGATCCCTTCAACAAGAAATTCTTGATAGAGTCAGAATCCCTCTAAAAGGCCCGGAGTGAGATTTTCTACCCTTTCATGACCATTGATAGAGTTAGGAATAGACGTGACCAATCATACAGGATTATGATCCTCTACCTAGCTGCTGAATCAGAATGTGTCGTGGTTTACACCAACCCTTGGGCAGTGATCCTCATTTGTGTATGGTTATCTTCCCTAACTCTGGAGTGAGTTCTCGAAGAAAGAGTCTATTCATTCTATCTTGAGATATATCAGTGAATATATCTCTATCATGGCACATCCTGATGAATGTAAATCTCTGATAGACGTCATTAGATCTATCAGACTTGTAGAGGGTGTTTTCTTGAATGTCTGATTCATGGAATCATCAAATTGAATCCTGATTGTGGGTATGTGGTCGTTGTGAGATACCTATGGAATACAAGTCTATGATTCGAGTATATTTGGATATGTTTCTATTGTTATATATTCTCTTGACATATACTATGTACATATTACTGTAAATTTACATCATATATTTACTTTTTGGTTTTCAGGGTCCCCTACTGAGTATTGTTATACTCACCCCTACAAGGGTTTTTCCTTCACATGTCATATCTAGTGTAGATGAGTGACCTTTTGATAAAGTCTAGCGCTGACTATGACCAGGATGAGCTTTGTGATGTTTCATATAGATATAGTATTTCTTATGGCTATGAGAAGTAGTCCCATTACATATTTATTTCATTCAGGTTGGACTTTGTTCATTGTAGACTATTTCTTTTGGTGGGATAGTATATTGACCTAGTTTACATTGAACACAATACATTCCATTGTACTGTCGGTTAGGTTTAGGTGTATGCATATTTTTTCCGGAGCGGTTTTTATATTTCAGAATTTGTGGGCTTAGAGATGTGTGTGTGTGTACAGGTACTTAAGAAATGACTCCAATTTCAGTGATATTCCTAGTCTGTGATAGTCACCAGCCCCTGTCCTGTTGGAGGATGGATTGGGGAGTCGGGACACAAGCCCCACAGGTACGAGTCATGATCGAGTTGTATCAGTGGTAGTCAGTTCTACCATTAGGACCAAGGTTCTGTATGATTGTTTTGGGGAAATATTGTAAGGTGTTTTGAGTTCAGATTTCATTCTTGGGACTCCAATGTTAGTGAGGGTGGCTGGTGTATCCACACACCAAGATTCTAGAAACATGATTTTCAAGTTGGTACCTAAGACAACAAGTTGCAGGGAGACAAAATAATGATAAATGCATTATATAGGAATGGGTTGTGTTTTCGATGTCCTTTGGTGCCATCTATCCATATACACCATTTGGAAGTGGTACATTTTTTTCTTATATGATAACATAGCGACACATACCCACTATGATTTAGTAGATCAATCACAAGGATGACCCCCTAAGCGATGAGGCTTCGATTCAGGGACTAGTTCCCCAGGCATTACCTATCAGTGGTACTCAAAATATACCACCAACAATGGAGTAATACTTGGGTCCTACTGTGCCAGTAGATGAGGATCGTAGGATGGGCGTGCTCGATGAGTTTCAGAGTTAGAGACCCATAAGGTTCTGAAGCAAGCCCATCCATTAGGCAGATAAAGAATGGATTGAGGCGGTGACTAGAGTCTTCCGCCTAGTGAGGACACCTGCGGACCAGATGGTAATCCTAGGAGAGAGCCTTCTTCAGGGATCCGTGGGACATTGGTGGATTTAGACCATGAAAACTCACAATGAGGAGAATCTTTAATGGATAGAGTTTGAGTGACTCTTTAGGGAGGAGTTGACTCTTTTTATGATTATAGTAGTGTGTATCTAAGGGCATATTTATCTCTAGAACAGACGTTTAACGGTGGCTGACTATTCATCGAGGTTCACCAACCTGACCAGGTACATGATGGATATTCTCAGGGATTAGTACATCTGATATCAATACTTCGAGTGAGGTCTATGAAAGGACATCCAGTCTTGTGTTGTGCCTCTATGAATTTTGAATTTTCCAGGAGTGCTCGAGAGAGATTTAGTGGTTGAGAACTTCATTGATGAGCAGAGATAACTAGTGAATATCAATATCTAGAAGAAATGGTTAGGGACTTCGGCTATATGGAGCCGATGTTCGGGGCAAGGATTGGGATTTGGGAGATGTCACAAGAGGTCCCAAGACATGGGATCTTTGATCCATGTCTCTCAGGCTAGATCTATTCATCCATGGGGAGATGATTCTACTTGTGTGATGGAAGATGAATTTTTTCTAAAAAAAATTTAATAAGGTAAGATGCTGTTAGGGAGGGAATTAATGGACCATCGAGGAAAATCAAAGAGTTGCATATGCAGACCAGCTGCGTGGAAGTTGTGTCAAAGGTGCAAGGAGATCTGCAAGAGGTGGAAAATGCTTTGAGCTACTTCCACCAGAAACCCTAAGAGTTCCGAACAAGGCCGAGAGAGCTAGGGGAGAGGGGAGGGGGTTGTTACAAGCGATCGAGGTGGTATAAAGAAAGGGATTTGTAAGACCTAATTTTTCACACTAGGCAGCCCAAATTGTGTTTTCCAAAAATTCAAACGGGTGCATGAGGTTGTGTGCTCATTACTAGTGCTTAAATCAGGAAAGAAATGAATAAATTGTATCCAATTTCTAGGATTTACATCCTCTTCAATCAACTAAAATTGGTGTAATTTCTCTCAAAGGTTGACCTTCAATTAGGATACCATCGGTTAGGAGTACGAGATGAGGATATACTGAATACACCTTCAAGATTACACTATAGTTACTATTATTACATTGTGATTACTTTAGGCATGAAGAACTCCCCTAAACTATATAAAGGACTTATAAACCAGATCATCGGGAAGTAATTTAATGGGTTCGATGTGGCCTTCATCTACAACATCCTTTTGTACCCGACGTCAGTGGTGGAGAATGCGAGACACCTGTGTATGGTTTTAGATGTACCTCGAGAGAACCATCTTTATGGGATGCTCTTGATTGTACAGTTAAAGATACAAGAGGTCCACTTTCATGGAATCGTTTTCTCAATAGATGAAGTAGCAGTAGGCACAACCATGGATGAGGTGATGCTAGCATGGGTGGAACCCAGAGTGTAACAAATGTGTCAAGCTTCCTTGGGCTTGAAGAAAAATACTAGGTATTTTTCCTTGATTTCTCTTATATATCAACACAAATGAATTCTTTGACACAAAATGGACATCCTTTATTATGGATGGATAAGTGAAAATCTTCTTTTCTAGTAGTTTTTTTAGAGTTTTAGGATTTTTTTGATATTTATATTGCTAGAAGAGTGTTTCATGTAAGTAGGTTTATAAGATTCATCAGTGATTAGAAATGGCTATGTCCTGATGTATAGACAGGAGGAAATTCCTTTTTGTCCACGTTAGTTAAAAACACATGAGAAGAACTATGCGACTCAGGATATTGAGTTAGAAGTTTTAATCTTCGTGTTGAATTTGTGGAGACACTACATGATGGGTGAATGATTTATCATCTATTCTGACAATAAGAACCTCATGTACATCTCCTCAAAGTTAGATATGAATCAAAGTTAGATGCGAGGTCTAGAGTTCCTCTATGATTATATCATTGAGATTTTCTAGTTTCTTGGGAAGGGGAACATTGTGAAATATTCTCTACTAAAGAGATCGAGTCCACATCTACAGAGTGAGGAATTAGAGATATTGGAATCACTACATTAATTCTTCATGGATAGAGATGATGTATCTTATCTTCCATAGATATTTTTCACCCCTACACTATTACAGAGATTCATGAAGGAAGAAATAAGCGATATAAACTTCAAGACATTATGTTCTCAGTTACCCATAGGGAAAACTCATGATGGATATTCAAATGGTGGGGAGAACGTAATTCATTTTACAGGATGAAAATTTGTGCTAGTAGCATTGTGATAGAAGATTATGCAGGATTTTCAAACATCCCCCTTTTATGGTACATCTTGAAATGTAAAAAATGTATCAGGAGCACGGGAAATTGTTCTAGTGGACAGGTATGAAGATGTTAGTAGCATTGTTTATTTCTTAGATCCATAGATTCAAAAAGGTTATGGATATTCCCTTGGTGAAAAAAGGTTTATCTCAACCACTAGATGTGATAGTGTGGATGTGGTATTAAATATTGATGGAGTTTGTGACATGCTTACTATGAATGTCAAGGGTAAATGATTCCATCTAGATGATTGTTGACCAACTCACTAAGTCAACCCATCTCCTAGCTAGTAGAGAGTAGTTCTATTTAGAGATATTGTGACCCCTCTATGTGCAGAAGATAGTTTGAATTCTTGGTGTCCCTTCAATGATAGTCTCAGATCATGATAACGTTGCACATCCAAATTGTTGAAGGGATTGCAGAAGGCATTGGGGACTCAACTACTGTTGATCACATTGTTCTATCCCCAGACATACAGTCAGATAGAGAGAACTATTCAGGTTTTAAAGGATATGTTTTGGGTTGGTATATTAGACATTGGTCACAATTTGGAGGACCACAGACCACTGGTGTAGTTCATGTACAACAATAGATACCAATTCCCCAACGGTAAGGAACTTTTTGTGGATTTATAAAGGAGACCCTTCCAGGAACCACTTTGCAAGACCAACCCCAGAGAGTTAGTACTCGTGGGCCCATGGCTGGTGTGAACTTCTACAAATATGGTTCAAATTACCCAGGGGCTAATGAAGACCTCACAGATCCAACATAATTATTATACTAATAGATAAATGATACCTCTAGAGTTGAAGGAGGGAGACCATGTCTTCCATTGGCTCTCACCTTGGTGAGGGTTGAGGATTTTTTTAGGGGTTGTATGTTTTCTTCTAGGTTCATTTACCCTTTTCAGATACTATGCCCATATAGCGATTTGGAATATCATGTAGCTAGATCAACACAGTTGAGCCTAGTACATGATTTCATTTCTGTGTCACAGTTGTGGAGGTACGTGCATGACCTATCACACATGATCCACTAGGGTGACCTAGACATCGAGTATTAAGATGCCTTTGAGGATTACCTAGGGAGACCAGGGATTGAATGGAGAGGATACTTCATTGGCGATTAACTCCATTGGTTCCTGTCCTCTGGCAGTACAGGAACCTCAAGAAGAGCACATGGGAGTGAGAGGCTTATATTCGTGCATAGTACACACTTATGATTGACATGCCTTTTGTTTTTTATTTTCGGGGACATAATATCCCTAAGTTTCAGATAATGTAATTTCATGGATTTTCTTTGTATTATTTTTAAATATTATATGCAATTATTATGATCCTCGGCTTTGAGATAGTGTGTGTTTCCATGGGCCAAGTTTACCAAAATAAATATTTGAAAAAAAATTAAACTTTCAAATTTGCCTTGAAATCAATTTCACTGAAAAAGTGGAAAAGAAAATTAAATGGGTGCCTGGAACAGAAATATTTGTAAACCATTTCATTTGGAGTAGCTACAATACCTTAGGTGAGACCTTATATCGGTCGTTGCAGGTCGGCAGTAGAGGTTAGTTATTTGATGTTTGAAAGGAAATAAAATACATTAAATAATTTATTTTATTTTAATGTTTCCATAATTCAGTGACATGTTATGTGGATTTAAGTAACCAAGACCCCAAGGTTAGGCTCATAACCCTAGAAACATTCCCTAGAATCATCTAGAGATTTATAGTGGAGCCACCCTTGAGAATTCTCGATGAATGATGATGAACGGTGATGCATGGATATTCGCAATTGAAATCATAAATCTCGACCAATAACTACTCTCCCTCTTCATAGGTGATCAAGGAATGGAATTTTATTTCACTTAGTTTCCCTGTTCTTGGATTCAAATGATGATGGTGGATCAACCCACTAACAGGGTATCCTGCAGATCAATTGTTCTAGCGAGAGGGTCATTTATCCAGTTTTCTGGGGAATTAATCAGGGATAGATTTGATTTTATTTGATTTTATTAATTTTTTAGTTATAACAAGAGTAGATCAAGGCCAAGACGATTGAAGGTGGAGGTTCGTTCTTCAATTCATTGTGTAGATTTTCATCTTCCCAGTTTACCACGTGTTATTCACATTCATTGTAGGTTTATGAACAACAGATCATTGCATGGAAGTTTCACAATGCAATGATCCCAAATATTAAAATCAACATCATGACCACCCAACAGAGGAGAAACAATGATAGTGGATGATGAATTGACTCAGTTAGAGATAAATCTTCCTTTAATGGTTCTTCACATGTATGGATTAAAGCATGTTTTGAAGGCCGATCTAAGGCACAAAACAGATGGAATCAGCTTTGCGGTGTTAGGGTGACCTCAAACATTGAGTTTTATGGTGACTAGAGTGCTGGATCAAGAGATAGAAGAACACCCAAAGACCCATATGAAGAACATCAGGTTATATAAAATTGTGAAGAACCCGACATGTTCTCTGAAGGACAAAGTGTGTGGGGCCGAATCAGCAAAGGAGAGGGTTTGGAGATGCAGGAATTGATGACACTACATGTGATAGCTATAAAATGGCGTGTGGGTCCTTTATCAGGACTCATAATCTATATAATATGATACACTCAGACACGTTGGAGTACACACCATGTACTCCGCCACACGGCTAGACCAGGCCAGTTACTTGGGTTACCCCATTTATCTGTACACGGGTTGGCATACACGGGTTGAATCCATGTACCAGCATATAGTCATAATACATAGAGAGTCCCCTTGATAGTAGGACACAACATTTCATTTTGTTACATTCCATGTATATCACTTTATACATGACATGCTCTTCAAAAGAGGATGTCGTACATGGGCTATAACCAGGGTCATAGGACACATCATGTGACCATTCTACAAATAGTCTACCATTATATACATGGCTTGATTTTCATTTCCCCTTTACATAGATAGGTTTCATTTGGGTTAGTTCCCCTTTTCTTGTTCTCCTAATGGTCAAGTAACATTTAAATCCACAAGAGTATGATCCCTTCGCATGAATTTTTTGATAGATTCAGAATCCCTCCTAGAGGCCGAATGCATAATCCTCTAACAATTATCGACCCTAGGTAGAGTCAGGAACCGATGCAACCAATCCAACATGACACTTATTTAATAAGTAGTAGGTGAATTACGATGAGTCGTGGTATATTCCAAAGACCTAGCGTTGATCCCCATATATGTATCATGATCCATCCTCACATAGGAGTGAGTTTTCTTGGAATGAGTGTATTCATTCTCTCTTCAGATCAATTATTGAATCTATCACTTTCATGAAACCTCTTGACAAAAATAATTCTTAGATGAACATCTTCAGTGCTATCAGACTCATGGAGTGAGTTCTCTCAGACAAGTGCTTCATGGAATATTTGAACATAATCCGTAGTGTGGGTATGCGGTCGTTGTGACTTACCTCTAATCCATAGGTCTGGGTTTTCAGTATATTTTGATATGTTTCTCTTATTATATGTTCTATAGACATATATTGTATAGTGAAGACTATACCTCTACCTTGTGTATTTTCAATGCAGTTTTAGGGTCCCCTACTGTGTATTGTTATAATCACCCCTATATAATATTTTCTCCCATGTTGTTTGTCTTGTACAGACGAGCGGCCTTTGGAAGGATTCTAGGGTGGTCAAGAATCAGAATGTGATTTTTTGATCTTCCTTATAGACTGAGGAGTTCATACAGATAAATGTAGTAGTTCCATTACCTATTTCTTACTTATAGGTGGGACTTGTTAATTTGTAGAATTTTTTGGGTAGGCTTGTATTCAATCTCATTTTACATTCCACACAGTACATTCTATTTTAATTTATCAGTTGGGTTTAGATTTATTCTTTTTTTTTTGTTCCTTTGGGGTTTTTACATTTTTTTCATTTGTGGGATTATATATGTGTTTGTGTGTAAAGGTACAAAGGTAATGCCTCCCATGTTTGTGATAGGCCTACTCGGTGCTAGTCACCAGCCACTATCTTGTTGGAGGAGAACTTGAGGATTCATGTCACAGACCCCAATGGGAAGGGTCATGACATTATGATCTTGTTCTAATAAACTTATACTACAGTTATTCTTAGGAATTTCTATTTTTCAACCTTACTAAGAATTCAACCACACCCTATCTTAGGTTACTTTTCCCTAGGTTATAATTGTTTTTTCAAAAAAATTTGAGTATTAATGAGGATTATCATCATGGGAGACATTGAAGATATTTCATGAATTATGACCAATGAGTTCCATGTTTAAAAAGGAACTAAATTATTACAATCCTCAGACACATGTTTTTTAATGTAATTAATATTCATATAAAAAGATATAATATCCTTGAATGACATGGATAGGTCTCAATAGATGGTATCATATATAATTTTTAGATAACCATTGGAAACTAGAATGAGAAAAATTTATTGAGATCCCTAGGAATATTTATACGTTTATTTCAAGGGATGTATCTACGAATAATTCTTAGGATGATTTAATTATTTGGAAAATATCTTGTAAATTTTTAAAGGATTAATCATATGTTTTATAGTTAAATATATCAATGAGTTTATATTAAAATTGGATGTGGCTCTGACACATAGGTATGTAGGGATATTGAATATTAATGGATCAAATTTTTCTAGACTCTATCATTATATGGTGAAAAAAATGGGTCTTGATATACACCAGGTTTAACACTCCAGGGGAACTTGATTTAATAATTCAAAAAATCTTTACTAACCATCTTGGATTATTTAATGAGAGTGTGACTATTAATGAACTAAGATAAACTAAGGGATTCATATATGAAAAATAAGGTCCAATGATTTAATCATTCTAAGTGTGGTATTTGTGGTTAATTTTATTCCCATTATGATTATTGTTTCTCACACTATGGTTTTTGATTCTAGTCGATGTTGGGAAGTAGAAGGAATAGTGTTAACATTTAATGTGATTTGAAATTTAATGATGAGTGTCCAAATGGGATGATTAATTATGTAAAAGATGTTTTGATTATGCATAATTTTTTTCATAACATATCCCTGACATTGTGTACCTTATCTAACTCTTACACTCGCCAATGAAAAGAATGATAGATTTCGTTTAAGGTTTGGGTAGTGGAGACCATGGAGGGATAGAAATTAAATATTATATATTTAGTGAATGAGGCAATAACAACTCAAGGGAATGATTTAGTGGGATGATAATGTTTTTTGAGTGTGAAATAGAATGACACAAATAAAAAAAATCGGGGAAAAATGAAAATTTCAGTTAATAAAATGGTTATTAATAATGGCCATCTGATAATAACATTGATGTTTAAATTTTGATATATAGAATGTATGGGAATTATAAAAATTAATGGCGTGATGGGAAAGCTTGTGAAGAGACTCATTTGGGTTTTAGGAGGTATTTTTTCATGTTGAAATGAAGAAACTACAAATAAAATATTAATGGAAGGGGTATTGATGAATAATATAATGTTGGCATGATAATGATATGAGAATGAAGGTTGAAGTATTTCTGTATTGGTATTAAATAATTAATATATATATATATAATTATATTTTAGTATATATATTTTTTTATGGATTTGAAATAATATTTTAAATTATGATGATGACCATGAAGGTGACTCAAATGGTAATGTGATATTTTTATGATTTAAAGATAACACATAATATGTTTTAGATTTTGATAAATTGTGTTTGGATTGGATTAAGAGATGACTTATATGAATGAATTGATTTATATAGTATGTATGGCCTTAGAACTGATTAATTAATTGAAGAATTAGTGGTTTATATTAACATTGATTTAATTTAAAACATTATTGGATTTATGGAATATAATAAATAATATGTTTTTTTTAAGGAATAAGGAATATGGTATGTTGTTAGTATGTATTTACAATAATTCAGGTTATTACAATTTATAATGAAAATACACGATGAATGTGTTGACATGATTGATATGTGACAATTTAGAGATACTTTTTATTGTTTTTTGGATGATTTTTATATTCATTTTGTGAAATTTGGTGAAATTATTTATAATTTTTTAATTGTGTAGGAGTTAAAAGATTAAGCATTGATGGAATGGTATATGTTTAACATTGGACGATGTTTTGGAGATTAATGTATTACTTCACCACATGAATATTTATGCTCACATGAAAACTATATCTAACAATTTTTGTGATGATAACTAATTATAGATGAAATGAATTACCAATTTATTTATGGATCATGTGATATTCTTTTTTTCGGAATAATAAATTCATCTTATTTTCATAGAGCTAGAGATGATTTTGAAATTTATCAAGTAACAACCAAAGGGAGAGATTGAGATTATGAAATAGAATGAAATCAGGTATATATATCATTGGTTTAACATTCTAAAAATTTTGGAATAGGATTTTGAAATAAACTCTTGTCTTTTTATCATCAATTTTGAGGATATCAATGACCACTTTCAAGGATCATTGGTGTATGGGTTTGGGCTCATTAACCATATATAGATCACCAACATTATTCTGATAAAATAACTCTATCACCCTCTCTAATTACTCATTTATTTTATCCATGAACAAATAATCATATCCCAACTAAGTTCTCTTAATAGGAATCATAGTATTGAGTTACTTTAGAAAACCATTATGTTTCTCTTTTTAGGGATCTTTTATACTTCCTTTCTACAATGTGGGTTTCTATGATGGTATTTTAAAATGTTAGACATTTGATCACTGAAAAAAATTCAAGATACATTCTTTTCAATTTGGGTAGAATTGAACATTTCAATATTTTATGAATTATTTTTTTCCCAAATTAATTAAAAAATTAAGATACAATACATTACACACATAAAAAAATTTATTTTTTAGCATTTATAACAACTGACACAGAGATTTAACAAACAATGATATAATGTTATTGTAATATGACCATTCTATAAGCTGATATGAATAATATTAATTATTTTATGAAACAAAAATCTAAATTTCATACTCAATTTAAATATATTTAAAATTTACTAGTAAATATTAAATAAAATTTTAGTAAAGTGGTTTTATTCCTCAGAAAAACATTTTCATAAAAAAATCATTTTATTTCCCTTTATGATAAAATGTCATATTAATTTTAGAAATTTTTTTTTTAAAAAAATAATTTTAAAAATAATCATATCATACTAAACTTAGGTTGATATTTACGGTTTTCTGAAAAATATAGATTTTCTGGAATTAGGAAAAATGATAAATTTTTAAAAGAAAATTTCATCTTTAATAAATTGATGAATTTAAATTCACAGATATTTTTTATTGTTACATAGTTATCATTTATATTTATCGTACAAAATTATTTACTTCTGAATAATATTTATACTTGATTTTGGTATAAGATTATTTTTTGGTTTAAAAATGGTCTTTTCTGAAAACTGTTTTAAAGTAAAATTTTTATCAATTTAAATTAACTAATATAATCCATAAATGTGAATATATAATATGAAATTTATATATTATATATCCATAGAATTTAACATATTTTAATATATTGATTAATATTATAAATATGATCACTATAAAATCACATTGTCCTTGAAAAATAAACTTCTCGAAAAGCCTGTTTTTCTCGTGTATGTTGGTTTGGTTTAAAATATAAGGGTCTACGAATTTATAATATCTATTTGAGAAAATAATATTAATTTTTTAAATATCTCAGTCATAATTATATTTGATCACTTTCCTATAATTTTAGAAAAATATATAAAATTTTGATGAATATTGAAAAATGATGGATTTTAATTAAAAGACTCATTTTTTAAGATTAGTTATGAAGTTAAATAATATTTGAAATTGGTTTTTATGAAAAAATGGTATATATATATATATAATAATTTTTTTTCTCCATTGGAATCATTTTGAAATTAAATTTGGTTACCAAAAGATTCTAAACTTCGGAACATTTTATCTTTGAAACCCGTTATATCTTCTTGTATAGGGGATTAATTTTAAATTACCATTTTTGACATCAATGCTTTAAATTTGTAAAAATAGATTCCATATTTTTTATAATCATAATTTATATTTTATAATAGTTTTAGCTTATATTTTGAAAAAAGTTAATATTAAATACAATATAAAATTAATTACCACACTTATGGTAAAATAGGGTTTACTAGTGCGTAAAGCTAAAAATATAATTTATAAAAGAAATAAAAACATTTATTAAATATTTTTAATGGATAAATTTATGAAATATATATAAAATTAATAGTTAATACATTATTTTTTATGATTTTTTAATGATAATAATGTTGGTACACCGTTTTATTTTTTAAAAGTTAGATGTGTTACAATCACCTCACTTATAAAAGGGAACCTCATCACCTATCTTCATCCAACATTAGAAAAACTTTAATCAGAGAATCCATACTCATATAAAATTTCATATTCTACAATCTCATCCAAAAATACTTATATTTGAAATAAATACTTCAAATTAAGGATTTTGGTGAAAGCCTAATGTGGTTACCTGAAGATGAGGCAACATTCTTCAATGAACACTTTTATTTTATTTCATACCCACCCCCTTAAAATATTATTAAAAGTTTATAATATATTAAAAATTGAATGTTCCATATAAAAATAAGCTTTTAGTTCATATTAAATAGCTACAAATATCTCCACTTCCATAAAATAGGTTGATAAATAATCATTTATATATACAATAGACTACCACCTCGAAAACTGGTGTGATTTATTTATTAATTAAAACTTCATGGAGTTTGACATGATCAAAGATATAAAGTATATATATGTTATTTGTAAAATAATTATACATTTTAAGTCATTTTATCTTTTATATATATATATATTTATTAATTTGTTATTCCATTTTGGATATGATAATGTTGCTAGTTTGTATGGAGGACTATCGTCCCACGAAGTGTTGTGATTCATGTTCACAATAACTTCACATCGATGTTGATGAAGATAAAATTAATAAATATATATTCTATAAATGAAATAAATATTAAATTAATGACTAATTTATCAGTATTTAATGATAGTATCCCTTTTCCTCCCTTACATTATTACTCACTAAATAATGAAAACAACGTTCATTTATTTATGGACAACTGCATTCACGAAGGGATGCTGCTCTTTTTCATCACTACAGAAAATAGATGAAATGAATATGTATATATAAATAAATAATATTTTATTTATGTTATTATTTTCATTATTTAATTACATTAAATGACTTATTTAATTTCCATATTTATTGTTGAAAAATAGAAATGTTAATCATGTATACAGACATCGTATCCTATTTATGATCAGAACATAAATTATTTATAAAAACCATATTCCTTGATTATTATTTGAAGAATAATTGATATATAAATATTATAATTATATAAATATTATTATTCTAGTGGACCCCGGATCAATGTACGAGGAATAAAAATAACACATCAAAACAAGTAAAAAATGTGTTTATAACATAAAACAGAACTTCAACATGGACATGTTAATAAATGGGTAATAAATGGGGATAATTAAATCATATAAATTATTATAAATTTAGATTTTATTTTTTAGTAGATTGAATGTAAAATTATATTAATTATAAATTTTTTTGAACCTGTATGATGGATGTTGAGACTTACGGTATGAAATTTCTATATAACTTTTTAATTTTACAAGACACCTTCCATATTCACCACATATTTCTTTTATGTGGTGCACATAATAACCATGAAATTATTTTATGATTATTATCCTTAAAATTATGGGGATTTAAAAATCAATTTTATAATCAATATTTCATGGGGCTTGTGGTTTAAAAATTAACAATGTAGAAAGGGATATTTCCCTTAGACTTCCTTTTTTGAGACATATATTTAAGATATACACCTATATTATTTTATGTAGTGCATATAAATGAAATTTGAAATTTAATTTCCTTAATATATTTATCTTTATTTTATTTTTTTTAACGATATGACTATATGTGTATTACGTTTAATTTTTATAAAAGTGGTAATGATTTTATGTTACAATCTCATATGTTATTGGGATTATTTATAATTAAATTTATAATGATAAAATATTTTTATTTTTCTCTCACTAAACACATGATTTTTTTCATTCTATTTTTATTTAGTGAGATTAAAATTTTCCCCTCATTTTATTCTCATTTTTTACTCAATAATTAATTTTTTTAAGGAAAATCCAACATTTTGTTTGATAACACATTGTCTTAGAAAAACATGTTTTCTAGATATGATTTAAAAAATGTTTATTATTATTTTTACTGATATATTAATCATTTTTTACTAATTTTTTATTATTATATTTTTTTGAGGTAAAATTCATTCCATTTTCCAAATAATTCTCAATGGGATTTTAATGATAATGTGAAAAGAACTTCCTTTTTTAGAATGGATGGGATAAACAGTATTTCTCACATTCATTACTACTCAACTATTTCACACATCGCTAATTTTTTGAAAACTATTTTCAATGAAAATATTTTCATTAATATTTGGGTAATTTTTATATTTTAAATAAAATATTTTGAATCAATAATATATTTATGAAATTTTTTAAAAAATAGTCATTCAATGTGGAAAAGTTATTTTCTTCAAGAAACATATTAAATGATTTATTTATCTATTATTATATGTGTTTCATGTGTTTTTAAATGAAAATGATTACCAAAACTGTTAATGAATTTTTTGTTTGAAAGAGTGAGTTTCAAAGAAATGTTATTTACAATAAGAATACTTCTAAGTGATCATTGAAAATCATTATCCATACAAGTTGACCTCCTTGGAGGTAAACAATTATTTTGTGGATATGAATGATGGATAACATAGTTATTCTATATATTAATTGTATATCATGAAAACATGTTTATGATAATAGCTTATCTTTCATGGGATATACATTGACAAAATTATTCTCGGAACATGCTTATTTCTTCAATGGTTATGTTGTGATTAAAAGATAAAATGATTATAAAACCATTAACTTTTAAATAATTTGTGATTTGAATAATTATATATAAAACCCATTTCATTTATTTTTTTATGTTATGATGAATATTTTTTTCGATCTTTTGGGACATATATGAATTATTTTCAATATTTGATGGGTGATACCAATATCTACCTATAATGATTTTGGTATGAATTTATATATTAGAAGATATAGATGAATAAAATGGGGAGCGAACCCAGCTTAGTAATGGAATTTTTCTTCAATGATAGTCTTCGGAGTGATCATTAATTACTATGATGGTTTTGGGAGTGAATCAACTCCACTATGTTAGCATTGGTAATGACATTTGGCCACTAAGGAAATTATTTTCTGCACCTATATATACACTAAAGTACTATTTATTATTCTAATTTTTTTATCTCTTGGATCATGTTCTTTTATTCTCTTATGATTAATGTATTATGATGTTCCCTAATTTTTGTTACGATTAAGGGTTATGATCATGGATATGTTTTTTTAGTTTTTCAATTTTTCTGCTAATTTTATCAAACATTTATGCTCATGTTATGGTTAAGTATCTCCCAGTTTTACCATTAATGATCATATAAAATTATAATTTATTATATTTTTTCCCCATGTTGTGAAGAAATGAATTTATGCAAGAAATGTATTTATGCAGGAGTACTAAAGGGGAATTTCTTTATGGGGAACATTGATGATCTTTCATGATTGAATGAATTGTGTTCCCAGTTTCCAAAGACACTAAAGATTTTTGGTCCTCATGTGTGCATTTGTGTAATATAATGAATATTGGTTTATGAATATGTTTTATCCTTGTATATGATATTTTGATGACCATATTATTCCCCTAACATCTATTTCTAATCAATTCTGCCATTTTATTTTCTTACAATGATAACTAGTTTTTGTGTGATTTTTTTAATATTTATTATTAAAAAAAATAAAAAAATATAATTTCATAAAATTAAATATTACGATTAATAATTTGGAATATATTATATCAAATTAATTTCATATAATTTTCATAATTTAATATTAAATGAAACCTTGAAATGTGTCAAAAGAATGGTTTCATGAAATTCATTTTTCAAGCAATAAAAGATATTATGTTAAATATATGACTTATAATCATAATTGTATTAATATAAATTCAAAAAAATAGATTTATAATAAAGAAATTTCATTTAAATATTTCCATAATAATGGTTATTTTAATATATTAAAATGGATAGATTCCATGCATTTAAAAATAATTTTCAGAACATCATGTTTTAAGAATAAAAATAAACATAAAAAAAATTGAAAATGTATTTTTCTAATAAAATTAATTATATTAATATAAATCGTATGGTTCATATGTAATTTTACAAAAAATTGAAATATTTTTTTATAATTACTTTTTTTAATGAATGGAAATGAAATTGTTCCAAGAATCCAATATTATCACTATTATCTAAAAAAATCAAAGTTTTCAAAAAAAATTCAAATTGTTACCTAAATTTAAAATTGGCATGATGATTTCACAATTTAATTTAAATTTTAAAAAATAAATCTATATGTTCTACTAATTAATTATAATAGTTCATCAAGATAATAAATAGATATCATTTTTAACGGAACATATTTTTCACTAGAATAAAATAGCTTTATTAAAAGTTTATTGCTTATGTAGTAACCATTTATCAATAAATTTATCTCTAGTAATTCATTTATATATATTTAATAAAGTAGATAACAATATTAACATCTTCCAATTTAATGTATAGGTTATAACTATAATTTTTTAATAATAATATTTTATTGTTCGTTTAAGATCATCTTTATATGTTTTATATTATATTGAACATATTATTCCTTTAATATCATATGGAGTTAAATTCTACCACATAAAATAATTTTTGCCATCATATTTTGATGTTTTGGTCAGTATTCAAGTGTTTTAATTTTGAAAAATCATTTATGGAAAACAGATATCACAAAAGCGATAATAAAATATCCTCATAAAAAGTGGGAAACTAATTTTTGATGGTTACATAAATGACCCAAAACATGTTATTATCAAAAAGAGAACATTAATGGGGATTGAAAATTTTGATTCGGAAAGATGATCGATTTTTTAGAAAACAAAACACTTTTTTAATCTAGAAGAGACAATATATTTATCAAAAATGAGTGACATATTTATTTAAAGATAATATTCCTAGAGTTAAGGAATCCATTTATCCTCTATAGTAAGAATATAATGAAGTATACTTACTTGACAAGTATAATTTCATTCATTTTCTATTTTTCATGTCAATCTAAATTTTTTATCCAATATGTGATTATTCAAGAAGATTATTTCATATATAAATCACTAAAATAATATTATAACATATCTCATAACTCAAAAAATGGACAAACCGCTATTCTTTGTCAATTTTTGAGTATAACAAAAAAAAAATATCAAAATTTATGATAATTACCAAAATTAATAAACATTCATATGATTAAATTAAAAATTAATCTTCGAAAACTCAAAAATAACACCCAATGTTCATCATAGTTCATTGAATAAACAACTAACATTAAAATTCATCAAAATATTAAAAACTAAGATTGCAACCCATATATTAGACTGATTTTATTAACTATTATTCCATGATAACTTTATCATTTACATCCTAATAACATTAATTAACATAAATGTTTCATACTAAAAATTTATAAAATATAATCATATAATATCCAGGATATAAATTTCATTTTCATAAATAACATGAATTTTTATAAATCCACATTAAAATCACATATAAATCCAATACATAAATCAACAAAAATTCCAAAAATAAATTCTCATCACTAAAATCCTCAAATCGGGAATTCTAGAACACAAAATTATCGAAAACCATAAAATAATAAATTCACAATGATATAAAGAAATCTAAAGATATTATTACGTGATGAAATATATACATGTTAAATTAACAAAATAATTAGATGCTTCATAATTATTAAAAAAAAAATTGGTAAAAATATACTTTTACAACATAATTATTTAATAAAAATACACAAATACATCACCACCATTCACATTTTTGAAGGGTATAACTTATGACCTTCATTAGTTCATGTTTAAGTATTTAAAATAGGCGAATGACGGAGATAATTACACAGTTGTCAATATTTAATATAATGAATTATAAATGGATATATAAGATAATTTTTTTAACTCCCTTAGAATCCTCACTTGTCCATGGAAATTTATTTCTCAATACCCTAATTTTAAATAAAATTATTATCCTATAGAGATATTATCTTGGGTGTATCAATCAACAGTTATAACAAGTAGAACATTTCATATTATTTACTCTATAATCATTAACACATGACCTTATGTGAGAAATTATCATTATCTTCATTGAAGTGTTTATAAATTTAACTATGTTCCTATGGTAAATAATAATTCTAGAAAGATTATTTGGAATGGTTAGAAAATATATAACATCCATTCCCATTTTTTAGGGATATCATTAAAAAATTATTTAAATTTACCATTACATTTGCTGATTAAATTATTTCCCTTATTTCCATTCATTATACAAAATTAAAAATGAAACAATATAATAATGCATTAACATAAAAAATTTAAATTTTGAATTTACTGGGAATAAATTTTAAATGATAAGTGATGCCAAAATTATGAGTCAATATGTTTCAATCTAGGATACCCATATTAATTTTTCATATTTGGTTTTTTGTCCTATCAATTTTTTTCATATACTTAATAATGGTTTGCAATGAGTTTGTGAATTTCCAATGCATATCACCATAGTCTGTCAAACCTGGTGTGCTAGAATGTAGATTATCTTACACTAGGTGGTGATATAGTCAATATCGATACTCCCATTCCAAAATAACTAATCATAGTTAAAACCATTCTAGATCCCCATCTAGTTGTAGTATCTAAACATGAATGTAATTACATAGATCCCACATTCTCATTACCTCAACAAAATTCTACAATATTTTTATATACATGTTCTTATCCTTATACATATCCCTATGATTATTTTTAAATTATTATATCCATAATACCCCTAAACATATATACAATCCTCTTTCATAAAAAAAATAATCCCAGCCTCTGACACATATTATTAAATGATTTTTAACATAAATATCCATCAATAAACAATATGGATTGAATAGGCCTAATATATTTTTAATAATATGTTCGTAATAAATAAAATTATGAATAAAATAAAATGAATTTATTTTATTATTGGTTATCATATACTAAATCTATTAGATATCATTACTCATTTTGGGAAAACATGGTGAATATATAAATGAATGGGTGAGCTGAAAACACTAATAAGAGAATAAACATGATAAGGAAAAATAATGTGTGGGACAAAGATATAATTTTATATCATAAAATATAGTTCCCATAAGTAATAACATGGAATAATACCCAATATAAAATTTTAAATTTTTATCATAATAATTCTTAAAATATGGTAGAAACACATAAAATGAAATAAACATTAGTTATAATTGTCTGCCTAGAAAATATAACATGGTGGAAAAAGTCCCATAAAGTATTAGGATTACTCTATAATCCCATAAATAATGTCTTATGAGAATAAATAATTATGATATTAATTGAAGATTTATATGGGAACACACATCATAAAATGTTCAAGATTCATGTGTCCCACAAAAATGAAACCAATCATAAGATATGAACATAATAATTACCCTTTAAAAGGAAACATGTTGCATAAAATTTCCTCATATCAATATTAAAGTAAATTTCATAATTAAGGTATTTTTGAAATGAATATTATTAATTTATTATACCATGGATGTAGGGAAAAAAGCTTAGGTGTATATGGGCTATAACAATATACATAATATAGAAGTATTCCATAAATCTATAGGGAGAGATAGTGGGCCAGAAATAGATTTTTCATAACCTAATTAAACCAGTTGTATATAGGGATCCCATATATATATTCAATCAAATTTATCAAATATTAAATAAAAAATCAACTTTAAAATGTAATTTGTAAAATTGTAATGTAATCTTCATTGGATTGTGTGGTCAAGACAACATAAAATTCTATACATTCAATGTTCATTACAATAATCATTCCTTTCACATTTTTGAGAAAAATTCAAAATTTAACATGTCTATAAATCCAAATAATATTACATAAATATATTTTATAAAATTAAAACATGATTAAAATTACTTTAAAATTTAATATTATAATATAAAAAACATTCTTGAAAACATTTAAAAAAACTAGGATATAGAAGAAACAAATTCGGATGAAAAGATAAATAAAGAATTATTTTATTAAATACAATGTATGAATAATTGAAAGTAAAAAATAGAGGAAAATGGTAATATTTCAGTAAAATTTCAACAAAAAAAGAATTAGAATAAAATTAAAGGGGTTTATTAGATAGTTAAACAATATTTTCCTTTAATGGAAATTCATACATAATCAATCTAGACTAAAATGATTTCGAAGAAGAAAACCATACCGCCTTGGTAAAATTTGAACCATAGACCTCGAAACAGATGTTAGTTAATTGTGGATTAAAATAATATTTAAAATTATAAATTAATGATATTATTTAGAAATGATTATTATATACATCGTATAATTAAAATTATGTGTAAAACATTAAAATATGCCACAATGAGGGAAAGTCAAGATGTAATCTTTTAGCTCGAGTATATGATTATCATGAATTTCCATTATATCATATATAATATTAATATATAATTATTTTTTCATCGGAACATATTCATTGATTATTACCTTACACGTAAACTAGTTGAATCAATTTTTAAAAAATTATTTAATTACATTATTAGTTATATACATACTGAGTGTTTCAAGGACATCTAGTTAATAAAAATAAATTGGCAATGGTATATTGACCATGGTAAGAAATTTAATTATAATATTATCTCAATAATAAAAAATCAAGAAATAATTATAACTTTTATAGATAAAATTATCTTACAAATCAACCATGAAATATAGTTACAAAAAATGAAATCTGCAATAATCTTTGTGACGGCTTGCCGTACGTATGCTTGAGTGATATTTCTACATTTAATTGATAATTATGAAAATAATGTAAGTGGTTTTTAATAATTAATTAAGGATAATTATATGATAAATATTTCACTATTTATTTTAAAAAATACAAACATTCCATCCATGTGATAGATTAATAAAATATGAATCACATTGATTCACGAGGTGGTAGTCCATCGTACACATGAATGACATTATAATTTTCAATGAATGATATCATAATTTTTTTATATATATAAATTTTTAAGAGTTATAAATATTACATGAACACCATATATAAACATTGAATACATTATAATAAACTTCCATGACTGGTGATGAATAAAAATAAATTACAACGGTTCGCGAGCTGGTAATCTGGTGTACAGGTGATTGATGGTTTCAATTATTATTTTAAGAAATAATTTATGGATTTAGGATATGAAAATAAAATAAAATAAAATAATTAAATTTTATATACTTATGTAGTGATACCATAATAGTTGAATATTATTTTATGGGTTTGGGAGAATAAATAAAACAAAATGCTTAGTTAAGAACAATACCTCTTCTTTAGACAACTTCTTTAGGTTTTAACAAAAGACCTCCATGGAGGGTTTTAAAAAAATGGGTTATAGAATGTGTAGAGGAAAGTAGGTGATTTTTTTAATGTGAGTGGGAATGTAATTCTATAAATACCAAAAACTATTCAATATCGGGAAGTCACTCTAAATAATGTTCCTAATTAATTTATAAATAATGGATGTTATGAGTTATATATTTGATTAAAACCTCAAAGCATATAAAATAAACAAGGTATATTTGTGTTATTCCATTTACCTATATAGATACTAACTTTTACCATTTCATTTTTTTGTAACATCCACCTTTTCCCCTATTTTGTGTCTTCATTGTTAGAAAATTAAATCTGTAATTTTTAAATAATATTAATAATTATGAATAAAAATATTTAACTTATTTTATAATTTTAAAATTATATGATTTTAGGTATTAAATTTACAATGTTTCCTACAAAACATACTAAAAATAGTTTTCATGTAATTCATTTTTCAAGTAATATATTCTTTTATATTAACTCGATGACTAGAACAATCATTATATGAATTTATATTTAAATAAATAAATGTATGATATATTATTTTTATTTAAATAACTCTTCACTAGGTTTTTTAATTAATTGAAATGGGTAAAATTCATACACATAATAACAGTTTGTAGAGAATCGTGTTTTTATGCATAAAAACAAACTTCTACTAATACCAAAAAAAATTATGATTCAAATGAGAATAATTATATTATTCTATTTAAAATGGTTTATATGTTACACTAATATATAATCCAAAATACATTTTTTATTTTATGTTATTGAATTAGTGAAGTGATTTTATATTAGTTGAAGACCTCACAATTTTAAGTATTAACTAAAAAATAATTATTTTCAGAGAAAACATAAAATTTACACCAATGTAAATATTTAAATGATTATACGAAAAAATATGTTCATATTATATAATAATATTTTAAGAAAGTTCATAAATTAAATATAATTTTATCCCAGAAAAGTAAATAAACAACATTTTTAAAAGAAAAATAATTTTTGATTAAAAAAAATCATTATTAATAGTTGAGTTCTTATTTATTATGAATTCATCAAAAAAAATTATTTTATTAGAATTTTTTATATATTTCATAAACTGTTCAATGATATTCATATCAAATAATTTAGTAGAAATTTTATATTGTTATTTTTAATTAATAATATTTCATTGTTCATTAAAGATCGACGTAGCATGTCGTATACGATATCAAACTTAGTGTTATTTTACAATACCTATGTGTTACATTATAAAACATTAATAAAAAAATTGGGGTGCCTATATTAATTCTCAGTTGGATACCCACAAGAATACATGAACTTTAAATCCACATACATCCATTAGATTTTTTTTAATAATATATTTCTAAAACACTATACTGAAATAATATTTCCATATAAAATTTTTCCATTTGGTTTTATTTTCAAAAACAGCAATGTCCTTTTCAAAATAATTACATATTCGTATAAACCATATAGTATAAAAAATACAATTATAAATGGAATAAAATAATAATATAAATTAGTTCACATAAATATTGAAATCGTTTGTTAAAAAATAATAATATAAAATGATCAACTACATAATGTAATGTCAAAGAAACCAAGAGATAAAAACATGTTACAAGAGTGGACAAAACCAAACCACTATGAAATTCAATTGAATAATAGTCGACACACATGATTCCAAAGGTTCGAAACTTCAATTCGATGTAACGACAACCCTTGTTTTCCAGAACTTCAAGGGAACTGATGATGGTTATACATAATTATTCTAGGGATCATATATTTTTAGTTTTCACCCCAACCATTGGGTAACCGTAGTGTTCCATTACATTACATATAAATTCATGTTAATTGAAACAGGCTTTATAAAACATTTTACATTGTCCAATTAATTTAAAATTAGTTAACGTTCATTACAAAATGAAAAGCATTAAAAACTATATAAGATTGAAAAGGGCTATATTATATGATAAAGATACCTACCTAGATATTGAATGAAACTATGTTTCCTTATGAACCGGTGATGAAAATGAATTGATATAGTCCCCGTGATCCTAAATCTATAAAGGTACACCCTAGGTAGATAGTATAAGTCATTGTATAGTAATGGAAGAAATCTTTGACACACCTTCCATTATTAATATTTTTTGAGAATTAAGACAAAAAGGGGGATAATGTTCTGTTTAAAATAGGATAACACAACCAAGTGTTTAATTTAACCACCTTATCAAGATCATATGTGGTTGGAGTAAATTCCCTAAAAAGATTATATGTAAAAAAATTTATCTCAAAAATTAAATTCCCACTTCAATGGTACCTATTAGTATCACCATGTTCATGGTTTTCTCTCCCATGAACTTTCCCCTAAATACCAACCACATCCTATCCCCAAAACCTAGTCAATTTGTACATTTTCATAGCCTCCATGACACATGACTTTAGTCATTTTTCCTCTAAACCATAAAGAAACTAAAATAACACTCACTATATGGTCATTCCCATTGATTTACATTTTATCTTATATATTTCAAAGAGGAAACTCATAGATACACCATAAAATCATTCATAACCATGGTTTAACAGGCATTTCATTGATAATGTAGAAGTGTAATTTTAATCCACTAAATATGTCTCTCGAGTCCAGAATAGAATGAAAAATGGTATGAAAATGATGACATATAATACATACATTCTTTTATATCTCAATGTCTCACAATTCTTCATGTAAACATAGAATCCATATTAATTACTTAACTCTGAAAGTCAACGATTATATTCCAAGTAATCCTATGATCATTTAACAAAGATGGATAATTATGAACTCCCTTAGAAAATGTATTTGAGTATACGGATCTTAATTGGAAAGAATGGGGGTAGGGTATATATGTAACCCCAAAATGATAAAGTGTTAAGAGGATAAATGATATGAATAATGTCAATAAGGGGAACCTTTTCTTTTATGCACGTATCTAATTATAAATTTCTGGCTTATCATTCATGTAATTTTGTAGTGATCTGGATCAGGGACCTTCTCGAATGTTTCCTAGGTTGTGTCAGAGTGAAGAAATATTAATCTAGAAAGAACATGTGTTGGACTATATGTAAAATCACTTAATGACCGATTGAGGCATGTTGATGGGACACAGGTAGTGGACCAAATGTTCGTAGGGAAACTGGTGGTACATATTCAGATATGACCCATTGTCCATTTTGAGGCATGGTGTATTTCCCATTAGTAGGGAACAGTTCATACATATGAAATAAAAGATAAACCCCAAAATATATTATGTGGAACTACCTAGGGTTATGATGTAGGGTCTATAATGAGGATATTTTTCTCTATCTGGGGTGATGAATGTCAGACCCAAAATGATAAATTGAGTAAAGACCATCAAATATGACTCATGTTAATAAGATAAACCATTATTGTTGGGATCCTATTTTATTATAAATCCATAGATATGAATTTTTGGAATATATTGGTGATTAATATGGGTTATCTACTATAAATTTATCTTTGGTCAATCTGTTTTTTGAAAAAATCACATCAGAATGAATATCTATTATGTTGTTGGGACATTCGTTAGTCTGAGGACCCATTCACATTCATGGGTGCACCCTTGGGATGGACCACATGTATGTGGGGGAAACTATTGGTACCTAGCGGTCATAGAATCAATGACCATGTTATGTTTGGTTATCCGTCTAGTTAGCAAGGAATAATTATTACAATTTCTTTCAAATGGATTGGAAGAAACTCAAAATCGGGATATGAATTTCATGATGGAATATAATATTTTCTTATTATGTACCAAGATGGTGAGGTTGAGTTCTCATTAAAAATTATATTCTAAGATATGTTTATCTTATGTATAACATTTAAAATTTTTCATTAATGAGTTATAATTAAAATTGTGAGGAAACCCATAATTAAAGCAGCTGAATATAACATCTATATTTTTAGTGACCAATTTAATCCTTAAATTATAAAATAATATTATATAGAAAATAAAAATATATTATCATAGAATAAAATATAATTTTTATTGGAAACCTTCATTCAAGACATTAATCAAACTAATAAATAAATTTCCTTCATAATGAACATCGATTTTTTATAGGAATCCTTGAATTATATATGATGGATTACTATATAAAATAGAAAATCCAATCCATTAAGAGTTTTTAAATTTAATAGGAGGAATAAATATTATATAATTATATCTTAAAAAAATAAAATTAACTATATCATTTTCACCAATAAGGATGACCATTAATAGAACGAAACCTCCCATTAAGAATATCAACATCAAAGAAGAAATGATACTATGAAATAAAAATCGAAAATCCAGGGATTGAGAATCTTAATTTAAGAGGTAATAATGGAATGAATTCATAGGGAATAATATATGTAAGGTAGATTTTTAAATGGAAATGTGGCTGGTGAAAAAATATTCATTGAGAATATAGTGGTTGGATATCCATTTATCACATTGGAATTCTAATGAATTTTATTTTCTGGAACAAAATTACAATAATCGAATCCAATACCAATAAATGTTGTAATAAAAATATAACATATAATTTAAATGTATATTTCTAAACCTAGTTTTATTAATTATATATTATTATTATTTTTATTTAATGAAATGATTAATATATTAGATTAAATTACTGTTTTAAATATCAATGGAATGAAGAAATTACATTTTTCGAATAACGATAATCAATTTCTTGGCAATTTTGGAATATTATTTTATATAAAAGTTATATTATTAAATAATTTTTCAAAGTGTTTTATAATTATCAATAATCTAAAATAAGGAATTTATTTTAAAAAATATATTAATAATATATATATTTGAAACTATACTACCATTCTTCTAAAATGTATCACTATGTACGTAATATGAATAAATTCATTTGCTATGTAATTTTTTTTCACAGAACTATTTTAAAAAACACGATGTAATTTTTATCTAAATAAATTAAAATAATTAATTCTATTGGTTTTTAAAAATACAAGAATAATATATTAAAATC
This sequence comes from Viscum album, assembly GCA_963277665.1. Classification (NCBI taxonomy): domain Eukaryota; kingdom Viridiplantae; phylum Streptophyta; class Magnoliopsida; order Santalales; family Viscaceae; genus Viscum; species Viscum album. Next base: position 97,119,847 of record OY728141.1, on the reverse strand, counting down.
AATTTAATTAATATTTTATAAGAAATAAGAGTAATAAGATTAATTATTTTAACATAAATTTTCCCATATTTGTTTTCATATGTTATGTTGTTAGGATAATTAATCTTTTATCATATTTAGAAACTAAATTATATTAAATAGTGTGGAAATTGAGAAAAATATTTAACGAATTAATTTAAAGTGTCATTTTATATTTTTAGTAATAAATAATTTATATGTTAAAAATTTAATCATGGTTGTTAATCAACAAATTGGTAACTAAACATGACAAAACATTATAGTAACCTGACTTCAAACAGTAAATTTCTAAACGATCATTATTTGTTTTTAAATTCATAATCACATATCACAATAACATTTCAATACCAAATTCATCTAAATCCAATTTGATTCAATCATTATCCCTCACATAGTGTAATTTTTAAATAAAATGTGTATAATTATCACCTATAAAGGGAGATCAATTAATCCTCTTTAAGTCACACATATCATTTAATGTTGTTGTCAAACCTACCGACATATATATCCTAGACCCCTATTAAATGTATGGAATCCATTGGACACATTATTAATCCGATTTACATAGTTTAAATTATATTTTTCAAGAAAATATTCAAGTCCTCAAGTAAAGCACATTCGTAGAATCTCAGAGTAAATGGAAAGGTTTCTCAACACGAGTTTATATATTTGATACATAATATATATAACTTTTTTTATTTTTATAAAATTATATATTTATTCTTTTCATAATTACATTGAATAATTTTACCTGAATATAAAATCCATCTCAAATTCTTTTCTCAAGTGAATTGGATTAAAATGTTACCCTTCCATAAGATATTTTCTTAAATGAAACTCTATTTCTTCGTGATCTCATATTTTTTCTGGAAATTCATTTTTAGATGACTATTTACCTCCATGAAATTATTTTATTATTTGAATTAATCTCTTTTTATATTAATAAAATTTTATTCATAATTTTACTCTTATATATTAATGAATTTCTTACCTTATATAAAATCATTATTGTTATGAATAATGGAAATCCTCTCAAAAACAATTCTTACTCTATGTATATATTCTATATTTACCGAAATATTTTCTTATATTATTAGAGAATAAAAATATGTGTTATCTTTTGTGATATTTATATCCCCTTTTAAACATTAAAAATGACACAATATTATAATTCTAATAATATCAGTTTGAATAATTATATTTTCAAATATTAAAATTGCATTTATTATCATGTTCATATTATTTATTTTACAATAAAATTTTATAACATAAAAACATTTTTCAGGGTAAAATTATTTGTATTTATTGATAAATAATGGTTAAAATGGTGTTCATATCACCTATAGATAAATATTTTCTAAATGAGGCTTATAAATATTCCACTTTAAGATAAAGTTAAAAATTTATTATAAAATCACAATTTATGATAATCATTTTTGGTTTCCTTCTTTTCATTAAAGTATATATCTCTTATGATGTTATGTTTTATAAATAACTCAATAAATTCAATTATGAAATACCCATTTTTTAATGATTTTTTGGAATCAACCAATTAAATTCTTGATTTCATTCTTTGTGATACCATTTGAAAACATTATGAAACCCATTTAATTTAATTATTTTTTCTTGATATCATTATTGAATCATGTAGTAATTTTTTTTAAATTATTATATTATGTGTTGGATGTTATTTTTAACAAAAATTTCAAGGTCATTGTTTTAAATCTCAAGAGATAAGTCATGGAATCATTTTTTGTCCATTTTTTAATATTAAACCCTATTAATTTGGGTATGTTCACATATATATGTGTAGAATTGATATCATGTCTATAACATAATGTGTGGAAAATTTTGATGTCAAAATGATCATAATTTTATGAATAGACTTAATCTCATGTTCATAACTTAATATGTAGACTCATTTATTATTTATCATATTCTAAATGTTATGATTTTCTATCATTGTGGTTATTCCACATTTCAATGTTATATGCCTGTGTTATGCTCCATGGATAGTGTTAATTATTAAATGATTCTATAATATTATGAGATGCAATATTTATTTTGACAAATAAATATGGATTGTGGGGGGGGGGGGTGAACCACCCTTTCAAAAATTTAAATTTGATAGAATGAATAAAAATAAACAACAATATCAAAGAGTATAAATTAATTGTGTGATTTTATGATAAATTTGAACTATTTTATAATGTTAAAATCAACGTAAATAAAGAATGGAAAAATTAAATATAATTTATAAATATATGAAAATTGATGATAAATGATTGATGAAACAAAGTAAATAGATTTAAAACAAAACTCGTAAGGAGTTTGTTAATTACCCCTTGTGAGTGTCCATGTCAACACCGTTAAACTCGATAATTCAATAAGATAAATACCATGATCATATAAGTGATCAAGAAAATAATCAATAAAATTGTTTTTATGGGAATCCTATTGATATTTACGGATAACAAAAAAATTACATCACTTTTACAGAATGAGAACCCCTGGCATAAAGAAGATGAGAGGAGAGATGTTTTCAATAGGAAAACACATGATAAATGAACATTAAAAATCAGGGAAAAATGAATATGATTGCAGATGATCTATTTGAGACAATTATTAGACCCATTTACATATTTAGAAATGTAGTTATCTATTTGAGGGTATTTTGAGAATTGACTTATTACACATTGACAGAGATGGAAATTATCAATGTGTAAAAAGTTATATTTAAAAAGGGAAATGGAATTCTTTTTAGGAACTAAGAGGATCAAGAACCATTTGTAAATTTTTAGTGGTATTGACGCATAATAACACTACATTAAATTATTTATTTTTGCGTAGTTATTCCAATTGTAGACTAACATATTGGATACAATTAGTTACTTGGTAACCTCTATATGGTTGTTAGTGGCCAGCCTATAACATGGTTCTTATGGATATATTCCAACAACTAGACAATATAACTACACATTCTGGCAGGTAGAATGCTTCCATAACTGACTGATAGTATCGTTTTAACCAATAGGCGACTGAGACTCCATTGGATGACTAGTGGGTATTTTATAAACTAGGAATTCTGCAAACATGTCACTGGGTAGAAGGGGCACTAAACTAGCCAGATGGGGCAATCTATAAATTTCCATCATAAATTAATTCATCCTACACTTACTTTTAAATTCTTATACGGTCCTTTAAACATGTTTTCATTATATTTATGTAAGATAAGATATATTCCTAATGGTTTAACAATTCACAAAAAAGTAATTATGAAGTGTATGAATTCCATCACGTGATATTAAATAAAAAATAAAACTAAATGAATTGAAATTTATAGAAACATATGTAAGTGTTTAAGTACATGGAACCCCAAAGATATAGATATTTACAATAATCTACCCTTTTTTATGATCATAGACACTTAATATAAAAAATATAAATTTTAGGAAAATCATGAAATAATAATGTAATTCATGATATTAACAAGAAATTAAATGAGATCAAAGAGTAAATAAATATATAATGACATTAAATATTCAAGAATAATTAAATGCCTAAAATTTTAGGAACATCCCCTTTTTATGAAATTTAGTCACTAGGGATTTCAAAAACATATAGCAATAGAAACCATATCCCACTTTTGAAACCATAAATATTATAATGATTTCTTCCCCCATTTATATAAAATAAAGCTTTTATCCCGATTTAAAATAAAATTTCTCAAAAAAGAAATCCTATTTATGGGTATAAAAATGTTAATTAAATAGAGAAGATATGGAAACTCAAGAAATATCTAATTAATATATCAATTGATATTTTTTAATAAAAATATATATATGAAAATAAGGTTTAAGAGGGAAATATATTAAATAATGATGAAAATAAAATAAATTTTGAAAACCCTATTACATTGAAACATTGTATTTCATAAAATTGAGAATTTTCTATAGAGATGATAAATAATAAAATAATTTTGAAAATTATAAGGTAAATAAGAATTAAAAAAGAAGGAAAAATGGTTCATAAATATTCCATGACATAATTTTCCCCTTTGAATTATTTTACTACCATATAATGATTTATTAACTTGAATTATCTTGAATAAGTTCCTTTAACTGGAAACAATGTTTTAATGAATCCTTTGATTTCCAATTATTATTATAACACTAAAAATAATTTTTTTGAGTTATATATAAAAAATATTTTTACTAATAAATAATCTTATATTTAGAGACATAAATTTTTTTAGAACTAACAGAGCATATATATATTTCCCTAATATTTTTGAACCCAATTAAAAAAATAAAATATTTTATTTTATTTTTAAAGACATTAAAAATGATAAATAGTACGTATTTAAAAAATATACATTTTTTGGAAAATAAGAGAATTTTTATTCTTGAATCGAAAACAATGATCCTATATTAATTAAAATTTTAGAATTGTAATGAAGATAAGAATACCTCTAATATTATAGAATAATATAGATAAAATTGTCAACAATAATATAAAATAATAAGATAAAAAAATAATTTCCTATTTAAAATGAAATTAGATTTAAGATATCTCAAGATAGCCAATGGAAAAATGAATAATATCACAATTCAACTATACCAAATTAGACTTTATTATATTCTAAAATGACTAAGGGAAAATTATATAGTAAAAATATATTCTAGTAGATATTCCATCAGATCTATTTCTAATAATATATCGACTTTTTTAAGATAACAACTTTCAAAATGTTGCCTATGTTTTGTGTGTTTGGCGGGAGAGTGTTTGGTAATATTTTTAACAATAATAATGGTACTAATATTTTAAAAAATAATACTGATATGGTAAAATTTATTCTTGATGTATAATAGAGTGTGTTTCAACCTTATTATTTTCCCCCAAAAACAAAAGATGGCAGTGTATTCCACATTAAACATAGAAAGAGAAAATACGTTATTCATATTTAATACTCATTATGATAATTTATTTTCCATCAAGGTAGAAATTCCCACATTTATTTTTATAATTATGCATGCATCGTAAAAAATCATTATCACAAAAAAAATTCAAAATAAGAATATTTTTGGATAATCCAATCCCATATTACTTGTCCCATTTAAATAAAAAATATAATTTTATAGATTTTACATGAATTTAAAATGGTTTTTATTGAAAACTATAAAAAATATATAATCTAAACATTATATCAGATAAGCTCATGGAAATGTAAAGTAGATGTCTATCCATAAATTAGTAAAGCATGTTCTCACACATCATACTGGATTCATCTGATTTTAACATACAAGTTGTATTTATGGGCTTACTAATTCCATTTTTTTGATCAATTAAAAATAAATTTAAGAGAAAAATAATGTATTCTACTCAATTTAAAAAGTTACTATCTTTTGCTTTCGAAATTTTATAATCTAAAATTAACATTAGTTCACCCATAATGATCATTCAAAATTATTCTCTCACTAAATTAAAAAATTTGAAATGAAGATATTTTTTGGATATTTAAATATAATATCATCAATTGAAGTTTGAATAAGAACCAAATCCTTGTAGAAGTTTCTAAGAAATAATGTTAAATAATATTTTAACATTTTAAAACCATTTGATAAAATATATTTTGAAATATTATAGTCCCAAGTCCGTGTGTATTATTTTATATCATTAAGAGAATTAGTTAATTTGGAAATAGAATTTGGATTAAGAGGATTTTCAATACCCTGTGGTTATTGAAAAATATATTTACAAATAAATCTATCTCAAAAATAAGGGTCAAAATTCACATGAAATAGTTTTAAATTAGTATGGGGGTGAATATAAATAAGATTATAATGGATTCTGACTGAGTTATTGGTGTAATTGTTTGATGATAGTTTGTTCCATCTTCATGGTAAAAAATTTGAGAAAGTAAACTTGTGTTATTTTTTCATATATTATCGAAATCATCTAACATAATTTTATAAAATTATTTGGATCACTTTATATCATGATTATTAGGTATTTCTTTGAGATTAAAATCATCATATTAAGTGAATTAATGTATTTTATCATGAATATAAAAAACGTAATTTTCAAAATCAAGGGAATCATGACATTTTTAGGGTTCTATGTGAGAGACAAATGAATGATCTCAACCACAATAAATAATTATATAGGTGTATGAGTTTCCATTCGAGTTATTTGAAATCCTTTTGGAGGGTATACTCTTTTTATTTTGAAAATTATTTAGGTAACTAATTTGAAGGAAATTGTTCTTTTTATTATACTTCTTTAGTTGGAAAATATTCATTTAAAATATCATTTTCAAAAATATTTTATGAGTGAAATCTTGGAAAACTTTTATAAAAAAACATGGATGGATTCATCAATTGATTTTGACATTTTATAAGACTTGATATTTCTTCCTTCAGTTGGAGTATCCATAAATGATACATTAATTGGATTTATGATCATGTTTTACAAGATTCTCTATGGGTATTAAAATGATGCATTTGCAACCCAAAAATTCACAAAGTGTAACTTTTAGTTCTTTTATTTTTCAAAATATTATAAGGGATATTTATTAGAAATTATGATTATTGAACAATATTATTGATAATGAATTTATTATTCATGGCCTTAGACCAAAATATTTTTGTACATTAAAATCATTTATAAAATTTCAAGTGATTTTTTAGTTTTTGTTTTCACTTCTCTATAAGCCTATTTTGTGAAAGAATTAGAGGAGAAATAAATAATTTACATGGGACTCAATATAAATAAAATCTAAAAAAACCTTACTACTTCATTCAATTTTATGATCAAATTGAAATAATATTTTCAAAACCATTTTTCCATCATTTTAAGAATACTTTAGGAAGGCATTGCAAGGATCACTTTTATGAGTATAACTAATTTCTCTATGTGAATCTTATAAGGTCCTCACTAGAAAAATAGGATTTACTTTACATTTTATCAATTTTAGAAGATCAAAACAGATATAGATGTAATAATTTAAGATATTCTGAAGAAGAAATTCATTTTGTTTTTATTATTTGAATATTTGTTTTAAAAAAAATATAGAAATGCCTTAAAAACCAAGCGATATATGAAAATAAATTTCTATTTTTCTAGTACATGTTTATTATGGTTGAGTTTTACTAGTCAGTGTGTGCTATAATTTCCCATGAGATTTTTTTAAATCCATAAGTCACTAACATTTACACTAAACATTTATTTTTTGGATATAAAGTGGTTTTTAATGGACTGTATAAACATTTTGAAATTATGATATGGTTAATAAATTTTATCAATTTGAGTTAATAAGACTTAAAAAAATAAAACTAAAAAAAATTTAATGTCACTATCACACAATTGGAATCTACTTTGCAAATTGAGTTTAAATCATTTGACATATAAGTTGTTTTTAATAAGACTTGTGTTTGAGAATCTAATGGTATATTAAATTATTTTCATACACATATAGTAATAACAAAATATAATTTGTACTCCTTATCGTTTATCAATTTGATTGAATTTATAGAGGTCTCAACACATGTGTCATGAGAAACCACTATCCAGATACCCAAACATTTCGGGTCATTTTTACTAGAAGAGACTTTTATTATAAAATGAAATGACTAATCATATTTATAACCCAATAAATATAATTCCTCTATTGTTTTCCCATTATTATTTAGAAATATATATTTCTTTTTCCTGATATTTATTTCATATAAATATGATGATATATGAATTTATTTTTTTCTATCATATCATTTTTTATTTCAAACACATCCAAAAACTAAAATATGGAATCATTATTAGTAAATTAATAGTTTAACTTATAAGAAATGTTTAATATATGTTTCTCTTGATGGAAAATTATATCCTATTTCCGGATTTTAGAATCCAAGGCCAATAAATAAATTTTTAGGTCTTTGAGATTCATAAATAATTTTTAATTATTTTCTCTTTACTGTAATTTTAAAATGGAAATTTTGAGTTATTTAATATTAGATTTGAGATTATAAAAATATTGTGTAATAGTATCATTCATAGAATACTATTTTTTTATTTGATGAAAATATATTTTATTTTTAGAGATTTTATTTTTCATAATTCATAATCTTATATTAATTTTAAATTTTATAATATAATGACGAATTTTTATGAAACCTATTTTTAGAATGATGAATGAAACATTCTAGGAAATCATAATTTAGGTTAAAAGAGGATAAAATAAAAGAATATAAATGAGAAAATAATGGAGACGAATAATAAGAGGATGCAATATTAAGTGTGGTATAAAAAATTTACACTTCATCGACATGTTTCATAATTCACTTGTGGTTAGAGTAACTGGAAGATGATTTAGTGGTTGAATATAAATATTCATCACATAAACTATATGATTTTAATTTTTAAGAATTAGTAACTTCATTATTTTACATATTATTATATTTATTTAGGGGTAACTTGAACATTATGTTATATATATTCTTTACATATGTATCACATCACATCTAGTCAATCTTATAATTTTTATTATTGGATAATTTTTAATATTTTTTATTCAAGAAGAAATTTCACATGTTCTCGGTGAGATTATAAATGCCTAGAAACAAAATGTATTGAATAATCATCATTTATATATTTGCGGGTGATGGTTTTTCTGACTTATTTGACTTTATTGGCCTTTTTATCAATTTATAAATCATTCTTTCATCATATATCTTTAAGGTATCAATGAGTTCCTTCACAACCATTTTCTTCCGAATTGTCTATTATTCAAATTATGAATGTTTATTTATATAAATAACCACTGGGGAACTTTAAAATATGTTAAATTATAGTAAAACATGAAAACATTATATTTCTAGATTAATTAGGATACATAGATGGAGTTTTAAAATCATAAAGATACAAATCCAAGATAATGTCCTTAAATTTATTTATTCTTTAATGGGTGCCTTATAAGAATTTACATACATCATAAACTGATTTACTCTTATGAACATGATTAATATCATTTATATAAATAATAAAATTTAAGGAATTTGTGTATTTTAAATTAATTTCAATGTCCTTAACATCTTTGGGGCATATTTTTCATTATTTTATTTTGTTGGAACAAACTCATACATTAATATTTCATATAGAGGGAAACTAATAGTTCCATGAAAATTTTACATCCATTTATTTGAATGAGAATATATGGTGCTACAAAAAATAAGAGCATGAAAATAATAATTATATTCCATAATAAAATATATCTTTTAAATATATTAACATTTTATGTTTTAAAATTAAATCATATTAAAATTTTATTATGGAAATGGAAAGAACTTGGAAGATAATAACTTTAGTCATAGAAATATGGAATGTGAGAGAAAACCAGGGTGCATTTCTGTTTTAAAAAATTACATGTTGAAGAAAAGAATTAAAAAAATATAAAGTGATGAACAAAAAGATATATATTTATTGATAATCAAGAAATTTAACCAGAGTTATTAAGATAAAATAAAATAAAATTATTCACTGAAATGATCAAAAAAAAATTATAAAATAAATCAATTGATGACTAAATATGAAGGAGATAACATAAATAGAAAAAAATAATATTGGTTTGTAGTTTTAAATAGTAAAATGTGATATCTGACATCACCATCCTAAAACTAAGCTTAAAAAGTATATCTAATGATCTTAGGATAGATCAAGAAGTATTTCCATCAAAAAAAAATTGTGAACCCAATTGAGCTTTATTAGTAGCCATTTAAACCACCCATCACTATTAGAGCTTTTAAATCCATTCCAGAAAGGAGATGAAAGGATGGTGGTTTTATTTTGGAAAACCATTTACAAATCCACTAAAAATCCTCATGAATTGATGATTAATATTTGGTATGATATATTATAGGGATTGTTTGAGATCCCTTGTGAAATTTAATAATATAGTATGCTTTTTAGAGTATTTTATGATGTTTGAGATTCAATTTCAATAAATTTTGATTACATAATTAGGATAATGATTTATCTTCCATGATGCTATGGGACTCCGTTTCTAGGATCCAAGATGACCAGTAACCATAAAAAATTGTGGAATTATTATTTTTCTTCCATGATTTCTATATTACTTTATGAAGTTTGAGATTCAATTATAATACATTTGGATAACTTCATTAGGAGAATAATTTATGTTCCATGAGGCTATGAGACTCCATTTCATGGATCCAAGAAGACTAGTAACCTCTAGTCAGATTGTAGAATTATGTTGGAACAATCCACTATTTTATTCTCCATTTATGAGGCAATGAGACTCCATTTTATTGTGGTTGGGCCATCTTTATAGCAGGTATTCTTCCACCACGTCAATAGATATCTAGTGCAATACACCCAATAAGATGTGCACTCTCTAGGGGGCTATCATAATCCAAGGACTCATCCCCTAATGTTTAAATACATCTTCATTCCTTCAATTGTGATTCAATTCTCTTTAATTACGGTAAGAGATATTCCTAAATCGTAAACATGAATTTAAAAACACATTATCAATAAAATTAATTAAATCACTTGGTATTAAATTAAAACATGAAAACTCACATTAATATTATTTAGAAATAGAAGTGAATGTCTGTGATTATGGAACCACCATGAGAGAGAGAGATTGGTGCAACAATATTCTTATGATTATGATCAAAACAATTAATAGAAAACCATAAATTAAGTGAAAATCATGAAATATAAATATAATTGGAGATATTAACAAGATATTTAATGTTCTCTAGGAGTATATAAATAATTTATAAAATTAATTATTATTTAATATATAAAATGATTCTAATTTCTATAAATCATTATTTTTAAAATAGAAAACCACTATAGAGTTAAAAAATCCTTATAACACATCTCCATCTTTTGAAAACATAAGATTTAATCAAATTTTTCCACCCATTAAAATAAATAAAATATAATACCCCTTTGAAATTAACAATTTTTATAAAATTATCAGCCTTTTTATTATGTTTAGAAAAATTAGAAGAGGAAAAAAAATCAAGAAATATTTACATAAAAATTTAAAATTTATTTTTAAATAAAAAATAGATATATTGAAATAATGATTAACTGAGAAATTTATTTTTTAATTAATAAATAAAAATTTATTTTTAAATGAATTATTAGCTTATAAATATCCTTACCTAATGAACTATTAGATAGATATATAGATATGGTAAAATGATAAGGAAATATATGTAGTGATATAAGAAAAATCGAAAACAGAAGAAAAAGGGGAATATAATATTCCATTTTAAAAACATCTTTATGCAGTGGTATTACCTACATTGATAGAATTGATTTTTTGACGGAGTTTGATAATGTTTGTTTTATTTAGAAGAAACATTAAATGTATTAGTTTTTATAAAACATTTCAAATGCATATCAATGGAGTTTTTAATTAGATAATTTTATAAAATGTTATTTCTCATCATAAAATTCTGTTACGTGAGATAAAAAACAAACTATTTAAAAATACCAGAGAATGTACATATTGATTCAATAATTTTTTAATAAAATATTTTTAAGAAAAATTAAAAATCAGTTTATTTTTTAAATCATTAAAATATGTTGAATTAAAATATTTCTAAAATTAAATTTGGGGAAAATATTTAAAATAAGAAAAATTGATTTTTGTATTTGAAAATAAAGAATATCTCTGAAGGAAATTTTTTGAATTAAAAAAGCTATAATTATACCCCTAAAACTAAATCAAAAGAAATATTAATGTACTCTAACAAATATAAAAAATGACGATAAAAAATTATAATTTCATGTTTAAAATGGTGTGAAATAGATTAATAAAAACGGAATCTAATGATATACATTGATATATTAATTATAATCACAATTGAAACATTCCTAAATAACCTTTAATGTATAAAAGTTCACATTATATTAGTGTTTTATAGATATATTGTGAGTTGATATTTTCTCAAAACAAATTCTACTAATATATCACCATTATGGAAGCTATCACTTAAGCAATTGTGCCGAAGTTCATAGTATTTAGTGATTTATTTCAGTTTTTTTATATGATATATTTCTATCACTAGTTATATTGAAGTCAATATGATACGGTAAAAATTTAATCTTAAATTCTAATAGGGTGTTTTTCAACAATATTTTTTTAGCAAAAATTTGTTGAAGACTATCTATTCTACTTCTATTGTGTAAAGAGAAACCCAGTTATACATTTTTATATTATATGAGATGATATATTTTCCAAATTATTGTAATTTTCAAATCAAATGTTTCATATCAAGTTAAAATAATTGAAAATCAACATCATAAAAAATAATAAATTCCAAATAACATTCTTTTGTATAGAAGCCATGTTTTTTGGGTCACTTTAAATAAAAATGATCATTTTGATTTAGTTGATTAGATATTATATTGGATTTGAATAAAAAATTAAAAATACATACATTGAAAATTATATTAGAACATGTCACATTATGGTCAACTATACTACAAATCATAAATTTAGAAATATTTTTTTCCACCTTGTTATTAGATTAATCCAATGTTAACATACATGTTATAATAATGGGATTTGAAATTTATTTATATTTATCTATAACAATTAAAATTAATAGCTTATTATTTTATTTTCCATCTTTAAAAGGATACCATAATTTCGTTAAGATATTTTAATCTTGATAAAATATTTGAGTTTACACATTAATCTTATCTCAAAATAATTTTCCCATAAATCAGAAAATAAAAAATAAAGTGATTCATTTTAAATTGAAAAACCACATCATCAATTTAAATTTTACGGTGCTATAATTTATTTTTTATTTTTTAGAGAAATATTTTAATATACATTTCCCATTTAGAAACCATTTTATTAAAGGTAATTAAAAATAGGATTAAAGATTTCATATTGGATTAGTTTCAATAATAAAGCTCCTTTTAATTTTTAAACTAAATATGGAAATAATGGTTCTTTAAAAGTAGGTGGATTTCTAAAAAAACATTTTTTCAAAATAAAACGATTTTAAAAGGATCATTTGACATCCATTTGAATTATTTTGAAATTAATATGGTTTCAAAATAACTACAAGACTAAATTGTATTATAATAGCGTAACATGTCAAGAGGTTCCACCATAGTCATATACATCTTATTGGATATAAAATATGGAAACATGATGAACTTTATTTCTATTATTTCTATGAATATTATATATATTATTTTTGAAAAAACATTAAGTACCAATGATGGAATTATTATAACATCATTCCAAGATAGTTCATAAATAATTTAGAGTGAATTTATTTAATTCCTCTTGAATGGAAACAAAAAAAAATAATTATTAAGGAAAAAATAATGTTTTTGGTTTTAATGTGAGAGAACAAGCCATGGTGTTTAAAATACTTTATGATAGATCTATAATTTAGAGCTCCTATTTTCAAATATCTAATGAAATTTTGGAGGGGATGAAATTTGTTTTTTTTCAAAATATTTAAGTAATTAATTTTATGTATTATCATATTCTTACACAACTTATTTATCATGAAAATATTAGTAGAAGATTCATATAAAATTCCTTCTCATTTAATTCCCTACAACAGTATATTTTAATTGAAAAAATAATGTATTTTTATTATCCAACCTCTTTATAAAATTCATGAAGAACTTTCAAGCATCTCTATTCTGAGTAAATAAATGAGCATTAGTGAATAATTAGTAATTTTAAATAATATTATATTTTTACTATATAAAATGTAAACATTGAGCTTATGATAGTCTAAAAATATCAAGATAAAATACATGATGGTATTTAGATGAATAATGTCACTTTTTAGATTTAAAATTTGATTTATTTTTCATACCATATATTAATTCATGAAAAATCATGTAATATTTGAAATTTATTTTGGTTATATATTAGAATATTTTATAATGGTTGAGCTCAAAATTTTAGAATAATAAAAAATTACCAAGGAGTCTTACCAATTCCTTGACTTAAAAATGTGGGAACTCAAAAAATTCCCATTTTGGAAGGCATGAAATTTTAAATATATTATATAATCATCTTCAAATAAATATATGCTAAATAAATGTTTTCCATTTTAGTTAATAAAATATTATAATTTAAATTATAATTTAACATTAATTCCACTATGAAAAAATTGACTAATTATTAGTGATAAAAGTATAAATAGTTTTAAAAATATAACACATTAAAATTAATTGAATTAGAGAAATTGATGGGACGTTTTTTAATTATCATGCCATCTGATTTATCTCTAAGGTGATTGGACCAACTTCTAGTTTATCAAATTGATTAAATTTAGAGTGGTCTTTAAACATGAGTCTTAACAAACCACTATATGAAAAAAGGAATTATTGGTAGGTTTATATGATATTGAACATTTTCTATAAAATAAAACTACTACATTTTATGGTAGATAATTGAACATTGGTTTGTTGAAGTAAGAAAATAATGATTATGGAATAGAAACCTGTTTATCATGTGAATTTTTTATGAAATGTTTGATGAAAGATGAATTGTTTTTTTTCACATGTATCATGTATACTGGAAATCACAATCATAAATTTAATCAATGGTTATTTTCCAGTAATTACATATTTTACCTTTCCATAAACATTTACTAAAAGTATTTTGTGACTGAATCATATAGATTCTTACTAGATTTAAGATACCATGTGAACTCATTTTTTTAGAATAATTAAGATCCCAAATTATTATATCAATTAATTTCCCATAGGGTGAATAGGGATGGATAAAAAATTAGAGATTTAATATAGTTTATGAGATTATGAGAATCAATTTGAATCTTATCTTTATTTGATAAATATTATTTTCTATTAATTGGATTATATTTTTATGTATTATATTTTTTATTCATGAATATAATGAAAAGATTTATTCTCAATATCAATATATAATGGTGATAGTTGATGAAAAATATATCATGTTAATCATAATCATATTTTTTTCTTCTTAATTTTGTGGAATAGAGGATCATTAAGAAGAAAATGAATGAGAATAATTTGAAAAATAATAAAGAGAGGAAGATATATGATTTGGGATAGTAGAATTGATTCCATTTTAATCATGTTATATAAAGAACATGAGGCTAGGTCACAATAATAATTTGAGGGTGTCAAATATATAGAGGCATCATATGCACTCCATGTTGTGAATTTTAATTCCTTCTTACTATTTTATAATTTTTTCCAATATTTATATATGACTAACTATAACTTGATATGATCTTTATTTCATACATTATAAAATGTATGACATTGTTTCTCCATTCATTATAACTTCATGAACCAGTTGGAATATTTATTTTTCATTAATATATTTTTCGTTTTCATTGATAGTCAATCAATATGTTCAACATTACCTCTAGCTGAATCATCACTAGTAACATTAATGGAAATTATTTTCATGATTACATTAAATATATTATCCCTCATATCTATAAGTTATTTCACTATTATTTCATATTTCATTAATGATATGATATGTTCCTAAACACCCATTTAATTCACATCTTTTAATTTATGAATTATTATGACTTTGGGAGCTTAGGATCTTGGTAAAACCCATATGATTTCCTTCATGAGAAATACTATCAGCAAATCATCACATATGGGAATTCTTCCATTTAAAATAAAAATAATTCTTGTAATTATGAGATTATCATATTCATTAAAATCCATAGAGAAACATTAAAAAACATGATGATACATATCGAATATAGTGTCCAAAACATGATACATGACAATATGTGTGGACTCTAATAGTTTCCCATTTTTAAATCTAATTTATTTAATAACAATAATTAGTACCACAAAAAAGGCACATGAAAATAATAAATATATAATACAATACAATACATCATTGAAATAGATTATTATTTTAAGAAATATAAATATTTTAAACCGAACACAATTATTAAAATATATATTTTTAACAAAAATTGAAATCATATCATACCAATTATTGGTCAGAGAAATATAGAGAGATGACATGGTTGTGTTCTCCATTTTAAAAATAAATACAAAATAAATGGGTAAATCAAAATATTATAAATAATGAAAATAAATAAAATAATAAATAGGTGGAAAATATGAACTATTTTGCAATGTTAAAATCAGAGTATATTAATTGTGGAAACCATCAAATAAAATTTACTCAATGGTGGGAATCAAAGGTAAATGATTCAAGTGATATTTTAACTGTGAGGAAAACCCAATTGATAAATATTTTTGAAATAGCTCGATTTGAACTCATATTCCTTAACAACATGACTTTAGAGAACAGTAATGTAAATCTCATGAACATAGTGATGATGAAAATAATTTTCCCACATAATTGTTGTTTGTAAGAAGCATCTTGATCTACATAGGTATCCACATAACCCATCTGTCACATTTATGGATTGAGGATAGATTTGAGAAATGAGATAAGTGGAGAGTAGTTTTCCTTAAGAAAACCCATTAAATTATTTACTAGTAGTAATATTGCTAAATTTTTACAATTTAATATAGGAGATTTTCGATATAGGGTGAGAGTAATTGAGATAATTATAAAAGGAACCTTTTTTATAGAGGATCTTTGGATGCTAGATATTAAATATCAATTCATTTAGAGCATGTTGTTTGGAGAAAGTGTTACCCTCTAAGATACTAGTGGAATCATTTTATTTATTTAAAGTGATTTAAAAACAATAAAGAAGTCAAATGGGGTAATGTTGTAAATGATCTCAGTATAAATGAATATTTTAACACATTAACTTCTATCTCATACAAGCAGTTTAAATTCTACTGGATAACCAGAATCCTCCATCGTGTAAAAAGTGGGATGCATAGAACATTTATATGTTAAAAGAATTAAAATGGACAACCAATACACCTTTACTAGATGGAAGTTTGTTTATTGATGGAATTGAATTATATTATCCTTACCAATAGTATAATAGTTGTGCTCCATAAGTAGACTAATGGGTCCTCTATAAACTTGAAATTGTGGAACTATGTTATCATTGTTATAGTGAATAACATCTAATGGCCTCTACATTATTAACATAACCATATTAATGTAAGCCCTTATCTGATATATTTTAATGTCATTTATGGTCCTTAAAACGTGACTCCACTCTCTGAAAATATAAACAGATATAATTCCAAATATTAATTTATACATTAAAATATATTTATAAAGGCTATGAATTACATAAGTGGATATTTAATAAAATAAATTGAATTATGACAGATGAAATTGTTTAAAAACATAGGTGAGTTTTTGTGATCAAGAACAAAACAAATAGTACATAGAGGTAAAACATATGTTTGATCATTTGAAACTATAAATATTTTTATAAATCATAACAGATTACTCATATTTTCCCATCTTCCATTTAATCAAATATTTCTCCCATGATTATGTCTTATAATGCTTATGATCTAACTTTGGATAATGTGTTGAGAATTGTCTCCATTAGGCTTCACTTGAGATCATAACTTCTTTTCATCTAATTTATCCAGGAAATTACATATTGGATTATATATATAAGGATGTCTTAGGAATTGATATTATTGTAAATTTTTTAGTAGTTAGGTGGAATTTTATTTTTATATAGATCATCATCAAAGGCATTGATATTTTGGGTTTTGGGGTTATGTGAGTATTTAAGAGATGAAATATTCAAATTGTGGGTTTTTATAAAATTGATACTTGTTTATAATTGGTAATATGACTTAGTTACAAATCATGTGCATAGAAAATGTATTTTTAGAACCAAACATAAGAGTACATGACTAGTGAATCCATTTATGCATTAGATAATGGTATAATTATTTTTAGTTATTAGGATCAGAGAAAATTATAATTATGTATAAATATTGGAAAACATCCTAAAAAATGTGTAAATTATAGAGTGTGTGTTTTCAATGTAATGAAGTCCATGAATTAAAAAAAATAAGTAAAGTCAAGATTTTGAAAATATTCACCTAATGGTAATAACCCTGAAAATTTTTGGTTACTTATTAACCTAATTTTCACTCTATGTAGAACTAATGGTCCAATGTACACACCTAGTTTTACACTCATGGGGAATTTTTTTTTGGTTAATACAAAATATAATTGTAATCTATTATTATGAATTTAAATGTAATTTATTTATTCAATATATAAATATTTAGGTCAGGGAAAATAATAGAAATGTGTTTTTTCATAACATTGATGGAAACTTATAGAATTATTAGTGTATTCATGTCTTTTATGACATAAATATTAAATATTTATATTTTTAAATATATTAATTTATCAAAATAAAAATTCTTATACCCGAGTGTTTTTTTTAATTATATGACATTGTAGGATCCATTTTAATAGTGAGTCTAATAGAAAATAATGTGATTGTACCAAAAATACCAAATAAGATAGAATTTAGAGTAAAAATAATTTTTTATGTGTCACCTTATATCATAAGTTACGACTAACAATTTAAAAATAGTTGAATTTGAAAACACTCTATAAATAGGGAAAATAGATTTTCTTGGGTGTCCAAGTGAAGATGACCATAGATGAATGAATATTAAATTTTTTATGTTCCATAAATGTGGGTGGGGGAAGATAATAAATTTATTAAAACTAAAATGAAAATCTTTTAATGGGAATGGATTTTAATCGATCTAATGATTATTGAAAAGTGATAAAAAGTTAATCCAATTAATTAAATGATAATATAGTCTGAATTAAAGCCCCACCAACACTTAATGGCTAATAAGGATATTACACCCCAAGAAACTCTAAAAAAGGAACAAGTAAAATCCTATTCTAATACTACCAATTAAGTGGATCATAATAACTATGGAATACTTACCCTATATTAATTATTTGTGGATGTCTTGTGGGATTATAGTGTTAGTAAATTAATTTTATCTAGGTAGTTTTCTATGAGAATCAAGTCTCCAAACCACATATTATGATATCAAATTTTTAGAGAAATATTGTAGTTATGTAAATATTTTACCCCACAATTTTCATAGAAATTTATTGGTAAAAATATTATTATTCTCATATAATAGGAATTTTATGTGTTTATGGTAATTGATTCACAATATCCCAATAATCACTCATTTTGTGGTCAAAATAAGTAAATAACATGTCATATTATCAATGTACCAATGATTAAAAATTAATACATTATTGACAATGAACATTATATTATAATTACATCGATTTCATCATTCCTAATAAAAAATATATAGGGGAAATAGATATAATATTTGGGAAGAAGATTAATATTAAGAGATTTATATTATGAAGTAATAGATGTGTTTTGTAGACTTACCAATGTTAACGAGGTAGATATCTCATTTAAATTTATATCACAATACTTTTATATATTATGGATACCCTTACCTATTTTCCATTAGTGTGAAAAATTAAAAATTTTAGGATTAAATTTATTTAAGGGTGGGAATCTAACATCTAATGTTTCAGAGAACATATTTTCTACCCTAATATATATATATATATAACATTTTTAAAAATAATTTTATTTTATTTCAATGGAATTAATAGTTTATTAGTGAATGTTTTGTACAAAAATAACAACACATTAATTTTATCACAGTGGAATATCAATAAACATTCATGACATAATGTATTTAATATAATTTATGGTACATATTAGATATTTTTACATGCAATGAAAGTGAAAAAATGAAATTGGATTAATAAATATAAAATAAAAATGTCTTAAAAACTAGAAAACCCAATATATCATCTTCTACTAGAGGTTAAACCTCAATATCACTAAACCTACAATGAGAAATTAAAATATCAATGGATAAATCATGTTGTGAAATTAAAATCAAAATTAATGTAACAAGAAGTTAAATTTATGTGTTAAAAATGGAATAATTTTATAGGGATTAATAGTGGTAATATAGTTGTTATAAATTGGGATATGGTATTTTAAAATATAATAATTGGCAATATGGTTATTAGATAAATATTTACACATTATGTTTTATGAATTCGTGTATTTCGAGTAAAAAAATCAATATAATATAATTCAAAAATAGGTAATCAAAAATATAATATTTTATGAATTTATTTTTCTTAAATATATTTTAATGTGAGCCATATTATACTTATTAAATAATGAAATTGTATTTTAATATTATTTTAATAAATATTTTAATATTAATAGATTGATATACTTAAATTTTGAAAATATAAAATAACAATTTTTGTGTTATTTAGTGAATGTATATTTAATTTAAATGTGATATTTTGAAAAGAACAATATTTTTAATGAGTGGTTTATTGTTAATTAAAATTTATTAAAGAATGATTGTATTAAAATTTATTGATAATAGATAAATTTTGAAAAATTAATATTCAACTAAAATTTTTTACTAGGAAACTAATGTATATAAATTTAAATTATTTTTAAAAGTAATTTTTTAAATGAAAAATGTTTATATGTTTTTGGTGTACATATATGAAAGTTAATTTTAATCATTTCTATAGATTCTACAAAAAATATGTGAATATTATTTTTAAATATAATATAAATTTGTTAAAGAAGGATATTATACTTTTTAATATAAAAATAAGATACCAAAGTAAATATTTATTTTCACGTTAACACATTCAATTTTCCAAGAATTATTTATTGTAAAAGTTGTATAATTTTTTTAAAATAAAATAAAATATACTTTTTTAAGACCCCAATAAAATGATAAAACATATAGAACTATAAATTTAAACTAATTTGATCAGTAATTTTTAATAAATAACAACGAGAATGTTTAATATTTGAAGTTAGTTTTCCCACCAAATAGTTTTTTCATAATATCATATGTTTTAATTTAATAGCTAATTTAAAAATAATATATATAAATATATATATTAAACCATACTAAATGAACCAAATACCCATAAATTTGACATCAAAAATTAGTGATGATGTTAACCATAATTGTTTTTGAAAAATAATAATCTCTATGATAAAATTAGAATCAATATTAACAAAGGTAAAAAGTGGTAAGCTAATGTGGGTATCATTTTAAAAAATTTACATGACAAAAAAAACATTAATATTACCTTTATTTGGATGATTAATTTGACCATATTTCATACTACCATTCCCAGTATTGAATCAGCTAAAAACCATGTAATTCCATCTTTATCCCTTACTTAAATTTAGTTTCTATAGAAATTATCCTCTTTTTACCATATAAAAGGTGCTCACTTCCACCCATTGAATCCAATATTATAATCTATATTTTTTAAAAACCCCTAAACATTTTTTCTCCAATAGAGAAGACATACATGTTTTCATGTACTTTGTTACAATCAATTTCATGTAGACCCTTTCAATGATTTTTTAAATAAAAATATTCTTGTCTGAAAAGAGGATAAATAATTTCATTAATGTTTTGAGTAAAGCGAAGGGATTCTCAACATGAATTTCTTTCTAAAAGACATGTACCATAATAACCATTTGTTTTAAGATTTTTTGATTACATACTTCTACATGGATTCATTTAATCATACTAATCATGAAATTAAATTGATTTATAAAAACATATAAAGTAGTCTTTTTCAGGGTTATCAATTATAATGTTATGAAATCTATAATATATTTTGTTAACTGTAAATCTATATTCTTAGAGATAGTATGATCCATCATAATCATTATTCCAAAAAATATGGTTTCTTACTCTATAAAAATTTATTATATATTAAATAATCCTTTTCTAAGAGAAAATTTATATATTTAATTTAATTATTTTACTTTGATGGATTTTATACCTTGAAAATGAAAACTCTAATGAGAATAATTTCTATCTACTTTAAATGTGATTTTTTACTCCATCTATAAATTCTCAGATTCAATATTTGTTTTCATTCATATTTTGAAATACGAATTTTCATTATGTATTTTGATTTTAATATTTATCCTTACCACATTTAAAATGGATGATTTATTTCTCATTTAATGATATGTGTTTCAATAAATATATTTTGAATTATTAAAAAAATTTAATTTCACATTTATATATCCAATATAGTAATCCTAATTTATTTACATAAACATTCCTTCATTTTAATGTTCAATTTATCAAATTTTTTAGAAATAAATTATTTTAATATCATCCTTTAACAATCTCAAAAATTAATTTTGAATAATTTCCATAGTTAAATCTTTTTATAAAAATGATTAATCATTTTATTAAATCTGTTTATATGATAATTCATATATTTTCATATTTTATATAAAAATAATGTTTATCTTATACTGTTTTGATATATGAATAATGTAACAATTTTCTATGAAATACTTCATTTTGTTTATTGATTTTTTTATCAATTGATCTTATTCATGATGTCATCATCAATTATAATTATTTAAAATGTTATGAAAATCACATTCTTCCTTTTATTTTTCATAATTTAATGCTTTTATCAATAATTACACTTATGTATGACTATTATATGATAGATGTTGTAAAATAAGTCCCTAAAATATATTTTTTAATGTTTTACATCTCATGGGATGATTCATTGGACTAATTTCTAGTCCATAATTCAATGCAGGGACCTATTTCATTTTGAGATGTTAACAATTATACTTGTAAACATTATCCTATATTCATAACTTATTATATAGATAAACTTGATTTGAAAATACTCACAATCATATGCATGGAACTAATCTCATACTAATAAATTAATTCATAGTCCTATTTATATTTAACCTAGTTTAAAATTTCCGGATAATCTATGTAACATACCAAGTATGTAATGAATAACAGATATTATTATATATGTCTATTTATGAAATAGATAGTGTTTTAGAGGCTTAAATTGAGAATGAATCCAATCTTAAGCATGGAATACACTAATATTCTTAAAAGATTGTTTTACTACCTTTTGATGGAAAACCAT
The DNA here is from genome assembly GCA_963277665.1 of Viscum album. Classification (NCBI taxonomy): domain Eukaryota; kingdom Viridiplantae; phylum Streptophyta; class Magnoliopsida; order Santalales; family Viscaceae; genus Viscum; species Viscum album. Next base: position 97,096,827 of record OY728141.1, on the reverse strand, counting down.
TTTTAAATCTAACTTTTGACAATTTTATAAGATCTATTTTTTCAAAATAAATTTATTATTTATGATTGGGACATTTAAATTTACAATGGATAATTTTTTGGTATTTTTCTAACAATGTTCATTTTTAATGAATAGTGAAAAATACTGCATTTTACATCAAAACTGCTTTTTCATCTAATTTAATTATAAGGTTAGATTATCTTTATAATTGGTTTTAAAGTGTAAATAGAATATATTTTTACCATGTAATCTAATGGTGGTCACTGGGAATAATTTCACTTTGGAATTGGGCATAAACAAGTGCCAAACTTTTCATAGATATTGTTTCAAAAAACCCGTTATTAGTTTTGACAATGGGAATTATTTTTAAATTAATTATTGCAATTTATATGATTGTAATATTGTAAAATGGATTCCATATTTGGAATCAGAAGGTCCAAATTATGTAATTAAGACTTTTGTTTTTGTACATTATGAATAGTAACGACGGTAATTATCATTAATTAACTTGATTAATGAGTAATCGGGTAGTTAAGGATAATAAAATAATATCAAAATAATAAAAAAAGACACCAAAATGTGTCCTAATTCTACTTTTTGTCTCATGGCGGACTATGGGATGCCCTGTTCCAAACTTGGGGACCCCGTGGGGACACTTTTGTGTGAAAGTGACTTTTTATCTTTTTATTTTTTAAAGAAAGTTAAATATAATAAAGAATGTATCACCTGAGTAAAACATTTTTAATTTTGTATAAATAAATTATATGTTGGAATATAAATATTCATTAGAAATATAAATATATTTCCTACATCATGATATTTTTTTATAATTTTTAGACATTAAATAAATTAAATTAATTATGACATCATGATGATGCAACGATTACCTCATTAATAAACGATTTAAATAAAATGAAATTATAATGTAAATTTTAAGAAATACACTTGTCAAATACCTATAGGATGAGTGTATTTATAACCATTATCACCTAATCCGAGAAATACATCAATGTGGGACCTTTAAAATCGGAGACTCATTTGAAAATAAAGTAACCTTTTATAACTTTCCAAGAGTGCCCCTCATCTTTTCTTATAAAAGGTCCCCACCTCTACCACCATACCTACAACTCTCAAGCCTTTGGCTCGCCCAAACCCTCCCCATTTTGTCTCTCCAAATCCCTCTCTTACTCCTTGAAGCCTCACTTTGTGCACAAGTCTTCCCAAGGAAGCCTTTGAGCTCAAATCAAAAAGAGTTACCCGTTTTTAAGGTAGTGTTTTCTCTTATGTTCTTATGTTTTATTTTTCTTCTCCAACCCCCTAAAATCTTTTTATACACTTATTTTGTAACAAAACCAGTATCTTCCATATACTAGGTTGTTTTTATAAGATGGATTCGAGCTACACATACATACACCTACATCTAATGGTTAAAGAACATACTGTTTCCCTGGATGGTGAATTTCTGCCTCAAAAAACGATGATTGTTAAATATTCCTTTAACACCTTCCAAGGAGTCCATTAATATGTCACTATACTTATATATGATATAAAATATATTTATATTTTACTTAAGCTTCTATATTTTTCATTTATGGCATACCTTTACGGTTTCCATTATGGGTAAACGCGATATCTTTATATTAGGAAGTGCGGACTACTGCCCCTTCAAAGTGAAATGATTTGTTAATACCATATGTGGTACGTATAAAGGATAGATTTAATGATATAATATATGATACAATACTGGAATTATAATACTATTATGTATCATTATGTTTTAATTCCATTAAAAATGAAATAGAAATGGAAGTAACATTCATGTGTACGTACGACTTACCGTCTCTATGAACCGTGCATTTCATTTCTTACCTCTTAATGTTATGTAATATTGTAAATGAATATATATACTGGATATATATGATATATACATAATGATTATAACTCTGGATATAATGGATACATGAACAACTTGTAATTATAATGCGCATATTTTTACTCAAGTACCAATGATCGTTAAAATGACCGTTATTAACTTAAATAATTACATAGAGTTCATGACATGGTAATAAGTGATATAAAAGAAAAAATGAACTTGAAAAAGGTTCTTATTCCAGTATAAATTAAATCAAGTTTATTATTCAGGAAATTAAAGAACGATCGAGTCAAGTCGGTCCCGAGGTATGGGACTTCGTCTCAATCTCCTTTCATTAAGGAATATTTTGTTTTATACACAACCAACTTTTATACGGTGTATAAACCCCTATTACTTTTACATTTATCTGAAGGGAATCTTTTTTATACAAAGCATTTTACTAAACGAAAAACGGGAATGTTTTTGTCGTACGTATGTGGCGACAATGACTTCTCCACCGCCGTGACCGTTATTTGAGTTTCTGCTTCCTCTACAAGCCATATATTTTTTGAAAGAAAAATAAATACCATGTTTTACTTTTCTTTTATTTTGGTATTGAAAATGGTTTTCATAATGTTTTAATTATATCAATGTGTTGTATTGATATCTTGTGATTGAAATGTGGAAATGTTATGTTTCCTTTATGTATGTTTTATGTGATACGATTATGTTATGGTTCATCGGTATTGTTAGGAAGACGGGTGGTTTCGTGATAATCTAAGGGCGAGTGAGCCCGATATATCTCTCCAATGCATTGGGTAACACGAAGGGGTTAAATGTTGAGGTTTCTCTGAAGAGATTTAGGGAATATACTGTGATGGGTATTCCAAACGTAACCAAGAGGGTTACTCCCTATGTAAGAATGTTATGAATGCCTCAAGTTACCTTTATGTCTTGTGATTTTTATGTTTTATTCATGATTTGATGAGGTATGTTAACGTTCTTATGTTTTATGAGTAAATTCTGATTTCATTGATTCTTATGTATATATGTACTCATGTTTCCTTTCCATATTTTTATATCCCTTACTGAGCTTTTTATGCTCATCCCAAGTTTTTTTTTTGAAATGTTTTTCACATGTCAAGGGAAAGCAACATGATGTGATGATAGTGTCAAGGAAGTGTCAAGATAGAATCCATGTTTTAGGATAAATATGTTTTTGTTGATAGGAAAAATGAATAATAACTTTTATGTAACCACTTTTTTTAAATGTGGAATGTAATGGATGATTTATGATCTAATTCTCTAAAACACTAAACATGAAAAGATACTCAATGTGTATTCTTGAAGTAACACAATATTAAGTAATTTTTAACGCTGGGGCCTTGTAGTTGGTATCAATGGTCGGTTTAGATAATTTTAGGAGTTAGAATTCTATTAAATGATTATCCAAAAATATAATTTTTAATGGTCAAATTGAAATGATATAGAATTTAAAAATTACCATGTTGCTTCATCTAAGACATGTTTGTTCGGAATGGTTTTCCACAGAGGAAACAGGGAAGCTATGCTATGAAGGCATAAAGAAGGAAATAATCTTCTGAATCAGCATCTTGAGATGGCCGGAATTGTAACTAAATATTTTGTTGCAGTAATGGCGCAATTGACCCAAGTGATAAATGGTGGTGGTATCCATGCTTGAGATCAGTCAGATCAACCGTAGAGGAACATGTCAGTGGAGGAACATTTCATAAGGCAACATCCCCCATCATTCAGAGGATAATATGACCCTGTGTAAGCTGAAGGGTGGATTAAAGTATTGGAGAAGATTTTCGATGTCATGTGGTGTTCAGACAATCACAAGGATAGTCTTGCTATTTACCGTTTGGAGGGTGAAGCAGATCAGTGGTGGTCAATGGTTAAAAATATCAGGGATGCTGATGAGATTGATGATCTCAACTAGGATGAATTCAAAGGTATGTTTCTTGAGAAGTATTTTCCTAAGGATGTTCGACATAGGATGGAAAAAAAATTCTTGGAATTGAGGAAAGAGGAAGACTCAGTGGCTGCCTATGAAGAGAGGTTCACTCGATTGGCAAGGTATGCTCCAAATTTTATCTGAGACTATGAATGTAAAATCAATCATTTTTAATCAGTATTAAAGCCAAAATATCGAAGGTCATTGGCTTCTCGTGAGTTCAAAAATTATAAAAATCTTGTTCGATGTGCTGAGAAGGTGGAAATGGAGTTTGTCGATGATCAAGTATTCTATAAAAACTAGCAGAATAAGAGACCGAGGTGGCAGAAGAAAGGAAAGAATTATTCAAAAAGGTCTGAGTGTAAGAAAAATAAGTTTCTAGTTTGTGATAAATGTGGTAAAAGGCATGCTAGGGAATGTCTTCTGAATTCGGGAAACTGCTACTGATGCGGTAAGATGGGACATAAGGCTCATGATTTAACTGAAAAAGATCAGGGTGATGGTAAGACCAAATTTGATTTACAGTTAGTGAAATGTTTTAAGTGCAATGAGATGGGTAACCATGCAAACGAGTGTCAGACAAAGAGCTTGAGTGATGGGAAGCAGGTAGACTACAAGAAGAAAGGGGTGGTGAAATCCTTTGCAACTACTTCAGAAGATGTCGGGCTATCAAATGAAGTTGTATCCTGTACTTTGTTTGTTTTTCCAGATTATGCCAGTGTGTTTTTTGATTCGGGGTCTACACATTCTTTCATCTCTGAAAACATAGCTAGTAAATGGGAATACCATCTCAAGAAATGACTCCTGAACTTTTGGTAAAAATACCTCAGGGAAATGTTCAGGAAAAAAGAATTTATAAGAATCTTCCTATCCTTATCTGTGGAAACAACCTACTTGAAAACCTTATTTTTTTACCTCTAGTATAGTTTGATGTTATCCTGGGTATGGATTGGCTCTCTATTTACCATGCTAAGATTGACTGTAGAGCTAAAGAAGTTTCTTTTAAGAAAGACTTTCAGTTTGTGTACAAGAATGAACCCTTACTGTTGATAACGTATCAAGAAGCCGATAAACTTGTAAAAGATGGAAATGAATGTTACCTTGCACATATTGTTGAAAACAAGGGAACTGTTCAGATTAATGATGTGCCGGTGGTAAATGAGTATCCTGATGTTTTTCCTGATGAGTTTCCTGGAATAATACTGGACCGGGAAGTTGAGTTTATAGTAGACATAGTTCCTGATGCTAATCCAATTTCAAAACCCCCTTATCAAATGGCTCAAATTGAACTTTTAGAGTTGAAGGACAAATTGAAAGATTTATTAGAGAATGGTTTAATTTGACCTAGCATATCACCATGGTTTGCTCCTATTTTATTTTTTTAATAAAAGATGGTTCTATGAGACTTTTCATTGATTATAGATCCTTGAATAACATCATTGTTAAGAACAAATATCTTTTGCCTCATATTGATGATTTTTTTGATTAGCTCCAGGGAGCTCAATATTTTTCAAAGATTGACCTGAGATTGGGGTACCATCAGTTGAAGGTAAAGGAAGCATATATTCTGAAGACCGCATTTCTTACAAGATATGGCCATTATGAATTTGTAGTATGCCTTTTGGTCTAACCAATGCACCTGCTGTATTCATGGACTTAATGAATATAATTTTCCATGAGTTCATGGATATGTTTGTGGTGGTTTTCATTGATGATATTTTGGTGTTTTATAAAAGTAAATAAGAGCATGAAATACATTTATGTTTTATTTCGAAAACCTTAAAAGAAATGAAATTGTATCAGAAATTCAGAAAGTGTGAGTTTTGGTTGCAACAAATTAGTTTCCTTGGTCACATTGTTTCTAAAGATGGGATAACTGTTGTTCCTGCAAAATCAAAGGTTGAGGAAGAATGGCCAAGACCCACAAATGTAACTGAGATTCGTAGTTTCCTTGGTTTGGCAGGCTATTACCGAAGTATTGTTAGAAATTTTTCATGGTTATCTAAAACAATGACTAAGCTAACTCGAATGGGTGTCATGTTTATCTGGACAAAAGAATGTGATGATATTTTTCAGGAACTGAAACGAATATTGGTGAATGCTCCAGTTTTGGCACTACCTTCCAGAAATGGGGAGTTTGTTATCTATAGTGACGCTTCATTGAAAGGACTTGGTTGCGTCCTAATTCAGAATGATCAGGTAATTGCTTATGCTTCAGGACAGTTGAAAACTCATGAGCTAAATTACCCTACACATGATTTGGAGTTAGCTGTTTTTGGTTTCACATTAAAAATTTGGAGGCATCATTTGTATGGAGTAAAGTGTGAAATATATACCGATCACAAAAGATTACTGTATATATTCACTCGTAAATAATTGAACATGAGACAAAGGAGATGTCTAGAATTAATCAAGGATTGTGATTGTACAATTCATTACCATCCGGGAAAATAAAATAAAGTGGCTGATGCTTTGAGTTGAAAAAGTAATACTTCATTAATAATGTTGTGTTTGGAACATGATCCTCTGGTTAAGGATTTGATGAACATTGGCATAGAAGTTGTTGGTGCAGGATGTCCTTCTGTTTTTTTAGGTATCAGTGAAATCGTCTCTATCAGAAAGAATTAAGCAAGCACAAAAGCAAGACAACGAGTTGCAGAAAAAGGTTGAGCTTGTTCAAAAGGGTAAGTTGCATGAATTCAATATTGATAATGATTTTGTTTTGAGATTTGGGAAGCGATTTTGTGTGCCATGTGATTCACAGTTGAAGAGATATATTTTATCTGAAGCTCATAGTTCTCCATTTTCAGTCCATCCTGGCAGTACTAATATGTATAGAGATCCTCGGGAGGATTACTGGAGGGACGGAATGAAAATGGATATTTTTTATTTTAATGTGAAGTGTTTGACTTGTCAATAGGTTAAAGTAGAGAGACAGTTACCGAAAGGGATGCTTCAGCCTTTACCAGTGCTATAGTAGAAATGGGAGAATATATCCACAGAATTCATTGTGGGATTGCCGAAGACACCTCAAGGTAAAAATGCAATCTGGGTTATTGTTGATCGCTTGACTAAATATTCTCATTTCCTTGATATACGAGATACTTTTTCCCTAGATCAAATTTCCCATTTGTATCATAAAGAGATAGTTAGATTACATGGAGTTCCTCTCTCCATTGTATCTGACTATGATCCTAGGATCACTTCTAACTTTTGGAAAGGACTTTAGAAGTCGTTGGGTACTGAATAAATTTTTGTAGAGCTTTTCATCCTGAGTCAGATGGGATGTTAGAATGAACAATTCATACTTTGTAGGATATGATACGTTGTTGTTCGATGGATTATTAGGGAAGTTCGAACCAACATCTTTCTTTGGTAGAGTTTTCTTATAATAACCGTTTTCATTCTAGTGTATAGATGGCACCATTTGAGGCATTATGTGGGAAGCGGTGTCAAACTCCAGCTTTCTTGGATGAAGTGGGTGAAAGGAAGTTGATGGGAACCGAATTGGTAGAAGAGATGGTAGAAAAAGTTCAGTTGATTCAGAGACACATGAGAACAGCTCGGAGCAGGCAGAAGAGTTATGCGGATAACCGGAGGAAGGATCTGTCTTTTGAGGTAGGTGATCACATTTTTCTCAAAGTTTCACCATGGAAAAGTGTGATGTGATTTGGTAAGAAAGGAATGATGAGTCCAAGGTTTATTGGACCATATGAAATTTTGGAGAGAGTTGGATCAGTTGATTACCGAGTGGCTTTACCTCCGAGTTTATCTCAGTTACACAATGTTTTTCATGTTTCAATGTTAAGGAAGTACATGCCAGATCCATCTCATGTTTTGAGTCCAGAGGTAGTTCTGCTGGAAGAGAACCTATCCTATGAGGAACAACCAGTCTAGATTCTGGACCACAGGGAGAAAGTGTTAAGAAATAAGTTGATTCATCAGGTAATGGTTTTGTGGAAAAACCACATGATTGAAGAGGCAACATGGGAATCTGAAAATGCTATGAGGGCTAAATACCTCCACTTATTCGATAAGTAAATAAATTACGGGGACAGAATTTTTTAAAGGGGGGAAGGATGTATCATCCAATGTATGTAATTAATAATATATATTCTTATCTATGTCTATTTATGAATTAGAGAGTGTTTTAGAGGCTTAAAATGAGAATAAATCCAATCATAAGCATGTAATACACTAATATTCTTAAAAGATTTTTTTACTACCTTTTGATGGAAAACCATTTTTAAATCAAACATTTGACAATTTTATAAGATATATTTGTCAAAATACACTTATTATTTATGATTTTTACATTGAAATTTACAATCGATAGTTTTTTGGTATTTTTCTGACAATGTTCATTTTTTAATGGATAGTGAAAAATACTGCATTTTACATCAAAACTGCTTTTTCATCTAATTTAATTATATGGTTAGATTAACTTTATAATTGGTTTTAAAGTGTAAATACACTATATTTTTACCATTTAATCCAATGGTGTTCATTGGGATTAATTTCACTTTTGAATTGGGCATAAACAAGTGCCAAACATTTCATAGATATTATTTCAGAAAAACCTGCTATTTGTTTTGACAACGGGAATTATTTTTAAATTAACTATTTCAGTTTAAATGTTTGGAATTTGGTAAAATGGATTCCATATTTGGAATCAGAAGGTCCAAATTATGTAATTAAGACTTATTTGTTTTTGGACATTATGAATAGTAACACCCGTAATTATCATTAATTATCTTGATTAATGAGTAATCGGGTAGTTAAGGATAATATAATATTATCATAATAATAAAAAAACACCAAAATGTTTCATAATGCTACTATTTATCTCATGGCCGACCATGGGATTCCTTGTGCCAAACTTGGGGACCACATTGAATCACTTTTGTGTGAAAGTGGCTTTTTATCTTTTTATTTTTAAAGAAAGTTAAATATAACAAAGAATGTATCACCTGAGTAAAACGGTTTTAATTTTCTCTACATAAATGATCAATTGGACTATAAATAGTCATTAGAAAGATAAAAGGATTTCCTAAATCATGATAGTTTTATTATAATTTTTAGACATTAAATAAATAATATTATTTATGACATCATGATGATGCAGCGATTACCTCATTGATAAACGATTTAAATAAAATGAAAATATAATGTAAAATCTAAGACTTACTCTTTTCAAATACCTATTGTATGAGTGTATTTATATCCCCTATCACCTTATCCTCGAAATACATCAATTTTTTACCTTTAAAATCCGAAACACATTTGAAAATAAAGTAACCTTTTATAACATTCCAAGAGTGCCCCTCCTCTCCTCTTATAAAAGGCCCTCACCTCTACCACCTTACCCACACCTCTCAAGCCTTTATCTCAGACAAACCCTGACCATTTTGTCTCTCCACATCCCTCTATTACTCCTTGAAGCCTCACCTTGGGCAGAAGTCTTCCCAAGGAAGCCTTTGAGCTCAAATCAAAAATCATTACCCGTTTTAATGGTAGTGTTTTCTCTTGTGTTCTTATGTTTTATTTTGCTTCTCCAACCCCCTAAAAACTTTTTATTCATTTATTTTGTAACAAAAACAGTATCTTACATATACTAGGATGTTGTTATAAGAAGTATTCAAGCTACACTTTCACACACCTACATCTAATGGTTAAAGAACATACTGTTTCCGTGGATGATGAATTTCTGCCTCATGAAACGATGATTGTTCAATATTCTTTTAACACATTCAAAGGTGGCCATGAAGATGTCACTATATTTATATATGATATATAATAAGTTTATGTTTTACTTAATCTTCAGAATTTTTCATTTATGGAATAACTTTATGGTTTCCATTATGGGTAAACGCGATATCTTCATTTTTGGAAGTGCGGACTACCGCCCCCTCAAAGTGATTTGATTCGTTAATACCATATGTGGTACATATAAAGGATAGATTGAATGATATTATATATGATACAATACTGGAATTATAATACTATTATGTATCATTATGTTTTAATTCCATTAAAAATTAAATAGAAATGGAAGTAGCGTCCATGCGTACGTACGACTTACCGTCTCCATGAATAGTGAAATTCATTTCATACCTATAAATGTTATGTAATATTGTAAATTCATGTATATACTAGATATATATGATATATAAATCATGATTATAACTCTGGATATAATGGATACATGAACAACTTGTAATTATAAAGAGCATATTTTTTACTCAAGTACCAATGATCGTTAAAACGACCGTCATTAACTTAAAAAATTACATAGTGTTCATGACATGGTAATAAGTGATATAAAAGGAATAATGAACTTGAAGAGTGTTCTTAATCAAGTTGAAATTAACTCAAGTTTATTATTCAGGACATTAAATAATGATCGAGTCATGTCGGACCCGAGGTATGGGACTTCGTCTCAATCTCCTTTCATTGAGGAATATTTTGTTTTATACACAACCTACTTTTATACGGTGTATAAACCCCTTTGACTTTTACCTTTATCTGAAGGGAATCATTTTTATACAAAGCGTTTTACTAGATGAAAAAAGGGAATGTATTTGTCGTACTTATGTGGTGACAACAACTTCTCCGCCGTAGTGACCGTTATTTGAGTTTCGGCTTCCTCTACAAGCCAAAGCTTTTTTTAAGAAAAATAAATACCATGTTTTAATTTACTTATATTTTGGTATTGAAAATTGTTTTCCTAATTTTTTTATTATATCAATGTGTTGTATTGAAATCTTGTGATTGAAATGTGGATGTTTTATGTTTCCTTTATGTATGTTTTATGTGATACTATTATGTTATGGTTCTTGGAAATTGTTATGAAGACGGGTGGTTCTGTGATAAACTAAGGGCGGGTGAGCCTGATATAGCTCTACAATGCATTGGGTAACACGAAGGGGTTAAACATTGAGGTTTCTCCAAAGAGATTTAGGGAATACACTATGATGGGTATTCCAAACTTATCCAAGAGGGTTACTCCCTACGTAAGAATGTTATGAATGCCTCAAGTTGAATTTATGTCTTTTGATTTTTATGTTTTATTAATGATTTGATGAGGCATGTTAACGTGCTTATGTTTTATGAGTAAAGTGTGATTTTATTGATTCTTATGTATATATGTACTCACGTTTCCTTTCCATATTTTTATATCGCTTACTGAGCTTTTTATGCTCATCCCAAGTTTTTTTTGAAATGTTTTTCACCGGTCAAGGGAAAGGTACATGATATGATGATAGTGTGTAGGATGTGTCAAGATAGAATCCATGTTTTATTTTGAATATGTTTCCATTGACGGGAAAAATGAATACTATCTTTTATGTAACCACTTTGTTTAAATGTGGAATGTAATGCATGACTTATGATCTAATTATCTAAAACACTAAACCTGAAAAGATCCTCAACGTGTATTCTTGAAGTAACTCAAGATTAAGTAATTTTTAAGGTCGGGGCCTTATAATATATGTTTATTCTTATGTTACATTTAATTGTCATATGCCTACATTATCCTCTCTAAATCATATTAATCAACTAGTTTATCTGAATTGTTATTCCTTGGTATTTTTTTGATCATTTGAGGATATATGTCTTTTAATCAGGACTCAGTAAAAACTGTTATTATTCCGTGTTTCTTTTAATTAGATATTTACCCCATAATCCTGATTTCTAAAACATATAACTTACTCTTATTGATATATTGATATTTTCCCCATTGTGAAATGTTTTGATAACCTTTTATTTTGTTTCCCATTTTCATTATTGAATTACATGTTATATAATGTATATATAGAAGTCTTATATAGGTATATTTTGGGAGATGTTGAATTAGTTTTTTTAAATAACATTTTCATATTGCTAATCACCAAATATATCAAACATTTGGAATATTTTGTTTTTTGAGTATTTCATGATGTAATATTTAATTTCTGAGTTGTTATTAAATATAATTACATTTATTGTTGGTCATATCACTTAAAAAATTTTAAGGGTAAGGAACTTGTTGTTTCACAAGAACTATGGGAGAGGATAGGGTAAATATTAATGGCATTGGTAACAATCAACGTACATAACAATCGTGTTTCATAGTGATTCACATACACTAACCCTAATAGAGTATTTTTCTTTTTAATTGAATAATTGTAAATGAATCTAGATCAATTAATACATTTCATGTTAATGGATAGAAGTACCGCATATCAATATGCAACTATAACATCGTGGGTACTAATGCAACAATAATTTGAGATCTATGTTGCATTGAAGAGGATATCTTAAAAATTTCCTTGAATGAACCGTTAAGCATCCACTTGATTGAAAATCTTCATTATCTATCAACCAAATATCAAAAGCATTCCTTTTCTAGATCTACTATAAAATATAGTAGCAATAGAATTTGGTGAACTAAAGTTCTAGTTATAGTAATTGGAATAAAATGTTCACTTACCACGTAGAAGAATTCCTAGATCAAGAATCATAACTAAATGTGTCTGATAGAGAATAGATTCATGAATGATCATTTTATTGTAAATGTCTATGTCTAATCTTGTGATGATAATCTACACAAGAAAAAAACTAATTGGATTTTGGAGATAATTATTTTCTAATAGGAATCCATTCTATAATGTTGGAAGGTTGATAGATTACATGATACGTTTCTGTACAGAAATCTGTGGGGCCTGGTAATCCTGGACTAGAAAAAAATGTAGTTGTTTTTATAGACATTAGGAAATCAATATTATTCTATTTTCCCTATCACGCCTAAAATATATTATAGGAAAAAAACAGTTTACTCTTATACAAATTAAGGACTAACATCCTCTAGGATTATTGGGTTATTACTAGTATTTTCTTCCATATTTATCATGTCTAGTATAATAAATGAATTTTCAGTTATAGAATGTAAATTGTTAATAAATTGGGTTTCTGATTACTTATGTGAGAAATTTTATGATCATGTTTCATTGTTGTAAAATATCTACATAAATTAGTATTCTTAATATCTCATATTTAATCATGTTTAATTGACATAGATGATTTCATGATGTTTTGTTGCATTCTATATAATATTGGTTGAAAAATTCAAGATTTCTTAGTAGTCATAATCTTGTCACCCTTTCATTGGGTCAACAATAAATGGTGGGGAACCATCAATGGATGAATATAATATAAAAAATATTTATTTTATTTTTTAATATCCAACTCTATTTCTGTTGTTGTGAGTGGATATTGAATATAGATATATCATTCCACATGAATGTTCTACACTAAGGTGTCGGAAATATATAAATTATTATGAACAAAAATATTTGATGTTTTTTATCATTGAATTTATGACATAAAATTTCATTACGTTCCTTACTTGTTAATAGGCAAACTCTAAGCACTAATGACTAGTGGTCATGTTATGACTGCTACAAATACATAGGTTTCAGTGGGAGTGAATAATAGTAGAAATGGATAAAACAGTCTTAAAATGATATATATATGATTAATTTCATCAATGTGATGATTAATTGACTCATAGAGTCGACACATTTAATTTTTATTCTATGGCTCAATTCCATAAATGTTTCACTATGTTATATAGCATTTAAATGTTTATGATTCATGTTTTATTGATATATATATTTGATAATAATGTATGTACATTATCTTTATAGATGTGGATGTTCATTATCCCTGGGGAACCCAGTTTACCATGACACTGACATACTATATTAAAATGAAGGGATATCAATAGACCATTAATCATTGAGTATGTGATTAAAACTAGTGTGGTAGACATTAATGGTTCATTGGAGGGAAATTTCCATTTGGTAAAAATTTTATATGAATATATCAATTTATAAATTCGTTTTTATTGTCATATTTTGAGCATTTTACAATTTTCAATGTTAATTTCAACCATTTATATTAAGGTAGGGGAATGTGATTTCACTATACTTGGTCCCGTGTAAGAGAATAGAGAAAAGCTGATAGATATCAAAATTTTGAGAAGTGGGTTGTATATATTTGAAATGTTTGACACAATATTTTTTTATGACTATATATAGTAATAGGGGAGAATAACTTGGGAAAGAAATGATATTTACATGGTACATTTGGAATTATTTATTTTGAATTAAATTTGTGTGGATGTTTTTTGAGAACCATTAACTCCTTAATTTAGAGTTGTGTGTTTAATTTATCAAAATCAAAAAAACCAGTGGAAAATTGTTACCATATTCATATAATTTGTTGGAATCATGTTTCAAATGTTGTCAATTATCTCTAGGGGTCACACAATGGTTTTTGGTATGTTAAAGGAAATAATGAATGATATTAATATGTACCATAGTTGATTATGTTACAAAAATATTGTTATGTATTTGATGAGAAATATGAATGAGTTAAAATTATTCTAGAGGAATGACCTGAGATTTTTCTAAAACACCATTAACCTATTTCATTGAAATGATGGGAACCTAGATAGTTAGATGATTATAATACCAGTTAATTTGGAGTATCAACTAGTATTAGGATTCAATTTTATTATACGTATTTTTATGCATTAAATTTAGGGAATAAATTTTTAACTCTTTTTATATCACTCTCATATATTCTCTTCATGTGGCCTCTCATTGGAATGAATTTTTGTATGTATGATTGAAATAATGATGTAGATACTCAATATACAAGAGGGTGGTAAATTGTATACATTAAAAAATTCATTTGTAAATTTTAAAGATGGTATAAACCATCCTATTGTATAACAATGTTAAACAAGGTAAATTCCCAAGACATCTATGTTCTTCAAACTAGCTAGATTCTGGAAATATGGTTTCAGAAATGAAACTAATAAAATATTACAAGGAAAAAGATTCATCCTTAAAGAGTATAGAATATTACAAATCAGAGTCCAATTACAAGAATGTATAAGATAGTTATACTTTTCTTATTAATTGAAATGCAGTGGAAAAAAATGTGTAACAATACAAGTATCAAGAAAGAATAATTTAACCCAAAGAAAAGGGCCTCAAACAAACTTAAATAAATGTCCTTTCATGTATACTTGCAATAATATCGGTCTTACCCACACCATGGTAAGCCCTCGATAAGAATATCTGAGTCTATCTTGTTAACCCTGCAAGCCCTCAAACATTATGGTAGTCAAAACCTCTATCTTCATTGTCAAGGAAGTATTATAACTTTAAGGTAGTCAACAACTGTTTCTTCCTATCCCCAGAAGCACTAGATTGTACACAACAACAATCGAAGTTGCACAAATCAATATTAATAAGATTTTTAGTATGCACAAATCATGAGTGTCTCTATTTCTAGAAATCACTTCAACAACATGTAATCTCTAGATTTGTAGAACAGTGTCTGGGCTCATTCAAATGTTTTCTTATTTATAGGTGCATTTCCAATGGTCGTCTCTCTCCTCCAAAGGTCATATTTTTCTATGAATTTATGAGGGACCTGTACACGTGTAACTCAAACAATGGTTAGTTAGAAACAAAATGCATGACATCATTTTATAACAATAATAAGGCTAAGTAAAAAATGGTTTCTCTGTCAAATATATTTTTCCAGAGTCTAAGGAAAATAAATTTTTGATTCTAAGAACATTCAGATTCTATATTATATGGATATTCTGATTCTATTTATCAAGGAATTCGGAATCAGAATTCTGTAGACTTCAGAGTTTGAATTATGAGTAATTTGAAGTCTTGATTCTTAGGAGTTCAGAACCTATATTATAAGGAATTCCGAGTCTGCATTATAATAAATTTGGAGCCTGAATTCAATGGATTCAGAGTATAAATTCTAAGGAATTCAGAGTCCAAATTTCAGAGAATTAAGAGAATGAATTTCATATAATTCTTAGTATGAATTTCATAGAATTGAGAGTCTAAATTGCAGAGAATTCGGATTTTGAAATTCATAGAATTCATGGTCTATGTTCCAAGGAATTCACATTCTGAATTTCAAATAATTAGGAACCTGGATTCAAATCCTAAAAATAGAATACTATTTATCTATGTATTTATATAATTATGAGTATTTAGATCTGAAACTGAATTTAAAACTTTGGAATAAAAAGAGTTAGATTTATAAAAACAGATATATGAACAATGAAAAGTATGGTAAAGATAAATTTCCTTAGGGAATAACAATTTTCATTATTAATATAAAACTTATAAAGATAAATTTTCCTTGAGATAGAGTGTTTGTGATTTTAAAAACATAGTGGAAAGGAAAATTCATAAGGAATATTTATTGACTCAATCATCTCCCCCTTTTTAGAATGCACAAACAACCAACTAAAAAGAATATAAGGACATTGAAATTTCTATGATCTTATAAAAAAACTTTTCTCCCTTTACTTATGTATCATAGTGAATACGACTAACCCCACCATAGGTTTAGGAAACCCTATGAATTTTATTCTTGATTTACTGAATGAGATTTTACATTTTCTTGCATATGAAAATCATCTTGATAAAAACACCCCCTTAGATAAACTCCCCATTATTTAGTGAAATTCATTCTTTACTAAGTATTATTCTTCACATTCATTTCTCCCCTTTTGTGATTTTCAAAAAGGAACGAAGGGAATGGAAATGAAATTTGGTACCTGAAAGATTAGTATTGAAAAACCAAAAATATGAAGTCCAACAAGAATTTTATTAATATTGGAAGAATTTTTACAACAGGAAAAATACAACAAAAGATTGGATTTGGAGAAGATTATCCTTCCTTATCCCTTGGCATCAGCTTCTTCACAATAGTCTTTAACTTCATGAGATCCTTGTGATCCTCTTCATCATGCATGAGTAACTGATCCTGATTTTTGTTTTCTTATATAAGGCTTTAATTTTCTCTTCCTCAACCTTAAGATATTTTTCCTGGTCCTTCATAACTCCTTCCTTCTTAACACGCTTCTCTTCTATCTAAATTATGATATCCCTTTCTCTCATCCAATTCATAGCCACAGAGCTATGTTTTCCGTTCAAATCATTATCTTCTTGCTTCCAAGAAGCCTATTCAAGAGATTAAATTTCCTCAAAACTATTAGGGAGATCCTTCATCTTCACATCATCAGTGTCAAAATATTCCTTAACACTATCTTGAAATTCATTAAATATTCTCATCTCTTCTATAGTTTTCCTTGACCAACTTGTTATATTCTTGTAAGATTATTTATGAGCCTTATATCTAATGAGAAAGCATTTGAAATTTGCCTCGAGATTGACACATTTATCCCTCACCATGCATATTGAATCCGATTTTTGATTTAACATATAATAAGACATCTATCATTTTGAGTATATACTAAAGAATATTGGAATAGTCCCAACCAGTTTCTTCAAAGACTGAACAACATTGTCATGGAAAATAGAATATGATTCTAAATCCAAGACTTTGGTTGGTGAAGATTCATTCTCAATCTCATCATCCTTTCTTCTTGATGAACCACCAATGTCTTTCTTCTTTACCAATGTTTTTCTATGTGTATCAACTATCACCTATTTTCCATTATAATCTTTTAGAATGACTTCTTATTGATTAGGTGATTCATTTTCTCAATCTGGTAGCTGAACAATTTTATCTTCACCAACTTCCTCCGTCTCAGCTCCTGCCTCAACATCCACTGGGTGAATGAAATACTGATTGCCATATTCATTTTCAGACAACATATTCACATATTCCCCACCATTCTCATCTTTTCCTGGGGTAGAAAGTTTTGAAGACTCTTCTTCAGAAGTTCGGATTGATAATTTCTCATAAAGAGTTTCCTTCTCATGGAAATCATCTACTTGTTTTATGATATCCCCAGTATCACCACATTTTTCTTCTTATTGAACTATTTCTTCTTCATGATGTCATTCAAGAATCACTAAATTCTTTCCTAGAGTCTCTATTAAAGGTTCTTTCGAAAAGGATTCTGGTACTGGAATTTGTTCAGAGGCTTTTTCAGTATCATTGATAAGAGATTCAATGACTTAATATTCCGGGAATTTCTCCCTTTAATTTTTTTCTTTTTTTAATTTTTCAAGATTCTCAGAAGATTTTTACTTCAATGCTTCTGCCACAGTTGGTTCCCAGCCAAAAATAGGCCCCACTTCCTTTTTTTTCTTCTTATACTCTCTCGACATAGCTACTACTCTATTAGGATATGATTTTTTCTTCTTTGGCTTTGGAGGTGTTGACTGAGTATCCTTGGCCAATGCGGTTTTTCCTTTCTCTTCTATTTTTTCCCATTCCTCTTCCTTCCACCCTTTTTAGATGTTACAGCCAATTTTGGATTTTTTGATTGAGCTTCAACTTCTGCTTTTGAAAAATCATAAAATTATCCATATTGACTATTGAAGTCAATATTCATCCTCCTTAGTTTATCATCACTCAAAAGCATCACATTTCAATTTCGCAGCATAGAACTGCATGGAATCTTGAATGACTGAAGACAAAGAAAAATAATTTTTGAAAGAATGGATGGATACATGATAATCAGAGACTTCATATTTACATTCTTTATATTCTCAATCATAACTAAGATAAACATAACTAGGATTATCTTTTTAAGGTTCACCACGAAATCCAGAATATACATATTTCTTTTCTTCAAAGTATCTTTATCTCTTTTTCTCAGAATGAGAAAACCATGAACCCATAGTTGAAGAATCTGAATATTTGTAGAGATATGAATAATTTTAGGAGTATTTTCCTCTAAAAGACAATGACAAGCTAGAGCATTTTTCTTATCAAAAGGTTCTATTACATCAGGTAGCTTGTGTGAAAAAAACTACGATTCTCCATCATAAAGATTTCTTATCAGATTTTCTGCCATGTGATATGAAAGAGAGTATGTCTTTCCATAGCTATTGAATGAAAATTTATCCCTTCCTCCGTTATTCAAAAAAAATATCTCAAAGATTTCAACCAGTAATTCTGGATACAACAGATCATGTGATTTTTTTGATATACATACACTCTCCCAACTATTCAGCTTCTTATTCATTGAAACAATAGAATCATACTTGGAAGAAAACTTCAGATCGAATAACCTTTCTCGGAAGATTTTCCACTCGGATATTTCCTTAAAAGTTGACATTTCATTCTGAGATGAGGATTCAGCAAAGATTCTAATGTAAGAAAACTATAAAAATCCAGAACGACTTTAAAAACAAAGCCATAGCTTTAGCACACAATGCCTTGGAATTTGATGTGGAATGACTATTGGGGGTCCTTTATATAAAATATTGATGCAATAGTTCAGCTTCTCTGATTGATCCAACATTTGATTTATTTTTGAGAAGGTCTAACGAGTGAGATAATAGATGAATTAGGATTTTAACATATTACGATAATTTAATGTTTTTAAGAAAAACATTCAGATTTTTGGAAAAGTGTATTCTAAGAGTTTAAAACAAATGTAAATACCATCAATGAATAATTATTACGAAGACACAAGAAGAGAATCATAACTTTCAGATTTCTGGGAAGATTATTCGTAATTAGAAAAATAATTTTTGAAGAACATTTGAGTCCTAATATTTGAATATGAAAACATTGACTATTAAAATTTTAGAGTTCTAAAAAAATGTAGACAATGAAAAAATTTAAAATATGAAAAATTATAAACTATGAAAATTTTTAAACTATGAAATGTTTTGAACTACGAAAAATTTAAACTACGAAAAATTTTAAACTATGAAAAATTTTTAACTACAAAAACGTTTTGAACTATGAAAACTTTTAAACTAATAAAAATTTAAACTACAAAATATTTTAAACTACAAAAAATTTAAACGACAAAAAAATTTAAACAATGAATTTTTTTGACCAACCATCTAATGTACTCCCCCTATGAAAAAGAGGTTTTTTACTGTATGGAGATTGGTTTTAACAAATATTTATCATCTGGTATTACCTTACCGTTATCATTCCTAACATATTTTTAATGTATTCAAATCTATCAGATGGTAATGATTTTGTGAAAATATCAGCAAGTTAATCTTGTGTTCTGATTAATTGAAGAATGATATCTCCATTTTGTGTGTGATCCAAAAGAAAGTGTTGCCTAATATCTATGTGTTTTTTCCAAAAGTGATGTACATGGTATTTACATAAGGAAATGGTACCAGTATTATCACACAAAATTTCTACTTTGATAAAACTTATACCATAGTTTGTGAGTGTGTGTTGCATCCAAAACACTTGAGCAGTACCACTTCCAGCTGCTACATATTCACATTTAGAAGTGTAAAGTGGTACTTAGTGTTTCTTTTTGCATGACGAAGAAACTAATGAATCTCATAAGAAATGACTTTTTCCGGATGTACTTTTCCAATCCATTCTACATCAACCAATTTCAACATCCAAAAAACGTTTTAAAACAAAATCATTTATATAATTATAAAAGATCCCTAGATCCATGGTTCACCTTAAGTAGAGAAAAATACTTTTCACTTCCATTAAATGAGATTCCTTAGGATTGGATTGATATCATTCACATAAGAATACCAAAAACATTAAGTCTAGATGACTAGCTGTCATGTAAAGTAGAGTTCCTATCATACCTATAATAGATGTTTGATCTACTGGTTTCCCAGCTTCATCAAGATCAAGTGAATTAGAGGTACAATTGGAGTAATCATACTCTTAGTGTTGTCATATCACTACTTTTTAAGAATATATTTAATATACTTATGTTGTAATATATATATTCCTTCTGGTTTTTGAGAAATTTGAAAACCAAGGAAAAATGTTAAATCACCCATCATACTCATTCCAATCTTAGATTTTATTAGACCCGCAATGGAATCAGATAAATATTGCTGAGTTGAACCATATATAATGTCATTAATATAAATTTTAGCAATCAAAACATTTTTTTATATTTCTTTATAAAAATGGTTGGATCATAATCTCCCTTAACATAATTGTTTTGAAGAGAAAAATCTAATAATCCTATCATACCATGCTCTTGGGGCTTGTTTAAGTCCATATAAAGATTTGATATGTTTAAAAACATGTTCAGGATGTTTTGAATATTTAAAACCCATAGGTTGTTTAACAAAAAAATATTATAAAAATTAATCATTAAGGAAAGCACATTTGAAATCCATTTGAAAATGTTTTAAATTAAAGAATGATGTAAAGTCAAGTAAAATATAAATAGATTAAAATCTAGCTACTGTAGCATAGGATTATTCATAGTATATTCCATCTTGTGGATTATAGCCTTCAGTAATCAATCTAGCTTTATTTATTACTATTATTCCAATTTAACCACACTTATTTTTGAAGACCCATTTTACTCCAATAAAAGATGTTTCCTTAGGTCTTTCAACCAAGGTCCAAACATTATTCCTTTCAAATTAAATTACCTAATATTGTATATCTTTTATCCAACGATCATCACGTAAAGCATAATCAATGTTTTTTTGTTCTAATTGGGAAAGGAAAGCTTGATGTTCAACAACATTTCATAAAGAGATTATCGACTTTATAGGTTGATTTATATCACCAATTATACTATCACTAGGATGATTCTTAAGAAACAACTGATTTGGGTTTTGTTAAACCTATTCATCAACATAGGGTATTATGTCTTCTAGGGTAAATGGTTTAGAAAACTATTATTGAACAGTTTCTTTATCAGAAGGATCTTCTATAAATGGTTGATAATCAATTTCTGAAAATACATCTGAGGATGTAGGTTGAGGTTTTTTAAAAACAAAAGGTTTAGTTTAATCAAATTTCAGATGTACTGTTTCTTCAAAACTACATGTATTTTTATTGAAAACTCTATTAGCCTTAGAAGTTGTAGAGTATCTTAAGAAAATTACTTCTTTATATTTGGGAGTGAATTTGTGTAGATTATCATTAGTATTCAAATTGAATACCTTTCATCAAACAAATATTAAATTAGGAAGGTCTAGGTTACATTCCACTCGATAACTCAAAAAAAAAATTCATTAATAAAAGGTCTAATTAAAACACAATTTATAGTATAGAAAGTTGTACATATGACTTCAGCCCAAAAATTTTTGCCGACTAAATATTCACTCCACACGGTTCTTGTTATCTATTGAAGAAATATATTTCTTCTTTCAAAAACACTATTTTGTTGAGGTGATCTTGGTGCTAATAAGTTATGAGTAATGCCTTTTCTACTACAAGAGGTTTCAAAATCACTATTTTGAAATTCTCTTCTATGATCACTATGAATAGTTATCAATGGAAGGTTTTTATCATTTTTAACATGGGCTCTAAAATTTGGGAAATAAGAAAAGGATTCAAAAATCATTTCTAGAAAATAGACCCACGTAAATAGAGTATAATCGTCAACTACGAAAAATAAATAATATTTTCCTCCAAAGATTCAGTTCGTGTTGGAAAAAAAAGATCCATATGAACTAACTATAATGCATCTGTAGTTTTGACATCACCAATTGATTTAAAACATGATTTATGTTTCTTTCCATATTGACAATGAACACAAACTTCTGAAGAATAATATCTTAGCTCTGGTAGACCCTTAACTTGTCTTTTTTTGAGAGTTTTCATAGGTTCCTAAGGTTACAATATCCTAACCTTCTATGAAATAACCATGAATGATCTTTCATTGCACTAAGTCAAGGTAGATCTTGGATTCTATGGTCTTCTATGTTTAGTGTGTAAATATTCTATTGCCTATGGGTAGAAAGAAAAAATTCTTCCTTGGAACTGTTTACTAAACACTTTTCATTCCTAAAATTCTTACGGTAACCTTCGTCACATAATGGAATTATTCTAATAAGTTTTATCTTATAACCCTTAACAAACAAAAATTTTGAAATCAATGTTTTTCCTAGAAGAACAATGTTACCTATACCGATAATTTTTCCTGTGCATTATCTTCAAAAGTTACTTTTCCTCCTTTTGTCTTGATAATATTTTCACAAATGGTTTTTTCACTAGTCATGTTCTGGGAACATCAACTATCCATGCACCACATATTGTTGTTGGTACTATATTTACTTTCTTGAAAATAAGAGTGTTAGACTTTCAGAACCCAATCTTTATTGGATTTAGTAACTTTTGAAAGAAAAATTTTAGGGATCCACATTTTCATAGAAAAATAATCCTTATGAAAACCGAATGACGAATTTTTGTTTAAAAAACCATTTTTTTCACAATTCCCAACAAACTGACACTTATTTCAGAATAGAGCACTTTGAGGAACAAAATAATTGTTATTAAAAATCGGTTTTGAACTAGTATAAAAAAACAAGTATTATTCCTTCGTGGTCAAATTTGGGAATACATCCAATAAAAGTTTTCATTACCGAAGGCAATGTTTCAAAAACACTTCATCAAGAAAAATAATTCTGACTTCATCCGAATAAATATGTTTTTATCCAAAAAAACATTAGTTTTAGCACTAGAGTTAATCTTGAAAAACATTTTTCTTAGAAATTACTATTTATCGATCCTTATAAAGTTTATTCTTCTCAAAATTAACTTCCTCATTGGTTTTTGAAATACTTTCAAAATCAAGGGTTTTCATAAAATGATATTTAGAAAGATCTGATTTTTCCTTAGTAAGAATAGAAATCCTTGAATTTTCCTTATCAAGATTTTTCTTGACTTTAGAATTTTCATTCTCAAGGAGTGTAGCAAACCTCGAAATTACTTTATAAGTATGTAAAGTATTATCTTCGTCTGAAGATGATTCTTCATTTGAAGATTCATAATATTTTCTATCACTATAATAAGGATTCAAGGATACATCAGTTATAGATTCAACATTGTGTACCTTAGCCATTAAATAATGATTTTCAATAGGTAGCTTGGCTAATAAACCAAGATTCCTCAGACCAGAAGATTCGTACTCCGAAGAATCTTCTAAAGATACTCCAAAACTAGCACTCTAGGTGTCATTGGTATTCAAAATGATCTTAGATTTAGCCTTGTAAAACTTCTTTCTATTCCTCTCAGAATAATTTTCCTTTTTGTCTATTCTCCTAAGCATATGACAATCTGGCCTTATAGGCCCTGATCTTTTACATACAAAACTATTGAATTCAGAGTCTTTCTTATCCTTCTATTGTTTATTCTTTTATCTATACTGAAATTCTTTCATCCCAACTATCTTGTTCATCCATCTAGAAATATTATCTAGTTCATTATAAGAATGTTCACTTTCACTTGATTCAGATAAAATAGTGACCTTCTTAGATTTAGATCTGGTAACTCTCTCAAAAGTCTTGACTTTCATATGATTTGAAGTAGTTGTAAAAGTATCACTTCCACTTCCATTATTGATCTTATTTAGATCTACATCTTTTTTCATTCTTGTCTATTGTTGAAGTAGAGTTACAAAAAGCTCATCAAGAGTAATCTGTGAGACTTTCCTATTCTCATGAATAGTTGCTCTCTCTAATTCCCACTCATTAGGCATGTTATCTATAATCTTGTCCATAAGTGCCTCATCATATAAAACTTTTTCACCCATAGATTGTAAACTATTAACAATTTACATAAATCTCTGTTGTACCTTACAAACTGGTTCTCCATAATGAAAGAAAAAACGATGATATTCAGTTCTCAGCATATCTCATAAATTTTTGATAACATTAGAAGTTCCAAAATGAGTTACCTATGATTTCATCCAAATAAAATTTACAACTTCAGAAGAAGAAATCTGGAAATATATATTCCTGGCCATGGAACACCACAATGTATTACAAACCTTATAGTTAAGATGATATTATGACTTTTCATGATTAGTAAAGGTTCTAAATTCCTTATCTAGAATCATGTAATCTTCAGTAAGAATTACAAATTTTTTAACTCCATTGTTAAGGAAAAATGTATTCATATGATCTCTCAAATATTCAAAATCATTCGTATCAAATATAGGTGATCTTATAGAATTAAGATTGTCAATAGAACCAACATTTATTCCTGTCATTTCAAAGAAAATATGTTTTCACATAAACTTGTTAGTAATAAATTTTTGTAAACAAGTATAAAAATCCTAAGAAAATAAAATATAGAACAAATAAAAAATGAGCAAGAAAACATATATGTGAATATAAGTATTTTAGATACCTTCTCTGATACCAATTGTAGGATCAAAATAATGATGTATATTCTCAATATACATATTGAAGGTGAATTGTATACTTTAAAAAATCATTTGGAACTTTTAATGATTGTATAAACATTATTATTGTTTAACAAGGTTAATCAAGGTAAATGCAAAAGACCTCATAGTTATAAAAACATTCTAGATCCAGTAAATATTGTTCCTTAAATGGAACATAATAAAAGTTTACAAGGAAAAAGATTATACCTTAAAGTGTATAGAATCATACTAATCAGAGTACAAGTACAAGAAAGTATAAGATAGTTATACATTCTTTATTAATCAAAATGTTGAAGAAAACACACATGAAATAATACAAGTAAAAAGTAAGAAATATTTTAAACCAAAGATTAGGGTATCTAACAACCATGGATAATTATACCTTGATTTATACTTTAAATAATGTCTATCTTACCCACATAAGGTTAATCCCTTGAGAAGAATATCGGAGTCTGTCTTGCTACCCTCGCAAGCCCTAAAACTCCAAGGTAGTAGACACCTCTATCTTCCATATCACGGAAGTCCTGGAACTTTATGGTAGTCGGCACCTTTGTATTCCAATCCCCGGAAGCCCTTGATTTTACACCGCAAAAAATTGGAGTCGTACAAAGAAATATGAACATGATGTTCAGTACTCACAAGGAATGGGAGTCTCTCTCACTAGAAAACACTTCAGAAGATTGTATTCTCTAGAGTTATAGAAAAATGTCTGGGATTTCTAAAATTACCTCATATTAATAGGCGCATTTCCAGCGGTTGGTTCCCTCCCCCAATGGTCATATTTTTTCTTAAATTTTGGAGGGACCTATACCCATGTCACTCAAAAAGCAGTTTTTTAGAAACAGAATGCATGAAATCATTTTATAACAATAGCATGGGTAAGTAAAAAATGGTTCCTCTATCAAATCTATTTTTTCGGAGTCTATGGAAAATAAAGTTTGGAGTTTAAGAACATTTAGATTTTATATTATATAGATATTCAAATTATGTTTATCAAGGAATTCAGAATTGGAATTATGTTGACTTGGAAGTCGGAATTATGAGGAATTCAGAGTCTGAATTATATGGAATTCAGAACTGGAAATCAGAGGAATTCGGAGTCTAAATTATAAGGAATTCATAGTAGGAATTTCAGATAATTTAGAGTTTGAATTTCAGAGAATTCAGTGTCCGGATATCATAGAATTCGAAGTCATAATTTCAGAGGATTTGAAGTTTGAAATTCAGACAATTCAAAGTATGAATTCTAAGGAATTCAGAGATTTTATTCTGGGGAATTAAATGTCAAAAACCAATGATGTTTGTGTCTAAATTATAAAGAATTCAGAGTCTGAATATCAAAGAATTCGGAACCAGAATTCGGATCCTGAAAGCAGAATACTCTATATCTATGAATTTATAAAATTCCGTGGTTTTAAATATGAAAACGAATTTAACACATAGGAATAAAAAGAGATAGATATAGGGAAATTAAAATATGAACAGTGAAAATCATGGTAAGGATATATTTCCTTTGGAAGGAAAACTTTCCTTATTATGATAAAACTTATGGAGAGAAATTGGCCTTGAGATAGAGTTTTTGTGATTTTCAAAGCATAGAGGAACAGAAAAGTCATAAGGAAACTTATTGACTCAACATTGTAGGGATTAAATTTTTGAATAATGTGGTTTGTTTAATTTTTTAGGTGATTTTTTCATGACCCATCATCGGATTATTATAAGAGATTGGATTTATGAGGCTATGGAGTCATTTAATAATGTAATTCCATGTAGTGGTAAGTCGATTTAATCTCACTCTCATTTTTCCAAAAATATAATAGCATAGGTTTTCTAAAATGGAATACTTTTTTATATGTGTTAAATAATTTTTAAATTATTTTAGGTATATTATGATTGTGATTATGTTTTGGAATTCAGGGACACTCAAAATGTCTCCATATTATATTGAAAAAACACAAAGTCTATGTTTTAAATAAAATGGAATAAATTTTTGAGATAGAAAAAAATAATGGGAATGTGTTGGTGTGTGTTCATGATGCATATGTATTATGAAATATTGGTTTCAAAATAGAAAAAATTACAAAACTAGTGCTCATTGGATTAAATTACCAAGTGATGAGTTGTGTTAGGGGAAAAAGTGTCCCCTCCTGATATTTTTAAATTAAAGGAGTCCCACTATGATGGTAGTTTCATTAGATGGTGGCTTGAATTATGGAATGGTAGGGTTCAATTAATTAAATGGTTGTATAAATTCATGAAATTATATGTGTACTAGTGATATTTATTTTACACTGTATATATATTATTTTGTACACTTATTTTTGGGATTTCTTTTTTTAATGCATATAATTTTTTATAAATTTAAATTTTCCTTATGGAATTTGTTGAAATCCTATAAGGGGTTTATTTATATGTTTCTAAAATCTCTCTATTTATTTTCATATTGATTTGTAATCAATCACTTCAAAACATTTTTTTGGTATGGGGATAAAGTCTTATATTATTGGAAGAGTGGTAAATAGTGTTATATTTGGTGATAGTGATAAGATCTTTGAGATAGTATTCGTGTAGAACTTTGGGTAGTTCTACGTATGGAACACTATCATTATTTTTTGGTTATATATGTCATTTTAAAAAATAAATTAGATAAATGTATTTTCTAAACATCTAGATTTTATTTATTTTTATATACCTATTTTTGGCTCTTTTTACATGTATTAAATTTTTATATTGTCCGGTATCAGTTTTATGTTGGATGTATATTATGAAAGGAAAAATCAAACCCAAAATTAATTTTGTGAATCCTGAGGATCATATTATAAATCTATTATGACATATATTTAATTAATAGCATATTAATTCAAGGATGGTATTATTTAATCGTAAAATAAAAAAACCCCATTTAATTACATTTTTGGTCAAGAATGATTTAGGTCGGCAAGACCAAAAATCATACACATATTGAAATAAGTATTTACATAGGGATTACTATGGACTTCCTACAATACTTTTTGTTTTTATTAATCTTAAATCAATGACATATCCTATGCTTGTACAAACTGAAACACACATTGCCCAATAGTACAAGGCCCCAACACCATCAAACACTAAAATTAATAAATTTTATTGAACTTTTAATTAATTTACTCATTAATCCAATGATATCTAGATAATTAATACTGAGTTTCTAAATAAAGAATTAATTAATAAAGATCTACCATGAATTATTATTTAGAAATAGGGTTTCCACCATCGTTGATATCCATCGAAACTGTTGACATATAATGTCCCCATTTTCTAATTTCAACTCATCCATAAAATTTATCCAAACAAATGAAAATCCCTAATAAATAAATGTATTAACATAACACAATGAAACGACCTGCATAATTTTTAATTTAGTCATTGAGAATCCCCTTCATCCAACACACAAAACAACCACATTCATATTTAGATGATTTCAATATGAATTTATGGAATTATTTCCAAAATGTTTCTTGGTGGAACTATAATTATTGGAAATAAATGGAGGATAATAATCATGAAAAAATAAGAGTGTAATACCTTAAATGATGAAAAACCCATATTTAATGAACATGTTTCAAGGGTTAAATGTATAAAAGATATTTGTATGTGGAGCTCAACCTTTTCTTGTTTTATTATTTAATAAAATATTGATATAAAATGGGTTTTCCAATTTTAAATGATAAAATATTGTTCTAACCATAATCCTTAAAACATATTAGATTTTGAGAAAAAGTAGACAATTATCATTAAAGATAATTTCTAGAAAAAATGTAGGACCCTTTTATATGGATATTGAAGAGCCTTATTTATCACCCCTTTAAGTCCCTCAAGTATTTTCAATCTACAATATTCATCAATATTCATTATGTTTTAAACCCATATCAATTATGGTAAAAATCAAATATAACCCTTTATTATAGGATGAACCCTTATGTATAATTTAATTTACTCTTTTTTTTCACAACTTACTATTTTATATCCTTCATGTATCATCATAATCATACATTCTAAATAATGAATAATAAATATCATATTTCACCATAAAATTATTTTTATGTATCATAGGGTGTAAATTTATATATAATTACGGTTCTCATTATGTAATCCATTATATATGGGGTTAAAATTATGTACAATGGTGAACTCTAGATTTTCATTTACAAAATGTCTTAGATAATCATAGTTCAAATAACCCTTACGTAAGATATTGTTTTAAATTTCTATCAAAATTCAATCATAAAAAACCTCGAATAATACTCTAATCACCCTAACTTTTCTATACATGATATCATCAAACTAAAATAACTCTTTTTCTAAAACAAAAACATTGTAAAATTACAAATACATTATAATTATATTCGTAAAAAATCCCAAATAATTGGAAACAAAAAAAACATAAAACTAATTAAATTATTCAATTATAGTATTTTATAATTTTAAAAAATTCATGTATATAATTCTATCCAACTGAAGAATACTATATTTATTCACTGTCTTAATAGAGAAACTACCCCTGAGCTATCCCCAAAACTGACCCAACCACATAAGAAACTTCCCAGGACTTCGTACTCATCCAAAAAATCCACAAAGAGATATTCCATCTGATCGTTTTTTAATCTAAATAATTATTATCATAAAATAACAATATATAAGAACCTAAATTTAAATTTCCTCCATTTATACTAAACCATAATAGTGTATCAATTTTATATTTAATCCATAGTTAACGGATACCATATTCCAGTGTTCTTATATTAATTAACCTTTTCATCATAACATTTTTAATTAAATTAAATTGTTCACTTGTTATTATGGGCCATAAAATTCATCATACTGAAAAAAATCACTACACAAAAATATATAAATATGTTATTCCATTTTAATATAAAGTGTTACATTTTTTTGAAAAAATATCATACTTTTGGTGAAAAACAATTGGAATGTTTCTTTTCTGATGATCCTTATAATAATTTTTTTACAAAAAGTGAAAATTTTAATGGTTTTTGATTAAATATAGATGATCTAATTATCTCATTCTAGAATCATGTAATATTATTCTCTACCCTTAGGATCTTAAATTTTATAGGGTATTGTAGTTGGGTGTATGATGTTGATAACACAAATTTTTTCTGCTTCCTTAGTGAATTACATTATTATTTTATTATCATACAAACTAAAATACTATATAGAATAAATATATTATAATGTTATTTTACTATTACTTTCATTCAAAATTTTTTATTACTTATTTGTTATTAATGTGACAAAAACATGTATATATTTTTACAATAATGAAAACTAAGAGTTTAGTTAGAAGGTTTTTTAATATGATTATATGGGCTGAAAGTTGTATATCCATTTAAGTGGAGATGGATAATATTTAGAGACCATGTTTAAAAAGAAAATGTAAAATTAAATAAATATTGTACAAACTTAAATTAATATACCTTATTTTTTCTAAAAAATTACATAACTATAATATAAATTCTTTCATCTTATATTTAAAGATTTGATTCAAATGATTCATTATGAATTATTCAAACGACTATAATTGGTGAAATTTTGTCTAATGTTTTATACCATGTAAAATTAAATTTAAAATGATTTATTTTTTGGAAATTACTTAGTTCTTATTGATATTGAATAATTTGAAGATCACACAAGGGATTTTTCATGGATTTTTGAGTGAAGAAAATTTGTTCAATAGTGTAAACCAAAAAGAATAATGTTTTGATGATTCATTGAGTTCATGGATGAGAATTAGAAAAAAAATATATTATATAATGTATATGACTAGATATAGTTTTATATTTAGGAAAAAAATCTACCTGATAAGTGGAGGTTATGACTCTACTTTTTATTTTAACTATAACAAATGAAGGAAGATATAACTGTCTGTTTAAATTTGAAAATATTTCTTTTGAGATAAGTCTAAAACATATATTTCAACCCGTGAATTGATAAAATACCTTCTTTTGTTGGGTTAAAATAATTTATAAATCTTTTAAAATCAAGTAATTTAAAAATATTATTGTATTTTTTATTTCCAATCTTTTTATAAATAACATTTCTCCTAATAAAAATAACTTATATGCGTTTCCATGACATTTCAACCCATTCATGGAATATTTTTGTTTTATACATTTACTTTTTAATATGCTGCTTTATAAACTCTTTTTATAATGTGGGTTTCAATAGAGTAATCCAACAAATATTAATAATTTGACATCTAAGATGAATTTCGGGGGTGAAATTCATATTAAGTGGGGAAAAATGTTATATGTAGGGGTTTTGGGAAATATATTCATTAAATTTAATTTACATTAATTCATTCAACTTGACTTATAAAATACATATTTTAGGTTGTATCACACACAAACAAAAATTTCATAACACATTGAATGAAATGTTGAGTCCCTTTGATAACTTGTAATATACGTAATGTCGAGCCTTATTGAACAATAATATTGTGTGGATATTATTATTTATTATGGAATTTATCACCTTGTTGTAATATTGTATTTTGTAAATATTACTACCTATTTTTTTTAAATAGTTTTATGAAATGTTTTTATACTTTCAAATAAATTTTATTAGATTAAAATAATTATAAATCAATGTTCGAAGCATAGACAGTTATAAATTTTTAAAATTCAGTTTTAGGTTCTTTTTTATAGAGATCCTAATGTAAATATAATATTTCATTGATTGAAAAATTTTATATGAAAAAATAGGTTTCTATTTTATAATCAGAATATCAAATTTTACTTTAGGTTAATTTTTGGCCTTTTTCTAAGATGCTTTATTTTTTGAAGAACATTGAAAAATAATGTATTTTAAATGAAAAATACCTTTTAGTTTAAATTATTATTAATGATAAATTACTTATTAAATTTAATTAAAGGTAAAAATAGATTATTTATATATTTTGTAATCCAATTTATATCATTGGGATAATTTTTATATTTTACATAGATATATAAGCTTAATGAACTCATGAACGTTTTCACGTTAATAACATAATTTCTCGCCATGTTTATAGGATTAGTTTAAAATTTAATCATGAAAAATAGAATAATATAATTCAGAGAAAAGGAAATAAATAGTATTAATAATAATGAATTTTTTTTCTAATAAGATCAACATAATTTTTTGACCAAAAATATTAGCATTTGTGAATAATATTCTATACAACGATTAAGGTAAAATTAAGCTTTAATATAAACTAAAAATTAAATTTAATGGCCAACTGAACAAAATACTTTTATAAAATACATGTGATGTAAATAGTTAGACCATATTACCTCTTACTTTAAATTTTATGAGTTATTTGGATAATAAAACATGGAAGATCCATATATAACAAGTTAAATAAGGATAAATGAAAAAAAAGAAACCTTGTTTACCTATAACATTTATAAATATATGATATGTGGGAAAAAACATCATATATATATATATATATATTTAATATAAAGGTTTTTTATCATAAATATTTAACATCTCTTTTTTTAGATGATTTAGTTAATTAAAATTCTTTAGAAATTCTAGCATATGGGTTATTTTGTTAATTATCAACTAAATTAAATAAGTCTATATTTATTAAAATTTTCCCAAATTGATTGAATTATTGTCATTAATTATTATTTTTATATGAATATATCATGTTATATATATTTTAATGTAATTAATTTTAAATAGAATTTTATTTTATGATTTTTAATTTTAAATTACATAAATAATGTCATAATTTACAAAAATGATATTTTAGAATAAATGATTTTTTTATCCAATAAATTAAATTTCTATCATATTCCATGTTATTTTTCAGTGATAAAAAATAAAAAATAACGTCTTTTAATTTTCCATTTTTTCATTTTTAATTAATATATTGACCATTTGATAGTAAAAAAAATGTTGGCATGGTGCATGTTAAAATATTGTTTTTGCGATGTACATGTGCTGGATTTAAAATTATTTTCCAAAACACATGAGATATATATTTTGAAAAGTGGAGATAGTATATATAATTAATTAGGTATATATTTTATAATTATGATAAATTATGTTTAGTATTAATGTTTAAAATAATTAGTTTTTAAATATAGTGACATTAATTAAAAACAGAATGATAAAAATGGGGTAACATAGTAGTTAATGAACAAAATAAAAAAAATTACCTTATTTTTATGGGGTGTTGATTATTATCTGTAATAAATCCAATAAAATCAGTTATTGTTACATTTTTAGACATTTTTGGTAAGGGATACCTATGAATAATCTATACCTTTTGTTATTTATAGGAATACCACACCCTTCCACTATAAAAGGAACTAAAACCTCTCCCGTACCCACACCAAAAAAGACACATTGGAATGGAAACAATCATACCTTATAACTCCCAAAAATCCATATCCTCATTTTATAATCCTCCCATTGGGTTGAAAAAAATCCAAAGAAGTAGTTTTTTTAAACATAGAAGTGTTACCCAAGGAATAGGTAACCTTCTTCAAAGGGATTCTATGTTTTATTTTCATTATCAATGCGCAAAATACAATTATTACAAGAATATTTAGAAAAATTTGTATCATAAATATAATATAATGTTTTTATGACAAGGTTTACACCTAAATATAAAAAAACATCCATCTAATAAGTAACAAACCTACTATTTATGTGTTTGGCAAACTACCACCTCAAAAAAATAATGATTGTTCATTTTTAATTTACCACCACTCATAGTTGGGATTAATCATGGAAACGATGTAAATATATGATATATTTTATATTTATAATGAATTTATGTTAGTCAAATTCTTTTATTGTAATGAACTTTAATTTTTTCATTTTCTGTAAATATGATAACATTGTTCGAGGCAGCGATGACTACTGTATCTTCAAAAGAAAGTGATTCATTCAAACTATACATGGAACATGAAAGACATGATTTTAATAAACATATGAGAAATATATTAAATATATATGATACTAGAATTGTAATATACATATATTTCTTTAATTATCACTATTTTAAATATAAAAAAGAAGTGGAAGTAGTGTTAATCTGTACGTACAACCTACCACCTTATCAAACAGGGAATTTGAATTCATATATTAAAATATTATGGAATTATATGAATACATATATATTGAATATATTGGATATATAAATCATGTTTTACATTATTTAGATGGTGAAATAATAATATAGGTAATTGTAACAACAAATAACAAGTCAGAACAGACACGGAAAACTAGGTAATTTACATATGAAATAGTGAAAATAATGAAATATTATAATAACAAATGTAATAATAGATCATAATATGATCATATATGATATCATAAATATGTGTATAGTTATATTATATTTTAGTAACATGTGTAATCCACTATATAAAAAGATAAATACCACACAAAAATGATGGATTAGGTAATGTATTTTCATCTCACTTTTAACATTTTTGAGATATATCTTGTATTCACCAATTAATTATTTTCTGTAGTCTATATACTTCCATTTTAACATATTATATCATGAATTATTTTATCTTCATTTTTTAAAATATTTCATTTAATTATTATTCTTTCATTTGGTTTATTGTTTTGAATTTTACAAATCAGTAATGGACTTGTGTCATTATTTTCCATTTTTGGTACATCATATATATTATTAAATCAATAATATTTTATGAGGGTTATGTAATTCTAATGTTATAAGTTATATAATGAAAATTATTATTCTCATGATGTTATATGTTACAATTATTTTTATTTAATTTGTGTAGTTAATGGTTCAAATGATTCAATGTGGTTTGAGAATATTCTCAATGTTTAAAGATTATTTTCATCAGGAATGATTATAAGATATTCTATTATTATTTACATTCATCAAAGAAAAAAACTGTTGTTGTAAAAAATCATCCACTGTGGACATTTTTTATTGATACCAAACTCATTCATTTATTTTTTATATTGATTCTTTCAAATATATTATTATTTAATCCATTTCATTTCCATGTGTTTTTCATGGTTGAAACAGATTGCTTTGGATTCTGTTTTCTTTTAATGGATTAATCTTGTTATAAATTAAATAATGAATTTTTCACTTATTTTAGATGAATTCTCAATGTATTTGGTACTTTCACATTATAAATGATGGGTGCACTAAGACAGTGTCAAGTGAGCCTATTATAGCTTATAAAAAGTGTGAAGATATATAGTTCTCCATGTTTTTATGAATTATGTTGTATGATTTATGACAATAAAAGACTTAAAAATTATGATTTCATTTACCAATAGTGAGATAATAATTCTTAGGGTTAATGGTATTGATTTTATATTGAAGGAATATTAGAACATGTTGATATGAGTTTTTTATGTATAAGATTTTTCTAATTCTATACAACTCTAAAACTATGATGTCTTCCAGTATGTAGGTGATCCGTGATCTCATTTTTATGTCTTAATGTTTTATGTAAAAATTTGGGTCTCAACTATCTACATCATAGACATAAATGTGATGTTATGGATTTTAGCACAGGATCTGGGAGTGCATATTACAACCTATTATAGTTGGTATTAAAGGATGGACTGTATATCATTGAATATTAGGATATATTCATATAAGTTTATCTTAAGAGGAAGGGACATCATCATATGTATATAAAATTTATTGTGATCTAATGGTTAATGAATTACACACCACATTGGTGTTTTCTATGATGAGATATGAAATATGTTTTTGCATAGGTTTTTTTTGAGAGAAGGTATTATTAACCACTAGGATAAACCAAAACTGTGTGCAGAGATGATTTATATTCTATGATTAATGAATAAAAAGACAACCTCAAGGCTGAGTGAAACACAACTACATTTAGTATGTTCTACCATGGTGGAATCATAATAATTCCTATCATCTTTTGATAATTATGTTTTCTGTCATCCCTATTTAAAATAATGATTTATTACCCCTTTTTCAATGTGGGTATCAATAGAATAATACTAGAAATGTTAATCATTTGATAAAAAAGATCAATTTTGAGGGATAAATTTATTTTTAGGGGGTAGGGTGAAGCGTCATGAGATTTTATGAAATATTTTAATTCAATTTAATTAAAATTCATCAATATAATTTTTCTAATAAAATTAATTGTTTATTTTAAATCACATAAAACAACATGTTCGTCTTTCTTTTCAAACAACAATGAGTCCCTTTGATAACTTTTGATACATGTGTGTTTGAGTATTACCAAATAACAATATTCTGTTGATATAATTATTTAATATGGAAGTTATCATTAGGGAATTATATTGGAGGGTGTGAATATGAATAATTATACTATAAAAAATATTTATAATTTGTTCTAACATTCATACAATAAATTAGATATGATTAGATAAATAATAAATCTACTCTTAAGCACAAAAGGCAGTATATTTTAATAGTTAGTGTTATTATCTTTTAATGGATAACCTATTTTAAATATAAATTTTGAAAAATTTAAATGTTTTATATGAAAAAATAAAGTACATTATGTTTCATAAGAATATAAAAATTTTCAAAGGGTGTATTTTTATTTTTTTGGAAAAGAGTCATTTTATTGATGAATAGTGAATTATACTGCATTTTTGTTGAATAAATTCATTTCATTTAAATAATTATTAATGTGAAATTAAATATTAAAAATTTGTTAAATTAATTATAGAAAAATTATTCATATATTTTTACAATTTAGGTTTTTGGAATCATATTTATATAAAACTTATATATTAAATCATAACAGACTTTTTGAACATTTTAACAATGAAAAAATACTTTGTAACCACGTCCGCATATTTAGATTTGATTATAATTATTCCACTTCTATGAATTGAATTCAAGAAGTTAGGCAGACATGGTTGAAATTGGTAAAAAAAATTAGTCTAATAAGATCAACTATATTTTTTTCAAGAAATATTAATGAATGTGATTAAAATTAATTACAATAATTAAGGTATAAGTAAGAATAATATGGATCCAAACCTTATAAATCTGTAAAAAATGACATAAAAACATTAAAAAATTCATTGGCTACAAATATTTTGACCATGTCCAATATTTTTTAAAATTGTATGAGTTATTGGGATAAAATGTCATAGAATTATCCAATACAACAAGTTAAATTTGTAAAAAGAAAAAAAAAGAACATTACTTACATTAACCATTTATAATTCTATGATATGTGAGAAAAAATCATATTTTAAGTTATACATATTCTTTTGAAAATAAAACTACTATTTTTATCATAATTATTTGAGATTAAATTATAATAATTATTTAGTTAATTAAAATGATTAAGAAACGCACTCACATTTATAATTTAGTTATCAATTAAATAAAATAAATGATTCTTAAAATATTAATAGTGATGTAAAATAATTGAACTATTATAAGTAATTATTTTAGAAGATGAATATATATTCTAACATAGTTTCTAACATTATAAATTTATATTCCATTATTTTTTTAATATTTTTTAATTAAAATTTACAAAATATTTCTGAAATTGACATTATTGTTAATTTACAAAAAGTGAAATTTTAAAAAACATGTTAACATTAAAAAAAATCATATATTCATTGAAGTTATTTTAAATTATCAATAAATTTAAAAAAATTTCTATTCATGGATCATTTTTCTAATTAACATATAGACCTATAGATACAAAAATCATTGTTTTCATTATCTAGGATAAAGCGGTGTTTTTCCACGTTACATGAGTTTGTTTAAAAATAATTTCCAAAATAAAATAAAATTATATTTATTAAATTAGATATAATTTCATTACATTAGTCGATATATATATTTCTTAATGAATCTTACTTTACTTTGGTCTTAATGGTTAAACTACATATTATAGAAAAGTATTTACTTTAATAATAACCAAATTAATAAAATTGGGATAATGTAGATGTTATGGATAAAATTTAGAAAAATAAATTTTTTTATGGTGGTGGTTTTTATAGACCATAAATCAACTTAAATTCAGTATTTTTTATGTTTTGGAGTCATGTTATGTAAAATTTATTACCCAAAAATGTATTCCTTTTGGTATTTACAAGAATGTCACACCCCATCCACTCTAAAATGGAATTCGACCCTACCCCTTCATCACACATATCATGCCACATTGTCTAAATAAATATATACCGAAATATATCATAACATCCAACCACAAATCCTATAATCTCCTCTTCGGAAAAATTCCGTCCAAGGAAGCCTTTTCTGAAAACCAAGAAGAGTTACATAAAGAAGAGGCAACACTCTTCTTCCTGGTTTTTTGTTTTATTTTCATTCTACACCCCCTAATATAGTTTTTTACAAAATTATATAATAAAATAAGTATAATAAATATAATGGTATGTTTTTATTTCAATGTTTCAACCTTCACATACACACACATCTATATAATGGGTAAATAACCTATCATTTTTGTAAACATTAAACACCCTCCGCCTGAAATGTTAAATATTCATTTTTAATTTACCACCTTTCATTGATGGGAGTTATGATGTGAGAAAATTTTAATATATGACTTATATGATATTTATAATGTCACAATTATTATTTAATTCTTTTATAATACAAATTTTATAGTTTACATTTTTTATAAAAATAATAACATCATTTTTGAAAGTGTGGACTACAACCTCATCAAAGTGAAGTGATTTATTAAAGTAATAAATGGAAGATATAAAGGATAATTTTAATAAAATAATATTATAAATATATGACATATATATTATAAATTAATATTATTATACTTATATTACATTCACATTCCATTATTTTAAATATGACAAAAGAAGTGAATGTAGCGTTCATGCGTACGTAAGTCATAACCTCTCAATGAACAATGAATTGTATTTCAAATCTCGATATATTAAGGAATATTATAAATATATATGATATGAAAATAATTTTTTACATGTATTAAATTATTAATTCATGATTTATGTAATTTGAACAAGAAATTACAAGTCAAAACATACTAAAAAACCCAGGAAATTAACATCTGAAATAGTGAGAATAATGAATGATTGTAATCAAACACATAATAATATTTTATAATAATATCATATATGATTTAATAAATACTTGTATGGTTCTATAATAATTTATTAACATGTTTAATCTACTATACAGAATGTTAATAACCACAAAACAAAAATGAAGTATAAGGTAACGTATTTTAATCTCACTTTTTACATCTCTGAGTTGAATGTCACATTCCCCAATTATATATTTTGTATGGTGAATCTACTGAAATTTTTGATATATAAAAAAATTAATCATTTTATGTTCATGGTATTTAAAATTTTCTGTTATTTATTATTCTTTCACAGGGTTTATGTTTTCAAATTTACGAAAGTGGTAACGGCCTTTTATCATGATTTTCCTTTATTGAGACTTTTCATATTTTATACAGTTATATTATTTTAGGAGGTGTATATAC
Source organism: Viscum album (assembly GCA_963277665.1). Taxonomy (NCBI): domain Eukaryota; kingdom Viridiplantae; phylum Streptophyta; class Magnoliopsida; order Santalales; family Viscaceae; genus Viscum; species Viscum album. Next base: position 97,057,321 of record OY728141.1, on the reverse strand, counting down.
ATTTCCTGTAACTAGTTATATCATGAATATCTTTATTCAGTAGATATTCTAGGTTTTAATTTTTTTCCAATCATGTGGTAAATGCTTTCAAATTTCCAAATGTTACGTGGATATTTTGAAATTTATAAGATTAATTACCTTAATAATGTATAAATGAACATTTAATGGTATATTAATTCCTTAATGTCAACAACCCTTTTAGTCACTTGTAATACAATGTGGATATTTTTTGTTGATTATATCCTTATTAATTCTTTGGATGAATTATGTTTGTCTCATAGATATTTCCATTAACCCTTTAATTTTCATTGGGTAAATCATGGTTGAAAGAGATAGTTGTGGAACCTGTTTCCTTTTTATGGGTTAATAATTTTATAAAAAGTATTATTATTTTTTCAATGAGTTTTGGTAAATTCAATATAGATTTGGGTCATGGACATTATAAATTATGGGTGCACCTAGAGAGTGATGGGTCAGCACATTATAGCTTATATGATGGGTGCACCCAGTTTGTTCTCCGAAAAAGTTGGTACTCTAGAGGTAGAAGTCCTTAATATTGGTTATTCTATTTTAAGGGTTATGTAAGGGTTTCATAAGATATTTTTTCTTGATACAATAATATTATTATGTTATTTGGTTATGGGTTTATGTTTCTGATGTTCAATATTGATATCGTAAGACTAATGTTTTTTTTATTATGTTGACTCATTCATTTTACTTGCATTCATAATTTATTTTCCATGTATTTATAGGCATGAATATTATAATTTATAAATAATAAATTCATATTATTTCATCATACTCTTATTCTCACTTTATTTCATTGAAGAAATTAATTTGATAATGGTTACGTATTTCTATATTGAAAGATTGTGCTCACCATTCATTTGATTAATTTTCCTTAGGTTTTATATAATGTTATTGAACAATTTATGTAAATAATGGTTTTCAAAATGTTAATGGGCTTGAACTATTGAGAAATAAGAAATGTTGGGTCAAATGGGAGAAATGTTCTTTTTCCAGCTTATGTGTCTATTTTGATATGAGTTGTTTATTTAAGAGTTATTCATAATTATATAAAACACTAAACCGAAAGGTTATTTTAGTATGTTAGTGGTCTAATTTATCATTTTTCTATTTTAAGTTACTTATGAAAAAATTTGGTCAAAATTATCGGCATCATAGACGAATATATAAGGATGTGTATTTCAGAATAAGATCCACAAGTGATAGTTCTGGGTTATTATAGTCATAAATTAGATGAATATATATTTACTATACCTAATTTTACTTTTGAAATAATATTAAAACCAGTCCAATCTTTACACATTATTGAAACAAAAATGATTTTTTCAATAAAAATATATACTTTTCCCTATTTATTGTAAATTGAATCACTTCATAAAAATCAAAAAGAGTCGCCCAAAGAAAATGCATTCATTCTGATTTAAAATATATGTTATAAATTATAATTTTTTTTCTAAATGTGTCAATAATTAATTTTAAAAAGTGAAAATTATTGCATTATTTTATATAAATTCATTTTGAGCATAAAATTGAATTTATTTGTATCCCATGCCTAGATTACATATAAGATAAACAATAAACATTTTATTTAATATATAGTGTATATTTTTTTTAAATAATTAACTATACTTTATTTATAAAACTCATTTATGTAAATCTCTTTTGGGCGCAGAAATGTGGTTTTTTAGAAAAACATTTCCATGATTTTTGAATGGTTTATATTTTCCATTTATAATGAATTGGTTACTCAATATCTAATTTAATATCAATTTGTAAACAATATGTTTTATAAAAATATTAATCTTATTCATACCCACCTTTTTAATTTTTATAAAGAAGGATATTATCTTGAAATCAAAAATGTTAATAGTATATCGTGTCTTGTTTAAACATAGAGTTTCCTGTAATGAATGATAAACTCAGTGTTGAATGTAATTCATGCTAAACTCATTGCTTCTTGTAAATAAATCAACTGAAAAATTTTAATATTTTGGAAACAAATATGTTACATAATCATAGATAATTACAGTTAGTATATAACTTTTAATAAATATCATATATATATATATATATCAGAGTGTATGTTAATGGAGTCCTAAGTTTATAACATTAATAGTATCTTTCTTTAGATTGATTCTTTTGGGTAATTTTAAGTGTATGAGTAATAAATAATACTATTCTACTATAATTTATGGTTACACTTATTAAAAAATTCATAATGTGATTTAGTTATATGTTTCTTAATTATATATTCAGTAATGAATCCCAAAACAATTTTCGATAATTATTATTAAATTTTTGTTGAAATTAATCTCTTCTATGAATAATAATAGTACTATACCATTGAACACTATTCACTAAATGAATTTTTTAAAATAAAATTAGCAGATATTCTCAATGATATTCTATTAAACAAATGAATTTACTAATCACAAATCCATATAAATGATAAATTTGATTATTTTTACTAATCCTTATTATGGAAATGGGTTTCCCATTTATGTTATTGAATGTTATATAAAATTATATAGATATTTTTTAGGAGAATATTTCAATTCATGATTGATAATGACGATTTAATATTAATGAAATAAATAATATGGATTTTTATCCCATTTATAGGGATAAATATAAATTTTAGGAATTTTAAATGATCACATTATATTCTAAAATTTTATTGAAAAATTATTAGATATATTATTTCTTGATAAATATTTGAGAATATTTATTACATAGAATGGATTTCTCACTATCTTCATAAGATTCTTCTTCATTCATATTTGAAGACTCTTTAAATTCATAGAAACCTACATCTTCAATCATTAGTTCTGGCCTATAGTTTTTTGATATTAGAGAATTATTATTTACTTATGAAATTGAAGTATCATTACTCATTGTGTATGAAAACTATTTTCAATGGTTTTAAGACCACATTATTTATCCAATTAAATCCTTCATGAGTGCCTCTAATTTATTAATTTTTTATTCATCCATAATTATGGTACTTTCAACCCCTTATCAAAAATGGTGATTAAAAAATTGAATTAAGAGATCATATATAATTTTCTCTGGATAAGAGTACTCATGATTGAAAATTTCTCATTTTATCTTATATTTTCGGAATGTAAGATATTATTTAATTGTTCATCATTCAGTTTTTTGATAAAATTATATAAATGTATCATTTAATCCAACATCTCTCAAATTATAATTTATTCAGATGGGTAATATAAATTATTCCCTATTATGTCATTGGTATCATATTAATTTCACCACATTAATGTATATTATAACTTTTACATGTTTTCCTAATATGAAATTCAATGGATTGGTCCCCATCTAGGTAGATATGATGAAAAAATATATAATGGGGATCTCTTTCCTTAGGAATATTTGTTTAAATTTATAATTCTTAGTTTTATAATTATTAAAGAAAACATCATTACATTTATGATTTGTTTAAATGTTTGGGATATATTGAGAAATAATATTTAGGTCAAATTTATGAATTTAGAATATTGATTGAGAAATCTATTTCAAATAGTTTAAAGATACCATATTACCTAGAAATGAAAAATGAAATGGACACCCATAAAATTTGTATTTTGGAAAAGGTACATATGAAATTCAAAAAATATTACTCAAATAATGATAATTTTGAATGATATGATAAATTAAAAGATCCTATGAAAACATTTAATTGTATTTATTAGCCTGATGAGATTATATTTTTTGTAATAACTCTTTTTACAATTGAGTAACATCTTATAGATATTCGTCCCATTAATTCAAATATAATAACATTATCTATTCGAGAAATTAGACACAAATAAAGGATAATCTTGAAACACTTTCATCTCTGCTTTTCAACTACACAAATAAAAAAATGGAATTCAAATTAGGTCTCAGAAAACAATAGATACCTCTCACTGAGTGATTTAAAGGGAAACCCCCTTATACTAAAAATTTCATGATTTCATATATGAAGTATCCTTATATATATAAAACCACCTAGTCCACTCTCCATTAACCAAAAATATAGATATCATGGTTCTATATCAGTTTCAATGACTGCTACTGTAAGGCCCATGGTTTACACTGATTAAATGATTAAAAAATTAAATAATATAATTATATTATGTATAATAATTAATATGGTGTGGTATAAAAAAAATGGGTAACAAAAAAATTAATGATATTTAAAATAAAACTGAATATTGAAAATTTTCATTTTATTTTTATAATGGTAGAATGATTCATTTTCTCAAAGGATGTGTTATCCTCTGTCTTGGAGTATAATATTTATAGACACATTGGTTATCACTAGAAGATAATGTGATACATTTATAATCATAGTAAAACAATAACATAGTTTAAATTATAAAAACCTCACCCTTTAATTATACCCAAACTAATTTATCATTATAGAAATCAATGAGATTAAAATCAAAGAACCGCACTTATCGATGAGTCCTTAACATGTTAAGGCTATATGCCTAATGATATCCTCCCATACTAGTGACTATATCCATGAGTGTGTTATAGAATTAAAATTTGTAAAAAAATATCCCTATAAATAGAAAATTTTAATAATTTTTAAATTACTCACCAACCCCAGGAAATTTTTGACTGTGTCTAAACACCATTGAATTGTTACCTTAATAGAAACACCCTGCACAAATTTGAATTTGAAAATGTATCTCAATTAGAAACTATATTTTATAATTTTTTTACATAGTGGTCAAGTAATTATAATTGATTATTTTTTTCCAATAATTTATTATTAATCAATTAGGTTTATTCTTGATTATTTAACGATGTATGTTTCTACTTAAATTTTATAAAAGTACGTAGATTGTTAATGGTAGCCAAGAAGGTCATGGGAGTTACTTAGGTGTTCATGACGTGAATAGGGAAAAAATATACCATGATTTTAATGGTTTATGGTTACAGAATAGTTTTTACTAACTGTATTCCATGACCGTGTATCTTGGAGAATGGGGGAGCACAATTTGTAAACCATGCTAATGGGGTCCCGAAAACCATGTGAGACTATAAATATCCATTCTCATTGATTATTCATGGATTTCTATACCATGTGGGATCCCTAGTAAACTCTGTTTCTTAGATTCATCTTAGATAGAGGTGAAAAAACAGTTGGATCACTTTTCGACTGACCATGCTATTTAACTATTCTTCTCATTAAAAATGTTAAATTAACAATTTTTCCATTCCAACCATAATAAGACATCAAAAAATTTGATCACCCATTTATTATCCAACGATAATTATTGTTTAAAAAACCCTCCAAAATATAACAATTCAGGTTCACGTTTTATTCTATGGTGTTTGAGGTTTTAGTTAGTATGATTTGAAGCCCTTTGTGAGTCTCTAACTCGATTTCCATCGAATAAAATAAACTGTGTTAATATTCAAAAATAAAAAGTTGTAGTATTTTTATTTATTTATCTAAACATACATAGATATTTTTAATGGAGATATATTATTAATGGTATGATTTGGATTTTTTACTGAGGCTCCACATCGCAAGGTTAGGACAGATTGATTCATTAGGTACAACCAATGCAATGAATAATATTGGTAGCTGGAAAGATGCTCCAAGATAACACACTTTGGAAAATATACAGGTACATGATTGGATGATACAATATACACTATATTGAAATAAATTTATTAATGAATTTCTTTATGAATTTAAGAGTAAAACAATTACGATGTATGTTTCAGATTTTCAACACGGTCTAAAGTGGTTTAATTAGTCTAGGTGTCACCTCGAACCCATGGAATAATGTTGTCAATTTCTGACTAATTAATTTAATATCTTTTTTCATTATTTATTTATTATGTTTCTTTTTTAATTTAACATACACTATTATTAACCTGTATTTTTCGTTAGACATCATTTGAGGTGGCCAACTATGTTTTAAACTCACTCTTATTGGGAATTTATTAGTACCTGAGTAGGCTACATACATGTAGGCTTGTATAGGGGAAAGGGTTTTGTTATAGTTTCTAGAATCAGGATTTTGGATATATAATGGATTAGGTAAGTATACATTAAGTTGGGACCCAGTTGGGGATTTTTTATGGTGATTTTATTTTGGGATTTCCTTTGAAATATTACACTATTCAGGGATGCATTATTTAATGTATTAGTTTTATGGGAGCATAACTAGTTATGGGGTCTTATTATAGAAACATGGTTATTGATTGGTATTGATCATTAATACTTTTTCTAAACTCTATATTGATTTTGGATGTTTTTGTACACTACATAATTTGATATAGTCAACCATTATATCTTATTATACTCTAACTATTAGTTATCAGCCACTAGAATATGTGTAATCATGTTTGATGAAATGTTGAAATCTAGAAAGGGACACCATTTTAGTGGAATCCATATTTCGATTTTACAAAATGGAATCATAGGTGATATTATTTGTTGATTTACAACATAAAAAATTTCTAGATGAGACTAGGGAATGTTGCGTCTTGGTAATGATATATTGTATGGGATTATCTTCAAGAGTTGTGGGGGACCAATGTTCCCAAGGATGGATTTATATTATTAAAATTCTCTTATTACTGTTTAATGTTCTTTCACCTTGGTTAAAACTCTTATTTTGTGATTTTACCATTTTTAGTGGTTTTACTCTTTGGCTAGTGTGGAATGAAGTTTGTGTATGAATTCATTATTTTAGGTACTTAAGGATTTATGGGAGATGTATTTTGTTAGGAACATATAATAGATAATATATGATTGGGTTTTGAGGGATGAAATGATTTTATTTTTTTTTAAGGAAAATATGAATAATAGGGATATTGGAAACAATTTTATATTAAAATATGCTTGATGATATTTTTAAAATGATATCAATGTTATTTTTGAAATATGGATATTTTTTACCATATTTAGTAATGTCCCCATATTAGGATGGATGAGAGTAGTGATGGTGATGTATTTTTAAATATATGTATAGTTTATGTGGCGTCACTACCAAAAAAACACAATACCAATATTTTGTAACTATTGATATATGTCTTTAAATTGTTGGAATACCATATACCAATAGTTTGGATTTGAATTGAATATTCTGGTGTTGTTATAGACCAATAGAAATATTTTTCAAAAACTATAGGTATTGGTTATATTAAAACCCTATACTAACAATTTTGAAAAATCATCTGTATTGGTAATGTTAGAATATGAACCACATTGGTTTCGATACCAGTACCATCCATTTATATCCCGGTGAACTAAGGAATACGATACAATGAATTTTTTGAAGATTATTATATATATATATAATTGCATGTAATTTTTGTTTTGAAGTGTTTAATGTTATTCAATAAAAGAATCGATAAAAAATATGGGTATCATTACCAATAGTTCCATAAAACTATTGGTATTGAACTATGTAAATGTTTCTCCAAACCATTTTTTTAGGTATCCAAATTTTTTGGGCCTATACAACCTAGGTTTTCTCAAAACTATTGGTATTGGGTATATATAGTTATACCATAGGTTTTGATCAAACCCACTGTTATGAGGTCTCTATAAGGGACTTATACTGATAGTTTTTCCAAATATATTGGTATATGATCACTACAAGGGATCTATACCAATTATTTTGGCCATAACTATTTTTATAGGTTCTCTAAAAGGGACATATACTAATGATTTTTTGAGAACAATTTTTATATGGTCATGAAATGCTAACTATACAAACAGGGTCGAAAAGTAGTTGGTATAGGATACCAATACATAATATTTTACAATTAGTTGGTATATGTGCGTTAGTATAGCTCAAATTTATAGTAGTGAGTATCTAGTAATAGTTAGTTGTGACCATTATTTCCTAAAAATAGTGTAAATTGAATGTTATGTGACTTGAAATGTTTATTTGGAACTCTATACAGAGTCTTCCAAGATGCTTTTACTAGTAAGATGATTGGAATGAATTTTTGAGAATTTTCCTCCGACATCGATATCATTACCCACATTAGTTATGGAGGATATGGTAGAAGATTAGTTTGGCTAGAATTTTTCAATCATTATATAGTTTATGTAAAGATAGATGAGGTAGACTATTTTGAGTATTTTTTATTTGATAATGGAATTCCAACTACCATATAGTCTAAAGTTCTCTATAGAAGATGGATGTATGGTGGATGAGGTCTAGATTGAATCAATTAAGATGTTTCTAGAACACAAAGAAAATATTTAAGAGAATAATGTTAAGTTAGTAGCTTATATATTATGAGGACCAATGAAGAACTAGTGGAATATATCAGCTTAATTTAATCCCTTTGAAATAATGTTATAGATATATTTATAAGAGATATTCAAGAAACTAATTTACTCAAAAACCATAAAATAACTACTCATATTGTTAATACACATTATTTCATATTTTTTAGCTAGAAAATAATTTAATACGAAACCAATCTATTTTAAGGCCTAGTGTATCGGGGAAATTAACTATATCTTATAATAAACTAAAACAAAGATTAGATATTATTTTTTAATTAATAAAACTTATATATAAATTAATTTTATCTTATAAAATTTCATTAGATAAATTGGGTATGTACCTAATAATGAGGTGAGATATGATTATAAATAAGGGAATAATCAATGAATTACCATATTAATGTTAAACATGAGAGTAAATAGGTATTTCAATATGACATAAAATGGGTAAAAATCATAATAATTTTTAATGACTCATTCTATGACTTGATAATATTATGGCAACATAGGAATGTTGTAAAAATATCAGCCATAAAATCATTGAAATATGGAATGTAAGTATACCATGAAAAAGTACATAGTGTTCTTAGTATTACCTACCATGTAGTATACCTATATTATCTTGAGATATAAACATAATCCAATGCATTAAAAGGATAAATAATTCTGAACCCACCCATCACTTTCATATCAGGTAAATCTAAGTGTTCAATATAGATCTTTTCATTTAAATATTCCTCTAATAACATTTATTTTATAATTATAGATTATTGTTTTCACACATATAATTAAAAACCTGAATGAATTATAGGTACGTTTTGGTGAATATTCATGATTGAAAATGAGGAAGGGTATTCTCTATAGAAGTATTTGTCATGTAAAATCATAGGATATTTTGGAAGCATAATAGTGTTTCATAAATATCCATTTAAGGGTTTAATCAGAGTGAAAGTGTTTTCTCATAATAGGGAAATAATATGTACTGAAATAGTTATGTGTTTGTTTTTTTACCAATATAATAAATTGAAAAAAAGGAATATTTAAAATAAGGTGACAGAATAAATAAAAAGAACTAGTGAATCTCTATCATTAATAGAGAACTTCTAAAAGCATTTGGAGAGATTATTGATAGCCTAGGGGAACCTTGGGAGAGACATATAGAGTGAAATTAAGTTTAAAATTATGATCTAATAGGGGTTAGTAATGAGTAATGTGAGGTTTTATTGATTTATAGAGAAATAGAGGACAATTCTTCATCAATTAATAAACATAAGATCGAAGCTCTATATAATAAATTAAACAAATCAAAAAAACCTACCATTGTGTTTTCAAATGGGTTATTCTAAAAAGGTTCATATTTCCTTATTTTATATGTCCAAGAACTGAAGACATCCAAATATTTCATTTGGTGTAGTGAACGCGAGTCATGTTTATTATGATATCATTTTAAAAACATAAAATTAAATATATGTTTTAATGGACTAATTAAGGGATTATAAAATTAATCAAATAACATCAAGAATTAATTATTTTAAATTAGAAACATAATTTTATTAATTGATACTTTTTATAATATTTATTACATCACTTTTTTCTTTTAAATATGTAAATAATACATATTACATAATTATATCATTTCTAAATTTTTAACTAAAAATTTCCTTGCCTCAGAAAATTATGGAAAATTAAAATATGATAATTTCAAAATATTAACATAAAAAATAAATTCCATTTTATCAAACACAAATATTTATATATTATAATTAAATAATTAAACAAAAATCCTTATTTATTGAAAAATACTAGTTTTTTATAATAAATGTTTCTTATCCTTTATACAGATTACTTTTTTTACTTCATTAAAATATTTCATTGCTCCAATTAAATAAATATTATTTAATAATAATATTTTATTAAAACAAAATTTCTTCATAATATTTAGTAATTCAGAAAAAGATATTATTAATTAAAAGTTAATATTTCCCAAAAATATGATTAGCATTTCATCACATTAAAATGTAATTTTTACCAAGCACATTATTTAATTGATTATAATGTAATAATAAAAATGATAAATATAATCCCCAATATTTTTTAAAAAAAAATCATAGATTTATGGTCTAGATACATAATCTATTACCACACATTTGTATTCAATAAGCATAAGGTATAAGAGGATGATATTTTATTTAGGCGGTTAGACAAAATTGGTTTGGGTCGGGATATTAATGAGCTTGAAATTATACCAGAAAAATATTTTCCCATCCTTATATATTGATTTTATGCTCATTCAAGGTCAATTGAAAATCCCAGTTACGCTATCTACCCTAGAAACATAAATAAATGTGTTTCATATGTTGTAATCGTACTTGTCGATTACATCACACCTTTCATCTATGCAATTGGAATTTATCATAACCCTTTATATACTATTCTTAAAGATAACTATAAAATAGTTATAATACCAATAGTTTTTATTATTAACATTATTTTTAAAATAACATAATATAAAGATCCAAAATTGGATATGTAGTGCATGTGTTCTCTATAACTACATTAAATTATAATGCATTTATTAATTCCAAAATATAATTTCATGTTCAAAACATTACGTCATTAAATTAATTTAACTTATGAAATTTTTTAAATGAAATTTAAATTTCATAAACAAAAATTGATGAGGGTAATTTTTTTATAACTCCTCTTCTGCTTCTCAGGACACTTTTTCAAGCATATGGTTTCACTGAAACACTTTGATAAGAAGAGTTGTCTTGTTTCATTGAACATTTTCTTTATGAACTAAGATTGTCCCCATCTACTTATTATATAAATTATCATTTTTCAATGGTACCCCCATGAGATTTAGTACATAAGGGGGTCTCATATTAAATTTCTCAAGATGGATATAAAGAACACATCATGGAATTGCGACTGGTTATGTTGGTATGCCAATTCATTGGCCATTGTTATACTGAAATAAAATATCTCAAAGGGACAAATGTATATTTGTAAATACCACAACATGAGTAGCAAGGATACGATGCCTAACATTATTAAAATTTTATGATTATAAGGAATTTTATCAAAATAGAATAACTACATTATTATTATTAGTAAAGTAGACACATACCTAATACCCATTTTATATTGGGAATAGAAAATATAACAATTTACACAAAAAATATAACAATCTACATCCTTCAAAACTCAATCGAACATCTATTCATAATTTCATGTAGAATGAAAAACAATAAGGGGTATCTAAAATTCTCACTAAGGGGTCGATATAGTGTATGAAATAATGAATAAAGGATAATACTTAATATTATAAGGTAAATAACATAGAACACATACCATAAATTATTATACTGGGAATGAAATTTATACAAATACACTTTTCAATGAGAAAAACATATGGATAATAATAACAAAATTATGAATGTTGTAAATGATTAATTATTGTATATCATTAATCTTTTTCATGAACTGATACTGGTAATACCTTCCCGAAGATAGTTTGATCTACAAATAAAAACTTGTTTAATATTTCAAACATATTTATATCATACAAATTGTTTATTCATTGAGGGGCTATATAATATATGTCCCCACCAATTACTACAAGTCCAAATAATTCATCACATATAAAAAACTATTAAATTAAAGAATCAATATTCTTTATCAACAAATATCCAAATTGAATATTGGATACCGATTGAGCATTATTTACCATGTTAATCAAATAAAATTAAAAGTAAACACTTTATATAATAATGGTATATTGATTAAGAAATAATCATTTCAATGATGCAAGTTAAATGAATATTTAATAATAATGAAATATTCAATAAATTATTCTCATAAATAAATTAATTTCACAATATGTTAACAATAGAAAATAAATAAGGTGCATATTATTGAAATATGTTTCAATGAAGATAATTTGAGACAATGTCCCTGAAAAGATCCTGTCCTTAATTCGATGACTCGATTATGTGTATCTTTTATATATAAACACAAAACAAGAATAAATACAAGGTAATGTAACTAAAATTAATTTCAATAATAATCTTATGATTCAATAATTAATGTAATTGATGTTTAACCCATGGAATGAAAATTGAGTTATGAAATCCCATACTAGTTGAAATTATTCGATTTAAATGCCCAATAAATGTAATAATTATCATATTGAAATTTTATTTCCATGATGTTAATGAGATTTAGGATATGATATTTAAAATTTTAGTATATACAATCCACCAACAAGAAATCGATGCTAGATAAAGAATATATCTTACATAAGTAAAAGTGAGATGAGAATACCCTTACATCACACTACCTTTTATTGTAGCATTAATTAATATCATTTATGATGGTATAAAAATGTTATTAATTCATTAATGAACTACATTAAAATTTAATGTAACTTATATGATGATATTATATTATATTACAATACATTAATTAATAATATTTTATTATTTGTATTTTTACAAGTGTGTTCGTTTCATGGATTAATGGTTAGTTAAATTGTTTATAATTATGGATTTTATTATCAAATGAATATAAAATAGTAGAACTTAAATGAAATTTTATTCATGATGTTATGATATTTCAAATGTTACAATATACCTATTTATTTTTTAAATTGAGGATGATTGATTTTATAAAATGACACCTATTAATGATTAGTTTATTTTTTGAGGATTTTTCAAACATCACAAACTAGTTTCATTTTGTTTAACATTAATTAACATTATTTTTTTCAAAAATAAAATATAAGTTTTTATATAATTATTAAAATATTATTTATCCTTAATTAATGTTTTACAGATACTCAAGAAGGTGGTAATGGAAAAAAACAAAATTATTTTTCATGGAGATAATTAGCAGGAATAATTTGGACATTAATTTAATTTATTTGAGTAAGAGGAGGTAATAGAATATATTTTTATAATATATTCCATTAGTGAACTAAAATACATTATATATATGATTATATAGTAATTATTCCTTGACAGATTAAGGAGTTGATTCAAATATTGAAAAATATTTGATATTAGGAGAGGTTTTGTTTAGAAAATCACCACCATGAATGATCCCTTAATGACCATGGACATAGTAATTATGTGATAATATAAGAATTAGAGATTTGTAAATTGGGGTGATTATGGTTTGGAAGATAGTTGTGTGTTCAAATGTTTTTAATATATATGGGGTTCTGATGGGTGCTATTTATACTTAAGGGGGTTAGTTTTAAGTGATTATGAAATGATTATTTTATATTTATATACAACCACATTTATGGGGAATTAATTTACATAAATTTGGATAATAATTAAAGCTTATAATTATTCATACGGTCAATAAATGCTTTAATCAATCACATAATTGTTTCAGTTATTTTAATACATTATCCTTTTAACGTTAATCTATTACATTATTTTACATTTACTGTAGAAAATCCTTTTCTACGATGATATATTTCTTATAAAAAAATAAAAAAAGGCCATAAAAACTAATTTAGAAATGATGCTTACAAGTATAAAATCCATTTTACCCTATTTAATTCCCATAATTTAAAATTTTTATATAAAATTTTTCTTGAAAACACAATGGGAAGAAGTGTTTTTAATGTTAAATGGTCCAGATACATTCAAAATAATTAATATCTAATTTCAATATAATATTTTTTCAAATAACTGAAATAATATGAATTGAAATATAATTGAAAATTTTTTACCTTAAAACCTATTAAAAATAATATTTAACATTATAGATTATTTAGAAGAGATTTTAGTTTTCAAAAAAATCAGTATTTTCCCTATTCATTAAAAATGAATTTTCATTGGAAAAAATCCATAATATAATTTATATATTACAATTTGAATATTTAATTTTATTTTGTAAAATAAAACATAATTTTTTTTTTCATAATTTCATTTAAAATGGGCTCAAAAAATGGTGGCATAAATTTTTTTTTGAAAACGTATTGCTTTCATGATTTAATTTGTAATTATTATCCTATGCATATACAACATATTTGTGGAATTTAAAATATTTTTTCTAGATATATAACATAAAAATTTCATTAATATGTTTTAGTAAAAGTGATAAATTTAAATTATTACAAAAAAAATCCATTGTTGTCAGAAAAATGTTTTTTAATAAAAAACATCTGTTATATAATTTTTTTTATTTTCATGTCTAATTAATTTGAAACCAATTATTTTATTTTATAAAAATTTTAAAATATATTTTCATAATTTATATAATCTCATTAATTCTATTTATTTAATGGCTATGTTATAATATTCATGTTAAAATATTAGTATTTTATATTATATCATAGTTCGTTTAAGATCGATGTTGTGTGAAATATATGATATCAAAATGATCAAATTTAAAAAATAGTCATACCAAAAAATTTGGGAGTGTTATATTCTACCCTTATCTAATATATATTTTCCTATTAATTTGAAATTGCACTTCCAAAATCAAATATTCATTCATGAAAATTCTTCTGTGGGAAACCCAAATCGTAAATATAGTTAATAAAATATCCTCTTAAAAGAAAAAATGGAAAATGAGAAGGTCACAATAAAAATTAGGTTTAATTATAGAATAATATTTGTAGGAAGTAATAACATGGTAATTTAACTGAATTATGACTATCATATATTCATTGGGTGTCATATAGAACATGGTCAATTGAAATTTCACTATATGGAAATCATAAATCTTATGATTGGTTAATTAACCATTAATATCTAAGTATGAAAATTAAATGGATAATTTATTTGTTACCAAATCATTTTTCTAGAGATGATTAATTATTTGACATCCCATATAATGAAATTGAGAAAATAAAATTACCAGAATTATTTACATGTCATAAGGAAAATCATTACCTTTGGTTTTTCCATGATATATTTCCATTTATTCTATTATACCAGGAAATGGATACTCAAGATATATTTTTTATGCATGAGGTAATTTAATAAATCATAAGATCCACAAGTAATTCCATCATACATTAATGATTACTTCAACAAAAATGGTTAGCAAACGATATCAAACATGATTAATCCTATATTAACCTCAATCAACAATATCCAATGTTTAACAAAATCCATTCCCAAAGTATTGAAACTTAATACACAACCCAAAAAACCATCCAAATTCAATATCCTATCATTTCAAAGTAATCCCACTAAATTTTGAAAATCAACATAGAAATGGATAGAAAAAAAATTTATTTCTTATCGTCACATTCCTTATATATGAATACATTTATCATCATAAACCCTTAATTAAAACATTAGTTCTTCAAAAAGATAAATGTAGGATTTTTTAATAAATACCTTAAATTTAATAATGAATTTAACCCTAAATCTATTTCATAAATGATAAAATCAATAAAAAATTTCATGTTAACCAATGATATTTCATAAAATTCTAGTTTTTATTATTATCTCAACATCTTGAACATATATAGGGTTATCTTCCCCAAATCACGTGTTTTCTAAAAGATAAGCTTGCAACTGAATCCATTATCCTTGTTATAGTTACTATTAATCACATGTATCCAAATCATTAATGATGATTTACTATAGTAAATTCTAGATATAAATGTTTCTCATAAAAATATAATATCATTGATAATTTTAAAATAATATGTTTGAATAAAAGCATAAGAAACAAATCATTACACTTTACTCTTAACGCGTTAACTCTGCATCAAAATATTATTGTTCTATTGATATAACATGCTTAATAGCCTTCATTCCAAACATAAAAAATATTCACGTTCCTATTAGAAATTATGGAAGGATTTTATTTCTCCAATTTTTATCATTTAGAGAAACCATATATTCTTTTCTATAGGATATCCACCACAAGATCACTCAGTTGACACCCTCTTTATCTTCATGGTGAGTCCAAGAGATGGTTAATGTGCATGTTTTTAATAATATATTTTGATAAGTGATTATAAATAAAAAAATATCCTTTAAAATTAACATAATACACTTTGGTTTTTCAACTAAAAATTTTCTATTACATTCAATGGTAACCCAATTCTTCACACTTCCCACTATTGGCCAAAAATAAAAGAAATGTGTAAGCATCAATCTACATTAACCAGAGTGAGATAATATTATTCATATTATTTCTAAACAATGAACCATTATTCTCAATATATTTGAATTTAGGATTAACCTAGGAAATCTGTTGTCATTAAAAAATATATAGAATATTATTCTATACTTATACTTTTCCTTAAAGTAATTCATATAGTTGTATTCCATAGTTTGTGCTTTCTTTTTCTAGTTCACAAGGTTTCTAATAAAAAATATTTGACAAAAATTATAAATATCCCAACAAAATATGCTTAGATATGATGACTTATATTATTACTTTTTCATGATTACAAGGATTTTCATCTAAAATGACAGAACATGTTCCATTCTTTATTAGACCCCATGTTTTTGAATTAATTTTTCTAAAAAATTATATTTCATTGATTGATTTCATTGATATCTAATCAATTATATGGTTGATTTATATGAAAATTATATTATTTTACACAATAAAAAACACATAGATTACATTTTGTTATATACAATACAATTTTTGTATTATGTGACAAATAATGAGATGTTTGTTTGATACATTTCGTTAACCTCAAGATCACGTTTTACCAAACTATAATTTAATAATATGATTAAAATAATATTATAGTTCTCACATAGTCAATGAATATGTGGTTATTAATGAGTTTAATTCAATATGAAACTCTATATAAAAAAATTTAATATATGAATTATATGGTTTCAATTATTTAAAAATTAAAATAAAAAACAATTGAAAGTAAAGGATGTGTTTTTAAGAAAATATATTTTATTCCCATAATGTTATTTGTTTGTAATAAAGTAAATTATTCACTAGTAGTGAGATATTATAATAAAATTTATTATATTATAAATTTTAATAAATGTTTTGGATTTTATCCAATAAATTGTATTTCTATAAAATAAGTGCAAATTCAATTTTACGCATAAAATTTTATCTCATTCCAAAAAGCAGTTTTATTATCGTTTAATGAAATGCATGTTTTAATATTTTCTAACATTATTAAAATTTATTAGAAAAAATAAATATAATTTTAAAGTGTAATATCAAAAATTACTTTTGGTTAATTTTTTTTACTTTTCTGAGATGTTTCAATTTTTTATTAATACTTAATAGTAATAAATTTAAAATGATAACTGAATTTTAATCTAAATTATTTATATCGTAAAAATATATTATAATTTTTTTTAAATTTTTTTTCGATAATTTTTACAATTATTAATCTAATTTAACAAATTTGAATAAACTTTACATTAAATTTTGATATAAAAGCATTTAAACATTTGATCATTTTCACATTAATAATATTTTGTCTTCTATTGTCTATAAGATTAATTTTAAATTAATTTATACAAAATATGTGTTTATAATATTAAAAATTAATTCCATAATTTCATTATTAGTAATTGATAATGTATAGTATTGTGAACATTGGGTTTTAACAAAAATATTAGTGAGAGTAATTAAAATTAATTAGAACGATTAAGGTAAAATGGGTTTACGTAGTTATTATACATTAAATTAAGGGGAAAAATCATAGAAACATATTAAAAAAGTCATTCCATAGACTTAATTAATCTATATTGTCCCCTTTTTCAAAGTTGGGATCATTATTTGAGTCACATAATTTATTGATGACCACCTAATAGTGTTTGTGATATTATATTTACTTGTATGCCAATCCTCCTCAACTATAAATGGGTAATCAACACCATCAATTATTCACACATATAAAACACATTGGATTATAAATAACCTTAAAAATGAGCTTAAAAATATCTACACTCATCCTATATGCATCACTTTATCATAAAGAAAAGCAATGTGGTCCTTTGCTGTAAACAAAAATTGGTTACCTGAATAAGAGGTAACGATCTTCAACATGAACTTTTTTATTTCCTTATCCATCCTTTAAAATATTCATATTATAATATTATATAATAAAATAAATATCCTAAATAAAATAATATTTAATATTTTTAGGTTTTTACCTAAACCTTTATATACTTCCATCAAATGGGATATACACTGATTGATCGTGTGTACATTGTAATACCACATCGAGAAACTATACCTTTTGTTCATCCATTAATACCTCTCAATTATTGGAATAATGATGGACATAATTATATATATATATATATATATGAATTTTAAGAAATTTATTTTTTCTTTAATTAATATATTACACAAAAAATCAAGATTCCAAATTTTTAGTGATACGAAAACATCTTTATGGGCGTGCAGACATCACCTCTTCAAAGAGATGTGATTCATTAAAACTTTTCATGCTTGTTTTTAAAGACGTACTGAATAAAAATCATTGATATATATAAAATAAATAATACACTACAAATATAGTACATATATATATATATATATAATTTACTACACTTTATTTTAAAATATGACAACAAATGGAATCATTGTTCCTGAGTACGTAAGACCTACCGTCTCTATAAAAACTATATTTTAATTTTATTATATCATTTACATAATATTATAAAATCTTATATAATAAATATATAATATATTTATATAATATTTTACATATCTTAAATAATTATACCATGATCTAAGTCAGTGTATCTAGAATAACAAGTCAAAACATATACGAAAAACATAGCGGATATTACCTTAAATGTAACATTCACATTAAATTATTAATAAAAGTATAATGTAAAGCCATAATAAAATAGAATATAGAATTATAAATAATAATAATATTCATTGGTAAATTTATAATTAAATTATATTTATTATACATGAGTTTTGAACATATATGAATATATTCAAGACATATAGTAATGGTTTTCTCGTATCTATTTTATTTCTATGACATACATGCTATAGTCACAACATATTCTTGCTGTATAAGGTATATATTGTACTATAGAATTTTATATAATTATTTTATTTTATTTCATGATCATTAAATTTAAATTTATTATACTATTTCATGGATCTCGTGATTCAAAAGTTACTGAAGTAGTAATGAATTTCTCCCAATTTTTTATTACTCAAGACACATGCAATGATCACCATCTATTTATTGTTTGTGGTTTGTATAATTAACATATATTATTTTTATTTTTACTATAAATAAATATATTGGAATTTACATATCCAATTTTCTATTTATATTTAATTGGGTTTATGATTTTAATGTTACCAAATCGGTATGAGGATTTTTCTTCAATTTGTCTTCATTGAGACTCTTGTTATAATATACACCTATATTATTTTATAAGGAGTATATACAAATTTTTTTCAATTTATTTCCATTATTAACATAATTTTGACTTTATTTTATGATTAATTTAATGTTATTCTAACATGGGTTTTGTGATTCATGAATACCAATGTTGTAAGATAGTTATGTCTCAATATCCTTGTTTATCGGGATTGTTTATGATCGACTATACAATGTTGAAGTATATTGATATACCTATCCTGAATAGTAATTAATGTTATTACCCACAATTTATTCATGAAATATTAATGTAATGGTATAACTTTTTAACTACGTGGTACTTACGAAAAAAATAAAGTTTTAATGATAATCCAACTATATTTCTCTCTTTTTTCAGAAATATTTCATCCATAAAACCAATATCTTCTAAATTTTTTTTAAGTTATCTAATAAGAAAATTTTCATTTAAAAATATTTATAATTTTATTATGTTTTTATATGTTTTTTTAAATGGTTTGAAAATCATCCGTAATATGTTTTTTTAGTTATTTTCAATGAAAAAGGGTTCCAAAATGTTTTATTATTTAAAAAGATATTTTCAACGCAATGTCATTTTTATTTAATAAATATTCTGTGTGATGTTTAAAAACACACGTTTATATATGGTGAAATATTTTTATATAGTTTATTATTTAATGGGGATATGATCAATGTAAACAATTCCTTCCCCTTCTTTGAATGGTAGTTGGTTTGATTGCTTGATGTTTATGACAGTTATTTCTCTTCCATGGGTTGCACCATGATATAATGCAGGAAAAAACCAATTCACATCATGGTGTATGTCTTAATTAAATTATTAATAAATCTATATATTTTACATTATTTGTTATATGATGGAATTTTTATGAATCCCATTTCATTTCATGGGTTATGGTTTGATGATTATGGATCCCCTCTCTTTTTACGGGTAATATTTTGACGAATGTTTTATTATCCTATTGAAAATTCATGTATGATTTAATTATGTGATATGTGACACCTATATCACCCTCCAATTAATTGGGTAATAGTAAATGCTCATAGAGATCGAATCAGACGTAGGAGGTCATCACATGAGCATAACAAGAGTGTATATGGGAGAGCAACCCAAGGCCGTTACAAGTGGGTAAATATGAGAGCATTATGAACCCATAACAAGGGGATATACATAATTGAATCTCGTGGATGTAATAAGAGAGGAAATGGGAGTGAATCCCATGCTTGTAACAACTGGGTATACCATAGAGATTCCAAATCCTATACCAATTGGGTATACAGGAGGGAATCCCAATCCTGTAGCAGGAGTTTATAAGGGAGGGAATCCAATGCATGTAACAAGAAAGTAAATAAGAGGGAATATCGAGCTCAAAATAAGATGGTACATGGTAGGTCATTCCAATACGGAAGCAGGTACACATGTGAATGTCGAATCCTAATATGTTATAAAATATATGGTAGGTTTTCTTGATATATGATATTCTATACTTATATGTATGCCACAATTCCATGTATTCATCCTATGTTATTATTTAAAAGATCATGATATTTATAAACTTATTATTCATGTCTTATTATCTTCCAATATTTATTCCACGACTCATGTATATATAATTGATATGTTGGGTATGATCTTAAAATGTAATTCTCATAAACTCATACAGTTAGAATCATTTTTTTGTTATGTATCATGCTTTTTACCCATAATGAGCATCTTAGATCACAATTTCATAGCATTCCATTCCCCATGTTAGGAATTACGATTTTATGTAGTATTACTAAATATGATGATTTCAATGGAAAACATTTATGATCTTTCACCATGATATAGGATTGTTTTTTAATGATTCCATAGAATCTAAAATAGTATAATCATCCCGAATTTACTTTTTTAACGTACTAAACAATCATCAAAAAATATTTAATATCATATTATTTTAACCAGGATATTATATTTTCAGTATCAAATTAATGTTTTTTTCATCTATTCCAAACTAGGATGAAAAGTATTTGGTGATACCCTTAGGTTATTTGTATTGATATTCCCAGGGTTTTCTCTAAAGATAATCTCAATGTGTCATTTATTTTAAAAAATAAATAATGGCTGAGACATCCTTCACAAATGATTTTCATGATTATGTGCTTTTATTTCTTTCATAAGTATTCCTCAACATATGATTTATGGTTTCAATCAATATTGTTAACTAGAAATGACCATGATAACCATGAATCTTTTAGATTTAGATGGTTTGGGAAATATGAAAATCGATTTCCTAGTGGAAAATTTCAAAACTATAATGAGGAAGGTGGCATAAGTATTGGTTATAATATTGGAGATAATGAGACTAAGAAAGACATATGAATGGTATGTGATTTTATTAATCTATTGTTTCCATTAAATATAACAATAATGACTCAATTTAGTTATACGAACCATTACAAATGATTATTTTTTCATATTCTAATAATGAGGTATTATGGAAAATGATTATCAAGCATGTGTGATGTTATATAAATAATGTTGGATTAATGATGTGTATATACTTTGGAATTAAAGAATTCTGTTATATGAAAGATTAATTATAATTTTTTTCTTAAGGAATTAAATGTATATATTGAATGGTTCTGAAGATATTGATATATTATTTAATTAAAGTGTTACATTTTTTAGGGAAGGTAACCAATAAGGTGTTCCTGATATTGAGAAAATTGTATTTATCTTGGATAAAGAGATGATAGTTTTGGAAAAAGTAAATTGGATAATACTGATTACTAGGGACCTAATTAATGATTTCTAAATATATTGTTGGAGATATCTTTGATGATGATTAATATAATATTTTGTATTTATGATATATATTAAATTATCTATTTTAATAATAATGAAATAATTTATTTTCAAAAAGGTTTAATGGAAATTCATATTATTTACATTTCTCATGTGAAAACATGATTCAGGTATTCCCATGTTTGTTATTTCACAACAATGATATACTTTATGATTGATTGAGGATCAAATATTAAGCAGATTTTGATAAATTTTGTTACATTATTTAAGATTTTTTGTATTTTCAGCTTTCAAAAGGGTTACATGATTATGAATTTATAGAATGTTTAAGTTAAAGGTCATTTGGATTTCTATATATTGAACTATTATCTCACCAAATTTGTATTTATGCTTATTTAAAAACATCTTTTAACTATTTTAATTGGTTGATAGCTACAGAAATATGGAATTACAAATCATTCTACCTCATGACATGCTAATACTTTTGGAATGAAAAATTCACAATCATTTCCTAGGGTAAGATATTAA
Source organism: Viscum album (assembly GCA_963277665.1). Lineage (NCBI taxonomy): Eukaryota > Viridiplantae > Streptophyta > Magnoliopsida > Santalales > Viscaceae > Viscum > Viscum album. The sequence continues at coordinate 97,034,335 of OY728141.1, read as the reverse complement.
GTAGAAATTTATCAAGGCACAAATAAAGGGTGATATTATATTAAGGAATGATGATGAAATCATGTAGTTATTTATTATCATGAAACTTATTTATATTTATGAAAAGGTCATTGAAATAAATTTTTATCCCATTATCATCATTTTTTATGACATTAATGGACATTTTCAATAATCATTTGTTTATGGATTTGTGAACGTTTATATTTTCTAAACCATGTACTATATAACTTTACATTAAAACTTGATATTTATATTTCATTTAAATTTCCTTAAATTCACTTTCCACATATGATCCTAGGTATGAGTCTTTTGGGTAACTGTTATGTTTCCAACTACCCCTTTTTAAAGGAAGTTATGGTATTTATTTTGAGGATGTGGGTTTCTATTTATGATACATCAATGAATTAAATTTTTTTTAATTTTGGTGAATTTAATGGGAAAACATAATTTTTATGGGAATAGAATGTACCTCTATGAATTTTTTATGAATTAAAGTTTTTCAAATAAATTTACTTTCATTGATGGAATGAATTTCATGTTACACTATGTTATTATTTCTTTATACGCAACACTAAGAAATAATTGACGAAAAAAACTTATATTATCTTTTTGTATACAGAAATCTATGTTTTTCTTCTGTTTCACATGATTATGAGCTCCTTTGATAGCTTTTGTTTCACATAAGACTATTTTCTAATAATATAGAATGTAATATTATTATTAAAATAATATTATAGCCATCAAATACACAAGAATGTAGGATATAAAAGGGTTTAATTAAATTGAGAATACATTGTTAGAAATATTTATAATATTATTTATTTGGTGGTAATTATTATTAAATAAAAATGAAAACAGTTGATTATAAAGGATGAGATGTTTTGAAAAAACTATTTTTGATCCCATAAATTTGTGATCATATTAATAAATTAAATTAATCACTATTAGTGGGAGATATTAAGGAATTTATATACTATAAAACCAACCATTTTTTTAAATTCATAAAATATATTTTATAGGCATAACATAAAGGAAGATTCAATATTATGCATCAAAATCAATATTTTTTGAAAAGTAGTTTTTCTGCCTATTAATGGAAAAATTATTCAAAAAATAATATTTAATAATTTCAGATTTATAAATAAAAATTTAAAAATCATATTTTAATGATGAATATCCAAATTTCAATTGGGATAATTTATCATCTTTTCAGAGAAGATTTATTTTATGAATAGCTAAAAATAATGAATTTAAATTGAAAAATAACTTTTATTATAAATTAATTATAGAGTGAAGTTATAATTTTATTTTTTATTAATTAGTATTTTTATAAATAATATATCTGTTAACCATATTTATTTACTTCGAATAAGTTTTATAATGAATGTTTTTTTAAAATCAATTCATACTTTTGAAAATTCTTACATTAAAAAGAAGTTATATTGTCTTTTATGAGTGGTTATTGATAAAATAATTTATACTAATTATGTGTTTATAATTTTGAAAAATTGATTAAATATTATCGAATAATATAATTTATAATTTCTAGTAAGTTTAATACATTTTTTTACAAATAACATTAAATAATGTAAATTCAATTAATTACATCAATTAAGGTAAAAAAGAGTTTATATAGTTGTTAAACAAAATATTATGGGGACAATTAACCTATAAATTTTCCAACAACCATTTTCATTCCACATTTAGGCCTTATAATCAATTTGGATCTAATTTAATTCATTATGGGAGGCACATTATGCAAGGAAGACCATCCAATGGTGTTTATGTTCTATATTTACATGAATATCACTCCTCCTCCTCTATAAAGTGGTACTTGAATACCCTAATTTATTCACACCTATAAAGAATATAAGGTCTACCAAAACCAATCTAAATGAGTTAAAAAATTCACTTATATAGTCCTAGAATCCTACATCTTGGATTAATGAAATAAAAGTGGTATTTTTCTGAAAACCAAAAGGAGTAACCCAAAGAAGAGGTATCGTACTTCAACAAATACTTTTTTATATTTCCTTTTGAACCCCTTAAATTATTTTTAAGAAGATATTATATAAAAATTTCCTTATAATAAAAATATCATGATTTTTTATGTTATTTTATTAATATATACCTTCACACACATCCATTAAAAGGTACACACAATCATTATTCATGTGTACGATGGACTACCACCTTACGAACTAATGTCATTCATTATTCCATTACCACATACTATTATTTGGAATATATAAATTGAATAATATTTTTATTTGATAAATATAATATTAATGATTTGTTTATTCTTCATGAATTATTATATTAAAAATAAATTCATGTTATCCATTTGGTTGGAATACTATAAATTCATTTCAGGATGTAGGGTCTACCACCTCCTCAATTAAATGTGATTAATTTACACATAAATTGGAAGGTATTATGTATGGGTTTAACAAAAATATGTGTTATATATGAAAATATAATTATACTATAAAGATAATATATTTATATATATATCCTTTAGTACATGATCATTAAAAATGTCGCAAGAAAATGGAAACAGTGTTCATGCATATGTACAGCTCATCATCTCGATGAATGCTTTATTACATTTAATATTTATATCATTTATAATTATTAACAATTATTATATAAAAAATATTGAAACTAAAGAATAAAATACATGGATATTTTATAGATTTTGACGAATATTTTACAATATAAAAAATCTACATGCCGGAGGTCCAGAATAGTTTATTTTTTTTTTGGAATCACGGAACAAATTATTCAAATATTGTTAAATGATCTTAAAAATATCAATTAAGGAACATAATATTCAGTAAACCAACATTAATCCACTATTCATGGACTATGGAATGGAAACATAAGAAACTGGTGAGCACTATTTCTCATTAAGGTTATTTAATGGAACTGCATAAGCACAATGTGAAAATAAGGGTATGAGAACATGTGAATAATATTTTAAGATCATAATTTTCATACCAAAGAACATAATTAAGAGATACAAAATAAATATTGGCAGTTCATATTACTTAAATCATAATATAATAAAGTAAATTAACATTGTGATCATATCATGGGAATAGGGAATGGATTTGTGTAAGACACATAAATATATAATATAATTTCTTATAAGTTAAGGTCTAATTACAAAAAAAATATTATGGCACTTCCTAGGGGCTGCATCTAATAAGAGGGACACAACACCATCCCTATTTATATTCCATTACATATAAGGGATAGGATTTCAACATCTTCCCATAGTTTATCAGGGTTCCCCATCTTCCCATTATAGATCAGGTTTCCCAATATTCTAATAGTGGATCAGGTCCCTACATCTTTCTATAGTGTATCATGTTTTTTAGAATTGATTCCAATCATTATCTCATGAGATATAAATAATTACCCTATGAATTTGTGTGATATATAGGTCCCACCCATGTCTTAATTAAATAATATGTACATGATCCATAAAACATAATTCATATCATGATCCATAAAAATATACGGATTTCATAAACTCTTATCATAACCAATGAAATAAAATGGTTATCACAAACATTTAATTATAAAATATGGGAAAAAATATTTAGTTCATATTTTTTTATCCAAGAATAAATGATGAAATGTTGAGGGTTTCAAAAGAATATATCCTGGCCAAAATCAATGAAGAGTGAAATGTATCATATGTATGAACCCATAAAAACAAGGGCCATTTAGAGGGATAATAGAAATGGAACCATTAGATCAATTTCCAAAATTAAATTAGTAGCTCCTATGTATTTAATATTTTATGTATATAAATTTCTAATAATCCTTTAAAAATAATTTCTTTCAAAGTAGACCATATCGTTATTGAAAATTATTTTTAAAACATAGAACCATTTTAAAACCACTTACTTTTAAAATATACTTTAATACATATAAAGGATAATAAGAAACATTTTGATAATAATTTCCTTAAAAACAAATAAATGTATCATGATAAATTTTTTAAAACAATTTTCTATTATATAAAATATTGATTTTTTTAAATTTATACCTTTTAGATGTTATAAAATAATCATGATCACATTTTAAATCAATTTTTCTCAAAAACATATAAAATAATAATGTAATTTTATTATGAACTATTCTCTATGAAAAAAATTTAAATAAAAAAACATCATGATCAATATTATTTTTGATAAAAAATTTCTAGAAAATGTATTTCATAACTAATAATGAAATTTATAAATAATTTTAATCCATTTCTTTGATGTGGACATTCTGAAAAAATAGTAATGAATATATAAAAATCATTTTTAACTCATATTATGCATAAAAGGTTTTTAAAGAATTTTTTCATTAAAAACACATTAAATTTAACACATTTGAATAATATTTGGAGGGAATTTAGATTACAAATAGAATTGTAATATTATAATAGAATTTTCATAGAAAATATTGCATTGAAGGAAGGTATGACTGTATGTGATGAACCGTATTTTTCCAACATAAAAGGTTAGAAAAGTTCATCTACTAGAATATGATAAGAAGATTCCTTTGAAAATAATTTTTTGGAGAGGGATAACATGTTAAAAAATTTCCTTTATAAATCATAGGATATTATTAAAACATTTTTTTATTCATTTTTGTCTTATAAATATTTGAAATAATATATATATCTAATTTAAATGAGAAGTAAAGCCATATTTTCATTAAAACATTTTTTAATTATATTATGTTCCAAATAATGGAAGAATGTGATTAATATATGATGATATCCTTGAAATATAGAGTAGAATAAAATTCATGATTATTATTAATATAGTCATCATAAGATTTCATTAATGGAAGAATAATCACAAATAATTCATAAAAACAATGAGATTGTTGCAATAAACTTCTGCCACTTTGGTAACAATGAATCGTAACCCCCATGAAATATTAAAGTAAAATTAATATTAAAATATCAATAAAATAATTTTATTAATTTGTTATCAAGTAAATGGGTAGTATATACACCCTATATAAAAAAATAGGTGCATTACAAGGCATGTATCTCAAAGATAGATAATTAACACAAGATTCTATTATCGATTTGGTACATGTTGTACAATAAATACCAAGAGAGAAATATCCTAAAATTTATATGTAAATACCAATAAATTTAAGTATTTTGATAATATTGTACTTTTAGGGGTATTATATGCACCACATAAAATAATCAAGTAAGGGATATATATTTTATCTCACATAAATAAATTGTGAGATGAAATTTCTCTTACTTGATGTCTTGAATTTTTCCAAACATGTTCAAACATCCTGTATAATAAATATAAGTTCACTATAAATCAACCATAAAATCATTTTATTATATCTCATATGATATATTAAAATATAAGACTTAATATACCCAATTTATTAAAAACTCAATGTTAATATTATGTTCTGCCTAACATCTTCTTTGTTTATCAAATATGTTTTCTTTTCTTATTCTTCATCCTATTACATAGATCCAAATATATTTATTTCTAGAATGTAAAAAATTATATAAATATCATATATATTAGATTAATATGTATTTTTAATTTTATATAAAATATTTTAATATGAAATGGAATACACCCTACATCGAGACGGTGGGCCCTATGAACACATGATCAATGTTTCCATTTTATTATCATATTGAAATAAAAAAAAGTAAATGCCACACACACACATATATATATAATATAATTCAATTAAAATTATCATGTCATATATATAATATAATTTCACTAAAAACATATTTAATGCATTCTATGTAGAGTGTGGATGAATCACATCTCTTTGAGGATATAATATTCCACACTTCACCAAAATAAATTGTTATATTTACATAAATAGAAGTTATGAAGGTATGTATTGTATCATAATTTTGTAATCACAATTAAATCCTAAATATCATTTATTTAAAATAAAAAGATAGAGTCCATATTAAATCACATCCTTTAGAGGTGGTAATGAAAAACCAAAGAACATCATTTCATGAGGCGATAATTCACCGTATAGAAGAACAATATTTTTGTAACCCATTAGATGGATGTGTGTGTAATAGAATGTATAACCCTTATAAAAATAAAATATAAATATATTGAGTAAATGTGTTTTTAATGATCACTTAATTATTGAATTTTAATTATTTTAGAATTAAATAACCTTAAAGGTAATATTGAATAAAGTTACTTTAATTTGGGTAACTATTTTGGGTTTTCACCAAAGGACATCATTTAACTCCATTATCCACAATGTGAGGATTATAGAAAAAAGTAAAGGATGTTGGGAGATTATTTGTGATGATTGTTTCTAGACAAATGGCTTGAGATGTGAGAATAAGTTGGAGGGTTGAGTTCCTATTAATAGTGGTGAAGTAGTCGAATTTTTATAAATTTTTTAAAAGGGAATTGCACCAAAACATTTTCTAAAAAATATAGATAGATTAATGGAAAAAATTCTATAAAATTGAATATATAGTCAATAAGTTTTTTAAATAAAGTATTTTGGAAAAGTTTATAGCTAATGTTTTCAATTAAATTTTGGTTTTAGTCTATTTTAAGCTATTTATTCAGTTAATTACTGTAATTAATTTTAATCACTTTCACTCATGTTTTTTATAAAAAAAATAATTTGACCTTATTATAAATTATAAAATATTATTGTCCCAAATATGGATCCAATTTTCCTAATTTAATTTACATAAGTGGAGGAAATTAATTTAAATTTAATTCTATAGATGGGATGACAAAGTGGTTTTTTATGTTATACATTTAGAAAATATTGGTACATTATTATATCAAACATCATCTGGTAATTGATTCAAAAAACATAAATCATAATAATTTATGTATAATTGATCTATTTTAATTTTAAAACCAATAAAAATAAAATATATCTAAATAAATAAATTAGTAAAAAATTAGATTGGAAATAAAATTTTGTATTATTTATTCTTCGTCAAAAAATGATTCTTCACAGAAAAATACTGAACATTAACAATAATATAAATTTTATGTTCCCATTTAAAATTTTTTTAATAATCAAAATAAAATTTTCCAAGATAATACGTAAAATTGGTTCCTTATTAAAATGAGGTAAACTAACATTTCAGAAAAAAAAAATATCTTTTTATTCATTAAAAATAATTTATTTTTATCTTATACCTATAAAATATATATGATGAATATAAATAATATTTATTTAATATATTACGAATAAATTATATATATAATTTTATACAAAAGTATTTTATATAAACTATTGAGATAAAATTTGTTTTAAATGATGAAATATATTTTTCATTGAAAAATAGTTCCTACATTCACTTATATTAATATATAACCATATGATTAATTTTTTTATAAATGTGTATGTAATGTTTTCACAATTTAGTTGATATAATTCATAAAAATCATTCCAAAAGCTCATTGGTAGAAATAATAGTATTTTAGTTATAATATTAATAGTATCTTATAGTATGGTAAATCATCACCTTGCATGTAACACAAGCTATTAAAGGGACTCGGTATTGTGTGTAATAAAAGACATAAATAGTGTTCTGTGTACTGAAATACAATCACTTTTTTTCATGTATGACAATATTTTTAAGATTTTTTGTATAATGTAATCAACAAATAGTGTTTTCAAATAATGAAATCTATATATAATTTTGTGTGCAATAAGAAATATAGAAATACTCCATTAATCCAAAAATAATAATTCACAAAATCTCAAGGTGTAACATTCTACCACACATAAAATTAAAATTGTACATCGATATTAATTTGAGTTATTAATGGTCTAATACTTGAAATTTCCATTCATGGAAAGCCAAATTATAAAAATGATTACTAAAAAATACTTAAAATGTAATGTTGAAAACATAATGGTTACCCAAATTAAATAATTTTGAAGTTTCTGAATGGGAGAACATTGGTGGAATTGAAAATATGGCCTTGGAGGAAAATCACAAATATTTATAGGGATTAATTGAGGCCATCAATCACAAACAAGTCAATTATCAAGTTAAATTTTAGTGTCTCAAATTCATAAATATTTGATGAGTTAAATTGAAATCATTTTAACAAAATTATGTTTTAACGAGAAACATTTATTTTTATAATGTTTTACTAATGTTGAATAACATTAATGAAAAGATATCAATACATGATTTCATGAAAACCTCACCTTTTTTCCATTGATCAATTTCCCCTTCACCTGTTTCTCTGAAAAGGAAGGTGAATATTTGATTCATGAAGCAATAACCGATCATGAGATCCATGATAATCCATCCCATATGAAATCAATAATTATCAAAACAAAATTGTAATAACATGATATCAAATATGCATAATTCCTCTTATGGTAGGGCAATAATTTAATCGAATAAACATCATCTTAAGATTAGATTAAATACACTATAAATGTTATACCATATAACCCATATGAGAGATAAAAATCTAATAAATCATAAAGATTTTCACAAAATTAGCTTCACGTTGGTCCCCCGTATATCAAAAAGTGTATCATTTATGTCACATTTCAAATATGTTAATTACCTAATAGTATATTATCTTGAAGCATGTTAATCACCTAAATTATTATCATTCCACATGGAAAAAATTATTTTATCCTTATTTCGTAGAATACAAGATATATTCCATAAATAAAATATGGTGGAAAATTGCCCTATGATTACGTAGAATTTTTTTAGTAAATTCATAATTAATTATTACTTCCTTGATTTTATCCAATTTACATTATCAAAATTATTCATTTATATATTCAAGATAAATTTTTTTGTCAACAGCAAGAACTCAGTAAGTGTAAACTTTCCTTAATTAAAATATATCTATTTTAAGTCATCCTAACAATTAAACATATCCATTTCAATCATTGATAAAATCCCAATAATGAAAATAGTCAGATATATTTTTTGAATAATATAACATAATACATGAATTCAAAAACTAGTACACATCATTCACCCACCTTTATTCATAAACCATTACTAAGGCAATGCCATTATATTCCATAATTTATCTTTCCAAGAATACAAAATATGAATCATGTATTACAGTTACTAAATCTCAATATAATCATAATTCTAAAATTTTTTGTAAAAAATAATTGAAGAATATCATATATATTTCATATTCCATTCACTGTATCTTCATCATCATTAGTAAAAACATTACTTGTATGCCCTGTTGATTCTCTTCATGATTATTCTATAAAGGACATCAATTTTCATAATGAATATTCATTCGATACCTAGTGTATTGAACCATTGATTGTGTCATATGGAGTCTGATACCACATCCACAAAATTAGATTAATCAATATATAATTTATTTAAATTTTCAATCAAACTAATAAAAAACATATTTTCACCCTATATATAACATAGAAGAAACAAACAGTTCTGAATTAATATTATTTATTATTATCTGTTCATGAAAAATGAAACGTGACATAAAAATACCCAAAATTAATCCTAACATACTTTTTATGTCACTATTTAATGAATTATTTATTTTTTAAAATAAAAATTTTCAAATTTTCAAATATCAGATTTAAAATGGATTCACCATTATAAGGCAGTAAAATTTTCTTTTAGATAAATACATCTTTTATTGAGATAAAATTGTGTTTGTACGTAGAATAATTGTTTTTAGAGAAAAATAGTTCTCGCATTCACATTAAAAAATGGATAACCAAAAGGGTGATTTTATATACATGCGTAAATCACATTTTTAAATTTTTTTAATATTATTCATAACATCTATTTCAAATGATATGTCGTGGGTAAAATAATATTTTAATAATAAAATATATAGTATCTTGTAGTTCTATACAACTCAATCTTGCTTGTAATAAAATCTATCAAAGGGCCTCGATATTTTCTTTCCTAATGGGAAAATATTGTATTGTTTGTATGAAAACCAAATCTAAGTTTTGAGTGTTGTGAATGATTCACTTATTTTATGGTATAATGGAATCCACACTAATTGAATATGTATAAAAAAGTCTATATTAAATGTTAAATGACATAAAAAATATCAACATATTAAATTAATTGAAAAATTAATCCACAGAATATTGTGGTGTTAGAAATTTTTTTTTGATATTCATGTCATGTTTTAGATTCATTAAATTATTAAATAATGATATATGAATTGGGATAAAAAAAGTTCAAAACATGTAAGAAAAATAAAGCGTATATTACCCAAAACATAACTATAATAAGGAATTGTTAAAAGAAGGGAAATATAAATTCATAATCAAATATTATATGTTATGAAATATAATAATATTATGTTGGTATATATGTAATAAAATTGTATTTATTATATATTAGGTCTTATCATGTATCAATAAATTAATGAGTTAAGGTAAGGTTTTTCATATTTCACTTTTTACTACTGACATATATTATATATTCACCACTTATAATTTTTTGTGGGTTATATAATATATTATGAAATTATATACAATGAATTTACATTATTTAATAATATAAAAAGATTAAATTTATTTTATACTTTCATGCATCTACAGATTCAAATGTTATTGAAATTGTAAGGGATTTCTACCTCACTTTTATTTTCTGTGAGATGAAAGCAATAATCACCACCTATTTTTTATATATGGTGTGTATACTATTCATCGATGTATTTTATGATTCTTATAATTATAATAATTTTTATTTACATAGACATCTTAGGAAATTACTTCCTTGGTTTTTCTATTAAATAGTTACCAAATCAATAAGAAAATTTTGTGTCAAATTTCATTCATTGAGACGGATATTACACTATGACAATATATTAATTTACAATGATTAGATAAATCCCCTTTGATATGTTATATAATGAATATAATTATTTTAAAGATATTTTTTGATTCATGTAATTTTATTATATCATGGTGATTATTATGCAAGATTACCAAAGTGGTATGTGGTTTATGTTATAATCTCATTATTTATTAGGATTCATTTTAATCAGGTCTCTAATGTTGAGATCTCAATATCTAACTCTCAATAACATCATAAATCATATAATCCTCTTATTATACATAATAACTTCCCATTATAGTATAAATATTTAACTAATTTGTAATTGTCACAATCAATAAAATTGTTCTTATGATAAAATAATTTTATTTATCAATTCAATAATAAATTTGTGTTACATCAAAATAATATTTTCTAAATATTATTTAAATTTTTTTAAATGATTTATTAATATCCTTTTCAAGAAAAATTATTTAAAATGTAATTTAGTTTTTAAAAATGTTTTAAAAATGTTTTCAAATATTATTTTATATGTTTTCAAGGTTATTTGTTCAGAAAAAGGTTTTAAAAAGGTTTTATGATGTCATATTCATTTTTAATGAAAGCTTAATTTTCATAACAAATTATCTGAGTGATCTTTCAAAATACTTCTATATATAATATGATATCATTTTTTATATTTTATTATTTACTGGGGAAATGATCTATGGAAACAATTATTATCATTTCATGGGATATTTTATTTTTTATGATGTGATTTTTATAAAACCTGCTCCTTTTACATGGGTAATACAATGAAAAAACACTAATTAAAGACACTTTCTTCAAGGATAATTCATTGATTAAATTATTAAAAACCTATTAATTTTCCACACGTTATTATAATAAGTAATTTTTTATGATACCCATTTCACATCACAAGTAATAATGTCTTGTTTATAATGTCCATATCTTTTAATGGTTAATGATACAATAAATGTTTTGTTATATAGTTTCAAATTCATGTATGATTTCATTATGTTGTTGGTTGGACCAATATATCTTTTTAATGAATTGGGTAATGAAAAATACCCAGTGAGATCAAAGGTTACACGAGTGGGGAACCCAATCCTTTAAAAGATGATACACTGGAGAGCATTTCAATCCCATAATAACAGGGTATGTAGGATTGAATCCAATGCTTGTATCAAGAGATTATAAATGAGGATAAACCTAGCTTGTAAAATGGGTTTATATGGAAGGGAATACCATGATGGTAATAAGAGGGGATACAGGAGGGAATCACAAGTCTATAATAGTTGGGTATATGTGAGTTCATCCCAAACCCGTAATGAGAGGGTATAGATGAGGGAATCCCAAGCACTTAATAAGACGGTGCACATGAGGGTATCCCAATCACTTAATAATAGGGAACAAAGGATGAAATTCATATCCCATAATAATAGTGTATATTGGAGGGAATATCGTTCCCTAAACAAAAGGGTACACAAGAATACATCCAAATCATGATGTATATACCTGAGTGATTATCCTAAGACTAACACGTTATGAAGGTCTCAGTAGGTAGTATTTAAATGTTATTTTCTATTAATATGTCTATTTAACTATTTAATGTGTTATTCTTATGATATTATTTAATTTATTACACTTGATTCCATTTTGAATCATTTATTTTCAACTCCCAATGTTTTTTATAATGATAAACCTTAAACAATACATAATCTCACTCTTTCAACTTGATTTCACTTCTTTACATTCCTAAATAACATTTTAGTTTATAGTTTTATAAATTTGGAAAATAACTCATACATATCAACCCAAAAGCATATGAAATAAGTTCTATTATAATAGTTCCCATTTCATCCAAAAAAATAGAATTTTTAATGCAAAACAACCACATTATTTCTTGTAAAAGTATCCTAATATTTAATAGGATATCCTTAATTATATTACACATCCTTATAACCTGTGAAAACCATTTGAAAACATGATATGATCATTAAAATATTATTTAGGGATACAAAAATAATGAAATGAACCATTACTCCATTAATACTTCAAAATATGAAATCATTTTCAAAAAGTCAAACTTCACACCCATATATACTTACTTTTTGAAACATGATATTTCTATAAAACATTAAATAGAATATATAAAACCATAAAGGTAACTTGGTTCTATAATTAATTATATGGTAACCCTTCTGACTACCTTTGGATTTTAACCCTTATTTCAACCTTACAATGCAACCCTCGTGTCTACCGTATGGTGTAACCATTGTAGTTATAGTTAGAGTAACTATATGGCCAACCTCGAAAATACACATACCCAATGAATTAGAGGGACATATTTTTCCCATCCATAAAAAATAAAAATTTCCAAGTAACAATAAAATAATCATGAACATGAACACTTTCATAAAAACAATCTTATTGAATTTTGATAAAATAGAAATTTTAAATAGAGTTTTAAAAAGGGTCTCTTACACACACCATATCATTGAATCATGAATTAATAAAACTATATTAATATGTATAAAAATATAAATATATATAATAAAACATAATATAGTATTATTTCAATTCACAAATAATCATATCATGAAAAAATCAATGGCGTAGAAGGATAACCAAAATAATAGAAAATGGGTTTTGAATTCCCTTATCTCACGTACTTCTTACATAAATCATTTTTAAAATGCATTTATAATGGTTAAAATAGTGTAACTATTATTTTAAAGAAATGTATTATTGTTTATAAAACCTTATAAGATCATTTTATAACATCAATCAACATAAATATTAATAATATTTTGTTATTTCTGTTGTTTAGGGTGTGTTCTTTACATGATTTCCATGGTCAGTTCCTAATATATTTTATTATTGAATGGATGTGAAACATCAAAATTAGATTGAAATAGTATTAATATCTCTCAATAATATTAAATTATTCCATAAATAATTTTTTTCATATGGTATAATTATGAATCAATAGATAAATCATTAGTGATATTCGTTTAGATCATTTTTGTGGTTCTTCGATAATCACAAACTAGTTTAGTTATTTATTTTAAAATCATGGATATAAGTTAATTAAAAAAATGTTATATCATAAAAAATAAAATATATCTATACCATTGAAATGGATTTAAAAACATATTTAAAGGATGTAAATAAAATTGATTACACATCATCTGGGATTTTGGAAAATCAACACATCACAGACAACATTTTTTATGAATAAGAGGAAGAGGAGAGGAAGAGTGGTGAAGAATATTTCAATAAACAAGATGACAATTAAAAAAATATAAAAAATATATTTCATGCATATTGGATAAGTTTATGTGAAGAGATTATAATAAAAGAAAATAGTTGAAAAGTAAACCCTAAAAAATGAAAGGGGATTTTTACCTCTTGATCTATTCTCATTGCGATTATCCTTAAGTCCATTAGTATTGGCCATTTGGAAAGACAATAAGGTCACAGAAATTAGGAAGATCCTTGGGAATGGGATGAGACATATTCATACCACACATCACTATTGATAGGTTAGAGGGGTAGTGGGGGTGAGGGTGGTATTTATAGAGGAGGAGAGGATGGGTTTTCCATTAATTTAAATATTAGAATAATTTTTTTTTCAAGACTATGAATATTCCGGATTCATGTGACCAAAATAATAATTATATCATCTGAGTTTGAACGAATGGTTCTTACATCAACCATGATTCTAGGAATAATATCTTTAACATATAATTTATATAAATGGTAAATTACCATATTTCAATATTCATAAAAAATTCAAGTATTTCAGAAAAATACCAAATATTTACCCTATCAATTTATCAGTGATTAAAATTCAAATATTAAATCCATTTTATCAAAATATTTTAATAAAATGTTTAATGTAATTTTGAAATAAAATCAAAATCTACAGTAAAGATAAAATATTTAAAAATATAACTCATTTTATGACACCTTGAAAAATACATCATGATCTCATAAAATTTTATTATAGCCATTATAATATACATTAATTATTTATGATTAAATTATTAGAAAATAAATTCTAATTTAATTTATGTAATTAATTATAAATTTGTAATGAAATATTTATGACTTATAATAAAATCAACTCTTATATAATGATCATATTATCACTTATAAGATACATTTTTAATATAAATTCACTGGTGAGGTTACTATTCTTTTTTCCATTTTACTATTCATAAGGGTCATATTACAATTTATACGGGTAATAATGATATTAATAAGTGTAGTTTATTACTCACCAAATATTAAGTGAATTCAATCATATTCCATATAACTTACTAATCACAATGGTTTGTGTATATTTTTTGAAATTTAATTCACAGAAGTGGGAAATTTATATTTAATGTATAGTTTATAACTATCAATTTAAAGTAAATTTTCATTATGTAAAAACTCATTGTTTCTTTAATTTCAATTTATTTTTAAATCTATGGTGTGTTACATTCTCCCCACCTTTTGTAAATTGAGTCCTCACAATTTTATTCACTTCATAAACTAGTGATAGTATATTTCCCCGATATTATTTCCAAATCCCCATGTTGCTTCTTCAACCATGTGGTTTCTCGAAAAACCTGTTACCCAATGGATTAACTTATTCATCAGTACATGTTATCTTCGATCAATATTCAATATTTTGTTCTATTTATAAGAAAGGTTCACTTCCAGCAGAACTAGTTCTTATCTCAAAACATGAGATGAATTTGGCACATAATTTCTCAACATCAAAACATTATAAACATTGTATACTTGGGATAAACTAGTGTGAAATCTACTCAGTTTAGAACCAATCCAACTTTATGAAGAATTTCCTAATGTCTAATAAACCGTGGACTCAACATTAATTTTTAACAAAATGAAAAACACATTTCCATTGTGTGATAATTTGAAAAACATGACAACCTACTTCAAAGAATGTATTTACTCTTATTAGATGATTAACATTATTTCTTACTCTGAGCTATCCCCATGTGTTACTATATCATCTTCACATTCTCATACACTTCCTCTACTAATTCTAGTCCCATCAACACCCTTCTAATGAATTCATCCCTAAAATCTGGTGTTAAACACCACTTCCCATATAATTCCTCAAAATGATCCATTTGAATTATAAAATGAGAACTGTTATTATAAGAAAACTGAACTGAAGAATGTAGATGATCCCAATATCTCTGGTTGTTCAGTGAACATTCTACAAGTATATACTATAATGAAATAATTTCTATCTATTCTTGTCCATCTGATTGAGGATGAAAATTAGTGTAGAAATTTAATTATGGGCCCAAAAACATCTGAGAGGCATTTCCCTAAGTTATTAGTTTACTTGGTATCATGGTCAAATACAATGGAATGTAGAAATATGTAACCTCAAAATATATTTAAGGTATAGTTGTTAAAGATTATCTAATGACATAATATCTCAAGTAGGAATGAAATGTTCAGATTTAGTCATCCGATCAATAATAAAACAATTCTAATTATTACATCGAGATGTGTTTGGAAGATTTATCATGAAGTCAATGGATATATTTTTCCAATTCCAATCTAGACCTGGAAAAGGTTGAATCCTCCCATTTGGTAGTTTTAACTCAACTTTAACCTATTTTCATGTAAAATGGTTCATGATAAAATCTGTAATATATCTTTTCATTCCATCCAACAAATAATATTATCTACGTCATATGTACATCATAGTACTTTCAAGATGAACAATAATAGGGGACTATGAGCATCACACAACAATTTAATCTTCATCTGGGAATAAAAAGGCACACATAATATTTTTCGAAATCACAAAACACAATATTTATGAAGGATATATTCTAGAAACATACCCATTTTAAATAATTTTAACTTTTTCTATAACTCCATTTCTACCTTCTATTCTTTCTTAATTCTATCTAACAAATGTGACATTACGAAAACCTAAAACATAAAAAAGAAATCTCATACACCAATAAATTCCAAGAAAAAATTCATTAAATCATTAATCAAGGTGTCATGATCCAAACATAACACGGTTAATGATGCATGAAATTTTCAGCTCAAGGAATATGAAAAAATGTATTCTTTTCTAGGATGGTAATTGATTGGGTAATGATAACCATTCCTCAATTTAATCCTTCTTCTATCTCACATGTTTAATTCCTTAGGTGTGAATATATAATTCTAAATTTTATGGTCGGTAGAAAATTCACATTGGGATCTATATAAATTATGACTTCAAATTTTAAAAGAAAAAACCATACCTTCGATTTTCAAATCATGTGTAGGATAATTTAACTCCAAATGTTTAAGTTGAATTTATGTATAACAATTTACTAGATCATTCTTCATTAGAACACAACCAATTCTCTTCAACTAAGAATCATTGTAGTTGACAAAATCCACATTTCTGGAAGGTAGGGATCAAACTATAGAATTCAACAATCTCTTATTATGTTCATAACACGAAAATTTCATTTTTCATTCTAAATAAATTTAACCCCTTTTCAGGGTAACATAGTTAGTGGGATAGATTACCTTGAAATATTTTTATATCTCCATGAGTAACAACATTCTAATCCATAAAAACTAAGAATCTATATTTCATTTGTATATATTTTCCCTTCCACAATCACTTTTTTTGGCCAGATCAACTATTATTATATAATTAATTACAATGTTCCCAAGAAAAGATATAAGTTGCAACCAAAAAATAGATTTTTAAAATTTTACATATATGTTTTTGAAGACTTTGAAAGACAATCCAAATTTTTTACATGATCATCACATAATCCTGAAAATAATAAATAAGAATTAATAAGTAAATCAAAAAAATCAAATTAACCATGGAATATTATATTAATAATATCTATGAATATGACAAGGTTTGTTTTCAAATATAAGGGCACGACAATAAACTCATGACACCCATATGTAGTACAAAAATATATTTTTTGTATGTCACCCCCTTTGTCTTTAGCTAATGGAATCGAGATCACATGTTAATCATGGAAAAATACTAAACACCCTAGAGCTAGAAAAGAAGTCATCAATATGTGTAAAATGACACTAATTATAAAAATTAAGTTTATTCAAAGGTCTAATATTCATGACATTTCTTTTGGGACAATCATTATTTTAAAAGAACAAAACTGGATCACCCAATGGTGAGGTGCTATGGAAAATGAATTATTTAACCAGAAACTCCAGTAACTAATTTTTCAAATCATAATGTTTTATTTGAGAAATTAGATATTAGGGTTTTGAATGTGGCTTCACATCCAAAAAAAATTCAATAGTAAATTTATCTTCTAGATTCTGTATAACACTAGGTAACTCATCAAGAAAAACATCAAGATATTCATTTACCAGTGGCACATGATTAATCAAAACAACTACCTTTTAAAAAAAATATGAGAATGATAGATTTCATTTCCATCATTCAATAGTTTCTCAACATACTAATATTTTAACAATTATTTTTGTATGTTCATTAATACAAATATAAAATTTTTCTAAAAACCAATTTCTTTTGCTCTATAATCAATAATAGCATAATAAATAGAAATCCAATCTATTCCCAGAATGACATCAAGCTATACTATGAGAAAAAATGTTTTTTCATAATGTCTTTCCAAATATAATAATATAAATAATCTGAAAATTCGTTTTTGGTGTAACATTTCCAGCTTGTGTTTTAATTTTTTTTCTAGTCTCATATATTGAGGTGACATTTCCTATTTATAATAAATTTATTTTTAATAATCTAATGTTTAGACCTCATATGAAACAAGACATAAGAAAAGTATTAGTACATAAACAATATACCTATTACGACATTATTGTATAGCCCAGAATATGTTGATGTTGTCTCAAAGGATCTCACTACACCTTTCTACTTGTAGTCTAGCTTCCTTCAATCATTACATTATTTGATTGGGTAGGTTTTTTCATAATGATCTATCTTGATAAATTTAAAACACTTTATAATTTTTTTATTAGGATTAGTAATAGGATATATTTCATTACAATATTTATCCATATGTTGGAACTTACCTAATCCAAAACACTTCCTAGTTTTGGTAAGTCATTCCCTAGGTTTCTTTTTACCACACTTTTCACAAACTGGATACTGAAATTTTTTACTATCAAAATTATTAGATTGATTCTTACCCATCCCGTTCCATATAGACCAGTTTTTATATTTGTTTTAAAAGTACATGTAATTATTGGAAAACTCAATTTTTACCCTCTCATCACATCATAATGGTTTTTCATAACAATTGATCTCATGGGAATCTAATGCCCTTGGATATATTAGTTTCAATATTGAGTAATATTGGTTGATTTTGCAACCAAAATCCAGAATACGATTTGAAGCATACCTCACTAGTAAAGTAACGTTATATTCATACACATCCAATTTATATTCATACATTTTCATCAATTAAAAGAAATGTCTTATCCTTCCTACATTTAACCACCTTAAGAAAATATTTTTCAAGGAAAATAATTTTGAATTCGTCCCACTCTAATGATTCAATCTTCCCCCGACCTAGATATTTTGACCATTGCCACCATTGATTAGTTTCGACTCCAAAATGATAAGTGGAATGAATAACCTATTGATTTTATGAACATCCCATAACATATATTATATTTTCGAGGGATTTAATCAATGAATCATCCATTACTAGTTCATAAGATCCAGTGAAGTCATGAGGTTATTACCTCATTAAATGGTCTACTATTGTCATGATAAATTTTTGTAGCTCTATTTTTTCTCTTACATGGATTTCACCTCCATTTATTTAATATTTAAGCTTATCCATTACTGTCACAAATTGATCGGTTTCCATTCCCACCATTATAGATTTTTGGATTTGGAAGGATATCATCCTCTTGGTTCTTTACAACTATAGAATATTTGTTTATCTATTAAAACCCATTCTATAGAGATAAATATTAGAGGAAGAAAAATGGTAATCATTAAATGATATAAAATTTCAACATAAAAATATGGTAAAATAATTTATCAAATTCTATTAACATTATTCAAAATCATTATGTTATCTAAACAGTGATTTGATACCAACTATAAGGACCAAAACATAAACATTACATCATATTACTATTTCTACATTATCTCACATATTTATATTACCAAATATCATTTTGGTTTATATTTTTTGAATGTAAGGACATAACTCATACATATCATCCCACAAGAATATGATGTGGGTTCCATTATTACAGTATCCATTTTATCCAAAACATATAATGTTTTACATGAATCAACAACCTTATTTCTTTTAAAAATAATAAAAACATTTTACATGACTTCCTTAATTCTATTACAAGTCCTTATAAATTGCAAAATCATTTTAAAACATGGAATGTGCCTAAAAATCTCCGAAGGAGATATAAAAAGTAGGAAATAAACCATTAGTCTATGAACAAATATAAACATATGAAATCATTTTTTTCAAATACATATTTCTTACACATATATACTTACATTGTGAAATAATATTTTTCTATAAAACATTAGAGAACATATGTAAAACCTTATTGGTAACAGGAAGAATTACATACATATATTTTAACCCTTTTTACTACCTTATGAGTTGTAACCCTTATGGCTACCTCACAGTGAAACACACTCAACTACTTTATGGTGTAACAATTGTAGTTACACTAAGAGTTACTATAAGGTCGACCTCCAACATACACATACCCAATCCTTTAGAGTGGGATATAGTTCCCACCCTTGATAATAAAATATTTAAAATAACCATAACATTATCATTAAACATGAACACTTTTATACAAATATTCTTTTTTATTTTTGAAAAAAAAATTGGAATTTAAAAGATGAATTTTAAAGAGGACTCCCTTATATATACCATATAATTGAATAAAGAATTAATAAATTGATATTAATATATATACTCACTATAAATAAACATAATACAACATTATATAATTTTACATCATTTCATAGATAATCATATCATGAAAAAATTAATGATGTAGATGCATAACCCAAAGAATTGAAATTGGGGGAAGAATTACTTTAACTCCGGTTCTTCTTACGGTAAAATTATTTGAATCTACTTTTATTGGATAAAAGAGAGTTATTAATATTTTAAAAAGGCATATTTTTATTTATAACACCTTATAATATCATATTATGAAATCACTTGATGGGTTTATTAATAATATTTTGTTATTTCCATTATTTCAGGTGCGTTCATTACATGATTTTCATGCTCAGTCTAAAAGTATTTTCTTGTCGAATAGAAGAAAAAATTTAGAATTGGTATGAAATGGTATTAATATATTCTGTAATAATTAAATTTTCCAATAATTATTTTTCTTATGTTGTGATGATGATTAATTAGATAAAACATTTTTTATATTCGCTTAGATCATTTTGATCATTCTTCAATAAACAAAAACTATTTTCATTATATAATATAATATCACATATATAATATTACTAGTGAACAAAAAATTGGTTATATCATGAATTTAAAATATATTTTCACCAATAAAATGGATTTAAATATATATTTTAAGGATTCAAAAGAAATTTAAAACACATCAGCCGTGATTTTGGTAAATCGACACATCTTGGACGGTTTTTCTTTTTGAATAAGAGGAAGAGGATAGGGAGAATGATGATGAATTTTCCATAAAAATTATAAAAAACCAATATATATATATAGTAATGGATATTTAATTACTCATATTTAAGGTGATTTGAAGAGAGGATAAGAGAATAAAATAATTAAAAACACACAATAAATGAAAGAGAATTTTTACCTCTTGATCTCTTCACCATGAGATCCTTTAATGTCCTTGGTTGTTGGCCTTTTTGGGAGACTAGAAGGTCCTGGATATGGGGGAAATTCATGGAATTGGGATATTGATAAATTTATACAATTATTAAACATTTTTATGTTCTAGAGGAAGAGGGTGGGGGTGAGGGTCATATTTATAGTGGAAGAGAGAATGGGTTATCCATTATTTTAATCAATAGATTAATATTTATGATCCATACGATAAATAGTAATGATTTATATGACCCTAAATATTAAATAGTAAATGTGAATTAAAACCAAGGGTTATTACATATTCTATGATGATAGGAATATTTTATTTAACATATAATGTATATATACGACAACTCATCTCATTTAACTATTCATAAAAAATTCATGTATTTCAAAAATGTCCCAAAAATTCCCCGTAATGATTTTTTAATGCATAGAATTAAAATATAAACTCCATTTTAAAAATAATAATTTTTTGAGAATGTTGAATTATAAATCTCAATAAAATAATAATTTATTCCAAAAATACGAATTTTATAACTATAACTCAATTTTTAAAACCTTGAAAAATTTATCAGGGCCTAATAAAATTATCTTCTAAAAATTAGATAATAAAATAATAATTTGTTATTACATTTTAGTAAAATAATTTTCTAAATCAATTATATAGTTAATCATAAATTGTAACAAAATATTTATGTATTCCAAAAATAAAAACACTTATATAATGATCATATTATTACATATAAGATTCCTTTTTTATTATTTATTCATTAGCGAGGTTATTATTATTTTTCCATTTTACTATTAATAAGGTTCATATAACTATTTATAACGGTAGGATATTATTCAACAAAAATTATGTTTGATATTTCATACTCCAAATAATTTATTATTCCAACAATGTATGTACGTATTTTGAAATTCAAATCATAGAACCATAAAAATTATATTTAACAGCTATTTGATAAATATATCCTAAAAAATGAGTCATTATGTAGAGAATCAGTGTTTCATTCATTTAAATGTATTTTTAAAACCTGGGGGTCTTACAAAATTCCATTAATCGTGTATGTTAAATTGTTTTAATGAACACATAAGGTATGGAAGTTGGAATCAAAATGTTATGACAATACGATACATGAGAGAGAATCCCAAGTACATAACAAGAAGTTATATGAAACCAATATAAATGCAATAAGAAAATGTTATATTAGAGGAAATCCCCATCGTATAAAGAGAGGTTATATAGTAAAGAATCCATATCTAGTAACAAGAGGGAATATTTAATGGCATCCAATGCTAGTAAAAATTGTATACACTGGAGGGAATCTCGAACCAAAAATAAGAGGATATACCTAAGGGAATCCCGATCCTCTAACAAGAGTTTACACATGATAGAATCTCAAGCTCGTTACAAGAGTGTATATGGGAGGTTTTCACATTCCCAAAACAATAGGGCACCTAGGAATAAATATAAACACTAAAGTAGGTACATTGGTGATCATCCAAATCTTAACATGTTATGACGATCTTGGTAGGAAGTCTCGACATATGATTTTAAATGATTATATGTATGAAACAATTCCATGACATATTCATTTATTATTCAATAATGTCCCAACTCTTGATTTCATTATTATTCTTTTCTTATTAACTTTCAATATTTATTTCACGACTCATGTATGTCATCATTGATATATAGGTAGTGATCTTCAAATGTTATTCTCAGGGTATCACACTCAGATGTTCATGTTATGATCACATATCATACATTTTTATCCATTAAAAATATTTTATCTCATCCTTTATCATGTTTCATTTCTGCATGTTATGAATAATGGTTTTAAGATTATGTACTAAATATAATTATCCTTGTGAGAGACATTTCTAATCTTTAACCAGGTTAGAAGATTGGGTTTGCATGTTTCCAAACACACTAAACTATTACAATCATCAAAGATGTATATTTTTAATTTGTTCAATATTCAACTAAAATGATGTAATAATAATGTTTGTTAATATTGGGTAACTATAATCTTAGTAATCTACATATATATATGATGCCCATTTTACATTGGGAATATAAAATAATATATAATACATAAAAATTACAAAAAATAATATCCTTGAAAATAATTACAATATCTCTTCTATATAACTTGGGGAATGTAAGAAAATAAGAGAGAGATCAAAATCTCAGCAAGGGTTAAATAAAATAATATAAATAATATGTAAAATAAGATAATCAATACAACATCATAAATAACTAAAAACACATGAAATTTAATCAATAAATAGAGAATGACATACATGCATATATTTTATCACATTGGAAATCCTTTATATAATAATAAATAAACTAAGAATCCATGTACTTACTAATAATTTAATTTCTTGTATCTAGAAGATGATCCACTACTGAAATGTCCATTCATAAGATGGTTTAATCTACATGTAAAACATGTTAAATTTGTCCAACTGAGTTGTCTCTTGAGACATGTTAATGGATCATGGTGCAATATAATAACAGTGCCAACCATTCACTGAAGATCCAATGCATTCTGAATATATATAATAATATTTTCTATTTATGAATCAATATTTCTTATCAGAAAATATTTTTATGGAACCGATAATTCATCTTTGACATTATTTCCCCATGTAATCACATAACATTCTAATTAAACACCATATATAATAATGGTATACAACAAAAGAAATAATATTATCTATCATACAAGACATATTAATTTTTAAGTGAAATGATTTATTTTAGAAATTATGATCAAAAAAATTAAAAGGATAATATTTTTAATGTAGGAAATAAATTAGGATCATAATATTAAATGATTTTTTAAAGAAGTGAAATTGAGATGACGTCCCTTACAAAGATAACATCAGTAATCAAATGAATCAATTATGTGTATCTAAGTTAACTATAAATAAACCATTGGTAATAATAAATAATATAATATAAATTCATTTCACATAGAACATAATCATGTCATAATCAATGGAATATTAGTTTTACCCAATGAATGAAAATTTAGTTAAAAAATATATTACTGATTTTAATTAGTCGACTCGTATACCCCATTAAATAATATTTATCAAATGAACCATTTAATACCATGATGGTAATGATATTATTGATTTTATATATCTAATGTAATTATATATAAACAACACACTATAAATAATTGGTTAATAAGGAATATATCTCATACAAGATAACCTGAGTTGACAAAACCAGTACCTAACATTTCCCATTAGTGTAAAATTGTCTACCCTAATTTATAGTGGATGAAATAATTTTATTAATTCATTGAAGTCATATTTTAATACATATAATACCTTATATGATCCTTTTATGTTATATTACTACCTTTTATTAGTAATATTTCATTAATTCCATTGTTTTGTGTGCATTTGTTTCTTTGTTTCATGCCTGGTTCATTTGTGTATAATCATGGATTATATTATCAAATGGAAATATAATTAAAGAAGAGAAAGAAGGGTATTCATGAAATTCCAAAAATTTTAAATGATCTCATATATAGTTTTTCATTCAAACATGAAGATGGTCCATTTGATAAAATGTTAAAGATAAATGTTTATTTTATTTTTTGGTTGTTTTTACAAACATCATTAACTAGTTTAATTTTATTTATATTATGTATATATATTATATCCATAACATGAAATAAGTTATAATATATTTATAAAATTAAAATTTATCTATAATAATATATTTATGACCATTCATAAAGGTGGTAATAGAAAACATACAAAATCATTATTTATGGAGGCGATTAAGAGGCATAATTTGGACAATAATTTTGATTCATTGAATAAGAGGATGTAATAAAATGTTTTGATATAATATATTTTAGTAGGGACATAAAATTATAGTATATACAATATAATGTCGTTATTATTCCTTGATGGATAAAGGAGATGAGGATAATGAAAGGAAAAAAAGAAATTAACATATATTATCTTTAGATAATAAACTCTTGAATATCACCTCCTAGAAGGATCCATTAACGACCTTGGAAATGGTCATTAGGTGACAGAAGTAGTTATTAAACATGGTTAGTTATGGGAGGATTGGTTTTTATATTTTTATTGACATTTTGGTCTTTCTATGAGAAATGAGGGGGTGAGGGTGATATTTATTCTTGAGGATGGGGTAGTTTTAAGTGATTTTGTAATGATTAATTATATGTTTAAAGACAAACACATCGAGGTGGAATTAACTTACATGAGTTTTGTGGATAATTATTGATTTATAGCGTGTTTGGAGCCAATATAAAATTCAACCAAATTAAATATCTGTAGCTTTTAGGTATTTTAAACCATTACACTTTTAAATTTAACTTATATTATTGTTTTACCTATAATGATTTAAATATTTTGTTCATAATATAAAAAAAAAATTTGAATAAAAAATATAATGAAAATAAAATATTATTTTTAAATTATGACTAAAAATATAGAATCCATTATATCAATTTAAATTCTAATAATTGTAAAATTAT
Organism: Viscum album; assembly: GCA_963277665.1. NCBI lineage: Eukaryota > Viridiplantae > Streptophyta > Magnoliopsida > Santalales > Viscaceae > Viscum > Viscum album. Next base: position 97,008,080 of record OY728141.1, on the reverse strand, counting down.
ACTTACAATTAATCCTGCAGACGCAATGGGTAAACAACATTTTAATCTGAAACAATCAAATTTCTACATTGCTTTTATACTAAATTTCAATATGAATTTGATTCATTTTTCATAAATTATATTAATTTATTTACAATTTGGTTATAATAAAATTAAAACCTATTTAAAATATAATTTAACATTATAAATTATTTATGCTAATTTTCAACATATATTAAGTATTTTTCAGTATTCATTAAAAAATAATCTTCTAATAAGAATATGTAAAATTGACACTAAGATCATATAAATATTATTATTTGAAATTATAATTTTAATTTTTCCTACAATATTAATTAAACGATTAAAAAAATTTAGAATAGGTGTGCTATTTAAAAATTACAAAATTATCTTTTAGAAAAATTTAGGTTTTTATGATCATAATTGGATTTAATGTTATCAAAAGACTATCAATTTTTAGGACCAATTTTAAAATAAATTATTGATTATATCACATATAAATATGATTAACATCATTCAATAATAGTGATATGTTTAATTTATTATGATAAAATTCTAATGTAGTCATTAAAATAGTTTTTTATAAAACACATCCCTAATGAACAATTTCTTTTTTTCATTTATAATTAACTACTAAACAATCAATTAATATTGTAAACATGTGTAAAATATATTTTCATAATTTAGTTAATTTAATTCATCTACACCATTCAAATTTCTTTTTGATAACAATTATGTGAAAAATATATTATTTAATAGTATATCATAGTTCATTGAAGATTAGTATCGTGTTCTATGTATTCTATAGAAAAGATTAAATACTAAAAATATACAAACCTTAAAATATTTGGGTGTTAAAATATTTGAAAAATATTTCCCTTATTTTAAACCCTCACATATTTTTTCTTTAGTGATATATAAAGAAACAAATTATCACCAACCTCAATCTCTTATTCTAATCGATGATTATCGTCATCTCTTATCTATCATCGAAGTGTATATTTCATATGGTGATTAATTACTTGAAAATTATATGTAATACATTAAATAATACATGTTCCCATTATATTTCTCTCTCTAACATCATCCCTGTAGTTTGCAGTATAGAACCTCTTCCTGTATAGTGCATTATAAGGTTCTATTAGAATTGTAGAATAGTAATTGTTTTTATATTAAAAATATGCTAGGGGAATGTTTTAATTCCAACATACATGGAAATTCATTGAAAATATATCATCATATCCTCTTCAGTTGGAATTTTTCTGTAGGATTTTCCACGCTTCTCATAGTGATAAGCAGTATTGAAACTCAAAATTGTATATAATGATTGCAGATGGCCTCTCGATAACATTGTTGTAAAACACAAATTTTTATTAGATGTAGTGGATATGAGAACTATATGTGATCTTAAAACATACCTTCTGAAAATATTATCATGTTTTTCAAGAGATATAAATTCCATGATAGTATTGAAATGTGATGATATTTTAAGGAAATTTTCTTCCACCAAGATGGAGTTATGTTTTTTTGAGGTCATGGGGTCCTATAATGAAATCCATGGTTACATTATCCCATTTCCATACTATTATGGGAAATATATTATTAATTCCCTTAATATTTTCTTTTCCACATTTACTTGTTATTATACTATGTGTTGGGATACAATCTCAATAATCTCCATATTCATGTTATCTGAACAGTTGTTTTTATTTATAGCTATAAATATCATATTTCTTCTCATATGTATATTAGAGGATATGATATGTGCATCATCTCAATGTCCCTATCATTTTTTTGTTTTGATTGGACACATATCCCGGTTCAAAACCTTATATGTACTTCATTCACAAGGTTAAAGTATGGAATATTTGATACCTTTTTTATATAATGACATAATTTTCTAGATCTCTTTGATCATATAATCTATATATGTTTGAGAAATTTCCTAAATTTTTTTTCGATGATTATCATTTTATTATTCCCATATTAATCATTTTAATGTCCAAAAAGATTGGTTACCTTTCAATCCTCATAATGGATATGGTTGTAGGAATGTTTCTACATAGATCATCAACCACATTAGCTTCCTTAATAAGATTACATTTCATTGAACCATCATATTCCATTATTTGTCTTATCCTCCTTTTTGGGTGCATATTAATATCCATTTGTGAGAATAAATACCTTTTTATTTAATGATACATATATATGTCACAGTTTTCTGCATAGAGACAATGTCACTGAATCTTCAATGTAAAGATCATTAGAGTTATTTATTTATCATTACTATGGAAGTTTTACTCATGTATCATTAATTTGTGGGTGGAATTGGATTTTAATTTTTCATATTTCATGAGTTCTCAAACCAATCATTTTTTGGATTCATTGTTGTACACCAAAAATCAGTCCCCACATGGGGGTTAATGTGTGAGAAGGTGTAGTGATTATCCTCTTCATAAACTATTTAAATCCCAATTCATATTCAGAATTATTGATACACATCAAACCCTTCTAAATTGTCTTGAATGGTTGTCATGACAATCATGAAATTTTTCTGACAAATTTATGATAGTACCCAAACAATATAAACATACTTATGATTTCAATAACAGATGTTGGTCTTACAAAATCCCTAAATTTGAAATGTTTTGGTAGTATCCATAGATAACCCTATTCTGGTGATAACATTCCCTATTAATATTATGTTTCATATAAAAAATCAATTTTAATGTACTTTGACAAATAACATTTATATTTTCATATCCCAAAGTAAAACATTCAAATTCAACTCATTTTTTTTTCCTAACGTTTTCTGAGAAAAGAATATAATCTATAATTATTACAAAAAATAATTATATTTAATCCCTAAATACTATATTAATCATTTCCATTTAAATTTTTGGTGCATTATATTTTCCAAAGAGAATCACAATGATCTCGTAGGTCCTATACCATTTATGAGAAGTGGCCTTGGGGATGTACTCCTTTACATCATTACTTGATAATATTGTGTATGATGATATAACATAGAGAAGTATTGGTCTTTAAGTAGATGATAAAAAAATTTCTAAATTCGCATAATATTATACTTATCCTTTACTATGATCATGTTGAGCTCTAAAATAATCTATGTAGAGGCACAATTGTACATCCTACATCTTGATGAAGTGGATGAGTGAACCCCATATTGAAGCACATGAGAGTATAAACCATTTATACAGTTTCAATTGTAGTTAATTGTTCAAACATTAATGTTCGACAAATGAGTTTTTTCTAGAGTCTTGAATAATAATAAATATATGAATATAAGATATGTTGAGAAATGAACATCTCATTTAGGTGGAAGAGTATTGAATTATTCAAAGAACTACTCAATATATTCCCCAATATTTTGGGTGTTGTCATGGATGATCATTCCCTTAGACTGATTCATTTGAGAATGATTTTATTTCTCAAGGGGAATTAATACCCATAATTTAAATGATGACACTAATTTGGATTCATCTATCTCCATGAACATTTATAGATCATGAGAAAAATTCCTACTATGGAGAGTGATTTACTTATTTGGGAAATTTAAGTTGGGTATATATAAATAAATCCAATCTATTACCAAAATTTGATCAAATTCAACATAAGGTAGTGTTAGAAGGGTTTTTAGGATAATTATCCCACATATTTTCATAATAGATAAGTCAAATTATGGGTTGTAATAATTGAACTCTTTTCTATCATCATCGATAAAATGAATTTAATAATTTTGGTGTCGTTTTAATAGTTATACAAGACATTCATGATAAAAAAAATATATATAACAGGAATAAAATATATTATTTCTATCATTAAATTAATAACTACGGTATGAGTCACCACATTGTTCTTAGGATCCACTTCAGCAGTTGTGATGACCTATTCTTTTCTTTCCTCTATAAACCATGGAGGTAGTTTTCATTAGTTGTTGTTAAACCTTGGATTAATGAATTTATTTTAAAAGATTCCCCATTCCATGAACATGAAAAATATGTCATTATGTTGTGTTTTGACTAGATAATTCCATTCTATCACCACATTGGTTGGTTTCTTCAATAAGAAATCTCTATCTATGTTAAATTCCTTCTAACACAAAAATCATTTCCATCCCCCCTTCATTAAATTTCTATGATGATTCATGCATTAATTTTTTTAATGTTCACTTTTAGGATTAGTATTCTCCATAAGAATGTTTTTACACACCTATATAATTAAAATTCAAAATCTAATTATTATCTCTAACTTGTGAGACACAAGAGATTCACTGATCACCATTTTGAATTTTGGGAACATTGGATATTTTCTTCATAGATACCAATTTAAATAATTGAAATGGATATTTCTAGACTCAAGACCAGGACACCAAATAAGTAGTTCAAATTACATTTATAGGATTGAAAAAACCTGAGGTGTGTCATGAATTTAAGTGAATATTGGTTTGTACACCACAATGGAATCATGATCCATTCCCATGAGGATGAAGGTGTCCATCTCCATTTTTAGTTTTATAGTGTGTCGAAAATATTAATCAGTGAACATTTTCTAGAATTAATTCCACTCTATAACTTCGATATCCTCATTATGGTTCATATTTGTGATCAATATACATCATTTATTATCTTCTCCTTCTATTTATCAAATAGGCCACACAACCATACATTTCTAGGAGTATCGAATGATGGATATGATTTTCAAAATGGTGTTGATCAATTGGTCAATTATTATTTGATCATAAATTCTGATGAAATTGATTGGCCCTTTTAACATATAATATTAAATTCAAACATTCACTTTCTTAAGATGGATTTGGTCATTCCGATGTATTAATATTTTTATTCTAATTATATGTCAATTGGGAAACTACTTTCATGAAGCTATTGATTCCTAATCCCGTTGGGCTAGTCATCATGTGGGAGATATCAACAAATTTCCATTTTATTTGGTTGTTGACATTGTTCCTCTATTTTCTATCCGTTAAAAATAATATAGGTATAACAAGGTGGAATAAATACAAATTATTAAAAACATTATTGTAAAACCATCGATATTGAAGTTGCAACTCGTAAAAGACATATATTCCATAACTTATAAATTAATATGTATCAATATAAATTATATCACATATATTTCTTAATATAAAATACAATAAAAATTTTTATCCACAAAATAATGGTTCGTAATGAGATAGTAACATTAACAAAAAAATATACCATTGGAGTGTTAAATCAAGTGTGAAAGAAGTCCCATTATCATAAACCATGTAAAGATCTAGTAAAACCCAATGCCACCATTTCATGTATATTAGCCCTACCTATAATTGTTTTAGGGCCAATTCCACTTTTCATATGTTGAAAATAATGTATTTTCTTAGAGGAACATAATCAATAATTTAAGAAATATAGGTTTTTTTCAAATGTTTAGTGATATACTTAAGGCTTTCACTAGTCATTTCTAATCCTAACCATCAAAATAAAAAATATTTTTTCTAATACAAACTATGAAAACCCATATCATTAATAAACTTTATATCACAATTTAATACATATATATAAACATTTTAATACCATAGATTTTTAAGAGTCCTACTATAATTTTTTAATTACAGACATGAAATAATAACATAAAAAATGGGAATAAACTCAAAATTATTAAACTCAATAAATTCCATTATATTCATTGGATATTCTAAAACTACTTTGAATAACATGGGGATGTACACTAGAAATGGGGGATCTATAAATAAAAATATTGATATATTCAATTAATTACATTATTTCATTAATACATAAGACACAATATGAATATCAAGATGATATAAAAGGGGACGAAATCATAATCATAAAAAATTAGGCATCATATAACATGATTACAATAATAAACATATGAATGTGGAAACAACATATAATTTCATCAAAAAATAATTCTAGGATAAAAACACATATAATGTAATATAGTGTTCATAGGAAAACCACACATGCACCATATATGGAATATAATGATATTAAAATATTACCCAATGCATTATAGGGCTATATAATTTCCTTGACTCCTGTCACATTCATATATTGTACATGCATATGTGTGTTACATAAATTATATGAAATGTGGATATATTTCATGAATTTTAATATCATAATTATATAATATGCGTTATATTCATTAAATTCTCCAATAAATTATATATTGGTATATCTAGATGATTACTCATGAGGGGAAATATAGATTGGTTTTCACTACACAATTTTTTTCATGTAAAATTCTATGGTAATATTTGTAAGATCATATGGGTATATAAATATTCCTAGAAGAGATAAATGATGTTAGAACAGGTCTCTTGTAACATGGATATCACATGGATGTAAATAGGGATCCTTAATAAAATTCAAACACGAAAAATTAGAAAAAGGTATTATATAACGATGCTCCTTGAATAAAGATAAGTGAGAGAGGTTATATTACCTTGAGAGGGGTCATCTAAAAGAACTAGAATAGCTTCTTCAAAGCATGAGGGAACCATTGGGGGGGTTTATTGTGTCAATTTTTTTGATACATCCTGATCTAAGGGTTTTTAGTGAAAATGTATGTATGGTTGTGTGTTTTTATATATAAAAAGATAGGATAATTATTTATTAATTTCAAAACATAAGTTTTTGAATATATTTAATAAATTAATCAAAACACATATTCAAAATAATGATTTCCCTATTATTTTTATGGGAATGAAGTTCACAACAGGTTTTAAGTATGAAAACTAAACTCATTTAAATAATAACCATAGTAATGTGGAACTGAGTCATGTTTTTAAAGAGTTGATTTTATACGATTATGAAATAATATATTTTTTGGTTTATTATTTAAGGGTTTATTAAATTAATAAAATATACTAAAAACACATATTTTTAAGGGGAAACATAACTTTTTTCATGGATACTCTTTCGAGTATCGATTATATCACTTTTGAGAATATACGATGTCATAATAAATACTATATAATTATGAAGTAATTAATTTTTCACATAAAAAAATACAATCTCATAAAGGTATTAAAAAATCACCATTAGATATTTTAGACTACATTATTTCAATAATATTATTTTTTCTATCAAAATAATTCTTTGATAATGAGAATTGACTTCTTCAAATCAAAAATCCTTATTTGTTGAAAAATAGTAGGTCTTAACAATAACGGTTTTTTAAAAATTTAAAAATTACTTATGGCTTTATGAAATTATATTATAATTTAATGATATTAAATATCATTTAATAAAAAATATTATTTTTAAAATTTTATAAAATGTTTTTCTTTATGAATGATATATATTTCCCAAAATTTATATTGATGTTTAATCACATTAAAATATAATTTTTACCGAACTAATTATTTATTTATTATTTATTTAATAATAAAAATGATAAATATAAAAATAATGTTGTAAAAATAAATATAAAAAATTAATATTATTTTGGTCTATATGAAAAACCCTTTATTACATCATAAAATTATTTAATATAATGTATGTCATAATGTGATTTTCAAAGGGTAGTTTCATAAAAATGTTTTAGGATATAATCTCGATGAACTAGTTTATCTCCCATAAATGGTTTAAATTATTCTTTAATTGTAAAATTCTAAAATTATACTAGTTAAGGGTAACTGCAGTTGACTCTAACTCCCTTAAAATCTCCAATAAATGAGATTAATTGGGTATGATATTACCGGTCAATGCAATCACTCATTCTACCAGTGTCAATTGAATATTACCGTACCGCTTAATATACTTATCATGATAGTAACTCTATAACAACTATATTATATATCGTCATAATTCATAATGGTCTTTTTACTCCAGAAAACAATAACTATAAAAAATAGTCAAATGAGGGCATGTGGTGTCTTTAACTTCATTATACAAGAATGCATTTATTTATTAAAAGGGGAATTTATTTTTTTATATTTTAGGTTGTTAAACATGAGGAAATAGGGATATTCAGAATTTATATGATTGCAACAGGGGACATTTTTAGGGATTGATAATATTGGGTACATCAAAATTTCTATGCACTTTGTTTTTAAGTTGACAAAATATGATGTAAATATTTGAAAAATGAATTTCCAATAATAGATTATATGTGAGATAAAGTCCTAGGTGAATATGTTTCATTTGAAAAAGCATAGAAAGAAAGCGAATGAATCTATCATCTCTAAGGGAAACATGAATGTGGACTATAGTAGTGAAAAAATAGATTAATTTTAGTGAATATTTGTTAAACAATATAATATTAAGAGTCTAAATTTTCTGAAATTTCACAATGGAGATGAAAGCCTTTGTAGAGAAGTGATAGGATCTGTCACTCAGTGACATGATTGAGTATTCTTCTATAATCATATAAGACTAGGTCAGAAGTGTGGTATGTATCCTTGAACCCATGTTTAGTGATAACATTTCGATAAGAGGGGGCATGAATATAGTTTCTTCTCAAGATCTCAATAAATTTGATGTGATGGTGGAACTAGATTAATATATGACACTAGAAGGGGATCATCTACCACATATAAATCTGATAGTTTGTGTTCTATCAACCACACCAGTTAGGGTTGTTGATGTGGTAGTTTATGAAAGGAGTATCCATTATATCATGGAATACACACACACAGTGTTGATATAGGTGATAAATTTATAGGATAAAGTCATTTGTATATAGTTTATTTATCTTTAGTGGGTAGTGAGGCTAAACCATTAACAATCCAAGTTATGGTTCTTGTGTATTCTATTCTTTATAATGCTTTATTAGATACTGTGGAATATTATAACATTTCATATTATTTAGTTATTAATTATTTTTTCCTAGATTATGAGTTTATATGTTGGGTTATGTTGATCGACATTTTATTGGGGTTATGATCATAAGGTATCAAACATTGAATGGGGTCTTACCTTGAGACAGGTGAGTACTATCTCCTCTATGACATTTTCCTTCTCCAGATGTAATTTTTCTACCTGAAACCATTTATATATTGAGTTGGTGCATATTTGGATTGCATTGATTGTTACCATCGAAAGAAAAAATTAATTTCTCCTGAGGGTGATGTTTATATTCATCATGTACTGTTGGAGATCTTGAAAAGATGTATCAGGCTAGTCCATTTATAGTTGGGTGAGATTACAATAAATGATTCAAGTGTTATACTTAATAATAATGGAGTAGAAACTATTATATCTCCTCCTATTGTGTATCAATCCTAATATGTGTTTCTGTTGAGTTCATGGTCTTATTCCTAATGGGGTGTGGTTGAGTGAAAATTGATAAGATGCAACTAGCTACTCCAATTTTAATTCCACCCCACAGAATAAAACAATCATTACCATTTGATCTCAATATTTTGTTAGAGGATCTAGTGTATAAAATATTTATTCATCAATGTACATCACTTTAGGGAATTTCATTTTTGTTTTCCAAGAAGGCTGATGGAACATTGAATTTAATTTTTAATATAATAAGTTGATCCAGATATCGATTAACAAATGGTATCCCCTCCCATGTATCAAAAAAATTACTAGATGAGGGGTTAGTTTGTATTCTACGTGATTCATTTGAGCTTAGATTAACATTATCTGAAGATGAAACCATTAGATATACCAAATACCACTTCCAAGAGTATGTATTTCTTGTATGAGTTTAACATCATTTCGTTTTATTTTTTGAATGATCCTGATGTTTTTTATGGATATTATGCATTGAATAAATCAGGATACTTTTTATTATTTTGATGTTATTTTCACTGTGATACCTTATTGTAATCACAGGCTCATGATGATCATTCCAAACATCATGACATAATCTTTAGTTCACTAATAGAGTATCAGATATTTTTCGAGGAATCTAAATATCCATTTTAGATCAAAAAATATATATCATAAGCCACATCACGTAAGATGAATGTGTGTTAGTGTAACCCATTAAAGAAAATGAGGTTGTTTAATTGGATACCCCTATGTATGATATTGAAATTAAACACATTTTTGTTTTGATGTGTTATTACCAATTGTTCCTAAAAGACTTTTCTCAGTTGGAAGTGTTTCTATCAAGCCTATCTAAGAACAATATAAATTTTTAGTTTTCTGAGGTGTGTGATAATTCATTATAGGTTCTAATATGTTATTTTAAAACTACATTGAATCATATCTTACTTGAACCATGTGAGGAGTATGTGTTGTATTGTAATGAATTGAGGGTCAAACTCAAGTAAGTGTCGATAAAGGGGGATCAAGTCATGGTTTATATTTTCTAGAGGTTTTAGACACATGAATAAAACTATAAAATGATTATATCGAGTTATACATAGTGGTTTATACCATAATATATTTGAAGCGACATCTTAGGTGTGAATGGTATGATGTTGACACTGATCATAATGACTTTGCGTAAAATGTTTACCATCACGATCCTAATATTCTACATTGAAGGTGGATTGACTGTATGAAATATTTAAATTTTGAGATATTTTATGAACCAATAAATGGAAATAGTTTCATTGTGTCCTTGATTCATAACACATAGACTTAGGTGGTTTAAGAGTCCATTTTGGAGTGGAAAATAATAGCCTTGTTCACTATGATTCATACATGTTTTCAGTACGAGTGTAAATTGATGACACTTATGTTATTGGATTTTGATATCTCTCTTATATTATGGATATTTTATAGTTAGCATGAGGCTATAGTGTATATAGTGTTTATAGAAAACATGTATTCTTGGTAGTAACCACATATTTGACGATTGACGTTGAGGAGATTATATGTATTCATGGCGACGTTACTATTCCTACATGGATGTAGGAGGATTTGATGTGTGAGTAATGTGGTTTAAAGTGGGATGTGAACCCTAGTACAAAAAAAAAATTAATGATCATTATAGGTTGAATATATTTCTAGGAATGATGAATAATATCATAGTTTTTTAATGTGATTCTACAGCTATCAATTTGTGCAGGGTGGGCATCATCAACCTATTAGTCTATTACAACCATTTTCCATTATTTAATTGATATTGGACAATATTATAGTGGTATTTATTGTGGGTTTACCAACTGATCCATGGATGAATGACATGATATGGGTGAATGTATACTAGTTGAATAATTTAGAATATTTTTTCCCAATTCTGGATACTTCCACCCTCATCCATTTTGGTGATATAGATTTTTGAGAGATAGTGAACTTTTATATGGTTACCCATATTATATATTAATATCATGATTTTCATTTCACATCACCCTTATAGAAAGTCATATAGATGGAAATGGAAAATCAAGTTGATTTTGCATATAACTTATCATGTAATGACCAATGGGAAATCAAAGCACACAATCTGGGGTTTAGAGGACATGTAGATATCATGCATCAAGGATTTTGGTGGAACAATGTAAAAGAACCTATCACTCGTTTAGTTTTCCAATAAAAATTACCATCTGGTGATTATTAAGATGACACCATATAAAGCGCTATATGGTAGACCATGTTGAACTCCTCTGTGTTGGATGGAAACAAGGGAATTTTATTTTTTGAGTTCAATTATAGTTTATGAAATATCAACTTATGTTTAATTAATTGGAATGTGTATGGATATGATGGGAGATAAACATTTCACCATATTTTTCTATTATTCATTGATAATAATAAAAATTAATTAAAATACTCGGTGAATCAGTGACTTTTTATTGATTTTCCAAATTTGGGTTATAATTTCCAAATGTCCCAATTAATTATATTCATATATACTATTTACGATTTGAATTGAATTGATGAATCCATACAATTTAATTTTAAAACATAGAAATAACAATATTTTATACAATTCAGAATTAATTTTTAAATTGGTTTTTATTTTTGGAAGATTAATTATTTTAAAGATTTTTGAATTAAATTAAAATACATATTTTGAATCTAAAATATATTATAACTAAAATTTAAATTTAAAAATAAACTCTGATTTTAATTTTAAAATTAATAATTTCTGAATGAGCTAAAAAACCATTAGAAATTTTACTTTTTATTCAAATTCAAAATTTAATTTATTAATTTTTTAAGATGAAATTAATTTTCAAAAGGTTGAATGTTTAATTTTTAATTTTTGATCATAGTCCTCACACTGACTCTAACCAACACCAAAAATTGACCATGTCACAGTTACGTACCCTACCTTTTTCATATCATTACCTCATATAATGATTAGTGTTATACCGTGAATATACCCTTCCAATTCATTAATTTATAATAAATGTGTTCCACACAAGAGATCAAACCATCTACCATCCTATACGATGAAGAGAAGAACATTGCTCTACCAATGTCGTCTGTTAGACCTAGAACCATAACTGACCACCACTTTCTTCGTTAATCCTCATCCATGAGAAATAAATATCCCTGAACCAAACCCAATGACCATGAGATCCATGTTATAATGCCACTATGATCCTTTATAGTATAATAACACCCATCATGAAGAGATTTTCTACTGAGATATAATGTATGAAAAAATAAACGAGCAATCCTCACTAACCACCGTCACAAAAAAATACCGACACCCTTAAAAAATCCTAATCCAAAGTCGAAAATTGAAACACCCCTACAAAGAATCCATGGAAAATCCACATTCCTTCAAAATCAAGAAGAAGAGGTGGAAGAGGAGAAAAAGAAAAGAAAAAATTAATTAACAAATATATATAAATGTTACACATATATGTATATATATATATAATATACACAAAAAATTTAAATTAAAATTTATATGAATAAATAAATATAATATTAATAATAAGAATATACCCATAAATGATTGTATATATTTATAAATAAACATATATATAAACAAATATATATATATATAATAATTGATCATTTCTTTTTTTGTTTCTATGTTCTATAGTGAAAACCAATTCCATGCATGCCAAAAAAAACATTTGATGCATTGACCCCAACCCTTTAGAGCCTCATCACACACAAACATTTTCATCATTAAATTATTCTAGAAGGAGTATGGATCCTGATTTTTAAAAAAATATACGATCTTGGAAAAATGATTAATATTATTCTAACATAATATCCCTCAAATGTTATCATTAATTGATAGAATTCATACATATGGATATTGAAAATACCATTCCATACAGAATGCAAGGAAGAAGGAGGGATGTTATGTAAAACTTATATATAATGCACCACTGTCCTAAAAATATTATTTTGTACATATTGATGGAAATTAGGATCTTTGTTTCATTGTATTTTTGTTTTAAATTTTAATTTCTATTTAAGGTTTTATTTTGTTCATCATTTATTAAATTTTCTATGATATTATTATCTCCATATTTTTTTCATTTTTATCACCCACTATGATGTCATGTGATATACAAGGCTATCATCGATAATGACATGCTAACCTGATGTCCACCCCTAGATGAAAAAACTGGATTAAGAGTACATGCACATGAAATAACTCCACACTTATTGTTCTGTGGATTTATATATGGTGAATTTTTAATGAGATTATAACACATCATGTCTCTTATCTTTCGATTTCCTTTCATAGTGATGATTATATTATATCTCCCACTATTCAAATCAATGTTTTACAATGGGTGTAATGATCTAAATGGTGTATTGGATAATAATTACACCAACTTTAGAGAGTGATGAGTTGATAAAATATTAGCTTCTCATCAAGTGTTACGTTCATTCCCACAATTTATATAGTATGTATGTTTACATTAAATTAGAAATCATAAAGGATTCAATTATGGTGTCAAGGTCATGAGACAATGAAGCATAATAAGGAATAAAGCCTTGGTGTATCCTTTTATTATATCTAATACATCAGGAATTTTCATTTTATATTACCTATTTCAATTCAATAAGAAATCAAAACATACTAGTTATCTCTTTCTTTTTGAAAAAATATAATTAATACAATATTGATACAGAAATGGAGGGATAATGAGACACAAAACCCCACTACTTGAGAGGAGAACATGGTTACTCACTAGCAAAAATTATGAGGTTTTCGTAAATTATATTTGACCATAGACCATGACTATGATATGATCACACATGCATCATTTCTAGGGTGAATGTTAGAGTTCCCACATTCCTTAAAAAAAATATAATTATGGGTATTATTATTCATTTCCTTATTGATTTTATTCCTTCTCCATTGTTTTTCACTCCAATTTTGGATAAACATCATAATGGGACCATTCATTAATATATCGTCACCCATATTACTTGTGAACATTACCAAAAGAATCCAAGAAGATGTAATATATCTGGAAGTACTATAAAAACATTCACCACCCACCAATGGGTGGGAGGATAAAGGCTATTACATGAATGAACCAAATTATTTTAAACAACACATGCACCAACATCAAATTAATAACAACATACACTAGAAAAAAATTAGAGATAAATGGCAACCAATAATATTTGGAACCTAGAGAAAAGATCATGTAGTTGATTAAAATGAAAGCTAAAATAGCCTCTTCCCTCTATAAACTCATCAAAAAAATAAAGGCGTGAGATGTTGAAGATCTAGTTCCCCTAATATTTTATTAAGAAGATATTAAAGATGGAAAATATTCTAGATTTATATAATAACTCACTATTCATTATTGGAAACATCTTCCCCAAGATTTTGTACAACGTTTAGAAACATAAAGGTAAAACACATGCAAGTAGTTTTATTTCAAAACTATCTTTATCATATTTTATTAAAAACCAATATCAAAATTTCTTAATTATATTGAACAAAAAATGATAGGATTATTATGGTTTCATACCCAATATATTGATGATGAAATGGATGAGATCTATTTTGATGATAAGTTAAAATAACCACTACAACCTCTATCAAAACATGAATCCTTCAAAGAGGCATTGCACCATGAAAATGACATACATGTGGAAAACAATAATGATGTTACCAATTAAATATATATTTTTAATTATAAATTCATTCAATATTAATTCTATTTTAATATCCATAATTTTAGTTTTATAGAATATGAACCGTTGATTCCCCACATGGAGGTTGAAGTTGACATGTGTACGGGGTACTTCATTAAAGACATAATTGAAAATCCAAAAGTTGGGGACATCAAAAATTCTATTCCAATGTAAAATCACAGGTAATTAATGAATGATAATTTTTCATATCTACTAATATTTAAGAGTAATATTTAAATTTTATGTTAAAGGGGATTATTTTTCTCATTTCATACTCAACAAGAAAGAAGGTTTTTTATCAAAATTTTATGTTTCACACAACACTAAGTTATACCGAAAAATAATACATTATTAATAATATTATTTTTAATTGTAGTTGACTTCTAGAAATTGTATCAGTGTAAATGAACATAACTGACAATATTATTTTTACATGTGTTTCTTAAAAGATTTTACATTCGTTAAATAAATTGTAGATGCTTAAAATGACAATAAATCCAAATTTAAGGAAAAATACTCTAATATATTTAAAAATGTAGTTTTACAACTTCTTGATGGTGAACCAATTTATGTATATATTTTTTCACTTTTATATGTTATATTTTACAAAATATTATTCATAATTTGATGTGGGATATGAAAAACAATTGGTGGAGATTTTGGTATTTTACTGATAAAACCCATATTTCAAGAAGTAGTGAAGAATATTGCATATTTATTCAAAAATTCTCTTTCATACATTTTATTTTTATTATTATATTATCCTTTTAATTTTTTTTAAAGTATATTTATATTTTATTTTCTTCATTTAATCTAATTTTGGTCTTTGGATGCAATTTCCCATTGAAATTTGACATAAACACATGTCATTCATTTGATGGTCTTTAAAAAACAATATACATGGTTATAATCTGTATAAAAAATGTTGTTTAATAGGATCAAAATAAATTTTTGTGAATTGTGACTTTAGAATTTTATTTACCATGGTTAAAGTATAAATGATGTAAAAAAGTGTAAAATAAAATAATATTAACATACAAATTCCATATCAATTATAATAGTCATAGTGTATGTGTTATTAATGACCAAGAAAATCAGTGGGATAAAAAATTTTCCTTTAGAATACACTTGGGATTGATTATGACATTTATAATATTTAATTTATAGTGAAGGAAAATATTTCATAAACATGTACCTTATTACTAAATCAATTTTATTATGGGGTTATATAATTGATATCTTATACAATAAATAATCATTAGAAATATAAAAATATAACATAAACAATGTTATTAATTTTAATTCATGGAAATTTAATAATTATATTTTAGTATGACACAATGATGAGGAAATATTATATTTATTAAAGGAAAATAAAATATATTATATTTATAATATTAAAATAAAAAAAAATATTGAAATATTTTACATTATCCACGAATTTCCATGATACTTGGGACATGTTAGGATTATGTTAATGTATTTTTTTAAGGAATCATGTTGTTATTATATTTTCAAAAAGCCACCTAATGAATATTGTAAAAAGTAACGTAATTAATATTTTTAAATAGAAGATATTTAATTAAATGATATTAAATTATTAAAAATATATTTCTTGGAAAAATAGTTATGATATTTCTTCAAATTCCATAAATGAATATTTTATTGGAATTTTGGCATGATTTGGTAATTTTTTTAACCCTATTAGTGTAAATAACATGACAAAATGGTAAGAGTTAACAAAAAGATAAGGAATAAAAAAAATTAAAACATGTATAATTTGTATTGGATGATGATAATCTACCCAAATTCATCTTACCTTTTAAATATATTAGTTTGAAACCATTTCGAACCGAAATTCAATATATATTAATTAAATATTTTTAGAGTCTCCCAAAGTCCCCCCTTCTCATATAATTCTACTCCCACATTTCCATAATACCAACACATCCAAAGACTTTTGTTTCATCCACTCTATTCCAAATTATCTTCCTAAAACCGCTCACGGTGTTCTTGAGGACTTAGTTTATAAATAACACCCTTCGTTGAGGTGTAAGGGTGTTCCTCAAGGGTGATCAACCGAAGAAGATGTATAGATTTCATTAAGTATTTCTATTTTATTTCTTAATTTAATTCCTTCATGAATCCTCCAACATTGATGATACAAAAACATCAGTATCCCTAATATACTTGGATGTTATTATGTTAATAACATCAACTAAATACATATTTACTTCCATCGAATGAGATATGAATTAATTTTTCGTCCGTATATTGAACTATCACCACCCCAAACCGATAGAATTTGTGTTTCATAACCATATCTCAAGATAGGTTATAATAATGTTATTAATTTCCATATACTATATTCATGAAAAATTACCCATTCTGGGATAGAAAAATATAAATTTCATTATTAAATTCTTTTCGCATAAAAATGTGACGTGATTTCGGCGTATATGTGGACTGTCACCTCCAATAAGCGGTGTGACTCATTTTTATTCGTTATATCACTAGGATAATATATATAATTATATATAAATTGTTAATATTATATTAAGTATATTATGATAAATTATGGAATGATAAAATAATACATAAATTCATTCAATAATGATTAATGAAATATAGAAAATGTTACTCATGCGGCCAAACGGCTTACCATCTCCTTTATTATTAAATTGTTTATTTATCATAATAAGACTACATGGTTTTATTTAAAGTTATTTTTTATGTAAAATATTATAATAATTTCCTGAATAATAATCTATATAATTTGTACTTTTGTCCACATGGACTAGTGACATCAAAAAAATGTTCATTTTCGACTCAAGTACCGAATATCGACAAACCATCTGATGTGAAATTAAATAATTTTTGCAATTTTTATAACACAATAATAAGTGATATAAAATAAATATTAAAATTCTAAATGATATCACAAAATAAGAAATTAAACAATGATTATTATTTTGTAATATAATTATTTTATATATAGATTCTGACTCACGAAAAGGGACTTCATCTCGATTTCATTTCATTGAGGCATAAATTTATAATATAAAAAACCTTCTATTATAAAACGTATATTAATATCCTGTATCTTTTATGATAATTAAAATGTTTTAAAAGAAATAATTTTCAAGGAAGAATTTTACTAAATGAAAAAAGGAATTATTGTTTTAATGTATGTGGTGATAGTGACATTTCTAACGCCATGACCATTGTTGGGTATTTTGTTTCCTCTGCAAGATTTAATATTTATAAAATAAAACTAAATACCATATTATTTTTTTTAAAGAAAAGCTCAGCCAGAGTAAAAGTCTCTGACCATTTATTAAAATAATGGAAAAGTTCAGTATGCAAGCATTACAAATTAGGGCGTACAGTTACATGTCATAGAAACCATACCTGTCACCATAACTGTCTCTATATCCATGATCGATTGCCTCATCTGTGGTAGCCAACTCCCATTTTGAACTTTCATACCACTTCAGAGTCTTCACACACTTTTGTCTGAGATTAATTTCTCCAAATAATAAAACTCCTTAGAAGAATTCACCCCTTTTCATTTGTTGGTAGAAGATCTGGTAGACATCGGCATTGGAATAGAAGAGTAATCTTTCCACTGGCTTCTTCTTGATAAGTCGGTCATAACACCCTCATTCCCTGCAACATCCTTATTTCCATACTTAACAACATCACAAAAAGAGGTTCGGACTTGGCCATCATTCTCCTTCTCACTGTTAGATATTTCCCCCCATTTACCAGGGAAAAACACCTTCTAGTGGCCGCTATTCACACCCTTCTCATGCTTGACGTGACTATTAATGTGAATCAGTTCTAAACACTGTGGTAGCACCACAAGCTCATGATCTTCAAGCGCCCCGGTCTGCAAAAAATCCTTCTCCAAATAAAAAATCCTTATAGTTCAACCCAACCTACATGTTACGGCCTTCAATCCATGGAAAATCCTCACCACCATGAGAGATTCCCCGTGATCAAATTCCTTAGCACAATGGAAAGATCCATGCCACTGCACATGTTCATTCTTGTTTCCGATCTGATCACAAATCAGTCCCAGACACATCACCCCACTATCATGAAACTCAACAGCTTCAATAGAAATCCGTCCAGGAGAGAAATCAGGAGCAATATGGTCATCACTCACTTCCATTTCATCATTCACTAGACTAATAAAGCAATTATTGACTTCAATACTCTCCACATGCTACACATGATGTGTATTCAACCGAGGTGATGCACTCACCCAACCACCAGCTTCTTCCACAGAAGCCCCTGCCTGTATGTTCATAACAAATCCGTCCACTGCCTCCTTACCCCCACTGGTACCAATTCTTGGCCACTGGTCACCACAGAAGATTGGACTGCCTGCTTCATAACAGTCTTCAAACCTCCAGCATGAGTCACCCCAAGATCACTCAATAGTCTTCCAAAAACCTCATCAACCCTCGGATTCAGAGACTCATTCACTTCCCCCATTCTTCTACCATTCAGTGTACTGGTACTCATAAGACAAGTTTCTGTCCGAATTCCAATACCCAGGTCCTGCATCCCTTGTTGAGATTTTAATACCACCACCTATACAACCTTTGGAGCCAAAAACATCTGCAGAACCACCCTCCTACCTCTAAAATCCTCCCTCAAATTCCCGACATTAAGACACCGTGAGAAGTAGTCATACTAGCACTCAAAAACAATAGACTATTTACATCTATATTCATCACTCACATCAATGAAGATCGACTTAACCGGAGGTTTTAATAGGTCAACATCAACACACATTCTTGGTGAAATTGGTTGGCAAAAAGCCCTAGTTATATTGTTTGAGAATAAATAATGAACAACTAGATTTCCCAGCAAGGAGATGATGGAAGGATTCTGAAATAGAAGCAATAATTCTGGAAATCTTACCCAGATTGTTGTGGTCAAGGAGTCACGCTTTAAATAATGGTCATAAGACCATTATAAGAGTAGGATGCGACATCCAACATAGGTATGCGGGGTATAGGACTAGGCCAGGATCAAATATTCCTCCAACTCAAAGTGAACCATTATGTGTTTCAAATCAAGAAGACCCATAGTGTCACGCTCCTGTAGATTCCTCAAACTGAAGATAAATCGATCAAAGCAATCCATAGACGGACGTCGTTGTCTGAAGCGAGATATCAACGTCAGACTCAATAGGGATGAAGCATCGTTGAACTATCAAGCCCTCACCGAGAGCTCCAGAATCCCTTCATGTAACTCATGAACTTTGGGGGAGAGAAAAATTTTGAGAATGAAGGCAAGAGTTCAGGTTTTTAGAAGGGTAGAATTTTTCGATCACTATAGGACTGCGGATATCCCTCCTCCACTAAGGGGGGATGGATCTACTCGGAGGCCATTACTGCCTATGGCGGCAATCACCATTCTCAAACCCTAGCTCCGCAAACTCTCACCATCCTAAATACCATATTCCATTTTTAGGGATTTTTGTATTGAAAATGGTTTTTAGAATAGATTTATTACATGAATATATTTAAATTATATCTTAATATTGCAACGTGGAAATTTTACTTTCCCTTTATGAATGTTTTATGCGATATTTTTATGGTATGGATCTTGGAAATTGTTTATGTATATAGGTGTTTTTGTGTTAAATAGAGGGAGGGAGATCCCATGATTGATCTAAAATGCATTGGGTAATATGATGGAGTTAAATGATAGGGTTTCTCTTAACATATTTAAGCAATATTTTGTAACGGGTGCCCCAAAAATGGCCACGAAGGATACTATTTTTCTAGCTGTTAAATGTACAACATATGTTTGATATGGATGCCAAAATTTAACATTATAATTTATTATTGATATTATGTTTATTATGATTCTTATGAATTCATGGGTTTATAAATATTCATCTACTGAAGTTTTTTTTCTTTATTTTATATCCCTTAATGAACTTTTTATGCTTATCCCGAGTATGGAATTTTTTTAACAGGTTTTAAAGAATAATATATTGAATGATGGGATGAAGAAAAAATTCTGACACTTAAACATGAAACAAAAACTTGCTCCAATTTTAAAGATCATATTTTATGAAAAAAATGTATAGTTAGTAGAAGTGTCTACTTTGAAAAATATTAGATGTTATGTATGTGTAATGGCCGAATTTTCTAAATCTCATAATGTGAAAAGAACATTAAGGTGAAATAATGTAAAATTGTTGAGTTACATTATAATTAATTAATGTATGTGGTTGGGGATGTGTAGTTGGTATCAAAGCTAAATTTATATAAATATATATTTTAGGGAGTTATTTATTCATAAGTTACACGTTATATATAACTACAATGGTTAGAAACATAGAAAGTGTCATTTTTAATTAAGATGAATTGGAAGAGTTTGAGAAAACATGAATTTGGATATCATAGTGTTTATCTTTATCAGTAGTTAGTATTTCATGATTTTAATAATATAATAATGGTAACCGGGTTTGATTTAGTAAATGGATATCTATAAGATGCACTAAGGTAACAATATATGTGAAGAAAAATCTGGTGGTTCTCTGAATATGAAACTAAATGAAATGGGATCTATGATGAAAGCAAATTTGTTTACTATAAACCAACTATCATGATTCATGATTAACAACTGGAATCTTGTTTATTTTTCTAATGCATCATATAAGAGGGAAATGATTCCTTTTGGTATCTCAGGTAATGATCATAAAGGTAATCATATTCAACAACATATGTATAAAATATATGCAATGAAACACCTAGGAAAATGTTTCAAAGGGATGAGAAAGATTTATAGATGTGGTAACAAATGTAATAAAGTAATAAACTACTATGAAAAAATGAATCATTCATTTGACTTTAGTAATATGAAATAAGATATTTAGAAGTTATCAATTCAATGCTTTAAATTTGTGGAGTATGGTGATTATGAAAATC
The DNA here is from genome assembly GCA_963277665.1 of Viscum album. Taxonomy (NCBI): domain Eukaryota; kingdom Viridiplantae; phylum Streptophyta; class Magnoliopsida; order Santalales; family Viscaceae; genus Viscum; species Viscum album. Next base: position 96,986,092 of record OY728141.1, on the reverse strand, counting down.
GAGGTATGACATAGAATGTTAACAAAATTGATCAGGAGTAATATAGAAATATATGATTATAAATTAATAATTCCATTCCAATTGAATGTGATGAATCTCAAAATGATGTATGAAAGGTTTGTATTATTTCTTATCTCATGTTTTGACAATTATAAATATTTGGAAAGAGTTTGTGATTTTGTTTTTTGGAATAATATATTATATAATATTATGGAAAATAACTGTAAAAGGATCATGAATAATGCTTAATGATTAAAATGTCTACATTTTAGGGATTCAAGAGTTACCAAAGACTGTAGTATTATGAAATATTTAAAAGTATTAATTCTATTATAATGATTTGATTACCTTAGAATACTTTTTCTTGTATGCATAACCCCATAGTTGATTATGTGAAAATGTTACTCAATGAATAATTATCTATTATTTAATGAACATTATTTAAAAGAACCGTTAGGTTTTATATGAGTCTTGATTATGAGGTAATTTGGGATATTACATTTTGGGATTAGGAATAAATGAAATGATAAAAAGTATGAGATTAAAATATGTTATGGTTATTTTTGAGGATTTTATCTCAATTTTAGAATTTTAGAGAAATTATATAATCATAGAAAATAGAAAACCCATAGGAAAAGTGACAAACTATCACTTCAAACAAGGTCGTGGGAATTGAATGCCCAACTGAAGTGTGACATGGCATTATGGCCAACCACTAGCCTTAATAAAGTCCATATTTACTAAGGATTTTTTCATAGTTAAATGATTTTATGGAATAAAATTAATTTTCATTTTGGGAAATAAATTTATTCAGTTGGATATCCTTTGTATTGGAAAATTATTTGGTCGATTAAGGGACATATTTTTTAATACATTCACATTTTTTGAAAAATTTTAGATAATGATAAATAGAATACTATGGGATTTTGTTTGGATAGTAATGTTTTATTATTATTTTTAAATAATATATGATTTTATTATGGACATATAAATAATTGATTTATTTAATGAAATAATTATATAATCTTGGAGAATATGTGATTAGGTCAATTACTTTATGGTATGATACATTCAGAGTGGTTAATGCTGTTTGGAGATAAATGTTAAAATTTATCCTAGAAGACCGTTCGATCAAATCCTTATAAATATAGGCTTCCAATATTATTTTAAATGATTTAAGGAATTTTAAGGAATGTTATTTATTTAACGGCTATGTTGGGCTATGGGTATTACTTTTGAATATTGGAGATTAAATGTAGTGATTTTTATTTTAATTTTATTATATTTGGGGAATTATATTATTTTTAAACTAAATTTTTTGTTTTAGATAATGTTTCAATATCAGATGGGTTTATAGTAATTATTTTTTGAATTGATTGATTCAATATAAGTTTATTCTAGTGCTTGAGGTGTGACAAAGTGATATTGAATACTCATCATTTGGAGAAAAGAGGTGGAATTTTTGTAATGTACAAAATACTACATATCAAGTAATTGAATTTCCTTAGATCATAGTCCATGTAGTAATAAAATTCATAAACTCGGTGAAGTGGATCTTGAGAAAAAACATTATATTCTTACTTTTGTTAATTTAATATTATCCACCATGTATCTATGGTATAGTGATGGCTATTGCTCTCTATTAGTTTATGATAGTTAGTTTTCCTTCTATATTTGTGTTTTACTACATGAAACCACATGTATAATTTTTAAATTCACTTTCTTACTTTTTAATTGATGTTTTCATTGACTCTTTTTTGGATGTGGGATTTCAATGTTGTTACCGAGCCGAATTCTAAAATTTTGAGGACACATTTTCTAAAAGGGGGATGTAATATACAAAGTAATTACAGAATAAATTTTTTTTATATCTATTAATAATTATGAATATGATATTAATTTTACATTAAATGTAAAGCTTTTTCTGATAGCGTACCCAACACACAGCAGAGGGTTTTTTCTGAAAATATTCCATTACCCACAATACGAAGTTATACAAAAAAATAATACATTATTAATATTTTTTATTTTCAATGGAAGTTAACATATATCTGTAATATTATAGGAAAGGAATAAAATTAACTATATTGTCTTTAGTCTTGTTTGATTATTTATTTTACATTCATCAAATAAAATTTAGATTCATAAAATGATAATATCTCCAATTTTAAGCATAAAAGAATCTAATATTTTTAAATGGTATTTTTAACAGATTTAGATGGAGAACTCGTTTTTAATATTGTTTTTATCATTTTAATTGGTTCTATTTTACAAAAAAACTTCTTATTTGGTGGTGAGACATCAAAATTTACTTTGGTGAATATTTTGGTATTTTTTAGATTAAATTTATATGATAAGGAATAGTGCAAAATACCGCATTTTAATTCAAAAATACATTTTCATCTAATTTATATGTTTTTTTATTAGAAAATCAATTGGTTTTAAAGTATATAAAGATTGAATTTTTATCCTATAATCCAATAGTAGTCATTGAAAGTAATTTCATTCTAAAATTTGATAAAAACACATATAATTCATTTGATGGTTTTTTAATTTTTAAAAACTTGTTTTCTCATTCTGACAACAGGATTAATTTTGAAATATGAGTTTTCAAGAATTATGAATTAAATTTTCAAAAAATAAAATTCATGGTAATAAATAGTATGAAAAATAGGGTTTAATAGGATAAAAAGAATTTGTTAGTGAATAATAACCTTAGTATTTTATTTATAATTATTAAATGGTTGATGAGGTAAATAAGGGTAAAAATAATATTTTAATAATATAAAAATACCATAACACTTGTCAAAATCCAATTGGATGACTTATGGCCCACCAAGATAACCCTTGTGATGAAAATTATGCCTTTGGAAGCCACTTGGGCGTGATATTGACATTTATAATATTTAATTTCAAATAAAGTCAAATATGTCATTAACATGTATCGTATTACTATACTAATTATAATATTGGGTCATTTAAGTGATATATTTCACTATAAAAATTAATTATAAATATAAATATATTACCAGCATCATGGTTATTTATTTATTATTTTTAATATTTAAACAATTAATTTTAATTTTGACACAATTATGATAAAATAAATGATATATTAATGGAAAAATCAAATAAATGATATTAATATTTTTAAAATAAATAAAATATGAAATATTTTCTACCATACTCAAATTTTCAAGATTAATATGAATTTTTTGTACATATTTAATTTATTTTTCTTAAAGGAATTTTTATGATGCTTTAAAAATATCATTTGATGAGTAATGTCAAAATAAACATAATTCATATTTTAAAATATAAAATTTTTATTAAATGATATAAGATTCTTAAAAATAAAATATTAGGTCATATGATAAGGATATTTCAAAAAAAATATTAATAAATAACTTAATGGGCTTTTGGAACAATATGGTAATTATTTTAACCCTTTATTTGTAAATTAGTTGATAAAATGGTTAGAGTAAAAAGTGGTTAAAACAAAAATATAAGGATAAAAAATGTAAACATTTCTAATTTGTATTAGATGATGGGTAATCAACACAAAATAATAAAATTGTTGAAATAAATGAGCTTTGAAGCATTTGGGACCTATATTGAATTTATATTCATTTAATATTTTATGTGTTTCCATGGGTGCCCCTCACTTCTCCTATAAAAGGTGCCCACTAATCTATAATACACACACTTACAAAGAATTTTAGTTCAGCCAATATCTAACCAAAATTATTTCAAATAACCCACCCACATTTTCAATAGGACTTATTGTAGGCAAAAAACCCTTCTTTGTGATGTTAAGGTGTTCCTCAATGGGGAAGAACCGAAGAAGAGGTATTATATTCTTTAAGTATTTCTATTTTATTTATTCTTATTCATCATTTAATTATCCTCCAACCATAATGTGATAATAAATCTAGTATCATAATTATATTGAGATGTTATTCTATAAATTCCAACACCATAATCTTTTTCCACTTCCTTCAAATTAAAAAGGAAGTAATCATTCGTGTGTATGTGTAAACTATCACCTCCACAAACGAATCTAATTTGATTTTCATAACAGCCTCTCAAGACATGGTTTAATAATGGAATTACTTTTCATATGTCATATTCATGACACATTATCAATTATATGATAAAAATATATCTATTAAAGTCTTACTGTCCATTCACATCAAAATTATAATGTCGTTTCTGCATACGTGTGAATTATCATCTCTACGATGTGATGTGACTCTTTTTTATTCGTCATATAAATTTTATGATATATGTATTTATATTTAAAGTATTAATAAGAAATTATTGATGTTATGATAAATTCTTCAATAATATCTTAATCCTAAAATTCTTTCGATAATGATCAATGACAACAAGGAAACATTACTCATGCATATGTAAGGCTTACCATCTCCATGATTATAGATTTTGTCATTTTTCAAAACCACATTCTGTGGTTTTATATAACATTATAATTTATATATAAATATGATAATAATTTCATAAATATTATTTTAGAGATGATGGACTTATGAACACATGGTCTAGTAATATCAAAACCTTGTTCAATTTTTAGTTAAGTACTGATTATCGACAAAATTTACAATATAAACATATATAATTAAGTAATTTTTATAACATGGTAAAAAGTGATATAAAAGAAATACTAAAACTAGAAAATGTTGTCAAGAAGTTAGAAACTAACAATGGTTTAATATTCAGGAATATTAGGATTTTACCCGAGGATTCGGACTCACGGTACGGGAATTCATCTCAATCTTCTATTGATCAATAATTGATTTTTTTATTAAAATATGGCAGCCCCCTCATCAAACCATATAAGATATTGAGGTCTAAAATGATGTAGTCCAAGGGAATCCCCTTGAACAGCATTCTTGTGCTCCACGGCAAAGAACCAAGACTGGAATAAACAGTCATGGGATCTTGAAAATTACACCCTCTTAAGAGGGAATCCACCGCCTAGTTTGCTTCTCTATTGACATGTCGCACCGAACAACCCTAACTTATCTCCACAGAACATCTATGAATCAAATACATCAACTGCCAAGGAGGCGTCGCCTTTCCGTGAATCACTCGAACCAATGTTTCGCAGTTTGATTCCACCTCTGAGATAGTTAGAGCATGACTCTAACAATGTGTATGCCTGGAAAGTATTGATCTTACTTCTTCACCTAAAGCATTTCTTGTACCATACCAGCAACTGAAAGCAATCAAGTCCGAACCAAATGAATTGCGAAGCAGACCCCCCCCCCCCCCCCCCCACACATATGTACATTCAAATTTTATCCATCCACATTGAGATTGTTTTTGCTCCTTGGTGGAAGCCATTTGATCCAGCAACCTTCAGTAATGACGACCTCATGTGGCATATTGATAAGTCTACATATAATCAGGGACCGAGTTCCACATTTCACGCGTGAGCAATGATCATGGATCAGCACCTTCAAACTCATATGCAGTACCTGAATCGTGGGACTATTATCCAGTTAGGATTTATTCATTACTTCCCACAGAGTCCAAAGAATAGTTGTGACAATGATAGCACAAACCTTAATATCCATCTCTGGACTTCCCTGAATCGAAATCCAGCAAACAAAAAAAGTACGTATGGAATCGCATGCAGTTTCATAATGTCTCTTGATGCTAATTGCCGACCAGAGAGAGACTGCCCACTCTATTGTGAGAAAAAGATGCAAAGCTGACTCTGCTTTTTGATTCAAACAACAGTAACACCGCGAGGCCAAAGATATCCCTTTTTTTTGAATGTTATCCTTTGTTGAGATTTCATGATTAAGCACTCTCCAAACCAAGAAATTGATTTTTTTGGTGACCTCTTTGCACCACAGATGGGATGCCCATTCAAGATGCGCGCCTTCAGAAATGAGGAGAGCCCGATAATCCTGACCTTTGAAGTTCCCATTCCTCAAACTCATGAAACAACACCAATCATCCTCTCCTAAAAAACAATTACATATAGCGTTTCCTTCTGTTCTTCATTTAGAATGCACTCAATATGGTTGGGGAATTTCTTTGCATCTTTAATAGAAAAATCCAGCGATGGGAAATATGGGAAATATAGTTTCTCTGCCAACCAGTTGTTGTTCTAAAAATTAATGTCTCCCCTTCCTACAACCCAACGAGAATCACCTTGGAGAGTATTCAGATGAGAGCATGTGGTTTTGGCCAGCATGGATAGTTTGCGATCATCACACTCCTCCCTGTTGAGCCCGTATTTGGAACTTACAATCTTTTCCCATAGATATTCGCCAGTAAGAAATTCCCATGATAGCTGCCTCTGCATGGTTTTCATGGTGATTGTTAAATCCATAAGGCCCACTCCACCTTCCTTAACCGGTTTCTCCGGACGTTTCCAAGTAGCCCATCTGCATCAACCTATATCATTAGCATCCCAAAGTAATTTGTTAAAATTTTCTCCATCCTAAGAATAGTCCCTTTTGGAGGGTTGATTATAGAAAAGACGTGCATTTGAATTGAAACCACAACACTGTTGATCAGAGCTACCCTCCCACCGAAGGATAAGATTTTTTTTCCAACTGAGAATCCTCCCAAGCATATTGCTAATGAGATCATCAAAAAAAATCTTTCTAACTCTTCTGTTTGAAATAGGAGCACTGAGATACATCATAAGAAAATGATTTCATTGAAATCCTAGTATATCATGAATTTCCCGCACCCTTCTCTTGGAACATTTGTTAGAAAGATAAACATTGCTTTTCTGATTTTTGATCGTTTGTCTGCTTAGGTACCCATACGTAGAAATGATGTCATTGAAGATCTTCAGGGAAGGCCTCCTGACATTCATGAAGATCAGAATGTCATCTAAAAACATAAGATGGGAAAAGGTGCAATCCGAGTCTTTGGAGTGGTAGAGAATTAGCCTCCCTTCAACCAGGACTTTGTGCAGATTTTATGAGAGAGCTTCTTGAGCATTGAAAAACAGTGATGGTGAAAGGGGGTCCCCTTTTCTCACACCCCGCACACTTTTGAAGAAACCAAAACATTTTCCCAGAATAGTGATGGTGAGCCAAGGAGAGTAGTAGCACCGAAAACATAGATCACAGACCCCTTCATGGAAACCAAGTCTCCTCATTGTCCGAATGATGAAACTCCACTCCATGTTTTCATAGGATTTATTCATGTCAACTTGCATGATAATATTAGAAACAATCCACTTCTTATTATTATCATCATCCAGTTCAATCGCAATCCCAATCGTCCCATGTATATCCCTACCCTTGATGAAACAATGTTGCTACTGTGAAATGACTTTCTGAATCACCTTTTTGAGTCTTCTAGCAGTTAAGATTGCCAAAATCTTATAGGAGACATTACAAAGGAAAATAGGTCTGAACGGATCAATAGAGGAGGGTCCTTGTTTTTTGGAATAAGGACCACTCTTGAAGAACATGAACTTCTGTTAAGAGAACCCCCACGAAAAAAATCTTTAATTGGCTCGGAGACATGCCCCCCCCCCCACAAACTCCTACGACGCCTTGAAGAAATCCACTAGAAACCAATCCAGACTAGGAGTGCTTTCCAAAGGTATATCAAATATGGTTTCCCAAACCTCATCCCCAAAGGTATGTACATAAAAAATTCATTAGTGTGATTCTCAATGCGCCTTTGAATACCATCCAAGAACATCAACGGCTCCTCCGTCTCCAACACAATTCCTGAGGATCTAGTGGGACGTCCTGCAAGTAGTTGTTCAAAGTGCACCAAATCCATTCTTCCTGCTACATGAATATCAGAAGAGAAAGATCCATCTTCAAGTCTAAGATTAATCTTCATCGCCCGATGTTCTTTAATACAAGAATGGAAGAATGCATTATTCCAGTCACCCTCCATTAACCACTTGACCCTAGACCGTTGTCTGTAACTCCTTTCCATCTCCAAAAGCCTACCTGTGAGCAGGCTACCTTTGTCACATATTCTCAGAAAAATGTCCTCACCCCAGCCTTGTTGAAGCATAGATTCTAACCTGTCAATGTCTCCTTGACGAAATCCACTGAGTTATCCCCCACTGTATTGGAGAGGATCCAATTAACAATGTCAACTTTATGTTGTTTAAGTCTTCTGGATAAACCAACCTAGGCCCATCCATCAACATCCTGCAGCTAGGACTGCTTCATCATTTGCATGAATCCTTCTAAACGATGCCAGCTCGGAGAGTACATGAAGGGGTTCTTATCATGGTTATGCTATTTATGCTCAATCATAAGAGGATCATGATCCGATAAAACCCTTGATAGGTGGAAACTGAGGTTCCTGAGAAAGTATCTAGGCCTTGAAAATTCGATAGGCATCTGTCCAATCTACTCCAGATCCTGTTGTTACACCTACGATTGATTCACCAAGTGAATTTACATCCCTCGAATCCGAGGTCCAAAAGTCCCTTTCTTACAATGTACCTTTGGAAGTCTAGCATGATGTTGGTGAGATTTACCAGGCCTCCTCTATTCTCTGAGACATCCACAATCGTGTTAAAATCAACGCTAAAAAACCAGGGTAGACCAAGTGGATCAAAAGTGTCCAGAAAATCCCACACGGGTCTTCATCCTTGGACCTCATTACTAGCAAAAATGAATGAGAAAAGGATAACAAATCCATTAAAAACTATTTCAACTATGACGATTTGGTCGTTAGATTAGACCAAATGAACTTGAAAACTTCATTTACAGCAAATCCAGATGTGTTTATTTACCAGATACTCATGAAGATGGCCTTCAAAGCCCATCTTATTTGCGAAGAAACCATGTCTGGAAGAATCCTTTTTTGGTTCAAGAATCACAACTAAAGATTCATTCCTTCACTGAGCTTCGTAAGACATAAAGGCAGACTCTCCATGAACCCCCAGTCCTCTAGAATTCCATAAAATTAACGATAACAATAAAGAAGAATTTTTTTAACACTTCAGCCCTCTGGCCCTGATCTTGGGACAAAATGGCCTCCGTCAAACTCTTACTTAGACATTGATTGGGTAATTGGTCTGGAGACGCCTTCCGTAGAATAACACTTCCTTGGCAGCAGGATCTTCTGCTTTGGCAGGCTATCGGATTCCTCCGATAGAGATAGCCTGCTTCCTGATATAGGTTTTGCATGATTGGTTCCCCCTCCTCCTAAAGGATTGATTCAATCTCCTTACAAGATGGTGAATTGCGCATTACAACGATTTCCTTCCTCACTCCCTTTGAGAATGACCACTTTATGGTGGTATCTACGTCATCTTTGTATAACTCTATCGAGGCCATTAAAGAAAAGTTATGAGCTCTTTGGGCGATGAATGAAGAAATCCTCACATTATTAGAAGGAGAGGAGAAAGGTATTGGAACATGCATGAAAAAATGCATAGGATGGGACTCTCGTCCACCCTGAAATGCAATCTCCGGTGCAGAGATGGCCAACTTAGTCTGGACAAGAATCGAATCATCGGGTACCGAGCCCGTAGCCAACGGTAACATATGAGGGGAAATAATTATCTCCAAAACCTTCCTGACTATTTGGCCCTCTCACTGAGGTTTCAAACATTATCAGGAAAATGCCCAACAACCTTTTCAAAAGTTGATTTGGAAATATCTTATCTTTCCACCAAAGGTGAAGGGTTTCCGGATGGAGCCTCGACGAAGAAACCTCCCCAGCATGCCTCCGAGATCTAATGGGAGCATTGGATGAATGCTGGGGTTCCTTTTTTTAGGAGCGTTCTATCTATGAACCTTCACTTTTCCCCTCCTACAGAAGTCCAGAGAGTGGACTTGAAAGCTACACGTCGAGAAAAACCTAGGAGGAGCCTGATAGAGCAGAGGTTGCCACCACGAAAAACCACTCGGAGATCTAATAAGGAGTCGGGGATGAATGCAGGTAATAAGGTTCATCTCAACACAAATTCTGGGGGAGCCGGCGTCTAAAAGGAAAGTCATGTTGGAGTCAGTGTAGAGGAAGCTCCCCAGAGAGTCTCCAACTGTCACCATGATATAAGAGTTATGAAGGGGTAAATATGGACCCGACAGTTTGATCCACACCACCGCAATGCTCGATTCTTTGCCATAGTGACAAGCCCACGACTAGCGGGAAAGGGTGAACCTTTTGGCTCCACAGCGTCTGTCCTCTTGTGTCCATGCACGCACAATGTCTTCATTGCAGAACAAGTGGATACAGAAGGAAAACATTGAAATCTCAGATATCGCCACTAGATGTTGAAGGCCCCAGGAGTGAACAAGAGTCTTAAACTCTTCTAATGTGGGTTTGGAAATACTAAACCGGGCCACCAGAGAAATGTATTGATTCCTCGCTGCATCCTGAAGTTATTTCTCAGCAAGAACCACCACGGGAAACCCCTCTTGATTTTCGGGTTATATGTGCTCCAGCCTAATTAGAGGAATACAAGAAGGAAGCACTGAGGCCCCTATAGGAGCTCCCATGGTGTCTTCGTTGTAATATCTGTGGATCCCCTTAAGAAAAGACTTATCTTGATTATTCACTAAAGGGGCCTCCATGTGTGGGGGAACACCCCCAAAAGAAGACGAGCTTTCCAAACACAACTGGCCCTGAAGATCCCTCAAAGAATCAGAAGTAATAGCTTTATCACTCTCACCTGCACTCCCACCAAAGCCCCAGTGTGCCTTCCCTACTGCACACTCCATCCTCCAACAACTCTTCGTACTGTCCCCCTATCATTGAGGAATAATTTGATAATATACCCTACCTTCATTTATATGATTTATAATAATCTCCATTGACTTTTATTTTTATTAAAATGATTTCAAAAGTAATCATTTTTACCATGTTTTTTACTAAATGAAATAAAAGAATGTTTTTAACATATAATGAGACAATGCCATTTTCATAACTGTGACCATTATTTGGTATTTGTCTTGATCTAAAAGGAGTAATGGTTTTAAAAGATAAATAAATACCATATTCCCTTTTAGGTATTATTTTATTGAAATTTTTTAAATGGATTGATTATATCAATATCTTGAAATTATATCATGTTATTGAAATTTGGAAATGTTATTTTCTCCTTTAGCAATGTTTTATGTGATATTATTATGTTATGGTTTATTGGAATTACATATTTACATAGGTGGTTCTATGATAAACTAAGGGAGGGTGACCCTATGATGATTCTTAATATCATTTGGTAATGTGATAGAGTATAATAATAATTTTTCTTCTAAGAGAAATATTGAACATACTATGACGGGTATTACAATAATAACCAAGAAGGTTACTACCTATGTAGCAGTGAATGATACAATGTATGTAGGATATAGATAAAACACATTACCTTTTTGATTTATGATTACTATGATGTTTTTAAGGATTCATATGTTTTCACAGGTTTATAAATATTCATGGAGAAATGTTTTATTTTATTATTTTATATTCCTTAGTAATCTTTTTATGCTAATACCAAATTTTTTAATGTTTTTCACAAGTTTTAATGAATAATGGAGTCAAGGATGAGATCAAGGAAAAGTTTTGGTGTTTATACATAAAATGAACATTTTTCTTTTTAATAGTTTGTGTTTTATGGAAAATTTTATTGTGAGTAGAAGTGTCTACGTTGTAATATTTGAGGTGTTATTTATAAGTTATGGCCCAATTATTTAATTCTATATACATTAAAAGATGTTTCATATAAAATAAAGTCAAATTATTGACATAACTCATGATTAAGTAATGTATAAGTTTGGGACTTTATATCCAAGGGATCAAATGAGAAATAAGAGCTTCAACTAGGGTAATATGAGGGAATTATTGATCCAAATTCATTTATTATATTGTTAGATGTTGAATATGAAGAGCATGTCTAATCTCCCATATAAGAAAAATTAAATTTGGGAATAATTAAAGAGAACCAATAGATAGACATAATTAAAGGAGAGACTTTCCAGGATGATGAACAAGAGGTTCTAGATGAATATTACTTAAAATACAATTAGTATCATAATTTTTGTAGATTTTAATAAAGATTACATGGTCTATGTGATTAGTAAAGAAGAATATATCATGGGACCTATAGAGTGTATCTTTCTCCCAATAAATTACAATGGAGAAAATAATGTGGGAGGAATATTAGTATAAGATTAATTATCAATTGATCCTCCTAAAGAAATAGTAGAAAAAGCTACATATGAAGGGGTATATTCTGACAAAAAGTCACCATGTTATATATAATTTCACTTATAATTATTTAATGACTTCCATGTGTCTGACTACTTCGAAGAGGAATAGGTGGAGTAACAAATAGATGAATTAATATACATATTAAATTTTGTAGGACATGAGGAGTCACATATTTTTATTTTCCCAACCCCATGTTATGATGAACTTAACACTACTCAAAGGGTCAATAGAGAAATCTCTATTTTTGTGGATGCCTAATATTTAAGAATGTTCATCTTTGAAAGGAACCCAATGTAGTAGTTCCATTTATAATTCCCCTTCCCCTTGTGGATTATAGATGACAACCATACTATAAAACTATAGAATGTCTAAATAACGACCCTCTTTGGTAGGATAACAAAAGTCACTCTTCTTTCCTACTTACATTTCATTTTGTTTTCTATGACCTTCTATAATAGTCCATCCAATTCATTAAATTCTATTTTTTATATAGATTTTTCTACATGGATAGTAGCTTGAGGGGAATCTAATATATATCAACAGTAAGAAAGGAACCAAACCTTGGAGCGATCTTTACTAAAACTTTTGGGATAAATAAACTATATGATTTTTCTAATAATTATCATTGTTTATTCAGTGTATTTTTTTCATTCTACTAGAACATAAATGATATGTCAGGAAAAATTCATAGTTAAGAGATAAACCTATTTTAGTAGTTTTTAAACATTTATTAGTTAATTTCATAAAATAAATTAATAAAAAAATTTATTGGTTTTTATAAATAAGTAATTAAATAGAAAATTAGAAAAATAATATATCAAATTTAAAATGTAAAAAAACAAAAAAATATTAAAAATAATGAATGTTTTTCTATACGTGTAAATTTTTCCAATTTTTAATCTTCAAAATCTAGTTTCTATTATTTATTAAAAATATTCATAAATAACAAAAATAAAAATCAAAATTTTTGAGGAATCTGTTTATGTTTCAATATGTATTTTTTTGGTTAGGATTTTTTGACTAGTTTTTTAACAAATATAGTTCTAAATATATACCATTTTTATTATTTTCAATTATTATTTGTCATAAATTTATTTTAATTAATTGAATTATTTCCCAATTTTGAGAATATTATGCTAGAGTTGAGTAAATCATTGTTTTTAAATATTAATTCATGAATGATTTTTTCTGTGAAAATGATCATTATTTTTAGTGTTGTTTAGTCTCATAACTATTTTAGAGTGTGAGAAAAAATATTTTTTATAAATCAATTTTATAATATAAAGTCAATTTAAATTTCAATTTAAACAAAGTTAACATGAAATATTTAACAAAGAACACCTTAAGGATCCCACTAACATGAATATTCCATCAGTCCTTTTATCATGGATTAAAATGGGAAATTTGGAACCTGAAATGGACCTCTAATATAATGAAAACATTATGTGATTAGCCCTTTGTAAATTTATATATGTTCTTTTTCTCAAATATATACAAATGCATTCTCAGGAACAATAAAAAATTTAAAATAAAAAATCAATAACTAACTCGGTAAAATATTAATTGATTTAGTTGTAGTGAGTATTTATCCAATGTAGGGGAAACTAACATATAAAAAATTAATACGAGTTCAATCAATAAGGTTGAAAATTGAAATATAGTTTAAGAAACATAGGATAGATGGAAAATTAGAAGTGGTTTTTGTTAAATATGTGATCCTAATTAAATAAATTTTAATTAACTCATAGATTAAAATCATTGACTAGATTGATACGGGAATGTGAATTGAATCCCATATAAAGGTTGATATTTTAAAAAAGGAGGAATTTGTGATTTCATTAAATTTTGAATTTTATATTTATAATTACAGATTATGAATATCATTAGTTTTCAATCTAAATAAATTAACATTCAATGAAAATATTTCTCAATAGTGTTATAGTTCAAATGTGAGAGAGTGATGTGATTTAGAAATTTCATCATTTTTTGTCATAAATTCATTGAAAATACCCACAATTATGTAAAATACCTTGTGAAATAATGATTTTTTTTTGAATTTGAAACATAATTATAAAATTCCCCAATTATATTTTAATTTACTTTATACATCAGTTTAATTTTATTAAAGAAGGCATACAATTTATTCAATAACTTTTCAATTAAATTATTTCATTCAGTTTGGAATTAAATTTTTAAATGGATAAATATTTGGAGATGAAATTTATTCAGAAAATTTTCAAATAGATGAAAATACATATATTGAAACTAAAATAAATTCTAAATGAAATATAAAACTATAAATAATGTTTCATTATATTTAGTTGACTCAATAATTTTTTAAAATATGAAAAAATGATTAGATATTTTATTTTTTTTTAAAAATCATAATTTCAATTTTTATATTATTTGACATTGAAATTATTTACATGGATAGTGTAGTATTTAATTAGATTGCATGTAAATTTTATGAATGTTTTTATAATAATATAATTAATTGAAATTAATTTTTTATCTTTTTAGGATTGAAAATTTTTTCAAGGCATTCACATTACTCCTCAAGGGATGTTAAACACACCATCTATATGCCTGCATTTCCCCCATTTTACACTAATCATGTCTAGATAGTACAAACCAAAAACCATCTCTAAGGGTGAAAAAATAATCATAGAAATCATATTGTTATTCTAACCCCATCTCACATTCATCACACTTACCATGATCTCCAATGAAAAAAGATGGTGTCACCATCACTTCCCACACCATCATATTATTTCACCCATAAAGAAAGATCAAAACTCTACCATCAATATCCCATTAATCATCATGGATAGTTAATGAATCCTATCCATCAAATAGAAACAAACATCTTCCAACTTTTAACATCAAGGGAATAACACTACACCACTGATGCCTACTATAAGAACTAGATTTGGGCCCAAATACCTCATTGAGATTCATCACCTTAAATTATCCATCACCATGGTCAATGAAGATCAATGAACATAGATCTATGCCTAGGATATCCACAAAAAATCCAAATGTAAACCCTCTTCAAAAAAAACTTCTATAAAAATACCTTTTCCATTTAGATATATTGTTATCATAGATGAAATGAATGAGTCGCACTCACCACCCTCACTTTATTCTTCCGGCACTGATAAACGTTTTGATGAAATATGAGGTGTTAAAAACCCTCCACTGAGCCTCCAAGTATATTCCTCATAACATCCAAATGAAGAATTATAGAATAAATAAAAGTACCAGAATAAAATTAATATATTATAATAAAACAAAATAAAAAATGAAAAAAAATAATAATAAAAAATATGCTATTTAAATAATAATAAAAAGAAAAATATTGAATATATACATATTATTATTAAAATAACAATAGTTATATTAATATATATATCTATATACTAATATAAATTTCTATATAAACATATATATATCACAAGATTTTTTGTGTTTGTAGGTTCTAAGGTGTATCCAAATTATATACTAGCCCAAAAGTTCTAACGTCTAGAACTGAAACCATTAGAGCCATGGAATTCCCAAGGACATTTATCATTAAATTATTCTGGAAGGCGTAGAAGGCATGGTCATGGGATGAATGTATAATCTGGGAAAGGTGGTGGAAATACTTCAAATTCAATATTCATTGACTATGACTTAATCTCATGAAGGTCACTTATCAAGACATTGAAATAACAGTGCTGAGCTAAATGGGAGGAGGAATAATTCCACTACCTCAATGCATATAAATAATTTATCCCTCCCCAAGTAAAATTATTAGGCATATTATGATTGAAATTTTGTTTTTCATTCCTATTTATTATTCTTCTTTTCAATTTCAATTTCATCTTTCATTATACAGTTGTTTATTCCAATTGTTTCCATTTTTCTTTCATCGATATACTCTTCATTTTTATCACCCATCATGGAGTCATTTGATACCCAGGATCTCTACAATGATGAGATTATATCATAAGGATCACCGATGGATGAAAACCACCAATTATTAGTATATAAACACAATCTAACGACTTATATTTTGTTTTAGGGATTTATTGATAGTGATGGCTTATGATATGACTGTACCTAATGTATCGAATCTTCTTATTTCCTTTCACACTACTAAATCCTTCTAAAATACAGCTATTAAAATACATTCTTCATAATGGGAGCATTGGTCCAAATAGAGGATGTGATCACAATTGTTACCCATTTGAGAGAGTGATGAAATTCACTGATTGAAGCTTCTCCTCATGTGGGATGTTTAATCACACAATTAATATAGTAAGGTTCTGCAAATTTTATTTAATAAAAATTTAAAACAAAAAACATTTGTACATTATTTCAAGGATAGTGAAACTCCAATGAAATTATATTTGATATAGGACTATAGTCATCCATTAGGATATATTATGAGGGTTTTCAAAATATTTTTTGATCATGGAATAGAATAACCACACATTCAAGATGTATCCGAAAGTTGAAAAAATCCATACTCTGATAGAAATCATCTATCTCTTTATTTTTTATTGGGTGACCATGTGTTACATAAGGTGTTGTTGCGATTGGGTGACCTTCCTATTTGGAATCCGGTCATGTTGAAACCTATGTATATTAGGTTGTTTGATACTATAGAGAGGATCATACTATTATGGTATTAGTTGGATATTCCCCAGTAATAGGGTGATATTAACAAGACCTTTCATGTTTTATGGATTCATTGCATCACTCCAAAACTTATCATATGATATATATTTATGATATTATTCATTAAGTAGATGTGTTTTTTAAGGAACATCTGATTAGTATTTTTTGATCTCAGGAGGACGATTCATTGGGATAAGACCGTTCCCTTTTTATGAGTGTTATAGATAATGGACATTCTTAGTAGGAATAATGGGAGAGGAAATATAACTTTTAGGACCAAATGGTCATGTATGTTATGATCTAACCTGCGTCGACCTAGAACTAGTCACCCGAGCCAGTCCGCAACACATCCCGATGCACGTTCCTGATCCCCACGGGCAGGAAACCAGTGTTGGGCATCGAAGTGTAATCGTTGGGAACGATTTGGCCCATGAACAAAACCAAAAAAACAAGAAAATAGACATACACAACAACTGATAAACATAACACAAGGAGCAAAAATAAAATAAAACTAACCATACCTCCACATGACCATTTAGGTCACCTCCCGACCAAAGGCTGACTTCGCTCCAACAACAAGCAACTCATCCAAGAAAACCATATCAAGTAAACCTGCAACTAATATGATAAAATAAGCCTGAGAATTAAAATGCTCTATAGGGATGCCAAAATAAACCACAGAACCCAACATCTCCCTTCCCAAAGAAATCCATTAACCCATGTTTGAAATACAATTATAAAAGTAGGTATTTCACATTTAAAAATAAGAAACATGTTGTTCCCATTTAAAATAACCAACACATGCCAAATACCATTTTTCCAAAAATGATTATCATTTTATAAATAAAATCCAAAACAAAGTATATCAATGTTGTGTTAGAGTAAACCAAGTAAAAGTTCATGATGAAAATAAACTAGTGCACGAAAAGTAATCAAGAAATGAAATTAATCCAATAACCATGGGTGATCCTAAACATCACTAGAAAATTCCTGAACGTACTCAGTTTCAGAACCACCATCCAACATATGGTGAAACTCCTACGTCTAACACCAACTAGACGCCCTAACTGACCAATCCAGAGGAAAATCCCACTTGGCCTAACCACAAATCCAGGGGGTACTAACTCGTCTAATCAGGGTTGATCAGAACTTTAACTCGATCTCTAAAAGTCTCCCAGGAACCCATGGTGGATACAATCATACAGTGTAAGAAGGAGGACCTCGTATGCATGACCCATCTCACTATTCTTGCCTACCCCAAACATGGACACTCTATATGATATCCCAAAAGGTATATCCCCCCAATAGATTTTCCCCATAAATATATATGTATACCATATCATCAAAGGTTCCAACCGGTCCTTCATGCAATGAAATCATTTAAAACCCTTTGACAACTCTTTCAAAATATTAAAGTTGTTAAACGGACGTACAATAATCAAAACGTCATCATTTAAAAGAATCAAGACAAACATCACACTAAAGATGAATGTGACAAATGGGTCGTCACGTTACATCTGTGTCGAAATAATTTCACAAAAAACATTTAAAACACTAACGAGACACTCAAAAATTCCGAACACAAACCATTCTAAAAGTCAACACAACTCCACCCATGAATTGGAAGAGCCAAACGTGCCAAATCTATAAGGAACACATTTATAACCACTTCTATGAAAACATAAAAAAGAACCTCCATCCTTTGGGATCCATGGACAATTTTTTAAAATAAAAATCAACGACTCCCCTTATTTGAAATAACACCAACCCTTGTATCTAAAACAAAAATCCTTTCTAAAAATATCATAACACAATCACTATGCCATAACCACCAAAGTAAACACACTCAAAATCCTCTTTCATAAGAAGACACACACAAAAACCATAACCTACAAATTTTCACAACTTCCACAAGGTTTGATAAATCGTCTTCACAAATATAAAATGCTGCCATGAATCCACCAGTTTCTAATTCCCATTATGAACCAACAAAAAAATTTATAAAAAAAATTCATAAGCAGACCAAATAATGCATAAATAATCTTTATAAGCCGACCAAATGATTTGTTAACATTTCTATAACCCGATCAAAAAAAATATCCAAATCTAGAAAACACCGTGATAAAATATACGAGGGTAATTGGAAAAAGATTTTTTTATCAAAATAGTGTTTGACATCAATAGAATACAACCTCCACAAATTCAATTAAATTTAACTGTGAAGAAAAATACTTCAAACTATTTCAAACAAAACAATTATATTGAAAAATACTAAAACATATTAACTAATTGCAGTGAGAAAATGTGAAACATGTTAAAGATTTAACTAAAATCAATCAATAATTAAATGGATTTAATCTGAAAGGGGAATGTGTGTTATCCTACCTCAATGGAGAGCGACTGCGATGAAAATCTGACGGAAGGTAGAGAAATCCCTTCCGGATTAACCACGTACGTAGAACAGTGGTAAAATCACACGCCACACAACCCGAGACAGAATTAGGATTATCCCAAATTAAATAATTTCACCATGATGCAATGAAGGAAAAATATATAAATAACTAAAAAATAAATACAATAATAAATAACTAATCAAAAGAATAAATAAATAATCAAATGAATAAAAAATAGATAAATAAATAAAATAATAGACAATTGAATGAATAAATAAATAATTAAATAACTAAATAAATAAATATATAAATAACCAAATAAATAAATAAATGGAATAAATGAATAAAAGAATACATAAATGAATCAATAAATTAATGAAAAATAATCATACTGGAGGAGGTCACTAGAGGCTGGTCGGCAAACCGGAGTGGTTGGGACAAGGGTGGTCAGAGTTGGAGCGGGGAAGGTGGTGAGGAGCTGTGGGGATGGGTGGAGGTGTAAGGGGAGCTAGAGGTCAGTCGGGGCAGCGTGCGGTGGTCGGGATGCTGGCGAGATGAAAGGCTTCGTGTACAGGGTGTGGGAAGCGGAGAAGCTATAGGAAGCAAGCCCGTGAGGAGCCGGGGTCCCGGGGTGAGTGTGAACAGCTAGAGGCAGCTAGTGTGGGATCTGCTGGGCAAGCCGGAGGGGGCATGCAGGGAGGCGGGTTGGTGGAGTTGAGTGTAGGTGCTGCAGAAGGTGGGGTGAAAAGCTGTCACTGGCAGGGGGGAAGGCGGTGGTTGAGAAGCTGTGTTAGTCTATCATCGCACAAGCGGGGAAGAGTGGATTCAAGAGGGGTTGGTGCGCAACGCATATGTGGGGAAGACGGGGGGCAAGGTTCATGCGCCAGTGGGAGGAGGAGGCGCTAGAGAGGTCGGCAGGGTGGTTGGGCAGCTACAGGAGGGGCAAGCATGGTGGTGCTGGGATGAGCCAAGGGATGAAGGGAGACTGGGTGGACGCTGCTGGGGGCGAAGGGTAAAATGGGGAGGGGCGCAGAACAAGGAAGGGGAAATGGGGAGGTCGGGTCTTTGGGTTATATTAGGGTTTCATATTTTTTTTATAATAAAAATAATAATATAAATAATAACACAATGTTTTTATTTCTATCAAACATTATTTTATGTTTTAATTCAAATATTTAACTTATTTTAAAAAACGGGAAACCGCGCTCTTTCCATGTGGCTTAATAACCCACGCGCAAGTGCACACCTCATTCCAAACCACTTGGGTACCTACGCAAGCACCCGGGGTGACCGCACAGTTACCGCTAACCATGTGGTGCCCGTGCATTGGTCTTAAACCCACCAAAAACAGCAATCGTAAAAAAAATTAAATAGGGAATCACCCCGAACCTCGGCGCGAGAACCCAAAACTAGGAAATAATAAATTAAAAATTAATTCAAAAAGTTAGGGTGTGAAAATTATCCCCACCACAGAAACTTGCTGCCCCTAGAATGTCACCCAGCCGAACACTAGACAAAGCAAGAAACCATGCCCGATTTAAAACCAAGGAAACCACAATACAAGAGAATGGGAGAACAAAAAAGGGTTCTCCCCACCATAAGAACTCAACTGGCACATACATTTAACACCAAGACACGCCACCCAGGGAGGGAGGGGGAGGCAACAGAGGAACTCCCAACCATTCCAAACTATCTTCTATAGAACGATTGAAACATCACCTCCGCTAAAACATGGAACTCTCGACCCATACCAATATCCCCGCACACTAGAGAAAAACCTCCGAGAAGAACATGATCCCCACAATGAACCGCAGTATAACCACATTCCTTGACTCCTCCACAGGCACTTACATCTCCAAACGAATGCCGCCAACCATGACCAACATATAAAAGGATCAAACACACTTTTAAAAAAATGCATGATTTAGAAACCCATGATCAGACAAACAAATATTGTTCGATTAGAACAAAACATGTCTACTATAACTCCATGATGAAACGATGAACTTACAACATAAAAACATTAATAGTACAAAATGAAAATGAAATGAATTTAAATGTTCTACTTCCCACATGGAACACAAGACCCATACCAAGGCTTTACACCCCTGGCAACTCTTGACTGCGTGTGAGCTTCACCCCAAGGCCTATGGCTGGGGCTCTGATGGATGAAGCATCTCCTGCCTCACAGTCAGGCACTGAAATTCCTCCTGTCACAGTGTCTTCTTCAGAAGACACTTCCTGCAGAACTTCTCTATATGACCTAGGCACCCGTAACGATGGCGCGTCTTCAGAGGGGTGCGACATGATGACTTCACGTGCCCGAACCGGCCACACTGGTGGCGCAACATGGAACAGTCTGACAAACCAGAAGCCAAAGTCATAGTAGAGGAATCTTTTGGATCATGCTTCTCAGGCACATCATGCTCTCTAGATAGGGAATCTTCATGATCAACTGAATATGCTATATTGCGAAGTACCCGCTCTAAATGGACTAGTTCAGCTAAGAACTCCTCATCCACTAACTTCTCGAAACGATGGTCTTTAGAAAAGAGGACCCACTCCTTGATCTATGGGAAAAGACCGCCGATGAAGAGAGAAGTTTTCATCAAATCATGTTATGTTTCCTCTTGATAAAAGGAAAAAATCTCCATGCAATGGTCAACATATGCCTTCACCATCCGTTGGCCTTGTTGAATACGAATTAGCTCTTCCCTTTTCTTCGTCTTTACCTAATCAAGTATAAACCATTGAAAGAAGACAAATATAAATACATCCCATGTATTCCCAACTCGCACTGATAGTGGGGAAACCAAATCCCATTTTCCTAGATCTAGACCTTCAAACAGACCCAAAACAGCATGCACTATGACAACATATGGAGTTCCCAAAACCCTAAAGATGCCCTCGACCCCTTCAATCCATTCTGCTTCTTCTAATGGACCTCGATCACCTTGAAGGATAGTCAATGTCCGAAAAGGGCCAAAAACTGGGAATGAATTATCTAAAACCTTGGGGACCTTTCTGGATGGCATTTTCTGACCAACAGATAAAACACAGAACCAAAACCAATATCAGGCAGAAGAAACATAAAAAAAGATCCTTCTTGTAAAACAACCAGCTCAAAATAAACAATAAAATGTAAACACAACCAAAATTACCTTCATCATTTTTGATTTCAAAACCTTCATTATTGAAGGACACATTACAAACCAAATTCAATTTTCCAAAAATCAATTTCCCTTTTATGAATCGCTTTAGAAAAACAATGTCAAGATATTAATTCCAAGTGCACACCCCAATAATCCCATGAACTATTGCACATGTATTCATCCACTTCCATCCATACACACAAACACGCACTTCCCATGCATTATCTCACAGGTGAAAACGTTCATAAGGAGTACCTGAGGTTGTACTCAAACCATATCTCTACCGGTTCCAAGAAAACATTGGATATTTAGACCAATATTTTTCCGTTTTAAAACAAATCCATTTCACAAATTTAATTCCCTTTTAAAGAAATATTTCTTATTTGAAAAACCCATTCTCATTTTAAATATTGAACTTACACCAACACGAACCAAGACAACACACAACTTTCATCCAATTACCGAAGTGAGGGATTAGTAGTCATGCATAACCTGGCGACATGGTTGTGGGTCATGCCCCAAGAACATGCCGACAACTAAGAGGAACTTAAATAGTGTGATAAGACTCCAAATGGGTCACTACTCCCTGTGAAATCACAATGTGACATTGGATTTCCTCTGTTTTCATCCCTCAATAAAAAAAACTAGAATGAATCATGGACTCAATTCATGGACTACCCCTGGCGACTCGAGGTTCGAAACGGGAGAGGGTTCATGACATCCTTCCCATACATACCTCTCGAGTCATGACATTCCTAATCTCCATCTACAAGACATACCAAATAACAAGGGCCCCTATGATACCATTTTGTCAGGAACTAACCTGGGTCGACCCTGAACTGGTCACCCGAGCCGGTCTGCGACATTTCTCGAGTGGCGTTCCCAATCCCCATGGGCTGGCAACCTGTGATGGACATGAAAGTGTAATCGTTGGGAATGATTTGGCCCATGAACAAAACCAAAAAAACAAGAAAATAGAAAAAACTGATAAACATAACACTAGTAGCGGAAATAAAATTAAACTAAACATACCTCCCCGTGACCATTCAGGTCACCTCCCAACCAAAGGCCATCATTTCTCCAATAACGAGCAACTCATCCATGAAAACCTCATCAAGGAAACCTACAACTGATATGATAAAATAGGCGTCAGCATTAAAATGCTCAGCAGGGATGCCAAAATAAACCACAGAACCCAACGTCTCCCTTCCCGAAGCAATCCATTAATGAATGATTGAAATACAATTATAAAAATAGGTTTTTCTCATTTGAAAATAAGAAACATGTTTCTCCCATTAAAAAACCAACACATGCCAAATACCATTTTTTCAAAATCATTTATCATTTTTAAAATAAAATTGAAAATAGAGTATATCAATGTTTTGTTAGAGTAAAACAAGTAAATTTGCAAGATGAAAATAAACTAGTGCACGGAAAGTAAACAAGAAATGAAAATGATCTAGTAACCATGTGTGATCCTAAACATCCCTAGAAGACCCCAAGACATACTCAGTTTCAAAACCACCTGCCGGCGTATGGTGAAGCTCTTATGTATATAACCAACAGGCCGCCCTAACTGACCAATCAAGTGGCAAAGCCTGCCTGCCCTAACAAAAAATCCAGGGTGTACCAACCTGTCTAATCGGGGTTGATCAGCAACGGTCACTCGATCTATAAAAGTCTCCTTGGAACCCATAGTGGTTACAATCATACTGTGTAAGTAGGAGGACCTCGCACACATGACTCATCTCACCACACTTTCATACCCCAATCATGGACACTCTATACGATAAGCAATAAGGGATATGCCCCCTATAGAGGTTTCCCATAAATATATATGTATACCATATCATCACAGGTTCCAACCAGGCCTTCATACAATGAAATAATTTAAAAAACCTTGATACATCTTTGAAAATATTAATGTTGTTAAACGGATGTACAATAATAAAAAAGTCATCATTTCAAAGAATCAAGAAAACATCACACTAATCTGAAAGTGCCTAATGGGCCATAATGTTACATCTGTGTCGAAATAATTTCTCTAAAAATATATAAAACTCTGACGATACACTAATAACATCCAAAAAAACCATTCTAAAATTCAACACAACTCCACCCATGAATTGGAAGAACCAAACTGGCCAAATCCTCTAGGAACACATTTAAAACCACTTCTTTGAAAACATACCAAAGAACCTCCATCCTTTGGGATCCAAGGACAATTTTTAAAATCAAAATCAACAACTATATTTATTTAAAATAACAACAACCCTTGTATTGAAAACATCAATCCCTTATCAAAACATCTTAATACAATGACTATTCTATAAACACCTACGTAATCACACTCAAAATCCTATTTTTAAAGAAAACACACACCAAATCCACAACTTAATAATTTTCACAACATCATCAAGGTTTGATAAATCGTCTGCACAATTTATAAAATGCTACCAAGACTCCAGTAGTTTCAAAATTCTTTTATGAACCAACAAACCAATTTATAAACAATTTTTACAAGCAGATCAAACAATTCATAAATAATCTTTATAAGTAGACCACACTATTTATTAACGATTCTATAACCCGGTCAAAAAAACAACCAAAATCTGGAAAACTCCATGATAAACTATACGATAGTAATTTGAGAAAGATTTTTTTATATCAATAACATTATCAAATTAGTCTTTGACATCCATAGAATACAAAATTCACAAATAGAAATAAATTTAACTAGGAAGAAAAATACTTCAAAATATTTCAAACAATACCAATAAATTGAAAAAAACGATAACATATTAACTAATTGTA
The DNA here is from genome assembly GCA_963277665.1 of Viscum album. Lineage (NCBI taxonomy): Eukaryota > Viridiplantae > Streptophyta > Magnoliopsida > Santalales > Viscaceae > Viscum > Viscum album. The sequence goes on along the minus strand of OY728141.1, from coordinate 96,960,885 downwards.
GTGCAAGAATGCGAAATAGGTCAAAGATTTAACTAAAATCAATCAATCATTAAATGGATTTAATCGGAATGGAGAATGTGGGTTCGCCTCCCTCAATGGTGAGTGACCGAAATAACACTCTACCTGATGGTAGAACAATTTCTTGCAAACTAACCACGTACACTGAAAAGTGGTAAAAGAACACTTCACCCAACCTGTGACAGAATTAGGATTAATCCAAATAAAATAAGAACACCAAGATACAATGAAGGAAAAATAAATAAATTACTAAACAATAAAAACCATAATAATTAAATAATCAAATGAATATATAAATAAACAAATGAATAAACAATTAGATAATGAAATAAAATAATAGATAAGTGAATGAAAAAATAAATAAGTAAATAAATATTTAAACAACTAAATAAAATTATTAGAAAAATAACCAATTAAATAAATAAATGGAATAAATGAATAAAATAATACATAAATGAATAAATAAATGAAAGAAAAATAATCATATCGGAGGAGGTCTCTATAGGATGGTCAGCAAACTAGAGTGGTTGGGACAAGGTTGGTTGGAGTTGGAGTGGGGAAGGTGTTGAGGACCTGCGGGGAAGGGTGGAGGCGCAAGGAGAGGTAGTCGTTGTTTGGGATAGCGTGCGGAGGCCGAGACACAAGAAAGATGCACGGCTTTAGGTGAAGGTTGTGGGAATTGGGGCCGCTACAGGAAGGAAGACCGTGACGAGGTAGGGTCTCGGGGTGAGTGCGAACAGCTGAAGGCGGCTGGTGTGGGATCTACTGGGCAAGCCAAAGGGGGAGAGCAGGGAGGCGGGTCTGCGGAGTTGGGTGCATGTGCTTCTGAAGGGGGGTGCGAGGCTGTAACTAGCGAGGTGGGGGGAGGTGGTGGTCGAGTGGCTGGGTGAGGCGCACAACACACAGGCAGGGAAGAGGGGATCCGAGCAGGGCTAGTGCACAGCACACATGTTGGGAAGAGGGGGGGCTAGGGCCACATGCCTGCGGGAGGAGGAGGCACTGGAGAGGTCAGCGGGGTGGCTGGGCAACTACAGGAGGGGTGAGCGCGACAGCGCTGGGATGAGCCGAGGGCTGAAGGGAGACTGGTAGGTCGCTGCTGGGGGCAAAGCTTATAACGGGGAAGGGGGCGCAGAACAGGGAAGGGGAAACGGGGAGGTCAGGTGTGTGGGTTAGATTAGGGTTTCATATTTTTTTTATAATAATAATATTATTAATAATAATAGTCAAATAACAATAATAATATAAATATTAACACAATGTTTTTATTTCTATCTGACATTATTTTATGATTTAATTCATTTACTTATCTTATTCTGAAAAATGGGAAACCACGCTCCTGCTGCATGGCTTCATAACCCGAGCCCAAACTACACACCTCATGCCAAACCACTTGGGTACCTGCGTAAGCACTATGGGTAACTGCACGATTACTTCTAACCATGCAGTTCCTGTGCACCGGTCTAAAACCCACCGAAAACATCAAACGTCAGAAATGTTAAATTGGGACTCAACCCAAACCTCAGTGCGAGAACCCGAAACTAAGAAATAATAAATTAAAAATTAATTCAAATATTTGGGGTGCAACATGTTATTTTTTTCTTCGAGTCATAGTTATTATTAGAAGAGTAGCCAGAGGATGAGTTTTTATAATTTGGCGAGGTCGTATGATCCCTATATTTTGATGTGGTTCATGCCTATTTATTTATTTTTTAAACTCACTATAAATGTTTTTGGAATGTTTATTGGGTGTGAATAAAGTATCATGAGTTTATTAGGGGTTTGTGATATGGAATGATGGAATAAAGTTCAAAATATTTCTTGTTTAATGGTTGGAACATGGTTACTAAGAACAGTGATCCAAGATATTTTGGTATAGAAAAACAGTGAACTTGGTTTCTAAATATTACATGGATTTGATTGAAAACAAAGTGAGGATAGGGGAAGACATTATTATGTTTTCTACTTGGATTTTAAAATTGTTTGGGTTCCCATGTAAACTAGGTTTTTCAATTTACTCATGGAAATAAGATACCACATGTTTTGGTCATGGTTTTCCAAAGAATGAAAGAAAATTGTGATACATATTAAAATTTGTAAATTGATTGTATTTAATTCGATACCTTTAAAATATTTCCTAATTTTATTACCAATTTTCTTCTCTAGGAGAAATGGGTGAAGACCAAACCTTCCCCACTCCTCCAAAAGGGAATCTCCTTCAAATCTAGAGCATTTCAGGTTTCATTTAGTGTTATTGAAAGACATAAGTAAGTCTTTAATTTTTTTCCTTATATTTTATGAAATAATATATTTTTTGGTTGATTCTCTTCTTTAAAATTGCATGGTACCTAATTCTTGGGAGTAGTTCACTTTGTTTTTTTTACCTTTCTACCTTGGATCATGTGACTAGGATGGAAAAGTGTGTGTATATGAGCATAAGGTCGGTATTCAATATGTGTTTCCCATAGTCCAGATATTTTTATAGTTTATTTGGTTCTTCTATTAAATTTATCAACTATAATTTTTATTACAGGAATATGAATATTAAATTAGGCCTTAAAAATATTTGAGAGACCCATTATGTATCCCATCATGTCCACTAAAGATCAAATGAATGGGCATACGCAACCCATGGGGTGTCACAGTCCAATAAAAATAGTGAAATTGTTTTCAAAGAAAACATACATGGTTTATAAGATAAAAAAATCGTTTACATGTTTTAATTTTTAGCATCTAATAAGGGGAGGTTTGGATTATATTGGAATATTAATATCAATTTGATATAATTAAGGGTAAAAGTGAGACATTGTTATGTGGTATTTTCAATATATCTAAATGGGGTGAAAGAATTAATAATATTTTTTTTATGAATAAATGGTAAAATTCACTTGTTATGGAACAAATATAACGGAGTAATATTTGATGAATCATGAAAATGTTGATATATAGATAGTATCAGACATATTATTTTTTTTAAAAGCACAATTATAATGAAACATGGAAATATATGAATATTGGTATGGTTGGGACATGGATTGTGGATCCTAATCCTTTATTTGAGCTAGACTGATGCTCTTGGACCAAGCCATATAAAGCATTATATGGGATGTTATTTTGATGCACCTAGATGATATGGTTTGGACATGATATAAGTTCGGTGACTAATGCTACAAGGTATATTAGTGTACAATGATTCTATTAATGTATTCCATTTTGACATAATGATTAAAAAATTCTTGTTCTACGGTTAAAATTTATAGAAATGGGATGATGTAATTATGATTGGTTAAAGTGTCATGTAAAACCTTGGGAATAATGTGTCTAATTAAGAACTATTTAAATTGTGGATGTTTTTTTATTTTATACTTTACTAATATTCATTTATAATCTATCATATATTGTTTTTAGTCTAGATATTGATTTAAACACCATTGGTGGTGGCCTATGAATTTTTACTCATACCATATCGAGGATATAGTGGGATACCAAGAAGACTTCATGGTTGCCTACCAGGATAAGGGAAAGAGACTAATGTTAGATGGTTGGGATGGGATTTGTTATAGTGAATGGGTTAGAACACCAATCGAGATATCAGGACCCATTTTATGTATTTTAACAATTTACATATTTTTAGTATTCCTTTGACATATGTGTCTATTAATTCTTGACATATTTTCTATATTAGATTTTTGGGATGTTACTTAGTTTTGGGGTTTTGTAATTGATGAATTCATATTGTTGGTTATTAATCATTTATACATTGGTTACTATTTTTTTATATTTATACAATTGTATTATTATAGTAAATAGGATATTGTCTACCCTTATATATTATTAGAACCTTACTTATATTTGGAAGCCTTTGGTATAAGGGGAGGCTAACCTAAGGTCATAAGGATAATTGGCTCTCAACAAAAGTTTAGTGGAACCTATACTAGAATGTTACCAAATAATATTTTATAAGAAATAATTTAATAAATATGATTATCAATAGATCCAATATAATTGAAATGGATTCAAAAAATTTAGTACTATATAATATATTATAATATTTATTGGGACACTATATTTATTTATAATTGAATCTTTCCATCCTCAAAAAAAGAAAAAAATTGAAATTGAATATAGGTTACATTATGATCCATATACCTATAAAATATTCATCCGTAGAATAATGCCCAATTAAAAATAAAAATTATGTGGGTTTGATTTTGAAATTTAAATAGTAAAAATGATATAATATGTCATCAACTTCTCATATCATTTTTTCATTAGTATTTAGGTAGAAGGGTTTACATACACAGATTACAGTTCTAATAATCATAAAATACCCTTAAAAATCATGATAGAAAAAATAAGCCATAATAAAAATATTTCATAATAGAATAATATTTATTATCACCACATCAAAAATTTAAATTTTATCCATTATATTCATCAAAAATCATCATTATCTCTATTAAAATGAATTTTGAAAGAACAATCACACTTTCTGGGTCTCCCACAATGACATACAGACATGAACATGAATTCAAAGGGTAAAATATTTATTTACATTTTTATCTCATTCAATACCACAAAATGTGACCATAAATATGTAAACACCAATATCTCTAAGTTAGAGGATATCTAATAAATAAATATATTAATTAAAAATAGGCTAGGTTGGGACAACTATAATGATTTTATCATTGTATAAATTTAAAAATAAAAGTATTCAACTATGTTTACATAATTTTCAAGGTTATTAAATTCAAAAAATGATATACCAAGATATTTCTTACAAAACTCGATTTTGGGATTATGTATGGCCTCAAGAATATTACCCCATATAAAAGAGGCTATTGAATAATTGAATGTTCCATGAATAGACTTTTGGAGACTAGTCACTCAAACTAAAAACCTATGATTCCTTACATAATCTACTATATATTTGAGAAGACCTATTCATATAAAAAATTCTTAAAATATGTAGTCAAAAAATATAGAGACAGGGTGGCCTTTTAAATCTTTAATATAATATAGGAAAAACTCTATATGTTGAATCAATAATGTGTAGAGCAATATAATTGAAGAAATAGATCGTTAATCATTTCATAATAAGTAAATATATAGATAAACTAGTGGATATGGACACAAGGAAATAATTAATATATAAAAATGGAATATAGAAAAATACAAATGATTATCCTCATCGAATCCTCTATACTAAATAACTTCTAGACCAAATTCATTTTACATCACAAAGAAAGACTTCTACTAAAAGGATAACATGAATGTCAATACCCATAAATTGAAACCTATGTTGTGTATATGTGTTGTGGGTGAGTCGGCCAACCATGTGGGAGTACTATACCCACCTCTTCAAACTAAATTTTGTTTTGATAAATTGATTTCTTCATGAATATCTTAGGTAATGGTTCTAGTTCAGATGGCTTCATGGGTGTAGTGGAATCACAAAATGTGGAGCCCATGTTTTTTACCTATTTGAGTGGATTTGTATATTGATCTTGAAGAAAATATTATATTATTTGACATATGTTAATTTCCAATTTATATAAAAAAAATATAAAAAATAATTAACTATTTTTTATAATTCTTCTTTTAGTTAGTCAATTTGGAAGACACGCCGATAGTCTCATCATTCCATGGTATAAATCACACTAGTATCCCTTTATTAATATCCACACGTGCTTCATAAATCTATAAAAGTCACTATTGGTATTCTTGGTGTTGGTAAATCGATACCAAGTGCCTTGCAAGAATCATTAATAATAATAATGAGAAGTATCTCTTGTTCTCTATTGGTTAGAATGGAAATGGAGGTGATTTTATCTAGGGATTGATATTATTTCTCTAGAGAAAATTTTATTATATAAATAGATCACATTATATAAATTAGAATAAATCAAATAATATATTTATGGTTAAGGAAACAATAATTGCACCGAAATATTTTACATAATATTTTATTCTATTAAAATAATAATAATATTGTTATTATATTATATTTACATTCACTAAACTCATTTATTAATATATTCTTAATATAATTTCTTTTTAACACATCTGTTCAATCTACATTGGGATATAGGAAACATTTAATAAAAAATAATCAATAAAATTAATTTAATTCATTAAATAAATAAATCAATATTTTATTTTCTAAACTAGTGATTGATTTCATATTTCAATATTCATGTAAAAACATTATATTTTAAAATAATATATTCACTAAACATGTTAATAAATTAATATTTATTTACTATCTTCTGAGTTATATTCAATAGTTAAATAATTCTTATAATAACTAAATTATAAATAAATATTTATTTTTTATTCATCTCAAAAATATTATAAAAATGGCTAATTGGTGATTATATTTATGTTATCATTGTAACATGAATAATTATTATTCCACAAACTATAAATAAAATTTATTCTTAATATTATGTTCAAATAGAATTTATGTGAGATTGGGGATAAACATTTTAAGTGACCCTCTAGGTTTCATTATAATTTGTGTTAGGGTAACATTCTTAATGTGCTTGATCAAAATACTGAAACATATCAAAACACCCATTGATAAAGAAATTATTATCACAATCACAATATCATAATAATTATTATAGTGTAATATAATACTTTTTCTGAATATATAATAATGAATATTATATACATTTTTTCATCCACCAATATGTTTGATTTATAGTTTTTCAATTAAATAAATTAAAATCTTTGATCAATTACAAGGGTTATGAATTTAATCAAATACATCCATTTCAACCAAAGGAATAAATATACTTCTTCCATTTACATGTAAGGAAAAAAATTTGTTGTTGAAATTTTCAATTAATGTCATATCACTTATGATGCACCCAATGCACAATAATTGTTTATTAGTATTTTTGAACATGGTTTTCTTTGATACATCAATATATGAGATTAATTATATGAATTAATAGTATTCCCATGAGTATGGTGAAATTGATATGTACGTGGATAAGAATATCAAATCAAATATACTACATGTAGTGTTCTTATTGGAGTTTTCATCCCAACAATGAACTCAATTAAAGATTTCCTAGCACACACATCATGCGAAAAAATGTTAAATGTTTTTTAGTTTCCAACACATTATTGTATTAAATTTTCTATATCCCATCAATGATATGTTTTTAGACTGTATGATATATTTCTAGGATTGTTTTCATAGCATTTAATAGTTATCATTATAGAGGTCAACATTGTAACATTTTAATATAATAAATATTCTAAAGACATTACCATATAAATTTTATTATGAAGAACACATTTCATGTGATAATATATTTATTTATATATTGGTATGTGAATATTTTGATAAAATAAAGAAAAAAGAAATATTGATTTGATAATCAAACCCTAAATACACCTAATTTAATAAAGGAATATTCTAACTGATTACGTGTTAGATATCAAATGAAAAAAATTATTCTACTAATATATTGATATATATACTTATCCGAATATGTTATATTCTGACTATAATACATTTTGTGGCTTCAATATTTTGAGAAAATCATATAGGAACTAATTTTAGTATGTTTTTATATTTTTTTTATTTTATACAAACTATACATCCTCTCTTATAAAATATTCAGATGTTTACCATAAAATATGTAATTATAATACCTTATTATCATGGTGACATCAAAAAATATAGAAAAAATTATAACTAAAAACATTTTTAGGACGTATCATAAAAAGAAATTTAATTGGTAAATATTGATATTCAAAAAAATGGTTATCATAAATTACTAATTCTCATTATTATTTACATACTATGATACATGTTCTTGTTCATCTAATATAATAATAGTTTAAAATTGCTTTTGAATTTTGTACCCCCAATTATCCATGTAACAAGAACATATCATTTTTTACATTCTTTTGTATTTTTGGATAGTTTTGAATTAAATACTATATAGTTCTCAAGGATTTATTTCACAAATAACCATTAGTATTTACAAAAAATACATATCAAACCTCAATATATAACATGAAATATGATATATATTCCAAAAACATTAGAATATGTAATTATATTTATGATAAGAATATTCTCTAATGATTTAACACCTCATAATGAGAGTTTTCATTCCATATAAAATTAGTGAAAATTGTCTCATGAATTGTCATTTTTTGTTATTTCCAACACCCTTTTAATTTAGGTAATATGACTACATCAATGAAATTCCATAAATCTATTTCATAATTACTTTTTCCTCATGAAATGGGTTTCCACATTAATTCTTTATTAGAGAAATATAATTTATCTTAGACTTAACAAACTATAAGTCATAATTTCTATTTTTCATATGATACCATCATATTTTAATTCAAAAAGAATATCACTCTCCAAAAATTAATTTATACACCTAGAACACTTTCATTCTTGATAAAACCACAATATTTAATAGATTAAACAAAATTTATATTCTATAACCATGGTTCTTGTTTAAATCCCCAAATGGATTTCTAGTACTCACAAATATTTTTAGATATATTTAGTGTCTTCAACCTTTCCAGTTTAATTTTAAAAGGAATCAATCATAGGGTTTCCTTTATATAATTTAATATTGGCATAAAATTACCAAATATATTGATCATAGAATATTTCTATGTTTTTTATTATTCTAATATATTTAGTAGGATTATTAGGGGAAGGGTTTTATCAAAGTCTTCATCTAGACACCATTAGATAAATTTAATAATAAAATATTCATTATAGGTAAAAAAATAAAAATATACGACTAGTTTCTTATTGAATACCCATTAACACATTTACATAAATCAGTCAAACCAATATAATATTGAATTATAATTCAAAACATGGAATCCATCTCTAAATTTATATGAACATTAAAATTTAAGGTAGTTATTATTTATTAATTCCTTAATTAACATATCACTTGTGTCGGTGAATATAAAAAATATCATTGCATTTAATGTTACAACATTTTTTGGGTATCAAGAAACATTCCTACAACTGAATAATGTAAATTTCGTTATTCTAATGTCAACAAACATGAATCTAGACCATGACTTGTATAAAGTCCACAATTCCCAAATAATATCAAATGAGATGTGATTCCATATTTTGAAAAAAGGGTCAATTATTTGCCTAATTTATATCTATCTTAGTTATAATTTTATCCTTACTAGAATTAGGATAATTAAATGGGAACAACTTAATTTTTTTCTATAGTGTATGTTTATTTTCTAATATTAAAATTAACAAAGGATTTTCGTGAAACACATGAAGATATAATATCAATAATTTTTATCATATTATATCTTATTTTATATCTATTCTTTAGTTTGATCAATATACTATTAGTTTTTCTATTTTGATATATAAAACATGCCTCTAAATAAACTATGGATGCATTTTAATAAATATAACCCAACAAATTGATCCATGTTATATTACCATAATCACATTGATGTGTATAAGATAATGTTTGATTAAGAGTAACTCCACTCCATATTTAAATGATTCAAGAATAATTTGTTAATATATAATCAAACAAGCTTACCTAATTGATCTATATATTTTACCCAAACAAAAGGATACATCCAATTAATATTTTTGAAATATTATAATGATATATCATTGACTATATGAATTATTACACAACTTATTATAAGAGTTGTTCTTATATGTATTTTGAACTAACCCTATAATGTCTATAAATTTATGAACATTATTTATAAAGGATTATTTTTTACTTATTAAAAAATAAATAACTTTGTAAATATATTTAATATATTTATCTCTAAACTCTCTAAACTACTAGAAAATTAAATCCAATTTGAATTTACATTTTAAAAATCTTAAAAATATAAATTGGGATATTTAATGAATATTTTTATTTCAAAATAAAGGTAGTAGAAAAATTCATTTGGTGGATGGTTATTCCAGTGTTACTAATGTTTGGTAGATGAAAATAGATAGATACATATTGGGTCTTTTTACATAAATGGGGGTGAAGGAGAAATACAAAGGTCATAATAAGGGGTTTTTCGAAATGGGTCAAGTTTGTAGTTCTCTACCAGTAGGTGTATATTAGTCAAAACAAAGAATTTGTTTATCTATTGTCACCAGATTCAAATAGATGAAATCAAGTGAATTTTAGTGTTTGATGTTACAATATGGTCATATAAGACCCATTATAAATATTTGATCCGACCACCAACACATATATATTTTCAATTAGATATAATAATTTATGTATTTTATATCCCCAATTTATAATATTAATCAACATATCATATAAATAATAAACCTATAATGTTTTTAAACCATAGATGTTAGACTTAATTTCGAACCACTAAAAATGTGCATGTGTTTAATTACAATGCTGTTTTTATATTTCATTGATGATGTTTGAAAGGAGAGTTTAATAATGTGTGAATTTAAAAATACATCAATATATAATGTTCTTAGATGTCATCTCATATAGTAACCTAATCCCAACTGAGAATTTCATTTTTAAGAGAATCCTTTACATTTTTTCATGTATTCTGATAAAGTGCATCTATGAATTAGATGTTAGTTTAAGTAAAATTCATGGGATCCTTCACCCAACAAGTATTATTAGAGATTCATGTTCTTTTTTTGTCACTAAGAATACATAGTAGTCCTATATAATCCTAACACTCTTTTTATTTCATTTTTTTATCATACATTACACTAAATAGAATGTATAACCTGAGATGAAGGTAAGGCCCTGATTGATATGTACTATGGGGAAAAAATTATTTTGGATGCTAAAAATGAAATACATTTTATTACCAAGGGATATATAACTTATAATGTATATTGTAAACATTTTTTTGAATAAAGATAAATAAGAAATGTTGGAAATGAAATCACTTGGTTTTGTGAATACCTCAATATCCCGTAACATGGCCATTAACATCTTGGATAAAAAAACTATGAAACGGATACTTATTTCCATTAAATGTATATATGTGAATTCTATAATACTTAATTAAAGTGTTCCTGAGGATTTTTTTATTAATTATGAGGATATATTAGGTTCTACTAGCAAGAATCTATATGATTGACTTCAACTTGATTTAGATTTAGATAGAATTATGAATGCTGACATTCTTGTATGATGTTTGGGAAATTATTCTAGAACAACCACTACCCGAATCATAGGAAATAGTTAAAATGGTAGTTGTAAATTCTTATGGAAATACTATATTTTTATGTGATGATATTTGGAGCATAATCTTCAATGAAGAACATCAGTAGAAGGAAGTATTAGAACTATTTGAAAATACGTGGAATGGAAAAATAAGTGGATTCTCACCTCAGAGGAGTTGTCATTAGAAAAATTAAATAGATATATTTTTAGATAGATTTTTAAGAAATAATATATTTCTAATTCCTACATTTGTAAATTTTATAAATTTGGATATCTTAATATATATTTTAAAAGAAACAACGAATTTAGTTGGATGATATATTCTTAATGTCAAAAAACAAGTTTTAACCTATGAGGGTTGTAAAAGCCTTCTAATAAGTATCAAAATTATGGTGGGATCATGGATTTAGGATTAAAGGGATTTATCACTCTTGATGACATAAATAGTGAATTTTATATCTATGGAATTCATCATGTTGCACTAGTTTTTTGATGATGTAGAAGAAATAGTGGGACGAAATATTATCAATATCCAGAAGATGAATGGTGGAATATTTCAACTCAACAATGCCATACATGTCTATTAAATATTAAGGAACACATTTGTGGAGTTTCATATAGATGTGGTAGGCTTAGGAATAATCTACAATAATGGATTTTGGAAATTTACATTAGGGTTCATAAATATGGTAAATTTAGAAAATTATATTTATATTTATCCCAGTAAAAGATAATATTTTACTAAAATTAAAAAAATGATAACATAATATATCTTGAGTAATAGAACATTTATCTCAGATATATAGTGAGAAAAAAATATTGAATAAATTGAAAAATTCATCCATAAAATTTATTAAATTGATATTGATGTTGTGATAGTTGGGTGTTTAGGAAGTAATAGTGTATTTCATATAACATGAGTAGTTGGAATTATAGTAGGTCAAACATTTATATTTTTCATTGTAATTCATGTGGAGCTGCCTGATTTTATTCCGTCATTCTTTCCCTTTTCCTTGTTACATTTAATTATGATGCTACATAGATGTTCTTGGTTTACTAACCTACGAATAAATATGATGAGTTTAGTGCATTCATTTAATGTAGATCCATGGAGAATAGTGAATATGATAAATAAAATAGAATATTTGGGATTTCAAAATATAATTGAGTACAATTGAAGGAACACCCAAAATGTTTTTGAGAATGGTATCATGATAGATTAGGTAATTCTATTAACACAATAGTATAACATAGTAGCAGAATGAATGGTCAAGGATTTGGTAGAGAAATCACTCATGTATTCCAAAATAAAGTTCATTTTTGGATGTAACTATGATGAATTATCTTAACAATATACCAGTTTTATTGATTTTGTGGAAGGTTATTTTGGAACATATATAGTCTAATAAATTATGTTAAATTATTTCTTCTTGAATTCCTAAAAATAATACTCCATTCACATGATAATTAAATGAATAGATATAAGCTAGAGAAAATATACAATCCCTTTTCAATTGTAGTTCATTGAAATTATGCCTACCATTTTTATCATTGGAATGGAGATCAATGAAGGATCATCATGTGCCTATAGTTTCTCCTTAATTGGAAGGACCTAAAGAAGGGATTTTATCTGGGAGATTCACACTATTAATGTGAGGATTAATTTATTAATTTTTGTTTCATCTTAATGAAGATACCATAAGGATTTTTTTGGGATTATATGTTATCATAAATTGTATAGAAAATAATGTTTTATATATGTGGAAAAATTACATACATCTACTAAACATTAAGAAAACATTATTGATGATGGATCATCCAAAGGTGGCACAATAGAAGATCAGAGACTAGAAAATATAGTATTGTAAGTGAGCAATAAAAAGTTTAGTTGAGTATTGATTCTAGATTTTGGAGGTCATTCATGATGTTGGGGATGAAATGTATTCCATACTTCTTATCATTTGTAAGATAATCTGAATTCCATGAAGAACGGAAAACACCCAATGAACCAAAAATATTGGAGTTAATAATTACAGATTAGATAAGTTACTTTAAGTAAAATATCACATAGAAAACAATAGAACTACCATAGGGAAAATGAACTTCTGATCAAATGGGTATTTCGTTTGAATTAATTAGAAGATAAAATTGTTATGAATAATGTGTGGATAGTGGTGAAATATTTCTAATAGAAATATGAAATATATTTCAAGGAAAAATTTATTATTATAAGTTAAGCATTCCAAAATCTAGGAATTACATAGTATTATAAAATCAAATGATATAGATCCTAAACAACTTGATTTAAATATATCATTCTTAAGACATTATGTGGATGAATATAATAACATTAAAATCCGAATGGTTTTGAATGTCATTTTAACAATGGTATTATATAATAATTTAAATTAATCCTCTTTTTCTTAATGTGTGTTTCTAAATAATAAACCATAATATTTATTAGTTTATAGGTGACTACTAATTCATATTGGAAAATTTAAACCTCTTCTACCACCAAAATGCATGAGATGATGGATGTTATCTCATCCCTTATTTATAAATAGATAAAGTGTTTAATCTCATCTTAGAACATATAGTGATTTAATAGATGAAACATTATATATTCCAAAGTTTCAAGTTACAACATTCAATAAAGGATAAGAATATATTGGGAATAATAATTTAGTGATATATATCGGATAATAATTTTTGGGATACCTTAGAGGGACTACATATAAATGATTATTTAATTATTTTGGATAACATGATATAGGAATGTATTAACTATAATGTTTGGTAACATCCTGTTATACAAGAAAAAAGAGCCCAAATTAAAATATTGTATCTTATATAAGGATAAATTTCCATTATCATCATATTTTAGAAGGATTTATGTGTGTGTTGATATGTACATGGATGGATATTTTTTTTAAGAATGAGTGGATAGATGTTTCATGTGAAATATAAGAAGGGATCGATGATGGTTTTTCAAATGGATCATATGATATCCAGATAGATCAAATAAATTTTAGTTTTAAATTGTTGAAGATGATCCAATTCAGGGGTGGGTTGATGTTGATTTGGTTAGAGATTCCTATACCTTGAATATAAAAATAGGATTAGTGTTTAGTTATAGAGGGATAAAATTAATCGAAATAATTATCTGCATCTGGTAGTTATTTTTTATTTCACCAAATAGGATTATATTCATCAACATAAATGGGAAATGAATCGATCTAGCTATTTTGATTGTTAATTTTAATCATAATATATTTATAAGATGTAGTAATGTACTCTGATAGTCAAATTACAAATCATTTAGCATATAATATAGTGTTTCTTACAAGGGTGAAACATATATTGAACTATAGGTTTCACATATTTGAGACACAGTTAATCAAAATGTGTGACCAACCCATGAAAGCAATAGTATTCCATGTATAGGGATGTGTGGTCTTAGTACATTTTAAAAAACCATGTTCTGTAACCATATTAATCCCCCTCAATTTTTTTTAATTTAGGAAAATAACCTTAATGAATTTGTCTCGATTTTCCTTACTTTTTTCCCTCACACATACATAACACCCCTTCCCATGAATATAATATCTCTAAAAATTCCTCCCACATGGTTTAGTATTCATAATTTATTATTCCCCTTTGTTGTGAGTAATAAACTTATGTATGTCTTTCTTACCCTCTAATTTTTCATATTCCCTTTTATACCCTCTTCAATCTCCTCTATGGTGTGTTCCGTGTTGGAGGAACACTAGGGTTTAAGGATGGATGATTTTTTATTTAATTATTTTGGGTCTCATTTCTATAGTGTGAAAAATCATCCCTATATTCTTCTCTTTCATTTCTGGAATGGTTTCTTCCATAGTCACTTATTCTAGGAATATCTTCCACATTCATAGCACTCTAATTTTGGATAGATCTATTTCATGGAATTTATATTACTAATCATGATGTATAATAATCCTATTATGGATGTTTATAAATTTTAATAGATATTATATATTAGACTTTATATTTTCATGGATTCTCTATTTAATTTCATTCGACTTTGTAAAATATGTTATTCCATTTCATGGAAAAATATTTGGGATGATTTCATAAGTTAAATTAGATGTTTTGATATATCTATGTATTATATAAATTTATTTTGGAATTATTAAAGGATTTTAATTGAACTCCCATGCTTCATTCCATTGCAGATAAATTTTTATTTTTTATATAATTCATTTGTGGTATTTATTTTCAATTAATATATATATAAGCACACAGACACACAGAATATTTTATATATTCATATAGTGATGTGTGAATAATTCATCTGAATGGGGATGCCTATATATATTTATATATATATACAAGTATTTCAAATGTGATTTAAGAATTATTTGTAAAAGAATAATTGTCAGATTTATTATATATCTTTTTTAGGTATCTAACTGTTTGGTTTATATAAATGTTTAAACATACTCACACACACACATAAATATATATATATATATATATTTTACTTGAAATTTATAATTCAAATTGAAGAATATGAATGTCTAAAACTATAGAATTTAAATATTAATATGTGTGTTTATGTATTTTTATATACACAGAATATGAGGAATCATTATGAATTTAATCTTGGATTTGAAACACAGTTTCAAAAAATTCATTAAGTGAATTAAAAAATATTTTTTGTATGCCTAGTTGGAATGTTATATTTTTAATGTTATTTTTAAAGGGTATTTTAAATAAATAATTATATGCCCCTATTTTTTTATGTTATGTATATATGAATCATTATTATTCTCAAATAATTTCATTGTTTTTGATGTAAAAATGTTTTAAAGTGTAATATGTTAATTAAATTGGGTGAAGGGAATACACTCCTTGAGATTATGAGTTCACACATTAATTTTGACTATTTATATCTTCATATGGAATAATTGACTAGATTTCCCACTAACATTATATTATTTAGGGACTTCTGGTGGTGCTTGGAATGGTTTACTCTCAACAGTGCTTTTGTATTTTTAAACCATTAGAGGGAATTTTTTTAAAAAATATTCTTTGAGCATATTAAACATTATATTTTTTAATATTACTTATTTTCATGTTTAAGGGTTTCAGAAAGTAATTTCATAAATGTTGGAGAAGTTTTAATGGATTTAAATTTTACTAAAAATGAAAAACATATTCCTAATTTTAAATTTCTAAATAGTATGACATTGGATTATTTATTATAAGGTAATCTTGTGAAAAACTTGGTTGTGGAATATTGAGAACATTTATACTCATTATTATATATATATATATATATATCATGATTCATTTCTCCTAATAAAACATTAGATGGTGTCCCTATAATGTTTTGTTAAAATTTTCAAAATAAATTATATGTATTTAATAGGAGAATGTTTTTTGATATAGTGATACATTGATTCCCAAGAACATATTCCATCTCATCGGTATCTGGGATTCCCTTTTCACCTTGGCACAAAACCAGGTCAGGTATCGTACTGAGGAATGGCTTCTACTGGTTCATTATAAAACTGCAACACATAAAAAATTTCTTCAGTGGTCCTTGGCTCCGAAGGTGATGCGTGATATTTTTTATATCATGTAGATGGATGATTTTATTTATGGAGATCGTGAGTAGGAGTGTTTTTTGGATCATGGTCACTACCACTGAGAGAAGAACATGTGTCTCTAAGAGTGTAAGTATTGAATTTTAAATCACATCCTTAAATAAATATTTTGATGGAATTTTATTTTTAAAGGATTTCATTTTGATTTCCTATCATGTTTTATCTATTTCTTTGATATATTTATATAATGTTTTATGAAACAAAATTAGAGTAAATGTAACATGTAGCTTGTATGGATTTATAAACCATGTTGATCCCATGATGATGGTTCTAAGAAACTTTATATGGTATTTTAACGGTTAGAAAATAGTCCATCAGACCAAGTGGTCCTACCACCTATAGTCAATAACCCCCTCTAAAATTTTCCATTCATGTTTGAAATAATTTTCTACTAAATCTTAATATGGTTTGAATTTATTTTCAAATATTAATAACAATGAAAAATATCTTAATAGGAAAATGTGAGTTTTGAAATTACTAACGAGGGTTTTATTTATGAAGAAATCAAATGTTTTATGCGTTTGAAGTCCCATGAGGTAATAAAAAAATAAAATTAATAGTTTTAATGTGATTTAAATGGGAACTAAGGATTTCATATTAAGAAAGTAAGGATTTAAATGGTTTTCTATTAGAATATAAAATTAAAATTCTATGATTTTAAAATGACTTTACTGTTGATATTAATGGTTTACCGAGTTTTATTATTTATTTAGGATTTGATTGTAATTTTTATTCAGAATTTATTTTATTAAAAAGTTTTATTTGTTATATTTATTATATTTTAAAAAGTGTTAAATCTATAAATGTGTGTGAAAATTTAATTTTTTAGAAACAAATATTAATTGGGTGATATGTTGTATATTTTAATTTTGGGAAATTGTGTTTTTAAATGAGGGGTTTTATATTTTCTCATCATGATGAGTTGGAAATTTAATAGGGATACATGTTTCAGCCTCTTTGAAGAAACATACAAACAACTTATAAATTTTTTTTCTGACATTGAATACTTCCTATGATGGATTTCTGATCCTTAGAGTTCCTGAGGTAGTATTATCTTATGTTTTTTCCATTGGGCCACTCATTGATATTTAATATGGTTTGAGATGTTTTTTGGTTATTCCTTTGATAGTTTAGTGGGGATATGTTTGTTGAAGATATTGTATGATTATGGTTTCATTAAGGGCTTAACTTTATTGACTATAACTGGAAGAACATGATGTGAGTTCCTAGTAACTCAGATGGATGCCACACCAGTTGAGTTAATGATTAGGTTGGAGTCATTTTCACAATTGTGGAGAAATCCATGGTTAGATATTTTTATTTGATTTCCTAGGACTACCACATTATGTTTTATAGTGTAGTAAAGACCATACCATTTTTAAAAAAAGTAATTTTTTTTTAAATTTTACCTCCTTGATAATGTTTAAGAAAATATTTAGTGATGAGTTTGTTGGCAATCCATGTTTTGAGAAAAATTTTGGGTTCAATTTTGGTTTTGTCCTCCTTTGAGAATGGTTAGGTAAATATTTTAATGTATTAATTTCCTTTTCCTATTACTTAATATTATTATTCCTTTACAGTTAATTATTTTTATTATGGGGATGATACACAGGAAAATAACTTCTGTTTCAGTGGAGATTTTGATTTGCTTTTGGATGTATGTTCCTCCTGTGCAATATTACAAGATTACCAAGGCATTAACCAAATATAATCTATGTTTAATCATAGGATAGTGTGGAGGAAAATATATGGGAATTCATCCTTTATCCCTCTCATAATTTTTTTATTTGAATTCCTATTTTGATGAATCATTTGGTTAATTTGGTTTCGTTTGGAGTTTGAGTGGTTTTGAGTTGGTTGGGTGGATTTTGTTTTTTTCCTATGTTCTTTATTATGTATCCCTATGTACGGTTCATGGTATTCATAGAGAATTATGGGTCATGGTAGAGAAAATAATCAAACCCCAACCTTATTAAATGAATAATTAATTGATTAATTGATTAATATTTTTGTTTCAGATGTTGGGTTATTTTAAGTATAATTTTTTAAATAATTTGTTTTCTTATGTGTCACACAGTTTGGCCGAATAGTTTGAAAACCCAATTGAAAAAAGTGGGTGAGTAAATCACCTTGATAGAGTAGTTTTTTGTGGTTATAAATTGATTATCTAACTATGAATCCAAGTTTAGTGTGATCCAGTGTGCCCATTATAGGGGAACACAGATGGCTCACTGTTTATTAAACCATGCGATAAAACCATGCAAATCTCCATAGTCATAAACTATTTTAATTCAAAAAATTAGCTCAGTATATAATTAAATATTTCCCATACACCTTTTTACATCATATTAATGTGAAAACCCTTACCGTGGAAAGCCACCATCTCAAGCACAACCCCCCTTGGCCTAACCTCCATTCCTCATTAATTATTCCTCTTTTTTAGTGTGTGATCATCATAGGTATACCCTTATGCTCTAAAATATTCTCTTTCCACCCTTTTATACCCTCCACATTATTAACTACCCATGTGAATCACATGTGTGATTGACATTAGTGTTTTAGGTGTTCTTATTTTTTTATTCCTTTTCATAAATAGGTTGTCATCATTATTTATAGAACCCTCCTCAGGCCATTATTAAATGTTTTTTTTTCCATTTATGCTTATTATATGTATTTTTCCCCCATCCATAAATAATTCGTTTCATATCATGTTAATTAATAATATTTAATATATTAATCATGATGGATAATAACGTAATTATTGATGTTTATGAAATTTCAAAGGAAGATATTAAGTACTAAATTTGTAATTTTCAAGGATTTTCTATTTTAATTGAATCAACCATTAGAAAACAACATCTAAATTTACATAAAAAATATTTTTGATCATTTGAGAAAAATGAATGTTTTAATATTTACTTAGTAATTTATAATTTTTTATGTGATTTATTTAGGGTTTTTAATTGGACTCACATGCTTTATTCTATTTTTACTTGATTAAAATTTATCGTAAAATTATTTTGATGTTTATTTTCAATTAATGTATTAATATACAAATACACTCTTTTTCACATATTCTATATATTATGTGTGAATATGTGAATTAAAATGATAGATACTATTAATAAATATACACATGTATTTCTAAAGTATTGAAAGAATGGTTTCAAAATCTCTAAATGTGATATTTTTTATATTGTTTTTTAATTATCCCATAGGTAGTCAAATATACACATGTAAGAATATATATATATATATACATGTATAAATAAAAAACAAAATATTTCAATTTTCTTATATATATATATATATGTTCATATACACATGAAAGGGGAATCTATATAAATTTAAATTTTTTTCAAACATGGATTGAATTATGACTAAAACTATATATTAAAATAGAACCTATATAAACAATTGGGATGTTCTGTTTTTATTTTTATAACATCCAAAGGACATTTTTATTATTGAAAGCTATTTTATTACTATTTTATCGGATGTAACCATGAATCATGGTTATTTTCAAAAGGATTCAAATTTATTGATGTGAAAATTTAGTAAAGTGGCATATATACTTTATTGACATGATTGTT
Source organism: Viscum album (assembly GCA_963277665.1). NCBI lineage: Eukaryota > Viridiplantae > Streptophyta > Magnoliopsida > Santalales > Viscaceae > Viscum > Viscum album. The sequence continues at coordinate 96,940,425 of OY728141.1, read as the reverse complement.
TTTAAATTAAAATAACTCATGGGAACCCATATATACATGGGGGAAGGCTAGATTAAGTGTCCCATTATGGTTATTCTAAACAAAAAACACATACGAATGGATGAACTGGTTTTGGGTCATTAGTCAAGATGTCTCTTTTCCTCTAGGATAAAGTATTATACACCATTGGAGATTCAATCATAGTTTAGGGAATTGGTTGTGGTGTCTTTATGCCCCTAGGTCAATGGCATGTACTCATTAGATAAGTGCGTGGAAAATTGAATTTTTACAAATTATATCATGATTTTAAAACATAAGGCTAGTGTTCTTATATAACATAGATGATTTTGGGATTTCCCATGGGGTTTAGTTTGGTTTACAATTGTATATTCTTTTATGTATTAAAATTATCAAAAATACATTTTATATTAATTTTAGTTGACATTATATACTTTTTCCTTCTTATACCTTGTTATTTAAATGTTTAAATGATATTAAAATAGATTTATAAAATTTATATGATGTTTTATTTGTTTCTAATGCAATTAAAATTAAAGAACATATTCATAACTATATTTTAACATGAGCATTATAATGGAACTATAATTAAAGGGTATGCATGTGGAATTCAGGGTGGTATCCTGTTATGAAATATTATTCTGATGTACATGTATATATCTTACAAGTTTTAGGCTCTATTCATGACATATATTAGATTGATTGATGTGTTGGTTTGGATAGAGAGGTTTCTTGGGACATAGGAGATAGCCTATTCAGGAAATTATATAGTTATATATTTAGTTTTTTAATCATAGTAGTCATGAATTAAATTTTATTTTAATATTTAGATAGGGTCGTTATTATTGATTGTTATTTGTGGTTTTTATATTCTAATTTTATATATGTGAATGCATTGCTCTTGATTTTTTATTGAGTTCTGACTTAGAGATGTGTTATTCTATGTTTTTATTAATATTCACAATTCATATTTAATTGATTTAATCAGTGGAATAATTTATTAATTTTGATTCCATGATGTGATGAAATTGGATCTATCAAATAAATGTTAGTATTTGTCTTGTTGCCTTATCAACAACTAGTTCAGGAATCCAGAGCAAGGATAGATCAGGCTAGTTTGTGATAGGGCTGAAAGATGTTGATTATTTTGATGTGTTGTTTAGTTTCTATATATTACTTAAAACAAATTCTATGTTGGTGGTTTTTCAAATGTTAATTTGATTTCAATTTCAATCATATTAATAATGATGGTTTGAAACTATAAGATATACATTGTCTTTATATGTGAAAATTGTGGGGTTGGTTACTCTAGTAGAAAGTAGGATGGTCAAGTGTTTCTTAATTATGATGGATGATTTTGGTTAGTTTTCTAAAAGTGGGAAATCTTAAAGTTTCAAGAGATTAATTGTGTATCATTTATAAAAATTATTTTGTTAAGTATTCTATACTAGTTTATAATAGGTAGTATAAACAATGAAATAATTTATCAGTAGTCACCTAAGTTCATTGGATTGATTCATTTGAATTTCAATGGTTGGTGTTAACAAATAACCCTTTAATCCTTATTGTAATAATTGGTTAGGGCAACTATGACATGAAACAGTAAAATAGATCTAACAATTCTGATATCCAATATTAATTATTCATGTTTTTAATCCTTATATCTTCTAAGTAATAATGGTATTTTAGTGTTAAGCTATGGAAAAAGGCCTTAATGTCTATATTATATAAAACATTATGAGTATTCAATTATAGATTATTTTTTAATGACAATTACTATGTTCATTTTTTGAATTGAATTGAGGGTGTTAAAATTTTTACATAGTATGGTGAGTTGGGTTACTAGGCTTTCAATCATCCTAGAAAATATTTTAAAGGGACAAACTCTTCCACAAGATCATCTTATACTTCATTATAGTGACTTCTTGTTATGTATTTTTTAGAGGTGATCACGTAGTATCTTCAACACAAATTATCATCTTTTTAGGTATGTCATTTAAAATTATTTTTAATATTATTTTACAATGATCTATGTTTTAAAAATAGTGTATGAGAATTTTATTTTATATTGATCATTAATTCCATATATACAGTCCCTATACATTATGTATTAAAAAACTACTAAATATTTAATTCCATAATAGAATTCAATTAAACTATGAAATAATTTATCAATATTTTTATAACTAGACATTGAGGAAAATGTTTTGGTTCCAAGAAATACAACAGATAATTTTTATAAGATATATTCAACTTTCCAAAGTCTTGTTTTTTATTTTACTTTAACTGATTTGTTAATCACCCGCATTAAGAAAAATGAAAATTACATCATACATCATGTAATATTTTAACGAATCCATGGTTCAAGAATTTAAATAAAAAATAGTTAAATTTTAGAGTTTATTAAATACCTATAATTTAAAATAGAAATATTACCAAAAATGATGAACATACCTAAATTATACGCTTCTTATTTCTTTTGTTATTAATTAAAATTCTTTTTCCAATGGCCTTATATATTATATGTGAAAAATATTACTCTATATTCATTTGAATACCAAGAAATATATCATTTTTTATATATATTATAATGATTTTTAACATCTCATTAGATTCTCTTCTATATCATTCACATTGATCAACATTATGTGCGATGAGACATGTTCACTCTATATCATATCTACTTGAAAAATAATAATAATATCAATATTGATTGGTTTCTTCATACTGATATCTAAATAATTATTAATTAATATATATATTTAATGAGGTAATGATGTTAATATTACATTAACAGATAATTTACTATCCTTGTAGACTCATGAATTTCCTAATTGATCAATTTATACAAACATTCTTATGGAAAGTCCATCGTCTAGGTTCTTGTATTCTTGTTTACACATGTATTTTATTGTGTCAATTTTATTTTTTCTAACCATTATTTCAACATTTTATGTTACATGAGATCAGTAATCTTGGATTATTAACCATGTTATTATGTTCTATTTTAAATTTTTTAGTAATATATGATATTATAATTTATTATATATTTGAATAACCACTATGTATTTTATTTTTAAATATTTTTCACCTTCACTCACTAGTATAAGAAGATTATCAAGAATTTGTGATTTCATAATGTAATACATTTTTTATAGTAGTGGAGTATACAAATGATTGAATTGTTATTCAAATTTTCTACTTGTGAAGACAGGATCACTGTCCAAGAATGATCATTATAATCATAGAGTTTTTCAATCCATTTTATATAATATGTAAAAGAATTTTTTAATTTTTTTTATAATGATATTTGATGTAAAAAATAATTTCTTTGTTGCAATATATTATCACATCCAAATAACTAGAACAATTATATTTATAATATCACTTTTAATGGGTTTTATTATAGAAATGATACATATGACTATTCTCATAACCAATGAAATGCCAATAATAATTACAATAATATCACAATTTCTAAAAAGGGAAAATAATGATAGAAATCATACAAGATATTATTCACAATGTCTAATTAAATAGTGATATATAATTATTTAAATGTTATCATTATAAATGAGAAGTTAAATGGGTGGGAATGAGTAGAATTAAAAACATTATGAATATATAAAGGTCTCAATCAGTGTTAATACCAAAATTAATTATATTTAGATAAGAATTTGATTTTTAATAATGGAATCTTATTTATAATGAATACATATTCTTCAAAATAGTTTTTAATATTTAATTATGTGTGGAACCCCAAACTCTAATATAAAAAGATCAAATTTAATAGTATATATAAGACACACCACATACCTTTGAAAAAACATGTATTCCCAGAATTTATGTTATATTTATTTAAAAAAAATATAATATATTTTGTATATTTATTTGCATGAAATTCTATTTTTGTCATTACTTACGTGCATCATTGAGTTTATATATAATTAAAGAAAACACTGAGATTGTTTTTTTACATGAAACAATGAGTTTAAATAAAACATGACATGTTATTATAATATTATGTTATAATGTTATAGTTACAACCTTGTAGTGAGATTGTTGAGAATAAATAATATAACATAAATTTTAAATATATTTAGCTTAATCATATTTAACAGATATTTTATTATTATAAATAGAAGAAGTATTATCTATTAGATAAATAAGCATTATTTGGGAAACTGTATTTTTCTAAAAGTTTATTTAATCACGCATTTCAAAAAAAAATTGAGATAATTTTTTTAATTATTACAAACTTTATATAGAAAATTAAAATTATATTTTGAAATCACAATTCCATAATTTTCATGGGGAGAATATATGGAATTTTTATGAATTTTTTTATTTTTTATTGAATAGTGATAATGAGGAATTATAATTCAAAATATTCTATTAATTTAAATTTTTTATATAATTAAATAATATTTATAGTTGGTTTTAAAGTTAAATTAGTTTAATTTTTTTTTCCATTAATCCAATTTTTTTAATTTTATTCATTATTGATTATTTTTTATATAAAAACATTATAAACATTTGTACAATTTGACATTAAAATCCCTCTTTCTCTTCTACTCTTCAAGATTAATTTTAAATATTCTCTTTTAATTTATGTGAAATTAAATTTTAAATAATGATTCAATATTTGGAATCTTAGTTATTTAAAATTTAAAATAGTGTGAAATTAATGTTTCACTATAATGAATAGTGAAAACTATAAAAAACATTATACCACAATTTAGGTAAAAATGGCATTGACATGGGGGGATAAACTAAAAAGATAAGGGTTACATGTGAACTAATTTTTTTTAGAAAACTCGTTTTCAGTAATTTTTTCCACCTTATATATTATATAATCAATCATATCTGAAGAAGTTGTAATGTTCTTCAATGAGTGTCATTATTTTATTTCTGTCTCCACCTTCATAACTTTTTCTTAAACCATTATGGTATATTAATATTAGAATACACTATATAATTGGAGGTCATTATAATATGGTAAGGAAAAAATATTATCTCAACTTCCATCAAATGTTTTACGAAATCATCATTCGTGTGTATGGACAACTACCACCTTGTATACGGATGTCATTCTTTATTTCATTATAGAATTTCATAGTTGGGAATGGTGATGGAAATAATGTTTGTATAATATATTGATAAAATATTTGTTCTTATAGAGCCATTATATCATATATATCATTTTTATTTACATTTCATAAGATATATAACTACATCGCATGTCTTTTTGGAGAAATACCACTTCACAAAGTGATGTGAATCAATTTTCAAAACTTATTCGCATGGAAGGTGATATGGATATATATAATTATTATAAGTGATATTTATGAAATAATAATGAAACTAATTACATATTTATCATTTATTAAATATAGTATATCATTCTATTTCTAACTTTTCCACTCACTTAAATACGATAACATTATTCGTGTTCGTGTGGACATTCACTTTTACGAAGAAATGTGATTCTGTTTTCTTCCCCAACCACATGGTTGATATATATAAGGATTTAAAATGGTTATATCATACTAGGATAATTTTGTAAATAATATATATTACATATATTATTTATATAAAAAACCATTCGAAAATTGAAATGTTACTCAAGCATATGAACGACCTACCATCTCCACGAACAGAACATTATTCAATTTTCATTACCACCTTTGATGAATAGTTTTCAAAGAAAAATGGATGTAAAATATATGATAATTAAATTGTTATTATTATTATTATTATTTTTATTTTTATTGACATGATGAAACTATGTAATATGTGCAACCACTATATCTTTAATGATAAAATATGCATAAGAAAAAACAATTTAACATGAGAAACAAAAAACAATGAAATACTTTTAATGAATGGATGATAAGATATTATAAATGGATCACATATGATATAAAAATGGTAATACGGTTCTATCATAAGTTGATATCATTTTTAAAAATCACTATTCTAGATTTTATTGAATGTTCAATGAAATGGAAACATGATGAAATGGATTTCCCTCTCACTTTTTACTTATTTGAGATACATGCCATATTCATCACTAATTACATTTATGTGGTGTATAAACTTCACATGATTGTATTTTAATAATAATTTGACTCCAATAAGGGGTATTTACATATTATTTTGAGTATCTCTCATTTAATGGTCGTATGATTCAATGATTTTCCTGTCTTATGGTTTTTATGTCACAATATCAATATTTATAAGGATTTATCAGAATCTTATTTTGATAATAAAACTATATGATAAATACATCGTGGAAATCTGGAATTTTATTTTCCACTTCTTATTTGTGATATTTCAATGTAATATTAGAATTTTTAAACTCTTTATAAATCCAAATAATACTTCATTTTTTATGAAAATTTGACATTATTTATCTCCTCAATCTGAAATTCATTTTCATCCAAAACCATGTATACTAAACAAATTTCAATAATTTTTTATCCCATTAAAAAGGATTTATTAAAGAAATGTATACCCATTTTTACTTTATAATTATGTCATTAAATTAATCATACTTCATTTTATGAATGAAAATATTTTCTATAATTTTTACAGTACAAAATGAATGTTCAATTTAACATCTAAGACAAGTATTTAATTACCCACTATCATCAAAATCATTTAATCTATGATTTAATTGAATATTTACTAGTTTATTTTTAATTGAAATGTTTTTAATATTATTATATAATTTATATAAAATTTTTACTTTTAGATTAACAAATTAAATGAATACGTTCTTAGTTAATGTTTTAATGATTTTTGAATAGTATTTAAATTCATCAATGTCATTATCCATTTAATATACTTTTGATCTTCATCTTATATATTAAATTGATATCATCCTTGCCTTTTTGGAATATTTTTTATTAGTTTAATTGAGTATTTTAAATTTTATTACCATTCACTATTTTCCTTTGAATGCTTATTGATTATGTTTATAGATTGAGGTAATTATTAACAGTTCATATGTTAGGTTTTTTCAATATGAATTTTTATTTGAATTATATTTCACCCCATTGATATGAGGAATGAATTTTACTATTTATGTGATGGGAGGGTCCATATATTTCCCCTCAAAACATTGATAGGTATCATTTTTGAAACTATATATGTTTCTGAATGTGGAAATAACAATTTATATAGATGTATTATGAAATGTAATTGATTTTATTAGATGTATTGAAATAAGGCCTCATCAATATATTTTATATTCCTATAATTATTCATACCATCATTTTAAATTCATTTATTTATATTCCTTATTGTTATGAAATTAGTTAATATATAAATGGGTATGTATCAAGTTATTATTATTATTTATATTTAATTATTTGATCATAATTTATTCCTACTCTATTGTGTTCAAGTTATAGATTAAATGGAATGAGATTCAGTTATTTACTGTGTCATGTTGAATATTCATTATTTATTCATAGATTACAATGTATTCTTACCCCTCCTAAGAATCTGAGGCCAACTGTTTATTATGTTTTATTTTTGACATGGTACATGGAATTATTCTATGATTGATATGAAATGATATGTAAAGGGGAATAACAGTGTTATCAAGAATATACTTTTTTCTCTTCCATGATTTCAATTGTAAAGGTGATTCAAATAATTATATAGTTTATAATAACTAACATACTACTCAGTTATTCTGGATGTGATTCCTTGTATGCTATTACAATGTAATAAAGTGGGTACTTGATCTGGGTTTCAAGGGTTAGGATCATTATAGTTGGTATTAAATGTAGTTCAACAAAATCCTTAGAAATGAGATGTAGGAAAACATTTATTTGGTATCGTAATACAATTAAATAATTTGAAAATTATTATAGTGTATTATATTATTTAGAAATGTAGCACAATGGAATAAATAAGATCATTTTCAATGGAAAAATTCCAAATATCAATTTCTCTATTGGGAATGTCATGATGCTATAGTTGTAGATATAGTTGGAATTGATCAAATTGAAACTATATTGGTGTAGTTGAATCGAGTTATGAGAAAAAACATTCTTGTATGAGTAAATATGATGATTTACCATGAGGTTTAATAATTTCACACTTCTTTACGAATCAATAACCTATATCATTCACTATGTCTAAAAAATTAGATATTCAATGGTTAGGTCACATAGAGAATATATTTCTTAGTCTAAGATGTAATGAATGTGAAAAACATATAATGGTAGTTTATAATCTATCATGAGATACAATTTAAAGGTTCTCATTGATTAAAAACAGTAGCTAGGAGAGAAAAATTGGAATTTTGGAGTGTAAGGATTTCATGGTAATATTCTTGAAAAAATATTTTCCTCATGAGAAATGAGCTCTAATGTAATGATGATTCATGAATCAAGGAATGAAATAAGATAATAATGTATCTATATATGATTCCAAATTTACCGGTCAAACATGTCATGCTATGAATTAAATATTGAAGCCAAATTTAAAAATTTCATATTTCATTATTGGCCTTCAGCCAATCCTTTGAAAGGGAACTTATTTCCCATACATTTTCAACCTATGAGGACACAGTATCATGTGATATAAAGAAATAGAAAAAAGCCGTAATGTCTCATTATTTCATCACGAATCAATAGAATAATATGTTTAAATAAAAAAATGTGGATAATGTTATGAAGGTAAAGAGTTATTTTATAATATTTGATATTCATAGAAGAGAAGAACTTGGTACATGTTTAAAAAGAAAAGCTGTTTTCATCAGTTGTTGAGATAAATGCTGTCATGATAGTGATTTCAATAGAACAAAATAATTTTCCAATGATTCATGCTTCGTTTGTAAGGATATAGGGAACTATACAGTTGAATTCCCCAATACTCAATGGAATATCACGCTAATGATGCTATGTGATCATGGTGAGGACTTTTCTATTACCAAAGATGAAGAAGAATTATTAATTTTCATATGTTTGGATTTATAAATTATGTTTTTTGATTATTTTATCAATGATATCCATGATAAAATAGTTATTAATTTTGTAAGTAATGTAAAGTAGTTTATTTCAAGATTTAAAAGTTAATGTTGATTTGTACCAATAACAAGTGAAAATTAATCTATGGATGTTTTTACTTCTTAGAGAACACATGATTCAGGAAAATATAACCCATAATTTTTTTTAATATTGAGATAATGAATTTGGTATTAATATATGATTTTTATGGATAATGTAAATTTGGAAATACTAACTACCATTGGAAAAATTAATTATAATTTCATTTTGGAAATAAATAATACTTATTTCTAATGTTTTGGTTTATAAATGTTTTGGAAAGGCCATAAGGTTCACCATTTATAAAATCGTTTAAGTTAATTAGTGGTGAGGTTTCATAGATTAATGTGTTAAATCAAAAAATTAATATTTATGAATATTAGATAAACTATGGAGAAAATTGTTTATTGTAATAACTATATATATAAGTAATGGATACTCATCCTATAATGGATCATAGGATCGATTAAACGATATTTTTATTGCTTCATACATAGAAAATTAATGTTTTATATTCACTATTAGAAGTAAGCGATGAATTAAAAATTCATGAAAGTGTAACCATAAGATAAAATTAATATTATGAAATAAATACAAGTCAGGTTACTATATTTCAATGTATTCATATATAGCCAAAATAATTCCTAAAAATTTGGGAAAGTGTCTTGAAAAAAACATACCGTATTCCATTCAAATCTAATGAATTAAATAGTAAATATAATAATCACTTATTTAATGTTTTGAGGAACTGAACATTCCATTGAACATTCAAATTATTAAGATCAATTACCTCAATTACTCTCTATAATTATTTATTATTTTCTTCTATCTCCATATCAACACCTTACAACTATTTTATCCTATATATAAACCTAGTTTTTTGTATTCTATATGATCTTTATATTCGTTTTCCCCTCTAATGAAGATGGTATTTTAATAAATATCTTTACAATATGGGTTTTTTAGAATGAAATTTCAAATACAAACCCATTGATTATTGTGGTGATTTTACATTTTCTGGGATGAAATTTATGTAATTTGGGGGGAATATTATGATAAAATTATAAAATAAAATAATTTATTTTATAACATATCTGGCACACAACACTAGGCTTAGTAGAAAATATAACACCACAAGACATTATGGTATAATTATTTAAAAACAATTTAATTCCCAAAAATAGCTTTCATAACCCACAACACTAATTATATATATATATTTGCATGAAACATTGAGTTTATAATGTATTACCCAAACCTTGGTATTATGATTCATTACAAGAAAAATTGAGATTAAACAAATCAGGACATATTATGAAAATATTATTACAAAATGTGAATGTTATTATAAAACCATTAGAATGATGGGTATAATTAGGAATTAAAAAATGATGAAAAATATTTGTGTAAAAATAATCCTTATTTATTTTTTTATTAATAAAACAATTTGAATAATTTAAAAAAAAATTCTACAAATGTATTTTTCTTAGGGAATGTTTAATTAAGATTTCATAAACAAAAAGTACAAATAATTTCACCTTATTTAGAAAAATTATTTTAAAATAAAAATTAATTATTTAAATAATAATACTAAATTACATTACAGTGATTTTTTTATATTTTTCTGAAAAGTTTAATTTATTTATGAATATAGTAAATAAATAAATTTTAATTGAAATATTTTTCTGTATTTAAAATATTTATTTTCGTAAATTATATTTTAAATTGGATTAATGTAAATCGAGTTAAATTATATATAAATTCATCTAATTTAATTCTTATGAATAATTTTCAAATTGAATTTCTATATAAAAACATTGTTAAATTTTGATCATTTTCCCTTCAAAACCCGACATTCTCATCACATCTGCAAAACTATTTTTAAATTAAAATCTTCCAATTATATGAATTAAATTAGGATAAAATGGATTACATATAAAGAATGATCATAATGTATAATTTATAATAAGGGAAAATTAATTTTGTACCAAAATGAAATGTGAAAATAGTAAAAATTAATTTCTATAATTTAGTCAAAACATTTACCTACAAACATTTCCAAAACTTATTTTTGGACATATATTCACATTATCTATTCTAATATCAATGATGCACCATTTTTGGAAGCCTGTGGACTGATAAAAACATTTTTATGATTTATTCTTTTTAAAAAATGACATGTGATCCACTCACATAAATTATAAAAGGACAAACCCTCCTTATCTTCTTCACACATTCAATCCAAATTTTTTCTCCTTAGACCAACACAAATCACTAAAAAAATACTTAATATCATAATAGCAGACTTAATATTTTAATAAATACAACCTACTAAGGATTTGGTTTCAAACCAAAGGAAGATATCTGAATTATGGGCAATGCTCTTGAACGAGCGTCTTGTTTATACTTCTTTCACAACCACCATAATTTCTTATTAGACTATGAATATATAATAAATTTGTGTATATTACATATACTAGGATGTTTTTATACCAATTTAATTACCTAAAACCATCTCAATATCCATCAAATGGTTTGATAAATCATCATTCAAATGTATATGGTACTACTGGCTCACAAACCAATGTGATTCTTTTTCCATTACCACTGTAACACTCCGAGATTTTATAAGTTATATTCATTTTAATATCATTCATATCTTCTACTGTACTCTACACCAAGAGTATCTTGCACTATACATGACACGGTGTTATCTTGCAGTATATGCAACACTATTCTTGGATCGAGTTACACACAATTTCAAGTTCGTTTTGTAGAAATTATTATACGAACCATTTAGTATAGATTTTATTTAATGTATAATTGAAATATTATTTTAATTATGTTATATGAAACACCAAAGGGAGATTTCACTACACGTAACCCTGACCGGGCTTGCATTACACGCAATCGCTACCATCCTCAATAGCGTGTGTGGTATGCAATACTGGGTTTCACTAAACAATGGTATATGGTTATAGTATTATCACGAACTATCCATTATGAATATTATTAACTAAATTTTTAATTTTATAGAATTATTATTCATCTTACTCATGTTCTAGAACATGGTATGAGAATAAAATTATTGTTTTGGGTAAAATAAGTATTTTTCAAAAAATACAGTTTTGCTGCCTTTTGATGGAACACCCACATTAAATATAGTTTTTGACATGTTTATAAGTTTAATTTTTCAAAATAAAATTATTCTTTGGAATAATGATATAAAATATAACCTTGGATAAATTTTTCATATTGTTCTAATAACTTTCATATTTTAATAAATAGTAAAAACACGCTATATTTTATTTAAAAACAACTTGTTTCATCGTAATAATTTATGTGGTTATATTATAATATTGAATGGTTTTAAAGTATAAATAGAATATATTTTTATAATTTAATATAATTTATGTCATTAGCATTGATTTATATTGAATTTTTAGGTTAAATCAATTCAATCTTTTGCAATGTTTGAAACAAAAACCTGTTTTCTTTCGACAACGAGATTAATTTTAATTTAATATCTGAAAATTATGTTTATTGAATTTGGAAAAATGGATTCCATATTTGGAATCAGTTGGTACAAATTATATTAATAGACTACTTTTTATTTTTGGTCATTATGAATAGTAACTATGGTAAATTTTATTTACCATAGTAAAAGGTAAATCAAGTAATTACGTGTATATATAATATTATAAAATTACCCTAAAACTTTTCTTAATACAATTGGATGATTATATTTCTTCCTAAGTCATATTTCGGTCGAAATGGAATCCATTAGAACCCACATGGTGGTGATTAAGACCTTTAGTTTATTTTATTTAAAGGAAAGTGAAATATGTCTCACTCAAACTTCAATAATTCAAGTATTTTTAATATAAGGTTATACAGAATATAAATTCGGTTAAAAATACTAATTTGAAAGATAAAATGTTTTTCTTTATCATGGTAATTTAATTCAAATTTTTATGATTTATTTAATTACTTTATTAGATTATACATTAATGATGCATAAATTACTTATTTAGTAAAAAATCAATAATATTGTTTTTATTGAAATAGTAGTACATATAAAAAGGCTCCAAAACCTGAAAAAAAAACTTATTTGTAGTGTATATATACACCATATACATCCAATGACAGTATATATGACCGTTTGGGGTCTTATTAAAGTTATTATGACACTTATTTTATTTTATTTTATATGATGTCAAAGTTGTCACCATCATAATTTAATAAATATAACATTTTATAATTTTGGTGTTTTAGAATATAAATCCTAATAAATGTATTATTATGAATTATATAAGATTTATTTTTATCCTAGTATTTTATTTTAGATTTTTATGCCACAAATAAGTATATTTAATAATTAGACAAAAATGTTTTAGTAATTATTTTATTATGAGAAATATCAAATAAGTGGTTTACAAATAGTAAAATAAATATTATATGAACTATTTAATGATCTCCATTAATTTTATATATTACTATGACATGTTACAAACCTATTAATGTTTTTAGTTTGAATATATCCTCTGTGTGTATTTTATTTAAATTCAAATAAATTAATATTGTTAAAATTGGCACTTTTGATATTTTATAAAAATAACATATTATTAAATTGTTTAAAAATCACAAAAATATTTAAAAATTATAAATTGAAATTTAGATAGTCGAAAATTTCATATATTATTTAATTGATGATAATTCACAGCACATAATTAATTATATATAACAATTTAAAATTTAGAATCTTATTACCACAAATAAAACATAATAGATTAACTAAGGATAAATAATGTTGATAATGTTTAAAAATAAATTCTCTACATGTCAAAATTTTATTGGATGATGATATTAAAACCCTATATAATCTAACCTTCTAATATGATTCATTTTTAGAGGTTTTTTTATGTTTGTTTAGATTTATTATAAATTAATATTTTTAAGATTTCCAAAGGTGCCCCTCTCTTCCCTTATAAAAAGGGAAACCCTCCCACTTCTCATCACACCCTTTTGATCCTTCATGCTTGGCCAAACCCTACCAATTTATCTTCTCCACTTCTATAGAAACATCTTAGAGGTTCTGGTCTTCTTCAAAGACCATTTTTAGTGCCCAAAGAGGAGGTTAAGAAGAGGCGCTTCAAAGAAGAGTTAATGTCTGTTACTGATTCTTTCATCTTTATTTCTTCTTCCACTTATTCTTATTTAGTTGTTTCATTATGAAGTAATAACATAATTATCACTCATATACTTATATGTTATTATAAATATTAAAAAACCCTATTTCACCTTCTATCCATCCTACGGAAAATGGAATCACTGCGCGTGCGTACGTATGGAATACCGTCTCCACGCCGTGGTGTAATTTGTATTCGACCACCACCTTACTTGTATGGGTATAATGGTGTAAATAAATAACTATATATGATTATTGTAAAGTGATATTGATTCTTAAATATTATACATACATTTCAATACAAATCCACGATCATAGGAATGATATCATCGCTCGTGCGTACGTACGGACTACCGTCTCCACAACGCGATGAGATTCATTCTCCATGTTAACCATTCATGAATAATTATAAAGTATATATAATTAATAATAATGAAATATATGAAATAATAATGATACTGGATTTATGTATATATATATGTATTTCATCTACTTAATTCCATTCAATTAAATAAGGAAACGAAAACAACGTTCATGCGTACGTACGGCCTACTGTCTCCATGAACAGTGTATTTCTTTCCATTTATTGATCTATAATATATATATATATATGTATATACTGAATATATATTATATATAAATCATTTTTTACATTATGGAATTTTGTAAATCATTATATAAGTAATAATATCAAGAACAACAAGTCGAAACACATACGATAAATGAAACGATTTTACCCAAAATGCTGCTTTAACAAGGAATTTACAAAATAACAGGTAATATAATGTCATAAGTGAACCATATATGATATCATAACAATGAATATTATTATTTAATAAGTCAATGACATTATTTAAGTCATTATAAAGGAGGTTCAGAAACGTACAATGCATATCGGACCTATGGTAAGGGATAATGTTGCACTCTCAATTGTTTTATATCCGAGATTGCTTATACGAAAGTATTTACGAGGTTTATTTATCTTCCATGTCCATGTTTTATAAAAATGTTTTCATGTATGTTTAAAGTAGTTTTTATCCATTTTTGACTTTTACTACATGGTATGTAAGGAATCCTTTTTTTGTTTACCATATGAGGCACTTTTTGGCTTTTCCGACAAAAGTACGAGAAGAAAGTTATTTTTAACTTATACGGCATGAACGAATTTTTACGGTTTTATAACGCCTAA
This sequence comes from Viscum album, assembly GCA_963277665.1. Classification (NCBI taxonomy): domain Eukaryota; kingdom Viridiplantae; phylum Streptophyta; class Magnoliopsida; order Santalales; family Viscaceae; genus Viscum; species Viscum album. Next base: position 96,924,986 of record OY728141.1, on the reverse strand, counting down.
TTTTCATGAAGATTACTCTACAAGATTTTATGATTATTTTCAACAAAATACTTTTATTTTAAAAGTGCATGGCATTTTGTGAAAAGAAAATTATTTTGGAGATGAAAGGATATTTTCCTCAGGAATTCATTTAAAATGTTTTATCAAAACCATTTTCCATCTAAGATGACATTATTTCATATGTGTATGATTCAAGTTTAATTTCTCTATGATTTACATGGTTTCAATTTTCATATGATTAAATGTCCATTTGTTTTATATGGATTATGATATGAAGGGATGATGTTTATGAAACCCATTTTATTCTTTGGGTTATGAGGAATGTTTTAAGTTTATTTTGTTCCACAAGTAAGAATGATTTCATTATGAGATGGGTGGGACCAATATATCCCACCAATTCATTGGGAAAAGATTTATATCTCATGAGATAGACATGGCTAGAACAGTAAGTTAATCCAGTTCAGTGTTACAGGACTGAAACGAGGAGTGAACTCGATTCAGAAAGGGACTTTGTCCACTAAGATGGTCTTGGCAGCAATGCCTTGGCTCCTATGGAAATCATAACATGTGCTGAATGGATTCCACAATTACATGTTTTATTCCCATTATATTTTATCATGGTTGATGTTCCATTATGATATATGCCTTACATACTCCCACGATTTATGTCTTTGCTCAGGATTTTGATGTTTAAATTTCATGTTCAAGTTTTTGATTTCAAATGTTTGTGGATTGTTTTATATTATATATGTTTTACCTTACTTAGAATTTGAGCTCACCCTTTTTATGTTTTATTTTCCCCAGGAAATAATGAAAGGTTTAAGGTGAGGAACCAAAAAGGGGAAGATCGTTATGGATGATGTTGAAGATTTTTCAACATGATTAGAAGTTTATTTTACAAGTTTACAAAGATACTAAAATATTATAGTCCTTTGGTGTCTATTTTTGTTATGTATTAAGTATTCCACAAAAGTAATGTAATGTCCATGTACGTCAAGATTTGGGTCTCTACTGTTGGTATCAAAGTAAAGGTTTAGTTAACCTTTAGAAAATAGGATGCGAAAAATTTAGTGAGATCCCTAGAGTTATTTCTAAGGTATGTCTAGGGATGTCCCTAAGGTTAAGTATAAGTATAGGTTATAATATTATAATTATGGTAACGATCGTAGAATTAAACCTATGATGTTAGATATTGAAGGCACTCCCCCTTTATTATGTTGTTTTCCCTCGAATTATTTTTTCCTCTCACACTATTCTTCTTGGGTTTTAGACGATGGCTGGAACACGAAGGAACCCTGCTGATAAATGTAATGGACAATGCAATGATTGTACTCCTGAAAAATGAAATGTGATGGGAGATAGATTACAAAATATTATTTCTATACTTACACAAGCTATGAATCATTCTGGACTTCCAAATGAGCAGAGAAGGGAACAATATTCTATTGAGTCCTTCATGAGGAAACGACTGCCTTCTTTCAATGGGCCTTCTGATCCACATGTTGCTGAACAATGGATCAGTGCCATTGAAAAGATATTTTCCATACTTTTCTATTCAAATCATGAAAAATTCATTTTGGCTGTTTACCATTTAGAAGGTGAAGCAGACCAGTGGTGGAATCTAATTAAGAATACAATGCCCTGAGATGAAATTTAATCCATGGAATGGGATGAGTTCAAGAACCTATTTTTCAATAAATACTTCCCTCGTATTCATCAAACAAATATGGAAAAGGTATTCCTTGATCTTAAGAAAAAGGATGCTGAATCTGTTGGTATATTCTAGGCGAATTTTACATGTTGTGCAAGGTATGCATCTGGATTTATCATCCAACCTGAAAGTAAAGTTGATCGATTCTTCAGTGGCTTAAAAGAAAGTCTTCGAAGGGCATTAGCTAGAAGAGACTTCAGTAGCTATGAAGAAATTGTGTGTTGTGCTATCAAGGTAGAACTGGAAGTTTGTGTTATATATCCATCTCATGGTATTGACAAGAAACGAAAGATGGAGTTCAAGGAGAAATCCCAAACCAATGGTGAAAAGAAGATGGATGTTTCTTTATGCTCAATGTGTGGAAAGAAGCATGGTGGAGATTTCTTAAATGGTACTAGAAAATGTTTTAAGTGTGGAAAAGAAGGTCATCGGGTAGTTGATTTCCGATGTAATGGGAAAAATTTTGCTTATGATGTGAATAGAGAAAAGACTACAGAGAACTCTCCACCAACAGTTCAATGATTAAAGTGCAAGGAAATGGGGCATTATGCTAATAAATTCACTAATCGAAGGGTTAGTGATGATCGACATGAGAAACCACTTAATGAAAAGGTCAAAGGGAAGTCACATACAATCACTAATGGAGATGTTGAATATGAAAATGATGTGGTGGAATGATTAAGTTTTTATGTAATGGGGTTCCAAAATAATGTTTTATATATTATCGTGGAATATTGGAATATTTATGTATTGGTCTATTGTGATTTTCAATAATTTTATGGTATCGGTAACCATGGAAAGTGATTGAAATATTTTTTGAATGAAGATGATATTCCCATAATGAAGGGATAAATAGAAAATGAAATGAGCTCATATAAGGAAATAGTTATATTATGGTTTGAGTATATAGAAATTTTGGGATTTTGGTATGTGGAAATCATTACCTTTTGACAACATTCATGTTTTCACTAAGGTTCTATTTTAATTTCTATTTCAAGAGAACGCATGATTAATGAATTCACCAACAAGATATATCGTATGATAAATGATGTTATTCATGTTCATATTATGTGACCTTTCCAGTAATAATTTTCTGTATACTATGAGATTGGACAGATGTATTTTTGATAAGTCTAAAGATTGAAAAGGGTTATGTCAGACATTAGATAGTATTGTTTAAGGCTAGATTTTTTTTTTTTGATATTATTGTTGGAATGTTATTATAATGTAGTTTTAGAAAAAGGGACAACATGCATGACGGGCGATAACTCGTCGCGTCGGATACGACTATGGGAATCGAACCCACAACCAAAGTACGACATGCCTTTATCACCTGCCACCAGCCAACACGATGTCCCTGGTTATTAGAAACTAGTTTTATTATATTAAGTGTTATGATAGATGATGTATAAGTCCATTTTTGGAATCATATATGATTAACCTCACCATATATGGACTTATGTATATTTGATATCCTTTGCTAACCTTTTTTTTGAGATAGATGGAATGACCCATCATTCAATCACATGATATGCTAACACTTCACAGAAGGCAAATTAAACTTCATTTCTTTAAGAGATGATGTGGAAATTGTTCAAGGTACAAACAACAGTGACATTGTACCAAAATCAAGTAAGTATTTCTTTTAATTATTCATTAACTTTAAGGGAATGATCTTGAAAACCAAAAATGTTGTCCTAATGTTCTCATATACGAGGAATTAGATGGTACCTTAAATCATCACAAATTTATGGCTTTCTGATTGATGGCTTTTTCATAGCCATATTCTCTCCCACTCTCCATCAGAACATGATGGTAATATTTCTCTTCCATATCCATATTTTCACATTTGTTGTCCTATGTGGAAACCAATTGCTGAGTTACTTTGGGTGACCATTATGATTCTAACTTCTCTGTTTAAAATGAAATTTTATTATTCCTTTTTTCGATGTGGGTTTTTGTTAAAACTTTTGAGTAGTAAACCATTTATAACTCCAATGAATTTCGAGGGCGAAATTTATTTTAAGGGGGGTAGAATGTAACACTCGGAGATTTTATAAGTTATATTATTTTAAATATCATTCAAATATTTTACTATAAATTACACCAAGATTATCTTGCGTTATACGCGACACCGTATTAGCTTGCAGTATACAAAACACTATTCTTGGCTCGAGATACACAGAATTTCATGTTCGTTTTGTAGAAATTATTCTATGCAACATTAAGTATAGATTTAATTTAATGTATAAATGAAATAAGTTTTGAATTATGTTATACGCAACACCAAAGGGAGATTTCACTACACGCAACCTTGACCTGGCTTGCATTACACGCAATCCCAACCTTCCTTGATAGCATGTGTGGTACACAATACCGGGTTTCACTAAACAACGATTTATAGTTATAATGTTATCACGAACTAGCCGTTATGAAGTTTATTGACTAAATTATGAATATTATAACATTATTATTCATCTTAATCATTATCTAGAACATGGTATGAGAATAAAATAAATTTTTCTTGTAAAATAAGTATTTTTTTTTTAAATGCAGTTTTGCCACCTTTTGATGGCGTACCCACATTAATTCTAGTTTTTGACCTGTTTATAAGTTCAATTTTACAAAATAAAATTATTCTTTGGAATCAAGATATAAAATCTCTCCTTGGATAAATTTTTCATATTGTTCTGATAACTTTCATATTTTAATGAATAGTAAAAACACGCCATATTTAAATTAAAAACAGCTTTTTTCATCGTAAGAATTTATGTGGTTAAATTATAATATTGAATGGTTTTAAAGTATAAATATAATATATTTTGACCATTTAATATAATTTATGTCATTATCATTGATTTTAAAATGAATTCATAAGATAAATCAATTCAATCTTTTGCAATGTTTTAAACAAAAACCCATTTTCTTTCAACAAGAGTATAAATTTAAATTTAATTTATAAAACTTCTGTGTATTGAATTTGGATAAATGCATTCCATATTTTTAATCAGTGTGTCCAAATTATATTAATAGAATACTTTTTATTTTTGGGCATTATGAATAGTAGCTACGGGAAATTTTATTTACCATAGTAAATGGTAAATCGGGTAATTAAGGGTAAATATAATTTAATAAAATTACCCAAACACTTTTCATAATACAATTAGATGAATATATTTAGTCCTAAGTCATATTTGGTTATAAATGGAATCCATTAGAACCCACATTGAGGTGATTAAGACCTATAGTTTATTTTATTTAAAGGAAAGTGAAATATGTCTCACTCAAACTTTTATAATTAAAGTATTTTTAATATAAGGTTATACAGAATATTAATTCAGTTAATAATACTAATTTGAAAAATAAAATGTTTTTCTTTATCATGGTAATTTATTTGTAATTTTTAAGAGTTATTTAATTACCTTATTAGCATATACATTAATTATGCAGAAATTATTTATTTAGTAAAAAAATCAATAATATTGTTTTTATTGAAATATTAACACATATTAAAGGGCTACAAAACCTGACCAAAACTTATTGGTAGTGTATATATAAACCATAATCATCTAATGAAAGAATATATGACCGTTTGGAGTCTTATAAATGTGATTATGACACTTATAGTATTTTATTTTATATGATGTCAATGTTGTCACCATCATAATTTAATAAATATAACATTTTAAAATTTGGGTTTTTTAGAAGATAAATCCATCTAAATGTATTATTATAAAAGATATAAGATATCTATTCATCCTAGTATTTTATTTTTAATTTTTATGCAACAAATAAGTATATATATTAATTATACAAAAATGTTGTAGTAATTATTTTATTATAAGAAATATCAAATAAATGATTTTATAAATAGTAAAATAAATATTATATGAACTATTTAATGTGATCCACTAATTTTATAGATTACTATGACATGTTCTGAACCTATTAAATATTTTAGTTCGAATATATCCTCTGTGTGGATTTTAATTAAATTCAAATAAATGAATAGTTTCAAAATTGACACTATTGTTATTTTATAAAAATAACATATTATTTAATTGTTTAAAATTCACAAAAATATTTAAAAATAAATTATGGATAATTAACAGAACATATGTAATTATTTATAACAATTTAAAATTGAAATTTATATAGTCTAAAATGTCATAAATATTCTATTTATGGATAATTCACACCACATATGTTATTATTTATAACAATTTAAAATTAAGAATCTTATTACCACAAATAAAATTTAATAGATTATAAGGATAAAACAAATTGATAATGTTTAAAATAAATTCCCAACATTTTTAAATATTATTGGTTGATGATATTACAACCATATATCTTATAATATTCGAGTATGAGTCCTTTTTGGAGGATTCTTTAAGTGGGGGATAGATTTATTATAAATTAATATTTTTAATATTTTCAAATGTGACCCTCTCCTCTCTTGTAAAAAGGGAACTCCTTCCCACTTCATTTCACACACTTTTGATCCTTATATCTCAGCCAAACCCTGAAAATTTCTCTTCTCCACTTCCCTAGAAACATCAAATAGGTTCTGGTCTTCTTCAAAGTCTATCTTTAGTGCCCAAAGAGGAGGTTAAGAAGAGGCGCATCAAAGAAGAGGTAATGTCTGTTACCGATTCTTTAAACTTTATTTCTTCTTCTACTTATTCTTATTTAGCTATTTCATTATAAAGTAATAACATAAGTATCACTCATATACTAATATTTTTTTATAAATATGAAACAACCCTATTTCACCTTCTATCCATCCTACAGAAAATGAAATCACCACGCGTGCGTACGTACAGAATACCGTCTCCATGCCGTGGTGTAATCTTTTTTCGACCAACACCTTACATGGATGGGTATAATGGTGTAAATAAATAACTATATATGATTATTCTAAAGTGATATTGATTCTAAAATATTATACATAAACTTCAATACAATTCAACGATCATGGGAGTGATATCATCGCTCGTGCGTACGTACGGACTACCAGCTCCACGACGCGATGAGATTCATTCTCCATGTTAACCATTCATGAATGTGTATAAAGTATGTATAATGAATAATAATGATATATATGTCATAGTAATGATAATTTATTTATGTATATATATTTGTATGTCATCTAATTAATTCCATTCAATTCAATAAGGAAACGAAAACTGCGTTCATGCGTACGTACGACCATCCGTCTCCATGAACGGTATATTTCGTTCCATTTATCGGTCTATCATATATATATGTATATGCTGAATATATATTATATATAAATCATTTTTTACATTCTGGAATTATGTAAATCAGTATATAAGTAATAATATCAAGAACAACAAGTAGAAACACATACGATAAATGAAATGATTTTACCCAAAATGCTGCTTTAACATGGAATTTACAAAAGAACGGGTAATATAATGTCATAAGTGAACCATATATGATATTATAAAAATGAATATGATTTTTTAATAAGTCAATGACATTATTTAAATCATTATACAGGTGTTTCAGATACGTATGAAGCATATCAGATCTAAGGTAAGGGATATTGTTGCAATCTCAATTGTTTTCTATCTGAGATTACTTATACGTAAGTATTTACTAGGGTTATATTTAACATCCATGTCCAAGTTTTATAAAAATGTTTTCATGTAGGTTTAAAGTCCTTTTTACCCATTTTTTACTTTTACTACATGGTATTTAAAGAATCTTATTTTGTTTACCATATAAGGTACTTTTTGACTTTTCTGACAAAAGTACAAGAAGGATATTATTTTTAACCTATACGGCGTGAACGGATTTCTACGGTTTCATAAAGCCTCATTTTAATGAAGCCTAATCTACAAGATTTTATTACTATTTTCAATAAAATACTTTTATTTTAAAAGTGCATGTCATTTTCTGAAAAGAAAATGATTTTGAAGAGGAAATGGTATTTTCCTCATGAATTCATTTCAAATTTTTTATCAAAATCATTTTCCATCTAAGATGACATTATTTCATATGCTTATGTTTCAAGTTTAATGTCTCTATGATTAAATGGTTTCACTTTTCTTATAATGAAATGCCCATTTTTTCATATGGATTATGCGATTATGGGATGATGTTTATGAAACCAATTTTATTTTTTGGGTTATGTTGAATGTTTTAAGTTTATTTTGTGGCACAAGTAAGAATGATTTCATAATGAGATTGGTGGGACGTATATCTCCCTCCAATGCATTTGGTAAAGATTTATATATCATCAGATAGACATGGATGGAATGGTAAGTTAATCTGGTTCAGTGTTATAGGACTGAAATGAGTAGTGAACTCGATTCTGAAAGGGACTTTGTCCACTAAGATGGTCTTGGCAGAAATGCCTTGACTACTATGGAAATCATAACAAGTGCTGAATGGTTTCCGCAATTACATGTTTTATTCCCATTATATTTTATCATGGTTGATGTTCCATTATGATATATTCGTTACGTACTCCCACAATTTATGTCTTTGCTCAATATTTTGATGAATAAATTTCATGTTCATGTTTATTCATTCAAATGTTTATGGATTGTTTTATGTTATCTATGTTTTCCCTTACTGAGCATCTGAGCTCACCATTTTTATGTTTTATTTTTCCCAGGAAATCAAGAATGGTTTTAGATAAGGAAACAAAAAGGGGAAGATCGTTATGGGAGATGTTGATGATTTTTCAACATGATTAGAAGTTTATATTCCATGTTTCCAAAGATATTATACTATTACAGTCCCTTGGTGTCTATTTTGGTTATGTAGTAAGTATTCCACAAAAGTAATGTAATTTCCATGTACGTCAAGATTTTGGCCTCTACAGTTGGTATCAGAGAAATGGTTTGGTTAACCTTTGGAAACTAGGATGCGAAAACTATAGTGAGATACCTAGAGATATTTCTACGGTATGTCTCGGGATGTCCCTAAGGATAAGTATAAGTATAGGTTATAATCCTAGAATTACTATAACAATCTTAGAATTAAACCTAATATGATAGATATTAAAGGTAATCCCCCTTTATTATGTTGTTTTCCCTTGAATGATTTTTTCTTCTCATGCTATTCTTTTTGGGGTTTAGATGATGGCTGGAACCCGAAGGAACGGTGTTGATCAATGTAATGGACAGTGCAACGATTTTCCTCCTGAACAACCAAATGTGATGTGAGATGGAGTAAAAAATATTATGTCTATACTTACACAAGCTATGAATCATTCTGGACTTCTAAATGAGCATAGAAGGGAACAATAATCTATTGAGTCCTTCATGAGGCAATGTAAACCTTCTTTCAATGGGTCATCTGATCTACTTATTGTGGAAAAATAGATCAGTACCATTGAAAAGATATTTTCCATACATCATTGTTCAGTGCATGAAAAAGTCATTTTGGCTGTTTACCATTTAAAAGGTGAAGAAGACCAGTGGTGGAATCTAATTAAGAATATAATGCCCTGAGATGAAATTTAATCCATGGAATGGGATGAGTTCAAAAACATATTTTTCAATAAATACTTCCCTTTTATTCATCAAACAAATATGGAAAAGGATTTCCTTGAGCATAAGAAAAAGGATGATGAATCTGTTGGTATATACGAGGAGAATTTTTCAAGTATTACAAGGTTTGCATCTGGATTTATCATCCAACCTGAAAGTAACGATGATCGATTCTTCAATGGATTAAAACCAAGTCATTTAAGGGAATTATCTATAAGAGACTTCACTAGCTATGATGAAATTTTGCGTTGTGATATCAAGGTATAACTAGAAGTTGGTGCTACATATCCATCTCATGGTTTTGACAAAAAACGAAAGATGGACTTCAAGGAGAAATCTCATAACAATGGTGAAATAAAGATGAATGTTTTTTTATGCTCAATGTGTGGAAAGAAGCATGGTGGAGATTTCCTAAAAGGTACTAGAAAATGTTTTAAGTGTGGAAATGAATTTCATCGAGCAGTTGATTGTCGAAGTAATGGGAAAAATGTTTCTAATGAAGTGAATACATAAAAGACTACAATGAACTCTCTACAAACACTTAAATGTTCAAGTGCAAGGAAATGTGGTATTACACTAATAAATTCCCTAATCCAAGGGTTAGTGATGATCGACATGAGCAACCACTTAATGAAAAGGACAACGGGAAGTCACATGAAATAACTACTAGCAATGTTGAATATGACAACGATGTGGTGGAATAATTAAGTGTTTATGTAATGGGATTCAAAAATATTGATGTGTATAGTATCGTGGAATATTAGAATATTTATGTATTGGCCTATTGTGATTTTCAAAAATTTTATGGTACCGGTAACCATGGAAAGTGATTGAAATATTTTTGTAAAGAATATGATATGTGAATAATTAAGGGATAAAGATAAAATGAAATGAGATCATATAAGGAAAAATTTATATCATGGTTTGAGTATATAGAATTTTTGGGATTTTGGTATCTGGAAAGAGTTACCTTTCGACAGCATTCATGTTATCACTATGGTTCTATGGTAATTTCAATTTCAAGAGAACAAATGATTAAGGAATTCACCAACAAGATATATCGTATGACAAATGATGTTATTCACGTTCTTCTTATGTGACCTTTCCAGTAATCATTTTCTGTATACTATGAGATAGGACAGATGTTTTTTGGATTAGTCTTAAGATTGGAAATGGTTATGTCAGATATCAGATAGTATTGTTTAAGGCTAGAACTTTTTTTCAATATTATTTTAGGAATGTTATTATAATTTAGTTTTAGAAAAAGGGACAACCTGCAAGACGTTCGACAACCCGTTGCATTGGACAAGGTTGTGGGAATCGAACCCACAACCAAAGTATGACAGGCCTTTATCACCTACCACTGGCCAACAGGATGTCCCTGGTTATTAGACACTAGTATTATTATATTAAGTGGTATGATAGATGAAGTATAAGTCCATTTTTGGAATCATATATGATTAACCTCACCATATATGGACTTTATTATATTTTGATAACTTTTTATAACCTTTTGTTTGAGACAGATGGAATGACCCATCATTCTATCACACGATATTCTAACACTTCACGGAAGACAAATTCAACTTCATTTCCTTAAGAGATGATGTGGATATTTTTTAAGGCATAAACAACAGTGATATTGTACCAAAATCAAGTAAGTATTTCTTTTAATTATTCATCAACTTTAAGGGAATGATCTTGAAAACCAAAAATGTTTTCCTAATGTCAACATATCCGATGAATTAGATAGTACCATAAATCTTCACAAATTTATGGCTTTGTGATTAATTGCTTTTTCATAGCCATGTTCTATACCACTCTCCATCAGAACTTGAGGGTTAGATTTCTCTTCCATATCCATATTTTAACCTTTCTTGTCCTATGTGGAATCCCAATGCTGAGTTACTTTGGGTGACCGTTATGATTCTAACTTCCCTTTTTAAAATGAAGTTTTAGTATTCCTTTTTACGACGTGGGTTTCTATTAAAACTTTCGAGTAGTAAACCATTTATAACTCCGACAAATTTCGAAGGAGAAATTCATTTTAAGGGGGGTAGAATGTAACACCCCGAGATTCTATAAGTTATATTCATTTTAATCTCTTTAATATCTTCTACTATACAATACACCATGATTATCTTGCTCTATACGCAACATTGTATTAGCTTGCAGTATACGCAACACTATTCTTGGCTCGAGTTACATAAAATTTCAAGTTCATTTTGTAGAAATTATTCTACATATCATTATGTATATATTTTGTTTGATGCATAAATGAAATAAGTTTTGAATTATGTTATACGCAACACCAAAGGGATATTTCACTACACGCAACCCAGACATTCCTTGCATTACACGCAATCGCAACCTTCCTCGATAGCGTGTCTGTTACGCAATATCGGGGTTCACTAAACAACAATATATGGTTATAATATTATCACGAACTAGACGTTATGAATTGTATCAACTAAATTTTGAATATTATAACATTATTATTCATCTTACTCATTTTCTAGAACATGGTATGAGAATAAAATAAATTTTTCGGGTAAAATAAGTATTTTTAAAAAAATGCAGTTTCACCGCCTTTTGATGGAGCACCCACATTAAATCTAGTTTTTGATATGTTTATAAGTTAAATTTTACAAAATAAAATTATTATTTGGAATTAGGATATAAAATTTTACCTTGGATAATTTTTTCATATAGTTCTGATAACATTCATATTTTAATGAATAGTAAAAACACGCTATATTTTAATTAAAAACAAATATTTTCATCATAATAATTTATGTGCTAAAATTATAAAATTAAATGGTTTTAAATTATTAATAGAATATATTTTTATCATTTAATATAATTTAGGTCATTAGCCTTGATTTTACATTGAATTCATAGGTTAAATCAATTCAATCGTTTGCAATGTTCTACACAAAAACCTGTTTTCATTCGACAACGATAATAATTTTAAATTAATTTCTACAACATCTATGTATTGAATTTGGAAAAATGTATTTCATATTTGGAAGCAGAGTGTCCAAATTATATTAATAGACTAATTTTTATTTTTGGGCATTATGAATAGTAACTACTGTAAATTTTATTTGCCATAGTAAAAGGTAAATCAGGTAATTAAGGGTAAATATACTATTATAAAATTAACCTAAAACTTTTATTAATACAATTGGACGATTATATTTCGTCATATGTCATATTTGGGTCGAAATGGAATCCATTAGAACCTATATAGAGGTGATTAAGACCTTTAGTTTATTTTATTTAAAGGAAAGTGAAATATGTCTCACTCAAACATTAAAAATTAAAGTATTTATAATATAAAACAGAATATAAATTCGGTTAAAAATACTGATTTGGAAGCTAATTTTTTTTATTTATCATGATAATTTATTTGTAATTTTTAAGAGTTATTTAATTACCTTATTAGATTATACATTAATGATGTAGAAATTATTTATTTAGTAAAAAAATAAATAATATTGTTTTTATTGAAATATTAATAAATATTAAAGAGCTCACAAACCTGAAAAAAACTTATTGGTACTGTATATATACACCATAATCATCCAATTAAAGAATATATGACCGTTTGGAGTCTTATAAATGTGATTATGAAACTTATATTATTTTATTTTATATGATGTCAAAGTTGTCACCATCATAATTTAATAAATATAACATTTCAAAACATGGGTGTTTTAGAAGATAAATCCGTATAAATGTATTATTATGAAAGATATGAGATTTATCTTCATCATAGTATTTTAGTTTTAATTTTTATGCAAACAATAAGTATATTTAATAATTATGAAAAAATGTTGTAGTAATTATTTTATTATGAGAAATATCAAATAAATGGATTTACAAATAGTAAAATAAATATTATATGAACTATCTAATGTGCTACACTAATTTTCTAGACTACTATGAAACGTTAGGAACCTATTAAATATTTTATTTCGAATATATCCTCTGTGTGGATTTTATTTAAATTCAAATCATTTATTAGTGTCAAAATTTACAGTATTGTTATTTTATAAAAATAACATATTATTAAATTGTTTAACAATCACAAAAATATTTAAAAATTATAATTTAAAATTTTTATAGTCTAAAATGTCATAAATTATCTATTTGTGGATAATTAATAGCACATAAGTAATTATTTATAACAATATAAAATTTAAAATCTTATTACCACAAATAAAATTTAATATATTAAATAAGGATAAATCAAGTTGATAATGTTTAAAATAAATTTCCTACATGTCTAAATTTTATTGGTTGATAAGATTACAACCCTATCTCATCTAATATTCAAATAAGAGTCATTTTTGGAGGTTCTTTTATGTGGGTTTAAATTTATTATAAATTAATATTTTTAAGATTTTTAAAGGCGCCCCTCTCCTCCCATATAAAAAGGGAACCCCTTCCCACTTCTCTTCACACCCTTTTGAGCCTAAAATGTAACTCCCCGACCCCAGCTACCCAGAGCTGGTGCATTACTTCGTAACATTGGCATGATCACAAAAGATCAAGTCTCGAAAGACTGATTAGTTTAGTAGCCTTGGAAACACTAGATACATTCATAAATGTTACATTACATCACAAAGTGAAAAACTATAATAACATAGTCTCCATAGTCCACACTTCTATCCTCTTCGGACTATCCCTGCAGGTCATTCATAAAATACTTCTTCACATCCTGTAAAATATTAAAACATTGAAAGGGGTGAGCTCAGATGCTCAGTAAGGATAACAATATTGCGGAAGCTTTCATAAATAAACATTAACATTTAAGGCAATGTCTAACTAAAACAAAAGCCTTTTAAACTTGAACTTAAACATAATATGGCAAGAGTAAAATGAGATAATTCCATTTACTTATTCACATGTATATTCTACTGGTCGAATAATCACATGCAATATCAATAACCACTTTCATAATGATGGAATGCATAATGCCAGACTATCATAACCACGTAGTCAAGGCCTCGTGCCAAGACAACAAATAATATTTTGTCGAGGCCTCGTGCCAAGACACTAGTCTGTCTCATGAGACCTGCCGATGCATCGAGGAGCTATAGCGGGCTCCACCCGTCACTTATTAAGTCCAATTCATTCCTCATATGAATAGGTTTAAACATATCATAAACCATAACATAATCGAATCACATAAAACATGCATAAAATAAACATAAAATTTCCACATTTCAATCACAAGATATCAATACAACACATTGATATAATAAAAATGCTTTCAAAACCATTTTCAATACCAAAATAAAAAAAAGTTAAAACTTTGTATTTATTTTTCATTAATAAAATGATGGCTTGTAGAGGAAGCCGAAACTCAAATAATGGTCACGGCGGCGGAGAAGTCGTTGTCGCCGCATAAGTATAGAAAGAAAAACATTACATTTTTTTCATTTAGTAAAACTCTTCATATAAAAAAGATTCCTTTTGAATAAACGTAAAAGTCAAAGGGGTTTATACACCGTATAAAAGAAAGTTGTGTATAAAATCAAATATGCCTCAATGAAAGGGGATTGAGGCAGAGTCCTTAAAAAGATCATTTTTAAAATAAAATAGATATATTATGTGTATTCACTATAGGTACACATAAAGGATACAAAATAAGACATAATAATATCATGACATAATTTGAAAGTAGGAGATTAACCCAAAGAATGGAAGTTGGGTTAAGAAATTCCCTTACCTCGTGTCTGACTTGACTCAACCGTTCTTTAACCTCCTGAATAATAAACTAGAGTTAATATATACGTTATTAAGAACCATTTTCAATTTCATTATCCTTATTATATCACTTATTACAATGATATGAACATTATGTAATTATTTAAGTTAATAATGGTCGTTTTGTCGATCTTTGGTACTTGAGTCAAAAATAAACTTCTTATAATTACAAGTTGTTTATGTGGTATAATATCCATTCATGATTTAGATGTCATATATATCTTATATATCCAGTATATACATTCATTTATAATATTACGTAACATTTAGAGGTAAGAAATGAAATGCACCATTCATGGAGACGGTAAGCCGTACGGACGCATGAACGCTAATTTCATTTCAATTTCATATTTAATGGAACTAAATCATAATGATATAAATGTATAATATAATTCCAGTATAATATATTGTATAATACCATTTACTCCATCCTTTATACATCCCACATATGGCATTAACGATTCAAATCACTTTGAGGGGGCGGTAGTCCGCACTTCCTAAAATGAAATTATCGCATTTTACCCATAATGGAAATTATAAAGTATGCCATAAATGAGAAATACAGAAGAATAAGGAAAACATAAACATAATATATATATCATATGTGAAAATAGTGTCATCAAAATGGCCACCATTATAGGTGTTAAAAGAATTTGAACAATCATCGTTTCGTGAAGCAGTATTTCGCCACCCACAGAAACAGTATGTTGTTTAACCATTAGACGAAGGAGTGTGTAAGTGTAAACCAAATACTTATCATAACAACATCCTAGTATATTTTAGATACTGGTTTTGTTACAAAATAAATGAATAAAAAGAGTTTAGGGGGTTGGAGAAGAAAAATAAAACAAAACAACATTAGAGAAGACATTACCTCAAAATCGGGTAACTCTTTTTGATTTGAGCCAAAGGCTTTCTTGAGAAGAGTTATGCCCAAAGTGAGGCTTCTAGGAGTAATATGGGGAAGTTGGGAGAGTATTTGGGCAGAGGTTGGCCGAGCCAAATGGCTTGAAGATGTGAATAAGGTGGGAGAGGTGGGGGCCTTTTATAAGTGGAGAGGAGGGGCTCTTTTGGAAAGATTGAAATGTTACATTATTACACAATGCTTTTCGGATTCTAAAGGTCCCACACTTATATAATTCGTGGATATGGTGGTCAGGGTTCTAAATCTACCCATCCAATAGTCTTTGGACAAGTGTAATCCTTGGATTTTACATTATCTTTTCAATTTATTAAAATCGTTAAATAATGAGGTCATCTCTACATCATATTGATGTCATAAATAATTTAATTTATTTAATGTCTAAAAATTATAAAAAAATAGTATGATGTTGGAAATATTTTTACCTTTCTAATGAATATTTATAGTCAAAATTTGGACTTCTGTAACCCCACTTAAAAACTATTTTAGTAAAACAACTCATGTTTGTGTCAATTTAATTTTAACATTAAATATATATATATTAATGTAATTTTCCAACCAAAGTGGCTCCATGGGGTCCCCAAGTTGACCCATGGGTTGTCTTGGTCGGCCATGACTCATCCAATAGGAGTAGGACAAGTGTCAAGCTCATATCATATTATTTAAACATTGTTTTTACCTTAAACTACACTAACTACCTCTAATCGCGATTAAGAACTTAAAAGTTACTATTCACCAAAAAATTATTTTAATCTCATTGAACCACATTTTACTTCTTAATGAAAACCATGTATGTCGGATTTTTGAAAATCAAATCACAGAAGTTGTAATATTTCATTTAAACGAAAAATCAGTTATTTAACTACCACTTAGTGGTTTCACTATTCATCAGAAATTGAAGTTTTTCAGAACAATGCCAAAATTTCACCCTAAGCTATAATTGATATTCCGATTTAAAAAATGATGTCTATTTTAAAAAAATCCAAACATATATGTTGCATTAATTAATTTTATAATTAATTCCCGTTGTCACAACAAATAGCGTGTTTTTAAGAAACAATTTATATCAAAAGATTGGCAATTGTTTATGTCCAATTTCAAAGCGAAATTAATTCTAATGAACACCATTGGATAAAATGGTAAAAATATATTCTAAAAATACTTTAAAACCACTCAATAGTATAACTTATCACTATAAATTATTTTGATTAAAATAGTTGTTTTATGTATTTTTCACTATTCATAAAAATTTGGAAGTTCTCAGAAAATTAAAAAAACTTCAACATAGGCTAATTTCAATATTAGGAATACAAAAATAAAGTCCATTTTGAAATATAAAATTTCTATAAATTTTAAAAGTGGTTATTACTTTTCATAACGGTTACTTTGATTAGCTGTGGTGTGTTAGAACTCGAAGTTGCGTACAATGCAAGATATTACATTATTGAATGAGAAGCGTATCATGGAAGCTCGGGGTGTTACATTCTCCCCTCCTTCAAAAAAATGCGTCCTCGCAATTTGAAATTTTTTTTGGAAAATAAAAGGTTGAAAATAGAAAATACCTTTGTGGAAAACCCACATCAGAGATAAGGTTAATAAAATTTAGCCTTAATAAGAGGGAAAGGGAAATGAAAAAGTCACCACCCAATTATGATCTCGATTAGGAGAACATTGGTGGAAATTAGAGACATATAATTGGAGGAAAAATGTAAATATTTGTAGGGAGTGATTGAGGTCATCAATCACAATCAACTGTCAAATTGAGGACCTAAAAGCCTTCAATCTATGTTGATTTAAAATATCATCAGTTCAAAAAGACATAAGGTATTAGGATAACACATTTTTATTGTTTTAATATCCCTTTACTAAAGTTTAAGAATTAATTTATTCATTGAATAAGAGATAGGTATATATATATTTATTCTTGACAATTAGAGTTTCAACCTTCAACTCATCTTTCACTCTAAAAGGTAATAGAACTCAAAAATATTCTATTTATCCTAATTGTATAAGGTTCCTAATATTAACACATACCATTTAGATTAGAAGAACTATTTTGTAATAACCAGGGACTTCACGTAGTCCAGTGGTAGGCGATTAATCCCAATCGCACTATGGTTGTGGATTCGATTCCCACAGCTTTGTCCGACGCGATGGGTTGTCACTCGGCCTGCGTGTTGTCCTTTTTATAATTATCCAAAAATAAACTTAACAATAGTATCCAATGTAAAATACAATCCATTCCAACCAGTATAGTTATCCAAAATACATCTATCCAACTCACAGTACAAATTTTATAAGGAAGGTAAACATAATGAAGATCCTTTTTTCTGAGTAACAACATTTGAACACCTTCATCATGTATTCTTTTAAAACACTACAATTACCAGTGATCCCTTATTCCTTATAGAATACTAGATATACTCCTTCTATCCAAAAATGTATACAAATCATTAATCAGTTTCAAGGAAGTTATGAATATCCAATATAATTTATCCAAATCAATCATGTATTTTTCCAAAATCACTATCTCGGTATCAGAACCATGTTATGGTTTATCTTTCTCTCAACCATATATTTTCCAAAACATTAACCTGCTGTGGAGTAACTTTTCTTGGTTCCACAGAATCTCATGTACTTGATGAAATAGTACTGCAGTACAATCCTTATATACTCAATAATTATTATAACCAGTACATCATTGATACAAAACTCAAATGACAAAATTATTTAATAACAACATAAGAACTCTAATCATTCCTCCTCATATGTGGTAGTATCATAACTTGATTATTATCTAATAACATCATTTGGGGCATACTCTGATGATTTGGACATTGTTTTGCGTAGTGTCCCCACTCCATGCAGATGAAGCATTGTACATTTGAAACCTTTTCCTTACCCTTGCAGTCACGCACTTTGTGTCCTTTTTCTCCCCACTTATAACAAACTCACATTCCCTTCAGGCAAATTCCAAGGTGTTTCTTCCCACAGTTATCACATATTGTAAAATTCCTCTTTTCCCTCGTCCCTTTATCCATCATTCTCTCTTCCATCCTTTTCTTCTCTTTCATCCCTTCAAATCCATAAGACTCAGAGAATTCTCTAATTATCTTATTAACACATGATACTATTTCATCATATGTTGATAACACATGGGAGAACATTTCCATTCTAAATGTTGGCTTAATACCATGAAATATATGATCTTTATTACTCTTTGGACCATTCGTATTGATGGAGTTCACATTCCTTCTTCTGGGCGCCATTTCTATACAATTCCATAAACTAGGTTAGTTTATAAATAGAAATACATAATAACAAACACTTATAATAAATTGAACTATTTATGGATATAATCCATAATCATAAAAATGTTTTCTTTGAGGAAGTATATAATCATAACCCTTCATAGTGGTTTATAAAGAAAACGAGAATTATCCTAAGCATATCCCCCGGGAGTGTCGTAACTAAGAGTGCAGCAAGGCCCATTGTCATGCACCAGTTCCCGTTCGAGTCTAGCTCAAAGAGGTGTTTTCGGGTCTTACCCTTAGATACATCTGTGCCAGAGCCGCCTCTACATGCTTGTATCCAGATAGGGATGTATTGCTTGGAAAACTCACAAAATCTCTATAATAACAAAATTTTAGGAAGTTCTTCTATACTAATCCTCAAAGTCTATCTTCGGGCTATGTGCTCTAATCAGAGTTTATCTAAATCTAGCTTCCAAGGTTAGTACTAAACTTCCTCTGATACCAACTGTAACGCCCCGACCCTAGCTACCTAGAGCCGGTGCTTTACTTCGTAACAATGGCATGATCACAAAAGATCAATTCTCGAACGACCCATTAGTTTATTAGCCTTGGAAACACTAGATACATTCATAAATGTTACATTACATCACAAAGTGAAAAACTATAATAACATAGTCTCCATAGTCCACACTTCTATCCTCTTCGGACTATCCCTGCAGGTCATTCATAAAATACTTCTTCACATCCTGTAAAATATTAAAACATTGAAAGGGGTGAGCTCAGATGCTCAGTAAGGATAACAATATTGCGGAAGCTTTCATAAATAAACATTAACATTTAAGGCAATGTCTAACTAAAACAAAAGCATTTTAAACTTGAACTTCAACATAATATGGCAAGAGTAAAATGAGATAATTCCATTTACTTATTCACATGGATATTCTACTGGTCGAATAATCACATTCAATTTCAATAACCACTTTCATAATGATGGAATGCATAATGCCAGACTATCATAACCACGTAGTCAGGGCCTCATGTCAAGACCACAAATAAGATTTTGTCAAGGCCTCGTGCCAAGACACTAGTTTGTCACATGAGACCTGCCAATGCATCGAGGAGCTATAGTGGGCTCCACCCGTCACTTATTATGTCCAATGCATTCCTCATATGAATAGGGTTAAACATATCATAAACCATAACATAATCATATCACATAAAACATGCATAAAGGAAACATAACATTTCCACATTTCATTCACAAGATATCAATACAACACATTGATATAATAAAAATGCTTTCAAAACCATTTTCAATACCAAAATAAAAGAAAGTTAAAACATTGTATTTATTTTTCATTAAAAAAATGATGGCTTGTAGAGGAAGCCGAAACTCAAATAATGGTCACGGCGGCGGAGAAGTCATTGTCGCCGCATAAGTACAGAAAGAAACACATTCCCTTTTTGTCGTTTAGTAAAACACTTCGTATAAAAATTATTCCTTTTGAATAAACGTAAAAGTCAAAGTGGTTTATACACCGTATAAAAGAAAGTTGTGTATAAAACCAAATATGCCTCAATGAAAGGGGATTGAGACGGAGTCCTTAAAAAGATAATTTTTAAAATAAAATAGATATATTATGTGTATTCACTATAGGTACACATAAAGAATACAAAATAAGACATAATAATATCATGACATAATTTGAAAGTAGGAGATTAACCCAAAGAATGTAAGTTGGGTTAAGAAATTCCCTTACCTCGTGTCTAACTTGACTTAACCATTCTTTAACCTCCTGAATAATAAACTAGAGTTAATATATACGTTATTAAGAACCATTTTCAATTTCATTATCCTTATTATATCACTTATTACAATGATATGAACATTATGTAATTATTTAAGTTAATAACAGTCGTTTTGTCGATCTTTGGTACTTGAGTCAACAATAAACTTCTTAAAATTACAAGTTGTTTATATGTTATAATATCCATTCATGATTTAGATGTCATATATATCTTATATATCCGGTATATACATTCATTTATAATATTACGTAACATTTAGAGGTAAGAAATGAAATGCACCGTTCATGGAGACGGTAAGCCGTACGTACGCATGAACGCTACTTTCAGTTCAATTTCATATTTAATGAAACCAAATCATAATGATATAAATTTATAATATAATTACAGTATAATATATTGTATAATACCAATTACTCCATCCTTTATACATCCCACATATGGCATTAACGATTCAAATCACTTTGAGGGGGCGGTAGTCCGCACTTCCTAAAATGAAATTATCGTGTTTTACCCATAATGGAAATCATAAAGTATGCCATAAATGAGAAATACATAAGCATAAGGAAAACATAAACATAATATATATATCATATATGAAAATAGTGTCATCAAAATGGCCACCATTATAGGTGTTAAAAGAATTTGAACAATCATCGTTTCGTGAGCCAGTATTTCGCCACCCACAGAAACAGTATGTTCTTTAACCATTAGACGAAGGTGTGTGTAATTGTAAACCAAATACTTATCATAAAAACATCCTAGTATATTTTAGATATTGTTGTTGTTACAAAAGAAAGGAATAAAAAGAGTTTAGGGGGTTGGAGAAGAAAAATAAAACAAAACAACATTAGAGAAGACATTATTTCAAAATCGGGTAACTCTTTTTGATTTGAGCCAAAGGCTTCCTTGAGAAGAGTTCTGCCCAATGTGAGGATTCTAGGAGTAATAGGGGGAAGTTGGGAGAGTATTTGGGCAGAGTTTGGCCGAGCCAAATGGCTTGAATGTTTGAATAAGGTGGGAGAGGTGGGGGCCTTTTATAAGTGGAGAGGAGGGGCTCTTTTGGAAAGATTGAAATGTTACATTATTACACAATTCTTTTCTGATTCTAAAGGTCCCACACTTATATAATTCGTGGATAAGGTGATAAGGGTTCGAAATATACCCATCCAATAGTCTTTGGACAAGTGTATGCCTTGGATTTTACATTATCTTTTCATTTTATTAAAATCATTAAATAATGATGTCATCGGTGCATCATAATGATGTCATAAATAATTTAATTTATTTAATGTCTAAAAATTATAAAAAAATTACTATGATGTAGGAAATATTTTTATCTTTCTAATGAATATTTATAGTCAAAATTGGGACTTGTGTAACCCCACTTAAAAACTGTTTTAGTAAAACAACTCATGTTTGTGTCAATTTAATTTTAACATTAAATAAATATATATTAATGTCATTTTCCAACCAAAGTGGCTCCATGGGGTCCCCAAGTTTACCCACGGGTTGTCTTGGTCGGCCATGACTCATCCAATAGGAGTAGGACAAGTTTCAAGCTCATATCATATTATTAAAACATTGTTTTTACCTAAAACTACACTAATTACCTCTAATCGCGATTAAGAACTTAAAAGTTACTATTCACCAAAAAAAAATTTAATCTCATTGAACCACATTTTACTTCTTAATGAAAACCATGTATGTCGGATTTTTTAAAATCAAATCACAGAAGTGGTAATATTTCATTTAAACGAAAAATCAGTTATTTAACTACCACTTAGTGGTTTCACTATTCATCAGAAATTGAAGTTTTTCAGAACAATGCCAAAATTTCACCCTAAGCTATAATTGATATTCCGAATTCAAAAATAATGTCTATTTTACAAAACTCCAAACATATATGTTGCATTAATTAATTTTATAATTAATTCCCGTTGTCACAACAAATAGCGTGTTTTTAAGAAACAATTTATATCAAAAGATTGGCAATTGTTTATGTCCAATTTCAAAGTGAAATTAATTCTAATGAACACCATTGGATAAAATGGTAAAAATATATTCTAATTATACTTTAAAACCACTCAATAGTATAACTTATCACTATAAATTATTTTGATTAAAAAAGTTATTTTAAGTATTTTTCACTATTTATCAAAATTTTGAAGTTCTCAGAAAATTACAAAAAATTCAACATAGGCTAATTTCAATATTAGGAATACAAAAATAAAGTCCATTTTGAAATATAAAATTTCTATAAATTTAAAAAGTGGTTATTACTATTCATAACGGCTACATTGATTAGTTGTGGTGTGTTAGAACTCGAAGTTGCGTACAATGCAAGCTATTGCATTATTGAATGAGAAGCGTATCATGGAAGATCGGGGTGTTACATAAAAGCTCGGCCAAACCCTGCAAATTTTTCTTCTCCAATTCCCTAGAAACATGCTATAGGTTCTAGTGTTCTTCAAAGACCATATTTATTGCCCAAAGAGGTGGTTAAGAAGAGGCACTTCAAAGAAGAGGTAATGTCTGTTAGTGAATCTTTGAACTTTATTTCTTATTATACGTTTTATTTTTTAGTTATTTTAGTATGAAGTAATAACATCAGTATCACTCATATAATGATATGTTATTATAAATATGAAAAAACCCTATTTCACCTTCTATCTGTCCTACGGAAAATGAAATCACCACGCGTGCGTACAATTGAAATACCGTCTCCACGCTGTGGTGTAATCTGTTTTCGACCACCACCTTACTTGGATGGGTATGATAGATTAACTAAATAACTATATATGTTTATTTTAAATTGATATTGATTCTTAAATATTATACATACACTTCAATACAATTTCACGATCATGGGAATGATATCATCACTCGTGCGTACGTACGGACTACCGTCTCCACGACGCGATGAGATTAATTCTCAATGTTAACCATTCATGAATAATTATAAATTATATATAATGAATAATAATGAAATATATGACATAATAATGATACTGGATTTATGTATATATATATATATATATATGTATGTAATATACTTAATTCCATTTAATTCAATAAGGAAACGAAAACAATGTTCATGCGTACGTACGACCTACTATCTCCATGAACGGTGTATTTCATTCCATTTATCGATGTATCATATATATATGTATATTATGAATATATATTATATATAAATCATGTTTTAAATTATGGAATTATGTAAATCAGTATATAAGTAATAATATCAAGAACAACAAGTCGAAAGACGTACGATAAATGAAATGATTTTACCCAAAATGCTGCTTTAACATGGAATTTACAAACGAACGGGTAATATAAAGTCATAAGTGAAACATATATGATATCATAACAATGAATGTGATTCTGTAATAAGTCAAGGACGTTATTTAAATCATTATATAGGAGGTTTGTATATATACGAAGCATATCAGATCTAAGGTAAGGGATAATGTTACATCCTCATTTGTTTTCTATCTGAGATTGCTTATAAGTATTTACTAGGGTTATCTTTATCATCCATGTACAAGTTTTATAAAAATGTATTCATTTATGTTTAATGTCCTCTTTACCAATTTTTTACTTTTACTACATGGTATGTAAGGAATATTTTTTTACCATACAATGTAATTTTTGACTTTTCTGGCAAAAGTACGAGAAGAATGTTATTTTTAAGTTATACAGTGTGAATGGATTTTTATGGTTTCATAACACCTCATTTTCATGAAGCATAATCTACAATATTTTATAAATATTTTCAAAAAAATAAATTTATTTTAAAATTTCATGGCATTTTTTGAAAAGAAAATGATTTTGAAGAAGAAAGGATATTTTCTCAAGAATTCATTTCAAATGTTTTATCAAAACAATTTTCCATCTAAGATGACATTATTTAATATGTGTATGTTTCATGTTTAATGTATCTATTATTTACATGGTTTCATTTTTCTTATGATGAAATCTCCATTTTTTTATATGGATTCTGAGATGATGGAATGATTTTTATGAAATCCATTTTATTCTTTGGGTTATGATGAATGTTTTATGTTTATTTTGTGGAACAAGTAAGAATGATTTCATTATAAGATGTGTGAGACCTATATATCCCTCCAATTCATTGGGTAAATATTTATATCTCATGTGATAGACATGGATGGAATGGTAAGTTAATCCAGTTCAGTGTTATAGGACTGAAATGAGGAGTGAATTTGATTCAGAAAGAGACTTTATCCACTAAGATGGTCTTGGCAACAATGCCTTGGCTACTCTGTAAATCATAACATGTGTTGAATGGTTTCCACAATTACATGTTTTATTCCCACTATATTTTATCATGGTTGATGTTCCATTATGATTTATTCCTTACGTACTCCCACGATTTATGTCTTTGCTCATGATTTTGATGTTTAAATTTCATGTTCAATTTTTTCCTTTCAAATGTTTGTGGATTGTTTTATGTTCTCTATGATTTCCATTATTGATCATTTAAGCTCACCCTTTTTATGTTTTAGATTCCCCAGGAAATAAAGGAAGGTTTTCGATAAGGAAACAAAAACGGGAAGATCATAATGGGAGATGTTGAAGATTTTTCAACATGATTAGATGTTTATATTCCATGTTTCCAAAGATATTAAACTATTACGGTCATTTGGTGTCTATTTTTGTTATGTATTAAGTATTCTTCAAAAGTAATGTAATGTCCATGTACGTCAAGCTTTGGGTCTCTACAACCACCTTTTCAATGATGGGTATGGTAATGGATATAAAGTATATATGTTAAATTTTCAACATATTTATACCATAAGAGTCATTATATCATATATATATATATATACTATATATGTTGTAGTATATACTATAACATCGCCCATGTGTATGAAGAACTACCACCTCGTGAAGCGATGTGGTTAATGTTTCTCTAATGCATCACATGGAAGGTGGTGAGGATTTATTGAATAATTATATTTAATATAAATAAAATAATAATAAAATTAATAACATATTAATAATTCTATAATTATAACACATCAATTTAATTCCCACCGTTCCACTCACTAAATGAGTATAACATCATTTGCGTACATGTAGACTAATAACTTCACGGGGTGATGTGACAAACATTTCATAACCACCCAAAATGGATTTTATATATAAGTTTATAATAAGTAATATATTATATTATATTAATTAAGTATTAATTTGATATTAATTACATTATCTCCATAACTATAATTGGAAAATTGAAACGTAACTCATGCATAAGTACAACCAATTATCATTACAATCACAACGTACATCATTTTTCAGATCCACATTTCAGTATTGGTTGTAAAAGTAAAATTAACATGACAATATTTTATTAATTTCATTAATTTTTTAGTGATTAAACTCTTTAATATGTGAATGAATTATCATTTTAAAGAGAAAACACATAAGAAAAATAAGAAATTAACACCCGAAACAATAAAAATAATGAATGATTATTAATGAATGAATTATAATATATTATAAATGATCAAATACGATTTCATAAATATTAATATGGTAATTTATTAACTTAATGACATTCTTAAAACAACTATATATGAGGTTAATAATTAATAATCCAAAGGAAATGTGTGGTAAGAGGTTTTTGTCTCACTTTATAATAATGTGAGACACATGCCATATTCACCAACTATTTTTTTATGTGGTGTATTTAGAGAACATGAATGTATTTAATTATAAATTTATGTAAAATTATGTGAGATTACATATCAATTTAATTATATCTCAATCATGCATGTTTCGATTCAATTTCTTGAATGTGGTAAGGGTTTTATGTTAAAATCTCATCCTTTATAGGCATTTCCCATGATTATGCTTCTAATATTGAAAATTTATGAAACATACCTCATGAAACTCATGAATTTTATTATTATCTATTTATTTGTGATATATTAATATGATAGTAAAATATCATCACCCCTGGTATATAAAATAATTTTATAATTGTTTATAAAAATTTTATTTTATTTAGCACTTTAGTCTGAAATCCACATTGAAAACAATGTCATCTAATATAAATTTAATTTTTTTTCAAATTTGAAAAAACTTTTGTTAAATTCCTTTATACCCAAATTTTACTTTTTAAGAAATCGTTTCAAAATAATCTCATTTTCAATTTATAAATGAGGAACTATTATATACTTTTTATTATGAAAAGGGAATGTTCTTTACATATAATATGGCACATATATAATTAAAATAATTTATTAAAATAATTTATCTGATGCTTGATGTAACACCCCAAGATTTCATAGTAAGTTATTTTCATTAATGTAATTCAATAGTTTGCACTACATGCAACACCGAGATCGAGCACACCACGACTTACCAAACAAGTTGTTCAACATGACGTTAGGAATAGTATTAACTGAATTTTGAATTTTATATACTTAATATAATTTTATAGTCCATAATGTGTGGTTTTTGGATATAATATAAGAATAAATTCATTTTTTCAGATAAAAGAAGTATTTTTTAAAAAATAAAATTTTACCACCTTTAAATGGAAAAGCCTTTATTAAACCAATATTTTACAATTATATATATTCAATTTAATGAAACTAAATTATTCTTTAGAATCGGGAAATAAAAATTTTATTTTGGATAATTTTTTTGTATTTTTCTGATAAAATTCATATTTTGATGAATAGTGAAAAATACTAAATTTTAATTTAAAAATACTTTTTAATCAAAATAATTTATAGTGTTAAATTATGAATCTGAATGGTCCTGAAGCCTAATAATATTATATTTTTTTCATTTAATACAATGTAAGTCAGTTTAAGTAATATCACATTTAAATTTGACAAAAACAGATGTCAATATTTTGATATATTTTACTTCTTAAAAACTCTCATTTTGGTTTTGACAACGTGAATCAATTTTAAGTTAATTACTTATACTTATATGGTTTTAATTTCCTAAAATAGAAAGCATTTTTGAATTTGGATTATCAAAATTATCATAGGGTAAATTTTGGGTATTTTTCTGAAAACATTCTATTTTTTATGAATAGTGAAAAACACTACATTATTGTTTAAAAATCATATTTTTATTTTAATAATTATTTATTTTATTTATTTAAGTCAATATTGATTTATAATACCCATATTAGTTTAATGTGATTCATTTGAGTATTTCTTATAATAAAATTAGATGTATAAAATTTTATCGAACGTTTTATCCTATTTTACCCACATTCTAGGTGTATTTGAAAATTTAAATAAAACATAATTTTACAGCTTATGTGAGTTGAATTTCAAAAATCCGAGGGACATAGTTGACATCAGTAAATAAAATTTGGTTCAATAATATGAAAATAATTTTTGGTGAACAGTAACTTTTGACTTTTATTTACTATGTTTACAAGTAAATATGGTAATTAAAGAAAAAAAATGATATTATAGTTACCCTAAAAATTTTCCAAATTCTATTAGATAGGTATAATTCGACCAAAAAAACCTTAGTTATAAAATATGATCCTTTTTTCCACATGGATTAGATTAGGACATTTATTATTATTTAATTTAAAGAATAGTTAAAAGTGATAAATTCAGTGATTAATAAATAAACTATTTTTTATGTAGGGTTATAAATAAGATAAATTCATCTATAAATATTAAATATAAAGATCAAAATATTTCCTACATAATGGTATTATATTTATAATTTTTTATACATTAAATATTTCAATTTATTTTTGACACAATGATGATGCAGTAATTACCTTATTAATGAATGATTAAAATAAATGATTTTATAAATATCCAAATAAATGTTATTTTAGACTTTGGATGAATTCCACTAATTTAAAAGGTTAACATGACATATTAGGGTTGATTAAATAGATTTTTTTTGAATTAATCATGTAGTGATGATTTTCACAAAAACCAAATACTAAATAATGTTAAAATTGACAAAAATGTGTTTTAAAAAAATATTTTTTATTGGTTGATATAGTATTCCAAAAAATCAAAGGTTGAGACAAAGGGACTAAATAATATTATATATTTCATTAATAAACCACTTGAGGTTCTCTTGGCTGTTTATAGTAAGTTTATATATGTCATTAATAAACAATTATATAAGAAATATTTTTATCTTTATAATTAATATTTATAGATGAATTTATCTTATTTATAATCATATATAAAAAATTGTTTATTTATAAAACATTGAATTTAACACTTTTAACTCTTCTTTAAATAAAATAATAATAAATGTCTAAATCTAAACTTACTCTAATTAATATTTGTAGATGAATTTATCTTATTTATAACCCTATATAAAAAATAGTTTAGTTATTAAACATTTAATTTAAAACTATTTACTCTTTTTTAAATAACATAATACTAAATTCCTTAATCTAAACATACTATAAACTTCTAACCTAAGGAGCCCTTTTGATCAACTCAAAAAGAAACACCCAAAGGAGAGGTAAAAATTTCACCACCATCTTTCATGTTCTTTTCTTCCACTTCCTCTTCCTTTGTTGCTTCCATACCAAAATAATAACTCCAAAAATTCATACTTACTATGATGTTATTATAAATATGGTAATACCATAATTTTTATTCTACCTATCCTATAAATGACAATGTCTTCATACGTGCATCCGTACGGCTTACCGTCTCCATGTCGTGGAGTAGTTTTTTATTAAATAACATCATAATTTGTATGGGTAAAATAATAAGTATAACTGATTCAAAAAATAAATTTAAATTTTTAATTATTATGTATATGTGATATACCATCCAATAATATGCAATTTCCTCAACAAAAGAATGATATTGTAGATCATGTATATCTACAACTTACCGTCTCCACGAAATCAATGAGATTCATTCCCCATCATAATCATTCAAGAATAGTTTTTTTGTCATTAAAAATAATGTTTAAGAACATAATATCAATCTGGATATGAATCGAATACAACCTATACATAAAAAAATTGACTTATAAAACAAAATTATAGAGTAAAACGAATCAGTTAATAACCAAAACAATGGTACAACTGAAATATCATTAATAAAGAAATATTAGAAGATCATATATGATATCTTATTTATGTATTTTGTTCTGGAATAATTTAATAACAATGATTTCACCATTATTCAGGATGTTAACATACCCTATTATAGGAAAAGAACAAGGTAATGGGTTTCCATCTCACTTCTAATTCCCATGAGATTCATGCTATATTGACACTATTTCCTTTTATGTTGTGTATGTACTACCCATGATTGTATTATTTATGTAATATAATTTAAGTTATGGGTATTTTAATATTCATGTCATGATACTTCTTTCATGGGGTGTATGTTTCGTAATTTACCAAATCGGTAAGGAAATTTCAAATTTCAATTTCCAGTCATTGGGCTTTACGCATACTTCATTGATTATTTTACTCTAATATTATGACTGGAATCACAATATATTATTTAGGTAGTAATCTCCACTCCCATTTCTATGGATATATCTTTGATACACATATTCACTCCATTGATAAATTCACATTATATTGATATGAACATTTTAAGGGTAATCTTTTCTCAATCTCCATTCATTGAGTTAAACATCCAAGTCATTGGTTTTGTTTTTAACATAATATGGGTGAATGTATCCTGATTTATTTAAACTAAATATCCAACTATATTGAATATATTTATATTTTTCACACATAATTATTTCATTTATTTATCCTTAATCTAAGGATATGGTCTTTATAAGGTATTTCGTCTCAATTTACATTCCATTGAGACCTCTTGGTCGTTATGTGCCAATTTACTTTTATATGGTGTATATACTATCCAATGAAATATTATATCTTAAATCCCTTTATTCTCATGATATTATAATGTTTTTATTAAATGTATTCCTCAATTACTAGTATTCAATTGTCTTTTATTTTTTTGGAACTCTTTAACAAAATAATTGTTTTAAATGTTTTAAATATTTATTCTTGTAAATCATTCTCAATAATTTAAATGTTTCAAAAATGATATTACTTGTTTCTTTATATAGACATGAATTTTTTAAAATCAAAATTCCTTTTAAAATATTAAATGTTGTATGGGAAACATTTAGTCAAAAATCTCTTTTAAATGACATCATTGATAAATAGTGTGACATTTAAATGTTTTCAAGAAAAAGGGTATATTTCTCTTAAATAGTTTTAATGACTATTTTCATCTATGTCATTATCCTTCAGTGTATTTTATTCTTATTGAGGTTTATTTATTATAATACAACCATCTATATTGTATTGAATTTGTTATTTTGACTGTGGATGTGCTATTTTTATGCCATTTATGGTTTGTGGTTAAAATATTGATATTTCGTATGCTAGTTTTATTATGAATGTTTAGATTATTTTTCTACCTTTTAGTATGAGGAATGAATTGGTCTTATTATGTAATGGGTGGAGCCTTCTATAGCTCCTCGATGTATCGTTGGGTCTTATGAGACAAACTAGTGTCTTGGCACAAGGCCTTGGCAATGTTTTATTTGAAGTCACTGAACGAGGCCGTGACTATGTGGAAATGTTATCCGATATTTTGAATTCCTTCATTATGAAATTGGCTATTGATATTACATGAGATTATCCGACTAGTAGAATATCCATGTAAATAAGTAAATGGAATTATTTGATTTATCGTTTTAATATTATTATGATGTTTAAGTATAAAAGGCTTGTGTTTTAGTCTTATACATTTCCTTAAATTTTTATTCTTATTTATGATAGTTTCTACTATATTGTTATCCTTAATAATCAACTGAGCTCTCCCCTTTCTTATTTTTTATTTTTTTCAAGGATGCAAAGAAGTATATTACAAATAACCTGTAGGAATAGGATAAGGGATATAAGATAGTTCAAAGGGGACACAAGGGTTTCTTATTTCATGATTTAATGTAAAACTTATGTATGTATCTAGTACATCGAAGGCTAATTATAGGTCGGTCATTCCTAACATGATTCCTTATGTAATGATAATGTTTTGTAGTAATTCCCCAATTCTAGGTAACTGGGGTCAAGGTAAAATAGTTGGTATCAGAGGCAGTTTAGTACAAACCTTGGAAACTATATTTAGAAATAAAAACTCTGATTAAAAACAATACCCTAAGATAGACATTGGGAATTAGTATAGAAGAACATCCAAAAATTTTAGTAACAAAAATATTTTGTGTTTTTTCCAAGCAATAAATCCCTGTCTAGATACATGCTGGTAGAGGCGAATCTGGAAAAGATATACCCTAGAGTGAATCATCTAACACGGAGTTTCAGGTTTGACTCAAGGTATACTGGTACATGATATGATGCCTTGCTGCACTATAGGATACAACACTCTTGGGGGACATGCTTTGGATAAATCAAATTTTCTATAAAAACCAATTTGATGGATTTTTATAGAAGATGGGATTAAATAACATTGGTTAATACTAGGGTTACTTTGATTGAAAATAAATTGTTATGAAATTCTATAAATTATTATATGACTCACGTATGCTTTCTTGTGTAATTAAATGGCTAGATTCCAAGGAACTCATAGTAACATTGAACATGATATATAAGGTGGGAAAGAAGGTGGAAATGAGAAACCAAAAGGAGTGTTTATAGGTGTAAAAGATATTGTGTTCAAGCCAAATCATTTTTCCAAAAAATATGATCAACAAAATATATATTAACCATCTCTCGGACTCAACAATGAAGAGAATGGCGGTGAATGATAAGAGCTCCTATAGTGGAGACCATAGAGATAAGAAATCTCAATTTCCATCATGCAAAAAATTTGGAAGGTGAATCATTTGAAAATGTATCAATGGAATAATTAAATGCTTCACGTGTGGTAAAGTAGGACATAAAGTAAATAATTAACGGGGAAAAATGAAGTGTACTATGGAAGAAAATAAAAATGATCGCGAGAATCTATTTACAGAAATTTTCTTTAAATATAGGAGACCAAAGTATTACCAGAGTGAATACCCTATTCCATAGGATAACCTATTTGTAAAGGAATCACATATATAGAAATAAATTAATGGTGGAATGCTTAAAATATTAGTGCTTTATGTTGATGTGATTACATTGGAAGACTTTACTCATATATTTGTAACCCTGCAGTTTCTTATTAGAAAATGATATTTGAAGAAGAATTATATTTTCAATTGTTGATATATTTATGAATAACCATTTGGTTTTATATGATCCATGAATTTCAGGAAATTACAAGTTTTTAAATTTTGGGATGAAATTGTGAGGTATGAGATAACATTTGTATTGAAATTATGTTATGGGTATTTTGAGGAATTTATCTCATTTTGGGAATGTTATAGAATATATTTTTTTAAAAAGGACAACACACAGACCGTGTGTGTAACACCCGAGACTTTTATGTGAAATATTTTGTTTTTATGTTATATAAATCATCAAAGGAATCTTTCACTACCCACAATACTATCTTGGCTTGCTTTACACGCAACCACGACCTTTCTCGATAGCTTGCGTCGTACACAACACTGAGTTTCACTAAACAATGATATGCTATTAAAATATTACTACAACTAGCCGTTATCAATATTAATAAACACTTTTTAAAATTTTATAATTTTATTTTTCAAAATGGACTTCATTTTTGGATTTGGAATATCAAAATTAGCTTAGGGTGAAATTTTGGTACTTTTCGGATAACTTTCATATTCTGATGAATAGTGAAAATTATTAAATTTTAATTAAAAACAACTTTTTTAATCAAAATAATTAATAGTGATAAATTATTAATTTGAGTGGTTTTAATGTATATTTAGAATATATTTTTACAATTTAATTCAATTTTGTTTATTGGATGAAATTTCTAATTTAAACCAGATATAAACAAGTGTCAATCTTTTGATAGTTATTATCTCTTAAAAAACACGCTATTTTCTTAACGACGAGAATTAACTTTTCAATTAGTTAATGTAACTGATATGTTTTGAATTTGGTAAAATAAAAATCATTTTTGAATTCATAATATCAAATATAGCTTAGGCCTAATTTTTGGTATTTTTCTGAAAACTTTCAATTTTTGATTAATAGTGAAACCACTAAGTGGTAGTTAAAAAAACTAAATTTTTCATAAAACATAATTTTACCGCTTCTGTGAGGGGAATTTAGAAAATCCGAGAGACACGGTTAATATCAATGAATAAAATGTTGTTCAATGAGATGAAAATAATTTTTGGTGAATAGTAACTTTTTACTTTTATTTACCACAGTTAAAAGTAAATAGGGTAATTAAGGGTAAAAATGATATTATTATTACCCTAACACATGTCCTAATTCTGTTGGACAAGAGTAATTCGACCAAACACAACCTTAGGAATAAAATATGACCATTTAGGCCCACTTGGATTAGATTAGGACATTTATTGTTAATTTATTTAAAGAAGGGTTAAATAGTTAAAATCAAAGTTTATTAAGTAAATCATTTTTAATATGGGGTTATACATAAGATAAATTCGACAATAAATATTCATTAGGAAGATAAAAATATTTCCTACAAAATGATATTTTATTTGTAATTCATAGACATTAAATAATTTAATTTATTTATGACACAACGATGATGCAGTAATTATCTTATTAATGAAATATTGACATAATTGATGTTATAAATACTCAAATAAATGTAATTTTAGACTTTTTATGAATTACAATAATTTTATAGGTTAATATGACCTGTTAGTATTGATTTAAATAACTTGTTTCTAATTAATCATTTTGTTATAATTTTCAAAAAAAAAACAATTACTAAATAGTGTCAAAATTGACAGAAAATAGATTTTAAAACAAATATTATATTACTAATTCTTATTTTATTCTTAAAAAGCTAAGGTTATTCCAAATGACTTGTATAAGGCTATATATATTAATAATAAACAACTTGGGGTTCGTTTGGCTTGATATGGTATGTTTATTAACCTTATAGTGTAAGAAAACAAGAAGACACGGTAAAAGTTAAATTAGCTAACTTAAAGTTAAATCTAAATGATAAGGTTAAAATTGATTCCTAAACTTTCCTAAATTCTATTGTATGAGATTATTGCGACCCCTGCCAACCTCATCTTCTAAATATCTCAATTTGGAGCTATTAAAAACCGAATTTGACTTTATAATAAAATAATATTTTTAGTTATTCCAAAGGTGCCCCTCTCCTCCCTTATAAAAGGGCACCTCCTCCCCCTCTTCCTCGCACCACTTTGAGCCTCCAAGATCGGCCAACCCAAGCCAATATATTCTCTCCACTTCCCTAGAAACATCATAGAGGTTATGTTCTTATTCAAAGACCTATTTCAGTGCCCTAAAAGGAGGTCTCAAAGAAGCACTTCAAAGAAGAGGTAATGTCTGTTACCGATTCTTTAATCTTTATTTCTTCTTCCACTTCTTCTTCTTTAGTTGTTTCATTATGAAGTAATAACATCAGTATCACTAACATACAGATATGTTATTATAAGTATTAAACAAACCTATTTCACCATCTATCCATCCTACGGAAAAAGAAATCACCGCGCGTGCGTACATACGTAATACCGTCTCCACGTCGTGGTGTAATCTATTTTCCACCACCACCTTACATGGATGGGTATGATGGTGTAAATAATGACTATATATGACTATTATAAATTGATATTGATTTTTAAATAGTATATATACACTCCAATACAATTCCACGATCATAGGAAGGATGTCATCACTCGTGCGTATGTACGGAATACCGTCTCCACGATGTGATGCGACTCATTCTACATGATCTTCATTTAATAATGATTATATAAATGAATTGAATGAATGAATATGATATATATTACACTAATACCATTCTGGAAATGAGGTATCTATAACCTAAAGAGAATAATAAGAATTTATTCGACAAAACACACATAAGAAAAAAAAGTAATAAACACAAAAATAACAAGTAGTAATGAAATATTACTAATAAGAAGCTAAGAATATGACCATATATGATATCATAAAAATAAGTATGATTATGGAATAATTAAATAACTTTATTTAAATCATTATACATGAGATTCGGACACTTACGAAGCAAATCGGACCTAAGGTAAGGGAAATATCACAATCTCATTTTTATTCGAGATTGTTTATACTTTGGAATTTACTGGGGTGCATTTTATCATCCACATCCATGTTTCCTCAATATGTAATATTTAAATAATTATAAAATTGTATATATCCAATTTTACCCTTCGGTGAGTTTTTAGTAAAAGATATGAAAGGAATCTTTTGTCGTTTTTCGTACGAGGTACTTTTTGACTTTTCTGAAAAAAGTACAAGAAGAATGTTTTTTTAACTTATACGACATGAATGGATTTTTAAAACATTATTTCCAAGATGCTTCCTTTACAATTTTTCAAGTTTATTTTTAATCAACTTCTTTTAGTTTATAATTGTATGACATGTTATGAAAGGAAAAGTGTTTTTGAAGATGAAAAGATATTTTCCTCAAGAATGGAGTTCAAGTGTTTTATCAAAATTATTTTTCATCTAAGATAATTAAGGGTTTTGTTTATATCCCTATTATTAAATTGATTTGACTATGTTGTGATGGAATTATTTTTATGAATTCCTTTATCTTATATGAATTTTTTTATGATGGCATGATGTTTAAGATTCCCATTTTTATTTTAATGGGTTATGTTATGATGTATGGTTTATGATTTTGTGGCACACATAATAATGGTATCATTATGAGATGGGTGGGACCTATATCTCCCTCCAATTCATTGGGTAATGGTTTTATATCTCATGAGATATACATGGCTGGAACTGTAGGTTTTACCGGTTTAGTGAAACAGGACTAAAACGAGGAGTGAACTCGGTTCAGAAAGGGACTTTGTCCACTAAGATAGTCTTGGAATTGAGTCTTGACTAATAAGAAATGATTCTTTATGATTATGTGTGTATGACACAAAGTTTAATGTTTTATGTTATGATTATTGGGATTACATTTCACTACTATGATTTATCCCATGTTATGATATTATGATCTCTTTTGCAGGTTAAGATTTCCAAAATGTTATGTTCTTATGAATATGATGTGATAGATATTTCTTTTGTTTACCCATAATGAGAATTTGAGCTCACCCTTTGGTATGTTTTCATTCCCCAGGTCATGAAGAGGGTTATTAAGTAAGATATGCCAAAAGGGACTATTGATGTGATGAAATAAATGGGAGACAGTGTAGACACTTTATGAACCAGTTGTTTATGTTTCCCAGTTTCTAAAGACACTATACCTATACGATCCTTTCGTGGATTTGTTATATGATGTAATAAGTACGCTTCAATTTTGAAGTATTAACAATGTATGTAAAGTATGGGTCGTTATAGTTGGTATCAAAGGAAAGGTATAGTCAACCTTTGGAAACTAGGATTTGAAAGCCTTCGTAAGAACCCTAAGGATAATTCTAAGAATAGAACACAATCATAGTGTTTTAGAAATGGCCATGAATAACCTAGGATAAGACCTTAAGTGTTAAATTTTATTCTTTAATATGTGGTTTTAATATTATAATTAGTGTTTCTCACACTATTCTTCTTGGTTTTAGTCAATGGCTGGAACCCGAAGGAACCGTGTTAATGCGGAATGCGATGGGAAATGCAATGATTGTCCCCTTGAGAAACCAAACGTTATGGGCGCTGGAATGCAAAATCAGGTAGCCATGCTCACACAACTTTCACAAGCTATGAATCATGCAGAACATCCAAACGAGTAAAGGAAGGAGCAACATTATGTTGAATCCTTCATGAGATAGCTTTCTCCTTCATTCAGCTGGTCTATTGATCCATTAATTTCTGAACAATGGATTAGTACTACTTAAAATATATTTTCAGTTATTCAATGTTTTGAGCATGATAAAGTCATCTTAGCAGTGTATCGTTTGGAAGGTGATGTTGATCAATGGTGGAATCTTATTAAGAATTTGAGGCAAAGGGATGAAATTGAGTCCATGGAATGGGATGAGTACAAGAACTTATTTTTCAATAAGTACTTCCCTCGTATTCTCCGATCAATGATGGAGAAATAGTTTCTTGAACTGAAGAAAAAGGATGATGAATCTGTTGGTACCTATGAAGAAAATTTTACAAGACTTGCAAGGTACGCTTCTGGTATTATTATCCAACCTGAGAGTAAGATCTATCTATTCATTAGTAGCTTAAAACCATGTCTTAGAAGGGCCTTAGCCATAAGGGACTTCAATATCTACGAGGAAATCATTCGATGTGCTCTCAAAGTTGAGATGGAGATTGGAGTAACCCATCAGTCATATGGGTTTGATAAGAAGAGGAAAATGGAATTCAAAGGAAAATCTAAAGATCACACTGAAATGAAGATGAGCTTTCCCTTATGCTCAAAGTGTGGAAAGAAACATGGAGGGAGTTGTCTTAAAGGGACAAGTAAATTTTTCAAATGTGGAAAGGAAGGTCATTGGGCATTTGAATGCTGCGATGATGGGAAGAAGATGTCTAATGATCCAAACAAAGGAAGGGATACACAGAATGAACCTACTACACTTCAATGTTTCAAGTGCAAGGAGATGGGGCATTTTTCCAATAAATGCCCTAATCCAAGGGTTGATGGTGATGGTCGACATCAGCAAACTCTTAAGCCTAAAGACAAAGGAAAGTCACATGCAACTTCTATCAGCAATGTGGAGTATGATAACGATGTGGTGAAAGGTACACTTACCATCCACTCTAAAGTGGAAAATGTTTTATTTGATTCTGGATACACCCACTCTTTTATTTCTGAAGAATTTTATAAGGGTATCACCGTATTACCTCATCAATTAGATGTTGATTTAGCTGTGACAACCCCTAATGGCACAACAGTCGCATCAAAAGTTTATAATTCTTCTCCGATCGAAGTTTGTGGGAAACTACTTCCTGCAAATCTTGTGATCCTTCCTATAGTGTAATTTGATGTGATTCATGGCATGGATTGGCTTTGTTTATATGGATCTCATATCAATTTCCAATGAAGGGAAGTCACATATCATATTCCAGATTAATCTATGATCACTTATCGATGCAAGGATGATCATAACATTCCTGTGGAAATTTATTCCATCTTATGGGTCTTGATTCCACTTAATGAAGGTTATTTATCTCAAATGGTTGGTGATAAACTCACGATTAAGAATATTCCCATTGTACGGGAGTTTGATGATGACTTCCGGAGGAATTACCGGGTCTTCCACCAAATCGTGAAGTTGAGTTTTCAATAGCGCTCGTACCGGGTGCTTTGCCTATTTCAAAGACAGCTTATAGAATGGCCCCAATTGAGTTGCAGGAATTGAAGAAGCAACTTATAAGGCCCTAGCCTTAAACCTTACTTAATCATGAGTTATTACAAGATTAGACATTGAGGATCTTTTCGGGTTTAGAGTTTTAGAGAATTAGATCATAAAACTTGCATTACACTCCACATATAAACAAAGTGGTTACATAAAGATAGTATTCTTCTTTCCCATCAATGGAAACATATTTAAAATAAAACATGGATTCTTTCTTGACACTTCCTTTACACTATCATCATATCATGTACCTTTCCGTTGACCTTTGAAAAACATTTCAAAAAAACATGGGATGAGCATAAAAAGATCAGTAAGGGATATAAAAATATCGAAAGGAAACATGGGTACATATATTCATAAGAATGAAATAATACTTTACCCATAAAACATAATCACTTTAACATACCTCATAAATTAATGAATAAATCATAGAAATCATAAGACATAAAGGTAACTTGAGGCATTCATAACATTCTTACGTAGGGAGTAACCCTCTTGGTTACGTTTGGAATACCCATCACAGTATATTCCCTAAATCTCTTTGTAGAAACCATAATGTTTCACACCTTCGCGTTACCCAATGCATTGGAAAGCTATATCGGGCTCACCCACCCTTAGTTTATCACGGAACCACCCGTCTTCATAATAATGCCCAAGAACCTCAACATAATTGTATCACATAAAACATGCATAAAGTAAAAATAATATTTCTACCTTTCAATCACAAGATATCAATACAACACATTGATATAAAAAATTATGAAAACCATTATAAATACAAAAATAAAAGAAAATTAAAACATGGTATTTATTTTTCTTTAAAAAAAGGTATGTCTTGTAGAGGAAGCCAAAACTCAAATAACAATCACGACGGCAGAGAAGTCGTTGTCGCCGCATACGTATGACAAAAACATTTCCTTTTGTCGTTTAGTAAAATGCTTCGTATAAAAAATATTCCTTTTGGATAAACATAAAAGTCAAATGGTTTTAGACACTTTATAAATGAAGGTTGTGTATAAAACAAAATATGCCTCAATGAAAGGAGATTGAGACGAAGTCCCATACCTCGGGTCCGACTTGACTCGGTCGTTCTTTAATCTCCTGAATAATAAACATGATTTAATTTCTACTTATTTAAGAAAATTTTACAAGTTCATTATTTCTTTTATATAACTTATTGCCATGTCATGAACACTATGTAATTATTTAAATTAATAACGGTCGTTTTAACGATCACTAGTACTTGAGTAAAAAATAAGCCCTTAATAATTACAATTTTTACATGTATCCATTATATCAAGAATGATATTCATGATGTAGATATCATATATGTCATATATATCCAGTACATGCATGCATTTATAATTTTAAGTAATCATTTAGAGGTAGGAAATGAAATTTACCGTTCATGGAGACGGTAAGCCGTACGTACGCATGAACGCTACTTTCATTTCTATTTCGTATTTTATAGAATGGAATCATAATGATATAAAGGTATATTATAATTCTAGTATAATATCATATATAATATCATAGTTCCATTCTTTATACTTCCCACATATGGTATTTAACGAATCAAATCACTTTGAGGGGGTGGTAGTCCGCACTTCCTTAAATGCAGATATCGCGTTTACCCATAATGGAAACCATAAAGGTATGCCCAAAATGAAAAATACAGAAGATCAAGGAAAACATAAACATATTATATATCATATATAAATATAGTGTAATCTTAATGGCCACCTTTGAAAGTGTTAAAATAATATTGAATAATCATCGTTTCGGGAGGCATAAATTCACCATCCACGGAAACAGTATGTTCTTTAACCATTAGATGTAGGTGTGTGTAAGTGTAGCTCAAATAATTCTTATAAAAACATCCTATTATATTTAAGATACTGGAGTTGTTACAAAAGAAATTAATAAAAAGAGTTTATGGGGTTGGAGAAGCAAAATAAAATAAAAGGACTCAAGTGAAGACATTATATTAAAATCGGGTAACTCCCATTGGTTTGAGCTCAATGGCTTCCTTGGGAAGACTTATGACCAAATTGAGGCTTCAAGGAGTAATATAGGGATGTGGAGAGACAAAATGGGTAGGTTTTGGCCAAACCAAAGTCTTTGGGAGTGTGGTTAAGGAGGTAGAGGTGGGGGCCTTTTATAAGAGGAGAGGAGGGGCACTCTTGGAAAGTAAAGAAATGTTACATTATTTTAAAATGAGTTTCAGATTCAAAAGGTCCCACATTGATATAATTAGAGGATAAGGTGATACGGGTTCGAAATCCACCCATCCAATAGGTTTTGGGCATGTGTAGGTCTTATATTTTACATTATCTTTCCATTTTATTTAAATCGTTAAATAATGAGATCATCGCTGCATCATCATGATCTCATAAATAATTTAATTTATTTAATGTCTAAAAATTATAAAAAAATATCATGATGTAGTAAATCTTTTTATCTTTCTAATAAATATTTATTGTCAAAAATCTGACTTGTATATCCCTAGGTTAAAATTGTTTTAGTAAAACACCTCATGTGTGTGTCATTTTTACTTTAACATTAAATAAAAAGTTATTTATGTCATTTCCAAAGCAAAGTGGCTTCATGGGGTCCCCAAGTTGAGCCATGGCTTGTCTTGGTCAGCCATGACACATACAATAAGGGTAGGACATGTGTCAAAGTATTTTCATTTTATTATAATATCTTTTTTTCCTTAAATTGCACTAATTACCTCTAGTCACGATTAATAACTTAAAAGTTACTATTCACCAAAAAAATATTTTAATCTCATTGAACCACATTTTACTTCGTAATAACAACCACGTATGTCGGATTTTTGAAATTCAAAACACAGAAGTGGTAAAATTTCATTTAAACGAAAAAATCAGTTTTTATAAGTACCACTTAGTGGTTTAACTATTTATCAAAAATTGAAGTTTTTCAGAAAAATACCAAAACATCACCCTAAGCTATATTTGATATTCTGAATTCAAAAATGAAGTCCATTTTACAAAATTCACAAAATATAAGTTTCATTAATTATTTTAATAATTAATTCCCGCTGTCAGAGCAAATAGCGTGTTTCTATGAAACAATAAGTATCAAAAGATTGACACTAGTTTAAGTCCGATTTCCAAGTGAAATTAATTCCAATGACCACTATTGGATTTAATGGTAAAAATATATTCTAATATCACTTTAAAACCAATTAAAAATATAATCTAATAATCTTAAAAATTATATTAAAAATAGTTTTTGATTTAAAATACAACATTTTACACTATTCATTAAAAAATGAACTTTATCGGAAAGATACCAAAAATTTACATAAGTAAATTTTGATGTCCCGATTATAAAGAAGAGTTATATTTGGTCCAATAGAATTTCTAAGTGTGACCATATCTAT
Organism: Viscum album; assembly: GCA_963277665.1. Taxonomy (NCBI): domain Eukaryota; kingdom Viridiplantae; phylum Streptophyta; class Magnoliopsida; order Santalales; family Viscaceae; genus Viscum; species Viscum album. The sequence goes on along the minus strand of OY728141.1, from coordinate 96,882,151 downwards.
ATTTAATGACGGTTTGCCATCAAATGTTGATAAGTGGACCTTTCGTGAAAATTAGAGTATATAAGCCTAAAATTGAATTCTTTTCATATTTTAAGCCTTTATCGTTTATTAGATAAATGTAAAAGAATTTAACAAACATATATAATCATATTTTAGTTATTTCTATCCATTCTAGCCAGTACAACGGCTACGTGTTAACTAACATTTAAAATAATATTATTTTATTACTAGTGTGCAACGTACAATTTCAAAGAAACTCTTTGTTGCGTATCGGGTACACTATCGAACATAGAAACCCCTTTAAAGTAAAATTAATAAATATGAAAATGTATTATTCTTTATTTACCTAGTATGTTACATCCTTCCCCCCATTTGGGAATTGCATCCTCGCAATTTTATTCACTTATCAAAATAAGTGGGGGTATTTATCCCTCATAGAATTTTCAGATTCCCACGTTGCCTCTTCAACCATATGGTTTTTCCAAAAAATCATTACCTGGTGAATTACCTTATTTCACAATACTTGCTCTCTTCGGTCAAGAATCTGGACTGGTTTTTCTTCACAAGTGAGATTCTCTTCCAGGTGAACTACCTCTGGACTCAAAACATGATTTGATCTGGCATATACATTCTCAGCATCGAAACATGAAAAACAATGTGTACCTGATATAAACTCTGAGGTAATGCCACTTTGTATGCAACTGATCCAACTCTCTCCGGAATTTCATATGGTCCAATGAATCTTGGACTCACCTTTCCTTTCTTACCAAATCTCATCACACTTTTCCATGGAGAAAACTTGAGAAAAACATGATCACCTACCTCGAAAGATAGATCCTTCCACCGGTTATCCGCATAACTCTTCTGCCTACTTTGAGCTGTTCTCATGTGTTTCTGAATCAACTGAACATTTTCTGCCATCTGGTCTACCAATTCTTGTCCCATCAGCTTCCTTTCACCCACTTCATCCCAAAATTCTAGAGTTCGACACCGCTTCCCATATAATGCCTAAAATGGTGCCATCTGTATACTGGAATGAAAACTGTTATTATAAGAAAACTCAACCAAATTAAGATGTTGGTCCCAACATCCCTGATAATCTATCGAACAAGCTCATAGCATATCCTCTAAGGTCTGAATTGTTCGTTCTGACTGCCCATCTGATTGCAGATGAAAAGCTGTACTAAAATTTAATTCAGTACCCAACGAATTCTGAAGGCCTTTCCAAAAGTTAGAAGTAAACCTTGGATCACGGTCAGATACAATGGAGATAGGAAATCAATGTAACCTGACTACCTCTTTAATATACATACAGGAAAGTTGATCTAGGGAAAAATTATCTCGTATGGCAAGGAAATGAGCAGATTTAGTCAAGCGATCAACAATAACGCATATTGCGTTATTATCTCTAGATGTCTTCGGTAATCCCACAACAAAGTCCATGGATATATACTCTCATTTACACTCTGGCACTGGTAAAGGCTGAAGCATCCCTTTCGGTATCTGCCACTCAGCTTTAACCTGCTGACAAGTCAAACACTTCACAGTAAAATCAGCAATATCTCTTTTCATTCCATCCCACTAGTAAAACTCCCGCAGATCTTTGTACATCTTAGTACTGCTTGGATGAACTGAAAACGGAAAACTATGAGATTAACATAACAACTCTCTCTTCAACTGTGAATCACAAGGCACACACAATCTCTTCCCAAATCTCAGAATGTAATCATTATCAATGTTGAATTTAGGAAACTTACCTTTCTGATCCAGCTCTACCTTTTTCTGCAACTCACTATCTTACTTCTGTGCTTGCTTGATTCTATCTGATAGAGATGATCTCACTGATACCTAAAAAAAATAGAATAACATCCTGCACCAAAAACTTCTATGCCAAAGTTCATCAAATCCTTAACCAAAAGATCAAGTTCCAAACGCAACATCGTTAATGAATCATTACTTTTTCGACTCAATGCATCAGCGACTTTATTTGCTTTTCCCGGACGGTATTGAATTTTACAATCATAATCCTTGATTAATTCCTTCCATCTCCTCTGTCTCCGGTTCAATTCTTTCTGAGTGAATATATACTTTAAACATTTTTGATCAGTATATATTTCACACATTACTCCATACAAATGATGCCTCCAAATTTTTAAAGCAAAAAACAAAAGTAGCTAATATCAAATCATGTGTAGGGTAATTTACCTCATGAGTTTTCAACTGACGTGAATCATAAGCAATTACCTGATCATTCTGCATAAGGACACAGCCAAGTCCCTTCAACGAAGCATCACTGTAAATAACAAACTCACCATTCCTGGAAGGAAGTACCAAAACTGGAGCATTCACCAATCTTCTTTTAAACTCCTGAAAACAATCATCACATTCTTTTGTCCAGATAAACATTACACCCTTCCAAGTCAGCATAGTCATTGGACTAGATAACCGTGAAAAATTTATAACAATACTTCGGTAATAGCCTGCCAAACCAAGGAAACTACGAATCTCTGTTACATTTGTGGGTTTTGGAAATTCTTCAACAACCATTGTTTTTGCAGGATCAACGGTTATCCCATCATTAGAAACAATGTGACCATGGAAAGAAATTTCTTGCAACCAAAACTCACACTTTCTGAATTTCCCATATAGTTTCTTTTCTTTTAAGGTTTGCAAGATAACCCTTAAATGACTTTCAAGCTCCTCTTTACTTTTAGAATACACCAAAATATCATCAATAAAAACAACCAACATTTTTCACCTGAGTCAACTAAGTCATTACTTCAACAAACTGTTTAGTTCTGATTCTGAAAATCTCAGGATACTGATTTGAAAGTTCATTTCCCTCTGTATGCCTTCCCAGAAAATCTGTTCTGTTTCCTCTATGAAAAACCAATCTTAACACAAAAATATCTTAGGAGAAGCAACATGGTAATTTTTAAATGCTATATCATTCCAATCATACCACAAATTAACTTATCATTTTACACTTTTCTAACTCCTAAAGTTGTCTAAACCGACCTCTGATACCAACTATAAGGCCCCAGCCTTAAACCTTACTTAATCTTGAGTTATTACAAGATTACACATTGAGGATCTTTTCGGTTTTAGAGTTTTAGAGAATTAGATCATAAAACTTGAATTAAACTCCACATATGAACAAAGTGGTTACATAAAGATAGTATTTTTCTTTCCCATAAATGGAAACATATTTAAAATAAAATATGGATTCATTCTTGACACTTCCTTGACACTATCATCATATCATGTACCTTTCCCTTGACCTATGAAAAACATTTCAAAAAAACTTGGGATGATCATAAAAAGCTCAGTAAGGGATATAAAAATATGGAAAGGAAACATGGGTACATATATTCATAAGAATGAAATCATACTTTACCCATAAAACATAAGCACTATAACATACCTCATAAAATCATGAATAAATCATAGAAATCATAAGACATAAAGGTAACTTGAGAAATTCATAACATTCTTACGTAGGGAGTAACCCTCTTAGTTACGTTTGGAATAACCATCACAGTATATTCCCTAAATATCTTCGGATAAACCTTAACGTTTCACTCCTTTGCGTTACCCAATGCATTGGAGAGATATATCGGGCTCACCCGCCCTTAGTTTATCACAGAGCCACCTGTCTTCATAATAATGCCCAAGAACCTCAACATAATCGTATCACATAAAACATGCATAAAGGAAACATAATATTTCCACCTTTCAATCACAAGATATCAATACAACACATTGATATAAAAAAATTATGAAAACCATTTTCAATAAAAAATAAAATAAAATTAAAACATGGTATTTATTTTTCTTTAAAAAAAAGGTATGGCTTGTAGCAGAAGCCGAAACTCAAATAACGGTCACGGCGGCGGAGAAGTCATTGTCACCGCATACATATGATAAAAACATTCTATTTTTTTGTTTAGTAAAACACTTCGTATAAAAACGTTTCCTTTTGGATAAACGTAAAATTCAAAGGGGTTTATACACCATATAAAAGAAGGATGTGTATAAAACAAAATATGCCTCAATGAAAGGAGATTGAGGCGAAGTCCCATACCTCGGGTCCGACTTGACTCGGTCGTTCTTTAATGTCCTGAATAATAAACATCAGTTAATTTCTACTTGTTTAAGAACCTTTTTCAAGATAATTATTCCTTTTATATAACTTATTTCCATGTCATGAACACTATGTAATTATTTAAGTTAATAATGGTCGTTTTAACGATCACTGGTAGTTGAGTCAAAAACTAACCCCTTTATAATTACAAGTTGTTCATGTATCCATTATATCCAGAATGGTATTCATGATGTAGATATCATATATTTCATATATATCCAGTACATGCCTTCATTTATAATATTACATAATCATTTAGAGGTAAGAAATGAAATGCACCGTTCATGGAGACGGTAAGTCGTAAGTACGCATGAACGCTACTTTCATTTCTATTTTGTATTTTATAGAATAGAATCATAATGATATAAAGGTATATTATAATTCCAGTGTAATATCATATATAATGTAACGCCCCGACCCCAGCTACCCAGAGTCGGTGCATTATTACATAACATTGGCATGATCACAAGAAAGATAAAATCTCGAAAGACCGATTGGTTTAGTAGCCTTGGAAACACTAGATATATTCATAAGTTTTACATTACATCATTAAACGAAAAACTACTACAACAACATATTGTCTCCATAATCTACACTCATATCCCCACAAAATATCCCTGCAGGTCATTCATAACTTACTTCTTCACTTCCTGGAAAAAATAAAACATAGAAAAGGGGTGAGCTCAAATGCCCAGTAAGGATAACAATATAGCGGAAACTTTCATAAATAAGAATAAACTTTTAAGGCAATGTATAACTAAAACAAAAGCCTTTCAAACATGAACTTTCAACATGGTATGGCATAAATAAAATGAAATAATGCCATTTACTTATTCACATGGATATTCTACTAATCGAATAATCACATGCAAAAATCAATAACCACTTTCATAATGTTGGAATGCATAATGCCAGACTATCATAACCACATAGTCATGGCCTCGTGCCAAGACTACAAATAAGATTTTGTCAAGGCCTTGTGCCAAGACACTAGTTTGTCTCCTGAGACCTACCGATGCAATTTTTTTTAAGAAGATACTTACGTTAAAAATTGCTAAAATACACTCCAGTGTTTTTCTGAAAACATTATTCAAGCTTCTGAAAACAAAATAACTAATTCTGAGACTGCTCGACTAATTATAGGCCATGATGGGTCCACTCCCAATCCCTTCCTGTCTACCAAACTCGAGAGTCAGGTTTTATGAAAACATTTTTAAGCTTGCGTTAAATACGTATACATTTGCACTGGATTTTCATATATTTGAGAGAAATATCTCTTTTTTTTGAAATCATTTAAAAATAACATAATTATAATAGAAAACCATTATTTTGAAAATGTCCTTGTAAGCTTGTAAGGGATTCTTTGAAGATTTTATAACAGCGGTAAATATCCGGACCCGCCGTATAAGTTTAAAAAAAACGTTCTTACCTTAATTCTGTCGAAAAGGTTAAAAATGACCTTGTTTTGAAAACGACGGAAAGATTCCTTTATAAACCACTTATAAAAGTCAAAAAGGGTATAAATGACTTTAACTCATATTCTAGTAAATAGTAAAAATGTTTTGAAATACATTTTTAAGAAACATGGATGTGGATGATAAAGAGATCCCAGTATATTATTACATATAAACAACCTCGGATAATGAAGAGATTGTGAAATAACCCTTACCTTGTACTTTTCCTTGGTTGGGGTAGGATAACCTCCTGTATAATGGTGAAATAATTGTTATTAAATTATACAAGAATCACATATATTAATATGATATCATATATGATCTTTTAACATTGATTTGTTAATAATATCTTAGAATTATCGTCGTTTCGGGTGTTAACTTACTTGTTTTCTTTTATATGTTTTGTTACGTAAGACATGTTTGTAAAGGATAGGTTGTATATTATTCATATCCAGAATGATATCAAGTCCTTAAACATCATTTTTAAATCATCAAATGATAATTATACTTGAATGGATACGATGGAGAATGAATCTCATCGCGTTCGTGGAGACGGTAGTCCGTGCGTACACACGAGCGACAATATCATTCTTTTGATATTAAAATAATATATAAATGGATGGTATATCATATAAAAAGAATCATTAACATGTTATATTTATTATTTACATGAGTTACACATCATTATTATACCCATCCAAATAATAATAAATTGAATAACAATTACACCACGACGTGGAGACGGTAAGCCGTTCGTACGCACGTATGGTGACATGTTATTCAAAGGGTGGATAGAATACTGAATATGATTGTACCATATTTATAATAACATCACAGTATATGTGAGATACTGGAGTTATTATTTTATAATGGTAAGAACAAAGGAAGAAGAAGTGGAAGAAGAAATGAACATGGAGAAGGGTGGTGAAATCATTACCTCTTCTTCGGGTTCTTCCTTTTGATTTGATCAAAAGGGCACCTTAGGATGGCTTTCAGATCAAACTAAGGCCTCTAGGTTGTAGTTAGGGATGTTGGGAGAGTATTTGGGCAGAGTTTTGCCGAACCAAAAGGCTTTGATGGTGTGAAGAAATGAGAAGGAGGAGTTCCCTTTTATAAGAGGGGTGAGGGGCACCTTTGGAAAAGCTAGAAATATTAATTTATAATAAATTCATATTCCGTTTCTAATGGCTCCAACGTTGATTATTTAAATGTTAATGTGGGGATAGGTCGAAAACAACTCAAAAAATAGAATTTAGACAGGTTTGGGTACTTATATTAACCTTATCTTTCAGTATTATCTCTAAGTTAATTAGTTTCACTTTTACAATGTCTCTTTGTATTTTTATATAATATGGTTAATAAACTTACTATATACATCCAAGTGACCCCCAAGTGGTACATTAATGATGAACCTATCATGATATAAGTCTCTTGGCCGAACCATAGATTTTTAGGAATTTAATATCAATTAATAATATAATATTTGTTTTAAGAACTCTTTTATGTCAATTTTGACACTATTCAATAGTTGATTTTTGTGAAACTCATAACAGATTGATTACTTCGAAAAAAGACGATTAAATCAATCCTAATATATCATATTATCCTAGAAAATTAGTTTAATTCATTAAAAGTTTCATATTATATTTATTTGGGTATTTATAATATCAATTATTTTAATTTTTCACTATTATAGTTATTACTACATCATCATTGTGTCATATATAAAATAAATTATTTAATGTCTAAAAATTATAAATAAAATATCATTATGTAGGAAATATTTTTATCTTTCTAATGAATATTTATAATCTAAAATCCAACATATATAACAATTGTTGTTCTAAAAGATATATTCTTGTGTCATTTTTGTATTTATTTTAACTAAATTAAAATAAAGTGTCATTATCACTTACAAGTGGATCCATGGGGTCCCAAAATCGACCCAAAGATGCCCATGGTCGACCATGTATCAACCAATAGGGTTAAGACACGTTTTAGGGTAATTTAGTATTATTATAATATTATTTTTTAACCCTTATTTACCGGATTTACCCTTAACCATGGTAAATAAAATATTTACCGCAGTAATTATTCAAAATGTCTAAAAATAAAAGTTACCTATTTACAAAATTTGAACATCCTGATTCCAAATATGGAATCCATTTTTCTAAATTCAAAACACAGAAGTGGCATAAATTAATTTAAAATTAATTCCCGATGTCAAAACAAAAAGCGTGTTTTTAAGAGATAATAACTATCAAAAGATTGACACTTTTTTATGTTCGGTTTAATTGTAAAATTATGTCTAATGACCAAAATTACATTAAATCGTAAAAATATATTCTAAATATACTTTAAAACCACTCAAATTCACAATTTATCACTATTAATTATTTTGATTAAAAAAGTTGTTTTTAATTAAAATTTAGTAATTTTCACTATTCATCAAAATATGAAAGTTATCCGAAAAGTACCAAAATTTCACCTTAGGCTAAATTTGATATTCCGAATCCAAAAATGAAGTCCATTTTAAAATATAAAATATATATAACTTCAAAAAGTAGGTATTACTATTTATAACAGCTAGTTTGATTGGTTACGGTGTGTTAGAACTCAGTGTTGCGTACAACACACGCTAGCGTACCGTGGAAGCTTGTGATATTTCATTTTAAATTTTTGATGTCCCCATTTAGTCAAAAAGTTTAAATTATAGTATCTAAAAAGGGTTCACTATTAAAATTTGGTAAAAGTGCAATACTGAAAATGAATTTGTTTTTACATTATGTCTAAGAAACTCATAATATGAATTCTAAAATTATAAGGATTATATAAAGTTTAAAATTTAGTTAACACTATTCATAACCTCTTTTGAATGAATTTTTTTAAGTCATGGTGTGATTGAACTCGGTGTTGCGTGTAGTGCAAGTTATTGAATTATTTTGAAGAAATAACACACTATGAAATCTTGGGGTGTTACATTCTCCCCTCCTTCAATAAATTGCGTCCTCACAATTTGAAATTGTTCTTCAAAAATAAAAGGTTGAAAATAAAAAATATCTTTATGGGAAAACCCACATCGGAAATTGGGTTAATAAAATTTATTCTTAATATGAGGAAAAGAGAAATGAAAGGGTCACCACCAAATTATGATCTCGATTAGGAGAACATTGGTGGAAATTGGAGACATATAATTGGAGGAAAAACGTAAATATTTATAGGTAGTGATTGAGGTCATCAATCACAAACAAGTATAAAATTTAGGTCCTTAAAATCATCAATCTATGATGATTTGAAATACCATCGGTTCAACAAAACATAGGGTATTAGGATAACACATTTTTGACGTTTCAAATATCTTAGTTGAAATCCCACATCGAAAAATTAATTAATGAGGCCTCTATTTTAAATAAAGAGTGGAAAGTATGAAGATTATCGAAAATAACACATACTAGGGTTCCATGTAAGAAAATATGGATATGGAAGAAAAATCTAGCCATCAATTATCTGATGGAGAGTGGTAGAGAACATGTCTATGAAAAGGCCAACAATCCCAAAGCCATAAATTAGTGATGATTTAAGGTACCATCTAGGACAACATTTTTGTTCTAAGTTCCTTTTATTAATGATGAGGAATTTATTTATGAGATTGGATAAGATCATAAGGAGATATACTTATTTTATAATTAGAGTTTTATCCATTAATAAATTTCTACCAAAACTCATCATTCACTCGTAAAAAAATTCTATTTATACTATTCATAGAGGGTTCCAAAATAAACTAATTTATAATTCATCTACCAGATATTTTAAAAAAACTACTTTATTTAATCCAGGACATCTCGTGGGATAGTGGTAGGTGATACACCCTTGTCTCCCTTCGGTTGCGGGTTCAAGTCTCGTAGCCTTGTCGGACGCGACGGGTTGTCGTCCGACCTCCGGGTTGTCCTTTTATGGAAATCCAAAATAATCCAAACTAGAACTATCCAAAATACTTCTGTCCAAACTCACAGTCCAACATTCATAAGGAAGGTAAACATAATATAGATCCTTTTTACCCCGTAATAGCATATGAATACCTTCATCATGTATTACCATATTCCTTATTGATTACATTCATGCTCCCTTATTCCATATAGAATGCTGGATATACTTCATTAATCCAAAAATGTTTTAAACCCCAACAATGATGGAATATACAAATCATTAATCAGTTCCAAGGTAGTCAAGAATATCCAATATAATTTATCCAAAACAATCACATATTATTCCAAAATCACTACCTCAGTATCAGAACTATATTATGGTTTATCATTCTCTCAACCATATATTTTCCAAAAATCTATCCTGCTATTGAGTCACTTTTCTTTGTTCCACACAATCTCAAGTCCTTAATGAAATAGTACTGCAGTACAATCCTTATATACTCCATGATTATTGCAGCAAGTACATTGTTGATACAACACTCAATTGACATAATCAACATAAGAACTCTAATCATTCCTCTTCATCTGTGGTAGTATCATAACTTGATTATTATCCAATAACATCATTTGCGGCATAGTCTGATGACTGGGACATAGGTTCGCGTAGTGTCCAAACTCCTTGCAAATGAAGCATTGTACATTTAAAACCATTTTCTTACCCTTACAGTCACGTACTTTGTGCCCTTTTCCTCCACACTTATAACAAACTCCCATTCCTTTCAGGCAAGTTCCAGGGTGTTTCTTTCCACAGTTACCACATATGGGAAAATTCTTCTTTTCCCTCTTCCCTTTATCCATCTTTCACTCTTCTATCCTTTTCTTCTCTTGCTTCCCTTCAAAATGATTTGTAAAGAAAATGAGAGTTATCCTAAGCATATCCCCCGGGAGTGTCGTAACCAAGAGTGCAGCAAGGCCCGTTGTCGTGCACCAGTTCCCATTCGAGTCTAGCTCAAAGCGGTGTTTTCGGGTTTTACCCCTAGGTACATCTGTGCCAGAGCCGCCTCTACCTGCTCGTATCCAGACAGGGATGTATTGCTCGGAAAACTCACAAAATCTCTACAATACCAAAATTCTAGGAAGTTCTTCTATACTAATCCTCAAAGTTCATCTTAGGTCTACGTGCTCTAATCAGAGTTTATCTAAATCTAGCTTCCAAGGTTTGTACTAAACTTCCTCTGATACCAACTGTAACGCCCCGATCCCAGCTACCCAGAGTCGGTGCATTATTACATAACATTGGCACGATCACAAGAAAGATCAAATCTCGAAAGACCGATTGGTTTAGTAGCCTTGGAAACACTAGATATATTCATAAGTTTTACATTACATCATTAAATGAAAAACTACTACAACAACATATTGTCTCCATAATCTACACTCATATCCCCACAAAATATCCCTGCAGGTCCTTCATAACTTACTTCTTCACTTCCTGGAAAAAATAAAACATAGAAAAGGGGTGAGCTCAAATGCCCAGTAAGGATAACAATATAGCGGAAACTTTCATAAATAAGAATAAACTTTTAAAGAAATGTATAACTAAAACAAAAGCCTTTCAAACATGAACTTTCAACATGGTATGGCATAAATAAAATGAAATAATTCCATTTACTTATTCACATAAATATTCTACTAATCGAATAATCACATGCAAAAATCAATAACCACTTTCATAATGTTGGAATGCATAATGCCAGACTATCATAACCACATAGTCAAGGCCTCGTGCCAAGACTACAAATAAGATTTTGTCAAGGCCTTGTGCCAAGACACTAGTTTGTCTCATGAGACCTACCGATGCAATTTTTTTTAAGAAGATACTTACGTTAAAAATTGCTAAAATACACTCCAGTGTTTTTCTGAAAACATTATGCAAGCTTCTGAAAACAAAATAACTAATTCTGAGACTGCTCGACTAATTACAGGCCATGATGGGTCTACTCCCAATCCCTTCCTGTCTACCAAACTCGAGAGTCAGGTTTTCTGAAAACATTTTTAAGCTTGCGTTAAATACGTATACATTTGCACTGGATTTTCATATATTTGAGAGAAATATCTCTTTTTTTGAAATCATTTAAAAATAACATAATTATAATAGAAAACCTTTATTTTTAAAATGTCCTTGTATTCTTGTAAGGGATGCTTTGAAGATTTTATAATGGCGGTAAATAGCTGGACCCGCCGTATAAGTTAAAAAAAACGTTCTTACCTTAATTCTGTCGAAAAGGTTAAAAATGACCTTGTTTTGAAAACGACGGAAAGATTCCTTTATAAACCACTTATAAAAGTCAAAAAGGGTATAAATTACTTTAACTCATATTCTAGTAAATAGTAAAAATGTTTTGAAATACATTTTTAAGAAACATGGATGTGGATGATAAAGAGATCCCAGTATATTATTACATATAACCATCCTCGGATAATGAAGAGATTGTGAAATAACACTTACCTTGTACTTTTCCTTGGTTGGGGTAGGTTAACCTCCTGTATAATGGTGAAATAATTGTTATTAAATTATACAAGAATCATATATATTAATATGATATCATATATGATCTTTTAACATTGATTTGTTAATAATATCTTAGAATTATCGTCGTTTCGGGTGTTAACATACTTGTTTTCTTTTATATGTTTTGTTACGTAAGACATGTTTGTAAAGGATAGGTTGTATATTATTCATATCCAAAATGATATCAAGTCCTTAAAAATCATTTTTAAATCATCAAATGATAATTATACTTGAATGGATACGATGGAGAATTAATCTCATCGCGTTCGTGGAGACGGTAGTCCGTACGTACGCACGAGCGACAATATCATTCTTTTGATATTAAAATAATATATAAATGGATGGTATATCATATATACAGAATAATTAACATGTTATATTTATTATTTACATGAGTTACACATCATTATTATACCCATCCAAACAATAATAAATTGAATAACAATTACACCACGACGTGGAGACGGTAAGCCGTTCGTACGCACGTATGGTGACATGTTATTCAAAGGGTGGATAGAATACTGAATATGATTGTACCATATTTATAATAACATCACAGTATATGTGAGATACTGGAGTTATTATTTTAGAATGTTAAGAACAAAGGAAGAAGAAGTGGAAGAAGAAATGAACATGGAGAAGGGTGGTGAAATCATTACCTCTTCTTCGGGTTCTTCCTTTTGATTTGATCAAAAGGGCTCCTTAGGTTGGCTTTCTGATCAAAATAAGGCCTCTAGGTTGTGGTGAGGGATGTTGGGAGAGTATTGGGGCAGAGTTTGGCCGAACCGAAAGGCTTTGATGGTGTGAAGAAATGAGAAGGAGGAGTGCCCTTTTATAAGAGGGGTGAGGGGCACCTTTGGAAAAGCTAGAAATATTAATTTATAATAAATTCATATTCGGTTTCTAATGGCTCCAAAGTTGATTATTTAAATGTTAAGGTGGGGATAGGTCTAAAACCACTCAACCAATAGAATTTAGACAGGTTTGGGTACTTATATTAACCTTATCTTTAAGTATTAACTCTAAGTTAATTAGTTTCACTTTTACAATGTCTCTTTGTATTTTTATATAATATGGTTAATAATCTTACTATATACATCCAAGAGACCCCCAAGTGGTACATTAATGATGAACCTATCATGATATATGTCTCTTGGCCGAACCTTAGATTTTTAGGAATTTAATATCAATTAATAATATAATATTTGTTTTAAGAACTCTTTTATGTCAATTTTGACACTATTCAATAGTTGATTTTTGTGAAACTCATAACAGATAGATTACTTCGAACAAAGTCAATTAAATCAATCCTAATATAACATAGTATCCTAGAAAATTAGTTTAATTCATTAAATGTTTCATATTATATTTATTTGGGTATTTATAATATCAATTATTTTAATTTTTCACTATTATAGTAATTACTGCATCATCATTGTGTCATATATAAAATAAATTATTTAATGTCTAAAAATTATAAATAAAATATCATTATGTAGGAAATCTTTTTATCTTTATAATGAATATTTATAATCTAAAATCCAACATATATAACAATTTTTGTTCTAAAAGATATATGCTTGTGTCATTTTTCTATTTATTTTAACTAAATTAAAATAAAGTGTCATTATCACTTACAAGTGGATCCATGGGGTCCCAAAATCGACCCAAAGATGCCCATGGTCGACCATGTATCAACCAATAGGGTTAAGACACGTTTTAGGGTAATTTAGTATTATTATAATATTATTTTGTAACCCTTATTTACCGGATTTACCCTTAACCATGGTAAATAAAATATTTACCGCAGTAATTATTCAAAATGTCTAAAAATAAAAGTTACCTATTTACACAATTTGAACATCCTGATTCCAAATATGGAATCCATTTTTCTAAATTCAAAACACAGAAGTGGCAGAAATTAATTTAAAATTAATTCCCGCTGTCAAAACAAAAAGCGTGTTTTTAAGAGATAATAACTATCAAAAGATTGACACTTGTTTATGTTCGGTTTAATTGTAAAATTATGTCTAATGACCAACATTATATTAAATGGTAAAAATATATTCTAAATATACTTTAAAACCACTCAAATTCACAATTTATCACTATTAATTATTTTGATTAAAAAAGTTGTTTTTAATTAAAATTTAGTAATTTTCACTATTCATCAAAATATGAAAGTTATCCGAAAAGTACCAAAATTTCACCTTAGGCTAAATTTGATATTCCGAATCCAAAAATGAAGTCCATTTTAAAATATAAAATATATATAACTTCAAAAAGTAGGTATTACTATTCATAACAGCTAGTTTGATTGGTTACGGTGTGTTAGAACTCAGTGTTGCGTACAACACACGCTAGCGTACCGTGGAAGCTTGGGATATTTCATTTTAAATTTTTGATGTCCCCATTTAGTCAAAAAGTTTAAAATATAGTATCTAAAAAGGGTTCACTATTAAAATTTGGTAAAAGTGCAATACTGAAAATAAATTTGTTCTTACATTATGTCTAAGAAACTCATAATATGAATTCTAAAATTTTAAGGATTATATAAAGTTTAAAATTTAGTTAACACTATTCATAACCTCTTTTGAATGGATTTTTTTTAAGTCATGGTGTGATTGAACTCGGTGTTGCGTGTAGTGCAAGTTATTGAATTATTTTGAAGAAATAACACACTATGAAATCTTGGGATGTTACATATAATTCATAGTTCCATCCTTTATATGTCCCACATATGGTATTTAACGAATCAAATCACTTTGAGGGGGCGGTAGTCCACACTTCCTTAAATGATGATATCGCGTTTACCCATAATGGAAACCATAAAGGTATGCCCAAAATGAAAAATACAGAAGCTTAAGGAAAACATAAACATATTATATATCATATATAAATATAGTTTCATCTTAATGGACACCTTTTAAGGTGTTAAAATAATGTTGAACAATCATCGTTTCGGGAGGCATAAATTCACCATCCACGGAAACAGTATGTTCATTAACCATTAGATGTAGGTGTGTGTAAGTGTAGCTTGAATCCTTATTATAAAAACATCCTAGTATATTTAAGATGCTGGAGTTTTTACAAAATAAATGAATAAAAATAGTTTAGGGGGTTGGATAAGAAAAATAAAACAAAAGGACTCAAGTGAAGACATTACCTTAAAATCGGGTAACTCCCTTTGGTTTGAGCTCAAAGGCTTCCTTGGGAAGCCTTCTGCCAAAATTGAGGCTTCAAGGAGTAAGAGAGGGATGTGGAGAGATAAAATGGGCAGGAGTTGGCCGAGCCAAAGGCTTTGAGAGTGTGGGTAAGGAGGTAGAGGTGGGGGCCTTTTATAAGAGGAGAGGAGGGGCACTCTTGGAAGGTAAAACATGTTACATTATTTTAAAATGAGTTTCGGATTCAAAAGGTCCCACAGTGATATAATTAGAGTTTTTGGTGATACGGGTTCTAAATACACCCATACAATAGGTTTTTTCCATGTTTAGGTATTAGATTTTATATTATCATTCAATTTTATTTAAATCATTAAATAATGAGGTCATCGCTGCATCATCATTATGTCATAAATAATTAACTTTATAAAATGTGTAAAAATTATAAAAAATTTATCATGATGTAGGAAATATTATTATATTTCTAATAAATATTTATAGTAAAAAATCTGACTTGTATAACCCCATGTAAAAAATTGTTTTAGTAAAACACATCATGTGTGTGTCATTTTTAATTTAACATTAAATAGAAAGTTATTTATGTCATTTCCCAACCAAAGTGACTCCATGGGGTCCCCAAGTTGACCCATGGATTGTCGTGGTCGGCCATGATACATCCAATTAGGGTAGGACATGTGTCAAAGTATATTCATTTTATTATAATATCATTTTTGGCTTAAATTGCACTAATTACCTCTAATCGCGATTAAGAACTTAAAAGTTACTATTCACCAAAAAAATATTTTAATCTCATTGAACCACATTTTACTTCTTAATAACAACAATGTATGTCGGATTTTTTAAATTAAAAACACGGAAGTGGTAAAATTTCATTTAAACGAAAAATCAGTTTTTATAAGTACCACTTAGTTGTTTCACTATTAATCAAAAATTGATGTTTATTCAGAAAAATACCAAAACTTCACCCTAAGCTATATTTGATATTCCGAATTAAAAAATGAAGTCCATTTTACAAAATTCACAACATATAAGTTTCATTAATTAATTTAATAATTAATTCCCGCTGTCAGAGCAAATAGCGTGTTTTTATGAAACAATAAGTATCAAAAGATTGACACTAGTTTAAGTCCGATTTCCATGTAAAATTAATTTCAATGACCACTATTGGATTTAATCGTAAAAATAAATTCTAATTTCACTTTAAAACCAATTCAAAATATAATCTAATAATCTTAAAAAATTATATTAAAAAGAGCTTTTGAATTAAAATACAACATTTTACACTATTCGTTAAAAAAATGAACTTTATCGGAATGATACCAAAAATTTACACAAATTAAATTTTGATGACCCAATTCTAAAGTAGAGTTATATTTGGTCCAATAGATTTTATAAGATTGACCAAAACTATATTTAATGACGGTTCTCCATCAAATGTGGATAAGTGTACCTTTCGTGAAAATTAGAGTATATAAGCCTAAAATTGAATTCTTTTCGTATTTTAAGCCTTTATCCTTTATTAGATTAATGTAAAAGCATTTAAAAAACATATTTAATCATATTTTAGTTATTTCTATCCATTACCGCCAGTACAACGGCTACGTGTTAACTAACATTCAAAATAATATTATTTTATTACTAGTGTGCAACGTACGATTTCAAAGAAACTCTTTGTTGCCTATCAGGTACGCTATCGAACATAGAAACCCCTTTAAAGTAAAATTAATAAATATGAAAATGTATTATTCTTTATTTACCTGGGATGTTACACAACTCCACGAGAATCTTGATAAGGGCTTCATACGCCCTAGTGCGTCACCTTGGGGTCCACCTATTCTATTTGTTAAGAAGAAAGATGGGTCAATGAGACTCTGCATTGATTATCGAGAACTTAAAAAGATCACAATCAAGAAAAAATATCCTCTCCCATGCATTGATGACTTATTTGACCAACTATGCAGAGCTCAATACTTTTCCAAGATTGATCATCGTTCAGGGTATCATCAATTAATGGTCAAAAGGGAGGATTTACCAAAGACGGCTTTACGTACAAGGTATGGACACTATAGTGATGCCATTTGTTCTTACTAATGCCCCTGATATCTTCATGGATCTGATGAATATAGTCTTTAGAGACTATCTTGATCAATTTGTGGTAGTCTTTATAGACGATATTCTTGTCTATTCAAAGAGCAAGGAAGAACATGAAGAGCACTTGAGAATTATATTGAAGACCCTAAGAAAGGAGAATATTTATGCCAAATTTACCAAGTGTGAATTTTGGCTTCGAAAAGTTGCATTTTTGGGTCACATAATCTCAGAAGAGGGGATATCTGTGGATCCAATAAAAATAGAGGTTATCGAAAGATGGTCAAGACCAACAACAGTAACTGAGATCCGATGTTTTCTTGGTTTGGCTGGATATTATTGACATTTTGTGAATGATTTTTCACGATTATCTAATCCACTCACCAAGTTGATTTGGAAAGGAGTTAAGTTTGTCTGGATGGAGGTATGTGAAGATAATTTCAAGGAGTTGAAAAGAAGGTTATCTAGTGCACCTGTGCTCACACTGCCTTATAGTGGAGAAAGGTTTGTGATCTATAGTGATGCATCCAAGAAGGGATTGGGGGTGTGTTCTTATGCAAAATGATATAGTGATAGCTTATGCCTCACGACAGTCGAAAATCCATGAGCAAAATTACCTAACACATGATTTAAAGTTATCTATGGTAATATTTGCATTAAATATTTGGAGGCATTATATTTAGGGTGAAAGGTGTGATATTTATAATGATCATAAAAGTTTAAAGTATATTTTGACACAAAAGGAGCTGAATATGTGCCAAAGAAGATGGTTGGAGCTGATTAAGGATTATGACTGCTCAATCCATTACCACCTTGAAAAATCAAACAAGGTGGAAGATGCATTAAGTCGACAAGACCATGCCAGTTTATCTATGATGAGGATCACAAAAGATCCAATATTTATGGACTTACAAAGGATGGATCTTGGAATTATAATAGAAGGGGAAAAATATTATCTTTATCAAATGAATGTTCAACCATATATACATGTGAAGATTAAAGATGCACAGAAAGAAGATGTCGAGTTACAATTGAAGGTGAGAAATGTTCCTGAATTCAACCTTGATTGTGATGGGATAATAATGTTCATGAATCGGGTTTGTGTTCCTCCCATCCCAGAATTAAAGAAGGAGCTGCTGGATGAAGTTCATAGTTCTTCATTCTCTATTCATCCTGGAAGCACGAAGATGTATAGGGTACTGAAAGAGTACTTCTGGTGGTATCGCATGAAAAGAGATGTTGCTGAATATGTCTCTCAATTCTTGGTTTGTCAGCAAGTTAAAGCTGAGAGACAGAAGTCTAACGGGTTGTTACAACCATTACCCATACCCAAATGGAATTGGGAAAACATCACTATGGACTTTGTCACAGGACTTCCTAAAGCATCCAAAGGCAATAATGCTATCTGGGTCATAGTTGACCGTCTTACCAAGTCTGTACACTTGATTTCTATTAGAGAGGATTTCTCTCTAGATCATCTTTCCAGGATATATGTAAAGAAAGTGGTAAGATTGCATGGAGTACCACTTCCTATTTTATCTGATCGGGATCCGAGATTTACCTCGATGTTTCGCCGAAGTCTTTAGCATACTCTGGATACAGAGTTGAGTTTCAGCACTGCTTATCATCCTCAGATAGACGGTCAGTCTGAGAGAAAAATTCAAACCCTAGAAGATATGTTGATAGCTTGCTCTATGGATTTCAAAGGTGGTTGGGATCAACACCTACCTTTGGTGGAATTTTATTATAATAATAGCTTTCACTCCAGTATTCAGATGGATCCTTATGAAGCTCTCTATTGAAGGAAATACAGGACTCCAACTTGCTGGGATGAAGTTGAGGAAGGAAAGCTATTAGGACCTGATCTCGTTGATGAAATGGCAGAAAAGGTCAGATCTATTAAACAACACATAAGAGCAGCTCAGAGTCGACAGAAAAGTTATGCCGAAAACAGAAGAAAAGACCTAGAGTATGAAGTAGGTGATAATGTGTTATTACGAATATCTCCCTGGAAGAGAGTCATGAGATTTGGAAGGAAGGGGAAGTTGAGCCCTAGATATATCGGTCCTTTCAAAATACTGGATCGTGTTGGGGAGGTAGCTTACCGATTGGCGCTTCCACTGAATCTATCTCAAGTTCACGATGTGTTCCATGTATCTCTCCTAAGAAAGTACATACCTGATCCTTCACATGTACTTAACTCAGATGTTGTACCGCTGGAGCAAGATCTTTCTTATAAAGAACAGCCGATAGAGATTCTGGATCGCAGTGAAAAAGTCCTACGAAGCAAGACCACTCGATTGGTGAAAGTTTTATAGAGGAACCACCAATTAGAAGAAGCTACATGGGAGCTTGAGGATATGATGAGGGAGAGGTATCCTCATCTGTGTGTTACAAAGTGACGAATTTCGAGGGCGAAATTCATTTTAAGGGGGGTAGAATGTAACACCCGAGACTTTTATGTGAAATATTTTGTTTTTATGTTATATAAATCATCAAATAAATCTTTCACTACACACAACACTAGCTTGTCTTTGTTTACACGCAACTGCGGCCTTCCTCGATAGCTTGGACCGTACGCAACACTGAGTTTCACTAAACAATGATATGCTATTAAAATATTATTAAAACTAGCAGTTATGAAAAGTAATAACCACTTTTTGAAATTTTATAATTTTATTTTTCAAAATGGACTTCATTTTTGGATTCGGAATATCGAAATTAGCTTAGGGTGAAAGTTTGGTACTTTTCGGATAACTTTCATATTCTGATGAATAGTGAAAATTATTAAATTTTAATTAAAAAAAACTTTTTTTACCGAAATAACTAATAGTGATAAATTATTAATTTGAGTGGTTTTAAAGTATATTTATAATATATTTTTACAATTTAATACAATGTTGTTCATTGGATGTAATTTGAAAATTAAACCAGATATAAACCAGTGTCAATCTTTTGATAGTTATTATTTCTTAAAAAAAACGCTATTTGTCTTAATGACGGGAATTAATTATTAAATTAGTTAATGTAACTGATATGTTTTGAATTTGTTAAAATAAAAATCACTTTAGAATTCATAATATCAAATATTTCTTAGGCTTAATTTTTGGCATTTTTCTGAAAACTTTCAATTTTTGATGAATAGTGAAACCACTGAGTGGTAGTTAAAAAAACTAAATTTTTCATAAAACATAATTTTACCGCTTATGTGAGTGGAATTTCAAAAATCCAGGAGACACGGTTAATATCAAGGACTAAAATGTGGTTCAATGAGATGAAAATAATTTTTGGTGAATAGTAACTTTTTGCTTTTATTTACCACAGTTAAAAGTAAATAAGGTAATTAAGGATAAAAATGAAATTATTATTACCCTAACACATGTCCTAATTCTATTGGAAAAATGTAATTCGACCAAAAACAACCTTAGGAATAAAATATGACCAATTAGGCCCACATGGATTAGATTAGGACATTTATTATTAATTTATTTAAAGAAGGGTTAAATAGTTAAAATCAAAGTTTAATAAGTAAATCATTTTTAATATGGGGTTATACATAAGATCAATTCGACTATAAATATTCATTAGGAAGATAAAAATATTTCCTCTATAAGGGTATTTTATTTGTAATTTTTAGACATTAAATAATTTAATTTATTTATGACACAACGAAGATGCAGTAATTATCTTATTAATGAAATATTGACATAATTGATGTTATAAATACCCAAATAAATGTAATTTGAGACTTTTTATGAATTAAACTAATTTTATAGGTTAATATGACATGTTATAATTGATTTATGTAACTTTGTTGGAACTAATAATTCTGTTATGATTTTAACAAAAATCAATTACTAAATAGTGTCAAAATTGACATAAAATAGTTTTTAAAACAAATATTATATTACTAATTGTTATTTTATTCCTAAATATCTAATGTTCGGCCAAATGACTTATATAAGGATATATATATTAATAATAAACAACTTGGGGTTCTTTTTCTTTATATGGTAAGTTTATTAACCTTATAGTGTAAGAAAACAAAAGGACACGGTAAAAGTTAAATTATCTAACTTAAAGATAAATCTAAATGATAAGGTTAAAATTGATACCTAAACTTTCCTAAATTCTATTTGATGAGAGGATTTAGACCCCTACCCACCTTATCTTCGAAATAAATCAATTTGGAGCTATTAAAAACCTAATTTGACTTTATAATAAAATAATATTTTTAGTTATTCAAAAGGTGCCCCTCTCCTCCCTTATAAACAGGCACCTCCTCCCCCTCTTCCTCACACCACATTGAGCCTTCAATCTCGGCCCACCCCTGCCAATTGATTCTCTCCACTTCCCTAGAAACATCTTAGAGGTTATGGTCTTATTCAAAGACCTATTTTCGTACCCTAAAAGGATATCTCAAAGAAGCACTTCAAAGAAGAGGTAATGTCCGTTACCGATTCTTTCAACTTTATTTCTTCTTCCACTTATTCTTCCTTAGTTGTTTCATTATGAAGTAATAACATCAGTATCAATAACATAATGATATGTTATTATATGTATGAAACAACCCTATTTCACCATCTATCCATCCTACGGAAAAAGAAATCACCACGCGTGCGTACGTATGGAATACCGTCTCCACGCCGTGGTGTAATCTATTTTCCACCACCACCTTACTTGGATGGGTATAATGGTGTAAATAATTACTATATATGACTATTATAAAGTGATATTTATTATGAAATAGTATACATACACTCCAATACAATTCCATGATCATAGGAATGATATCATCACTCGTGCGTACGTACGGAATACCGTCTCCACGATGTGATGCGACTCGTTATACATGATATTCATTTCATAATGATTATATAAATGAATTGAATGAATGAATATGATATATATTACACTAATACCATTCTGGAAATGAGGTATCTATAACCTAAAGATAATAATAAGAATTTATTCAACAAAACACACATAAGAACAAAAAGTAATAAACACCCGAATATCAAGTAGTAATGAAATATTACTAATAAGAAGCTAAGAATATGACCATATATGATATCATAACAATAAGTATGATTCTAGAAAATTTAAATAACATTATTTAAATCATTATACAGTAGGTTCGGACACTTACGAAGCAAATTGGACTTAAGGTAAGGGAAATATCACAATCTCATTTTTATCCGAGATTGTTTATACTTTGGAATTTACTGGGGTGCATTTTATCATCCACATCCATGTTTCCTCAATATGTAATATTTACATCAATATACAATAGGTTATATCCAATTTTACCCTTCGATAAGTTTTTTAGTAAAAGATATGAGAGGAATCTTTTGTCGTTTTTCGTACGAGGTACTTTTTGACTTTTCAGACAAATGTACGAGAAAAATGTTTTTTAACTTATACGGAATGAATGGATTTTTAAAACATTATTTCCAAGAAGCATCCTTTAAAAGTTTCCAAGTTTATTTTTAATAAACTTCTTTATGTTTATAATTGTATGACATGTTATGAAAGGAAAAGTGTTTTTGAAGAAGAAAGGATATTTTCCTCAAGAATGGAGTCCATGTATTTTATCAAAATTATTTTCCATCTAAGATAATAAAGGGTTCTGTTTCTATCCCTATTATTACATTGATTTGACTATGTTTTAATGGAATTATTTTTAGGAATTACTTTATCTTATATGAATTGTTTTATGATGTCATGATGTTTAAGATTCCCATTTTTATTACATGGGTAATGCTATGCTGTATGGTTTATGATTTGATGGCACACATAAAAATGGTATCATTATGAGATGGGTGGGACCTATATATCCCTACAATGCATTGGGTAAAGATTTTATATCTCATGAGATAGATATGGCTGGAACGGTAGGTTATACCGGTTCAGTGAAACAGGACTGAAACGAGGAGTGAACTCGGTTCAGAAAGGGGCTTTGTCCACTAAGATAGTCTTGGAAATGAGTCTTAAATAATAAGAAATGATTCTCTATTATTATGTGTGTATGCCACAAAGTTTCATGTTTTATGTTATGATTATTGGGATTACATTTCACTACTACGATTTATCCCATGTTATGATATTATGATCTCTTTTGTAGGATAATATTTCCAAAATGTTATGTTCTTATGAATATGATGCGATAGATATTTCTTTTGTTTACCTTTAATGAGAATTTGAGCTCACCCTTTTGAATGTTTTCTTTCCCCAGGTCATGAAGAAGTTTATTAAGTAAGATATTCTAAAAGGGAGTATAGATATGATGAAATAAATGGGAGACAGCGTGGACGCTTTATGAACCAGTTGTTTATGTGTCCCAGTTTCTAAAGACACTATACCTATACGGTCCTTTCGTGGTTTTGTTATATGATGTAATAATTACACTTCAATTTTGAAGTATTAAAAATGTATGTAAAGTATGGGTCGTTATAGTGTGACAACATCATCGCGTCAGATGAAGATGTGGGAATCGAACCCACAACCAGAGTGTGATTGGGATTTATCACCTACCACTAGACTACGTGGAGTCCCTAGTTAGTGTGACTAATTATTTTTAATTATATGATTTTATTGATCAATAATAAGTTTATTTGGGGTCTTATTTCTTATCAAATGGATATCCTTAGTATAGGAAAATGATTTGGTGATTATGTGATAAATGTAATTTTGGAAGATGTTCCCTCTGTTTGGAACAATATATTCCTAAGGATAATAGAATACACTGGGATTTCATTTAAGGAGTTATGGTAGATTTTTATCTTGGTTTTTATTGTGGATTTATAGTGATTTGGGTTATTTATGGAAATGATTAACCTGTCATAGAGAATATGTGATTAGGTTAATTAATTTTAAGTAAGCAATTTTAAGAGAATTCGATGATATTTGGACATACAATTTAACCAGGAAGACTATGTAATCATATTCTTCAACATTTTGTCTTTCAATGTTAGTTTGGATTATATTGAAGGATTTCAAGGAAAAATGTTTATTAAATCATATTTATTTAACTATGGGTAATGTTGGTTTAATTTTAGAAATTAAGATTTTTATTTATTTCTCTAATGGACTATCCATTTTTGGGATCATCTGACCTTGTACTAACAATTTTGTTTTTGGTTAAACTCTGAAGACAAGGGAAATATATATTTTATCTTTTTTGGATCATGTTATTCTGTAGAAGATGATTCTAGCACTTCAGTTATGACCAAGAAATCTTTAATAATCATTGTAAAAAAATATGAGTTAGAGGTAAAAATTTATTAAAGGATAAAAATATACATCAAAAGTATGTATATCTCGTTTTGTTCTCAGTCAATCTCATTAATAAATTACTCAAAATAATAAAATGGAACATAAAGAAAATTGTATGTTTACTTTTCTAATTGGGAAGCTAATGATTATTTAACCCATCACTAGTTTTTGATTTTCTTGTTGTTAATTTTTTCTTGATAATATTTTCAATCACTCTCCATCAGAAATTGAAAATTAGTTTATCATCCATATCCATGTTTTCATAAATGGAATCCTAGTGAGGGTTATCTCAGGGGACAATTAAACTTCTTTTATTATTTCTTTTAAAGGGATAGTTTAATTGACATTCATCTTTATGTGGGGCATTCAATGTTGTTCCCAAGACCAATATTAAAATTTTGAGGACACAATTTTCAAAAAGGGGGAAGAATATAACAGCCCATGATTTCAAAGTAAGTTATATTCATTAAAGTAATTCAATAGATTGTGCTAAACAGAACACGAAGTTCGAGCGCACCCAGACATACCAAAATGGCCGTTCAAAAAGTAGTTATTAATATTATTTAGTGATTTTTGAATTTTATATAATCCATGTAATTTTATAATTCATATTATGTGTTTTTTAGATATAATATAAGAAAAATTTTATTTTTTCAGATAGAAGAAGTATTTTAAAAAAAATACAATTTTATCACGTTTTTTGGAAACCCTTCTTAAAACCAACATTTGACACATTAATATACATAATTTAATGAAATTAAATTATTCTTTAGAATCGGGACATGAAAATTTATTTTGGATAATGTTTTGGAACTTTTCTGATAACATTTATATTTTGATGAATAGTGAATAATACTAATTCTTTTTGAAAACGAATTTTTTAATCAAAAAAAAATTATAGTGATAAATTTTGAATCTGAATGGTTTGGGAGTATAATTAGATTATATTTTTATAATTTAATAAAAATTAGTTCTTATAAGTAGTTTCACATTTTAATTTGACAGAAACTCATGTAAATCTTTTAATAGTTTTTACTACTTAAAACTCTTCTTTTTTTGATTTGACAACAAGAAATAATATTAAATTATTTAATGCTACTTCTATTTTTTGAATTTAGTAAAATAGAATTTATTTTTTAATTTGGAATATCAAAATTAGGTTATGATAAATTTTTAGTATTTTTCTGAACACTTACAATATTTAATGAATAGTGAAAAACAATGCGTTATTGTTTAAAAACCTACATTTTATTTAAATATTAATTTTTTTTATTTATTTAAGTCAATATAGAAAAATAATACCAATATTAGTTCAATGTGATTCATTAAAGTCATTTTTTTAATAAAATTAGACATATAAAATTTAATTGAACTTTTTACCACCTTTTACCCACCTTCAATGAGCATTTGCAAATTTGAAAAAAAATTACTACTTCTTTGAGTTGAATTTCAATAATCTGAGAGACATGATTTACATCAGTATGTATAATGTGGTTCAATAAAATGAAAATAATTTTTGGTGAATAGTAACATTTGACTTATATTTACCACGATTAATAGTAAATAGGGTAATTAAAGGTAAAATGATATTATAATTACCCTAACACATGTCCTAATTCTATTGGATAAGTATTATTTGACCAAAAACAACCTTAGGAATAAAATATGATCCTTTTTGTCCACTTGGTTACATTAGGAAAATTTATATTATCTTATTTAATGAAGAGTTAAAAGTTTAAAATTAAAATTTTAATAACTAAACCATTTTAATATTGGGTTATACATACGATAAATTCATCTATAATTATTAATTAATAAGATAAAAAAATTTCCTATATAATTTTATTTTAATTAAAAATTTTAGGCATTAAATAAAAAAATTTATATATGACCCAATGATGATTTAAGAATTTGGTTAATAATGATTGATTAAAAAATTGATATTATAAATATCCAAATAAATGAAATTTGAGACTTTTGTTAAATTACACTACTTTTATAGATTATAATGTCATTTAAGGGTTGATTAAATAAATTTTTTTGAAGAAATAATGCTATTATGATTTTCTAAAAAACCAAATACTAAATAATGTCAAAATTGACATAAATATGTTTTTAAAACAAATACTATATTATTGGTTGATATAATATTTATAAAAATATATGGTTTGGATAACGGGATTAAATAATATTATATATGTCATTAATGAACCACTTGAGGTTCTCTTGGAAGCTTAGAGTATTTTATTAACCATATAGTGTAACAATACAATAAGATAGAGTAAACAATAAACTATTTAACTAATAGTTAAATAAAAAAGATAAGGTTAATATGGTGACCTAAACATGTCTAAAACCAATTGGTTGAAATTATTTTGACCCATAACCACCTTATCTTCGAAATACATCAATTTGGATCGATTATAAAACGAAAATTATTATAATAATATAATATTTCAATGTTTTCCTAAAGTGATCATCACATGTCTTATAAAAGGGTGCTTCAATTTCTATAAAAATCACATATCCAAAGCCATTTAGCTCAGGAATACATTGCCCAAATATCCTCTCAACTTCCCTCAAGTCAACCTATAGTCCTTTATATCATCAGAAATCCATCCAAAGGATCCCTTTTGGCCACCTCAAAAGAAAACACTCAAAAGGATATAATAATTTCACCATCATCTTTCAAGTTCATTTCTTCCACTTCCTATTTCAGTGTTTTTCACATACCAAAATAATAACTATAGTACCTTTTACTTACTAGGATGTTATAATAAATATGTTAAAATTATATTCTTATTTATACTCATACTATAAATGAAAAAGTTAACACATGTGTGTACGTACGGCTTATAATCTACACGTCGTGCTGTGGTTTGTTAGTCAAAAACATCATTATTGGGTTGGATATAATATTGATTATAACTGATTTAAATAATAAATATAACATGTTAATTATTATATATTTATGATATACCATCTAATTATATACCATTTTACCATCAAAATAATTATATTGTTTCTCATCCATATGTACGATTTACCGTCTCCACCAACGCGATGAGATTCATCCCCCATCGTAATCATTCAAGAATAATTTTTATTTTATGATTACAAAATTATTTCATAAATTCATATAATTTTGGACTTGAATCAATTACAAACTATACATAACAAACATGACTTGCATAACTTAACATATAAAGGAAAACAAATCAGGTAACAACTAAAACAATGATACTACTGAAATATCATTAACAATGCGATATTAGAAGATCATATATGATGTCATATTTATGTATTTGAATCTTTTATAAGTTAATAAAAATGATTCCACCATTAAAAAAAATTAACCTAACCTATACTAAGTAAAATTACATGGTAAGGGGTTTTCGTCTCACTTATTATTCCCGTGAGATTCGTGCTATATTGCAACTATTTCTTTTATTGTCGTGTATATACTGCCCATGATGGTATTATTTATGTAATATATTTTAATTTATAGATATTTAAATCTTAATTGTAGGATACTTATTTCATGGGGTGTATGTTTCATATATTACCAGATCGGTAAAGGAATTTCAATTTTGAATTTCTACTCATTGGGCTTTACGCATACTTCAGTTATTATTTCACTCCAAGATAATGTGTTGAATAAATATTTATTATTTAGGTAGTAATCACTACTCCCCTTTTTGTGGATATTCCATTGATACGTATACTCACTCCATTGAAAAATTTATATTATATTAATATGAACATTTTAAGGGTAATCATAACTCAATTTCCATTCATTAAGTTAAACGTCCAAATCATTGGTTTTGTTTTTACAAGAATATGTGTTAATCTATCCTGATTAATTTTCACTGAATATCTAATTATATTGACTGTATTTATATTTTTCACACATAATTATTTCATTTAATTATCCTTAATCTAAGGACCCGGTCTTTATAAGTTATTTCGTCTCAATTTAAATTCATTTAAGACCTCTTTGTCATTATGCACCAATTCTCTTTTATATGGTGTATATACTTTCTTTTGACATATTATATCATGAATCTCTTTATTCTCATTATATTATTATGTTTTGATTTTTTGAATTTCTAAATTACATGTATTTAAGCGTCTCTTATTTGGTTTGGAATTTTTTAATGAAAATATTGTTTTAAATGTTATAAATATTTATTCTTCTAAATCTTTCTCATTAATGTCCATGTTTAAAAAATGTTTTTTTTGTATTTATTTATATGGACATAAATACGTTGAAAACAAAATAACTTTTAAAAGTTTCAATGTGATATGGGACACTTTGATTAAATAATCTTTTTTAAATTACTTTTGTGATAAATAGTGCGACATATAAATGTTGTAATGAAAAAGGGGATATTTATATTAAATAGGATTAATGACTATTTTCTTCTATGTGAATATCCTTCAGTGTATTTTATTCATGGTTGAGGTTGATTTATTATAATACAACCATCTATATTGTATTGAATGAGTTAGGTTTGACTGCGGATGTGCTATTTTTATGCCATTCATGGTTTGTTTTTAAAATATTGATATTTCATATGCTAGTTTTAATATGAATGTTTATATTATGTTTCAACCTTTTCATTTAAAGAATGTGTTGTACATAGTATGTGATGGGAGGATCAAGCTATGACTCCTCGATGCATTGGTAGGTTTAATTAGAAAAACTATTGTCTTGGAACAAGGCCTTGACAGAATCATATTTTTAGTCTTGGAACGATACCTTGACTATATTGTTATGATGTTGACATTATGCATTCCATCATTATGAAATTGTCTATTTATATTACATGTTATTATTTGACTATTATAACATCCTTGAGTATAATTAAATGGAATTATTTGACTTAACTTTGCCATATTATGTTCAATTTTATTTTTAAAATGCTTGTATTCAGGTCTTTTACATTTCCTAAAATGTTTATTCTTATTTAGTACAGTTTATGCTATATTGTTATCCTCACTGAGCATCTGAGCTCACCCCTTTCTTGTGTGTTTTTTTTCTAGGATACAAAGAAGTTTATTATTTTTAACCTTCATTAATTGGCTATGGGATATAAGAGTATTCAAAGGGGACAGAAATGTTTTTTTAATTTTATGATGTAATGTAAAACATCTATATGTATCTAGTACATCCAAGGTTACTAACCTGATCGGTCACTGAGGACATGATTCCATGTATAATGAAAACGTTATGTAATAATGCACCAATTTTGGGTAACATGGTTCATAGCATTACACTTAATTATAATATCTATAATGTTATTTTTATTGATAATTCATCAACTAATATTTGAGATGTAGCTAGTTTTTAAAATGGTGATTTTTAAAAAGAAAATTATATTTTTCCCCAAGAATGATTTTAAATTTTGTTATTATATTTATATTCCTTAATAGAAGAATTTCCTTAAAGTACTTATCAAACAATGGAGATATGTTTCATTGATATTATCCTTATTTTTTTTCTTTCTTGATTTAAAATAAGTTTAATTTTGGAAGTAAACTTATTTTATAATTCACCAGTTCATATGGAATGGATATCGATTATGTTTATTGATTAGGGTATGTATTGAAATTTCATATCATTGTTTTTCTTAGTATGATTTTTTATGTGAATTATTAATCTCCGATTTCATTTGAAGAAATCAGTTTACTTTTAATTTTGTTTCTGGGCCGACTATAGACCCTCTTTGTAGCCGTAGGTATCATGGGACAAACTATATATGGTTTTGGCTAAGGCCATACCCATTTATATAGATGTATTGGCATGAGGCCTCATTGGTTTTTGATATCTTTGATTGAGGACTCGATGGAATGTTTTATATTTACATCATTATAAATTAAATCATTACAAATTTAGGTATGCATATTTGAGGGGATTATTTGATTATTCAGAACATCGATGGTTATGATTCATGCACATCTTATTATTTATATGTCATTATTTTATCATCATTTATTCCTTACATATTATAATCATGTTATTGATTAAATGTAACGTTTTTTAGTTATATATCTTTCCATATTGATTATGAATTATTTAT
The DNA here is from genome assembly GCA_963277665.1 of Viscum album. NCBI lineage: Eukaryota > Viridiplantae > Streptophyta > Magnoliopsida > Santalales > Viscaceae > Viscum > Viscum album. Next base: position 96,851,427 of record OY728141.1, on the reverse strand, counting down.
TCATAGCTTATTTTGAATTATTACCCTTAATGGGCATCTAATCTCATGCATTTCATATTTTTTTAATTTCCCTATTATACCATGAAGTATTTAATTGTTGATATGTATATATTTGCTAAGGGTAATAATGGAGTTCTCAATAAAATACTATATTATCTTCTATATTTTAAAAATAGAATTTTATCCAAACATTTATTTAATTTACAAATATTACATAACTATTATGTCATTTAGGATGTAATTCCTTATATCTCATGCCATTTTAATAAAAAAGACTCCAGTTCTAAGTTTGATGTGGTCAAGATTGTTACATTATGAGTAAATATTATAAATAATATCTAAAAATTTTAGAAAATTTTATTTACTAAACTAATTTCATTTTTTAAATGAGAATATAAAAATTATCCTGTTGTGTAATTTTCAGATTTTTAGTAACATGTACATTTTATAATGAATAGTGATAAAAAATAATTTTTATTGAAAAATATTTTTTATATTAAATAAATTTGTATGTAAATGTATATTTTTGAAATTTATTATAATTTTAGTGGTTAATTTTTATATAAATTAATATAATTACATTTTTTGAAATTACTTTTTCACATGAATTTAGTATACAAAACTATATACTTTAAATGATTTTTTTGTGAAAAAATTAATATTCTTTGAGTTTTTTCATTTAAATTCTAAATTTTGTTTTATAAAAACTATGAATTTATTTATTAAAAATGGATACTTTTTTAATTAGAAGGTATATATTTGGTAAATATATCCCTTTAATGTTTTAGTCGCCCAAAAGAATAACTTGGGTAATTTTTTTATCAGGGTAAATAAAGAATTACATAACTAAAGGCTAGTATTAATATGATAGGGACTAAAAAAGTAACCTTAAACATTTTAAATGTTTATTATATTGTTAAAATTCACTTATACTAATCCATTATTTGGTTATATGGCCTTTTATATCAATTCCATGTGAGTGTTATCGTTATAATATTTTTTGTGATGAAATGTTAAAAATGTCACAATCATAATTTTAACAACTATAATATTTTTAACATGTGGATAAATAAAGGATATGTTATATTATAAATAATTATAACAAAGGTAATTGATGTAAATTATTAATGGTATTTTATCATTTATATTTAGTGAAAAATTAATTACAATAAATAATTACATAACTCTAATGCATCAATTATTCAATTAATGGAAAAATAAAATAATTGACATAAAATTATTAAAAGAAATATAATTTGAAGGAACTAATGTAAAATATGTATTTATACATGAAAATTAAATTAAATTGATGTATTGAAATTTTTTATTTGATGTTCATTTAATATGTTGATGTTTTGAATAGTTATAAAAGTAATGTTACTGATATTTAATAAAGATGTTAATTTATTAAAAATTTATAAATCATAAAAATCTTAGATTCTAAAAAAAATTTAAATTGTTAATTAAATAAAAAATGGTCTCCTTCGGAGTTTTTTTTGTTTATAATATCATTATTAATGCTTAAGTGGTAGAAAAAATTAATATTTTGGTAATTCTCAAAACCATTAATGAAGTGTTAAAACAAATAGAATAAATTGAAAATGTGATCCAAACATGAAATAATTATATTCGATTATATTATTGAAAATAATTTTCATCATATATTATAATATTATTAATTATGATCCATTTTATTTATCAAAACTAATTTATATATATTTCATATTCTATGTTATTCATAGAGTGCCCCTATATTCTCTAATAAAATGAAACAACTTATTCACCTTTAAAAACAATAATAACCCATTTAGTTCAACCAAAATCTTATAAATACCTTCATATATTCCCTATACACATTATAAATTCTTTTTTTGGGCCTCAAGAAAACCATAGTGGTCTAATCGTCTAAATAATATTTGGTCACCAGAAGAAGAGGTATAATTCTTAACTAAGCACTTTAATTTTATTTCTTCATCCACATAACTAAGATATTTTCCAAACATGAATACCTAATTAAATAATTATCTTACATATACTATTATATTAATATGAAATATTAATGACCAATATCATTATCCAACCAACATCAAATAGGAAATTAATTAATCAGTCATAAAAACCAATGCAATTTATTTTCCATCACCACCTTCCACGACTGGTTGTTATGCTGGATTTAATATTTTTAAAATATTTTCATGAAATATTTATCAATATTAAAGTATCATATATTATATATTTTTTAAATTATCATTTCATTAAAAATTGATAACTTAGATAGTGTTCTCATTTGAACTATCACATCAACAAATTGATGTTTTTTATTTTTTATTCACCACAACACATAGATTATAAATATAAGAAAATTTTGAATATTAATAAAATAGTTATTATATTAATATAATTATATAATTAATAAATAATTCTTAATTATTTCCATAATTATTTTTTAAAAATTGTATATGCTAACCATGCGAACGTACGACCTACCGTCTCAATTATTGTAACATAATTCAACTTTCATAACCATCATTAATGATTTTAATTAAAAATAAAATTATTGTATAAAAATTATAATTATGTGATGATTAATAGTTTTAATGTAATTGAATAATTCCCACTATGACCATCATCATACATGTAGAGGCATTTTGGACTTATAAACTGAATATTGTCAAGCTATTCGACATAAACATAAGAGAATAGCTAACTATTATAACATGATAATAAGTGAAATTAATGTAATCATAAACATTAAAAAGGTTCTTATGAAAGTAAATAATTAACATAATTATATTATTCAGAATGATAAATAATTACGTGGTGAGTGAGACTCATGGTAAGGTACACTTGTCATTAGACTTTACTTAAAAATTTTTTAATGATTTATTTTCAAAATCATTCTCCTCCATGTCGACATTCTTCTAATGATTTTAATAATAATATTATAATTTATAAAATGGATTCTAAAGTTCATTTTGATAATATTTAATTTCTCTAAAATTATTGAAAAAGGTTATTATTTATGGGTTTTTGTAATCGATTTTATTTTAAAAATAATCTTTTAATGTATCCCTTAAAACACACAATTTATTCCATATAAATATTTTTAAAATTTTTTATAGATGTATTTTCATGGATATTTAAAATATATAATTGACATTATATATATATATATACATTATTTAAGGGGTTTTTAGAAGGATTATTTTTACAAAATGTTTTGATATTTTATTGTAAAATAAAAAAAGAATGATATATTTTATTGTATATGAAAATAATGATTTTTATATCCACCATAACTATTATTTTATTATTTGGTCACATAACAAGTGTTCACTTTTTTAGTAAAATAAAAACTATATTCCCTTTTTTGGAAAATTATGATTATAAAATGGTTTTTTAAAAACAATACACTATTTTAATATTTAGATGTTTTTTTCATATGGGTTACAAATATTTTTTCATTGTTTTTATTCATGATAAGGTACTTGGAAAAATATATTAAGGGTTGAGCCCCATTATAGCACATGGGATAGATGGATATAGATTATATTATGGGTTCACAAATAATGTGCTCTAATTTATTTGGTAATAATTACGTTATCCATATAATTATGTTGGATGTTAGACATATGGTTACCCAATTTGTAATGATTCTTGTAATGGATTTTAAGGGTTATTTGATGATTATGTCCCAAGGAACCTACATGAATTTTCTATTATTTTAAATTAGATTTCATTGAATCTGTATGACGTTAATTGGTAGGATTGTGATATATCTAATAGAAATATGACGATCTGTATTGTAAAACATTATATTATTTATAAATGGGGTTTCTAGGGTTTTCATGTTTTAGAATGATATATATAATTTATTTTCTTAATACACCGTAATTTTATTTTTGAACTCATCCATTTTTTAAAAAAATTACTGGGTATAAGGATGGATAAAAAATTCTGAGAACTCATCTTGAACATTGTGATATTTTTTCAAAAAGATAAATCATGTTTTATTTTAAATGTTTTATATTTTTTAAAAATGTATAATGAAAAGATGTGTCAACATTTGATAAATATGGTAATGTTGTGTATGATTTACAACATAGTACACTAAAAATCTTAAAAAATGATCATTGGAAATGTATGTAAGTGAATTTTAGTTAAAGGCACAAGAATATGAAATATTAAAGGTCAGGTCCTTATAGGTGGTATCAAGGGAGGGTTAAGATAACTCTAGAAGTTATGATGTTATATAAACATAAGTAAAATTCCTTGTAAAACTATAAATGATAGTATTAAAGGGAAAATTATTGTAATATGGGATAAATAAAAATTGTTCTAGATTCTATGATTATGGATAATTTAGTGTTTATCCGTCTAATAACATGGTTTATCGTGATTCTATTAATATTCTCACAATATCAATATTAGTTTTAGTAATTTTATTGATCCTAAAGGAACTAAAGTAAAAATGGATGTGAAGGAAAAGGTTGTGTTTTAATCATAGAAACCAAATGAAATAGTTCCTCTAGTGAAAACACATATGGTTATTATTAATGAGCTATTACAAGATATGATTAAAAATATTAACCAAGATGATTTTTCTGTTGTATGAAGCAATACAATAATGGATTTACCTATATGTTTCAGAGATAAGTATCATGAGGGTAAAAATAGTCAATATATCGTTTTTTAATAATGTGGGAAGATTCACCAAGGAATACCCCTTAAGAGAATGTTAAGATGTTTCGTATGAGTTAATGGAGGGAATAAAAGAATATTATTCTAGGGATAAAATAAGAATTCAATTAACAGCATGAACAGGAAACAATTTCATCACAATGAATACATTTACTATTCTAAATATGGGGAGTATGGGATTTATAAAAATCGACTTAATTGGAATAAATATTATGGAAAATTAACAAAACCAAATATCTAGTTTTGTCTATAGCCATTATAGTTTCCAATTATGGAATAAAAAATGGCATATTACAGGTTTGTATTATATATTGGGCTATTTTATGATATTATTGAATCTTATTAAATGATTATTATTTTTTAAATAATTAGTCTATTAAGAAATAATATGTAAAATCATGGTTAATGGATTTTGAATAATGTCAATTGATTATGATATTTACAGACAGATATTTAGGAGTTATGATGAAGCTATGTAATTTTTTATGATCATAATTTGAAATATACAAAATCAAAATTTTGATGGGTTTTTATGATGAAATAGTTTGGGTAGCATTTTTTTGTCTTGGGAAATTTATTTGGTATTTTTAACCATTTAGTTTACCATCTAAAAAAAATTTGGGGAAGAATGATCCTTTATTGTTGTGGAAATAATTATAAATGTGTTGCTAAACATTTTTCTATATATGATCATTGATGATTACAGTTATCTTATTATGTCTATCACCACATTTTGGGGGTTTTATTTGAATTTAATAGATATCGGTTTAGAAGAAAAACAATCCACCGACTGTGAGATAACCTACCACATTTATTTAGGTCATGAGGCTTGATCCCCCAAAAGAAATGTGATATAGTTGGAACACCTACAAATAAAATATGTGATATCCTATATATTATGAAATAATTTTTATATAAAATATTTTGTTTATAATTATTAACATTTTTTGGAAAATATATTTTACTGTACAGATAATAATGGGGTTGAAATATAATTCGGTGATTAATGTTATTTTGGAAGATTTTACCCATTTTGCAACCTTATTTGATAAAGGAAAATAGTTACACAATGGATTTTATTTTAGAATTAATGATTAAATTATATTTTCTAAGAAATATTTACTATAAGTTGGACTTATGATGATTAATTTAATTTATGGAAAAATGAATATCTTGGAGATTATGTGATTGAGGAATATACATTTTGGTATGATGATTTAAGATTGATAAATGTTATTTAGAGATAAATACGGAATTTATCTGGGTAGAATATGTGATAAAATAATTCATATTTTTTATAGTCATACATGGTAGAGAATATTTGGATTTATTTTCAGTATATATATATGTGAAATTATTTAATTTGAACATTGTGTATTACTATTAAAATTTTAAATTTATTGTCTTATTTATTTGTATGAATGTTTTTTTAAATTGGGAATTATCTTACCTTGTTCTTATCATGACGGGGTTTTAATGTACAAATATAAGATAAATCTATGATTTTAATATGGTGGAAGTATATGATCCGATGGATTTTATTCAAGAATTATAAAAAAAGAGCTGGAGTACATATCAGTTGGAGAATAAGATGAGATAATGGTGAAAATTGTTTAGATGATGAAATTATTCATATAAATAATTCATTTTTCATTTTTTTAATATAGATGTTAATTGAATTCCTAAAATATATTAAAATAATCTTTATATAAAAATGTTATTTTTTACTTTTCTTACTGAGATATCAACGGTCTTTTAAGCAATCGCATATTTATTGTTTTCTTATCATCCACATTATCCTGACCATGTTCTCTATCACTCTATATTATTCATAGGTTTTCATTATTTCATCAAAATATATTATATCACTTCCCACATAATTTTTTACATGTAATCCTTGATATTTTTTATTCAAAAAACCCACGTTAATTCACATTTTCTGTTTTCAAGGGGATATTTTATTAAAAATGTACATGTTGTGGTATTTTATTATTGTTATTTCAAAATTGAAATAATTTATTACAAATCGTAATGAAAAATTTTAAGGAAACAATATATTTGGGGGGTGGGGGTAGAATGTAATTTCATGATATTTTAATATGGAATATAATGATTGAATGCGTACGACATACACAACACCGATCTTAAAAGAACAACAAAATATTATTTTTTCAAAGTGACTATTATAAAATATCTATTAAATTAGAGGGAATGAATATTATTAACCACAATATAAAATATATAACATTAAAGCCCATTTGATAATTTATTAATTTTTGTCTGTTACTAATCACTCAATTTTACTTATAGTCATTTTAATATTTCCAAATATTTTTTCATTAAAAATGGGTTTCATGTTTTTTTATTTCTGAATAATATTTTTTTTGAAAATTTGGAACATTATTTTTAAATAATGAATTGATTTTTTTAAATCAACATATAATAAATAGCTTATAGTAAATTTTTTATTTCTTCTGAGAAGAAGTTTTTTTAATAAATAGTGAAAAATAATAATTTTTTTAAAAAAATGTGGTTTCTATTATTTTCTTTATGTAAAATTATATTTTGGTTTCAATTTTAAATTTAATCCGTTCAATATGAATGAAAATAAACAAATTTTGTTTCTAAATTAATTTTTTACTATAATTTAGTATAAAAACATTGTCTACTTAAATGATGAATTTCTTCAGAAAACCCATTTTTAAATTCATTTTTTGGTATTACCAAAAATTAAATTTTCCAAATTAAGTGATTTTAATCTTTAATGATGAATTCCATATTTTTGATCATACGTTTTAAATTTAAAAATTCAAATTTGTTTTTATCAATATGAATCTATAACGTAGTATTTTTTTACAATAATAAAGGGAAATCACTTAATTAAAGATTAAATATAATATTATAAGAAATGAAAAGTTACCCTAAAACAATGATTAATTTTATTTCAGGATTAAATTTCTTCCATTATCATCAGTTATTCAATTATATTAATTTTTTTTTCTTTTGGATGATATTATTACCTTCATAATATTTTATGTAAGGTATTTTAAAAAATCACACATTGTATTTTTAATAACTATAATATTTTCAACATGGGGAAACAAAGGATATGTTCGGTTATAAATATTAATTTGAATGATAAATGATTTATACTATTCTTGGTAATTTATTTTTATATTATAATGATGAAATTAGTACCTTAAATTCTTACATAACGTTGACGCGAAAATTATTTATTTAATGGAAAAATAAAATAAGTGATATTAAAATTTTTAAAAGTAATTTAATCTAAAATAAGGAATTTTTTTCATTTATTTATATATTAATATAAAAATTTAAATATTAAATAAATTTTTTTATTTAAATTTCATTTGTTTTCATTATGCAATAAATTGTTCTAAAATTGATATTAATGATATTTTAAAAGAAAAAATATTTTATTAATTGATTTAAATTTCTAAAAATATTATATTTTTAGAAATGAATAATATATTGTTATCGAAATCAAAAATTTTCCATTATTTGTTTTCCACATTTTATAGTATCCATTAATCCCTTAATGTTTATAAAACATTAATATTATGGTAGTTATCAAAAATATTTAACGAAGGGTTAAAAAAAATATGTGGTAAAAAATGGGATTGCAACTTTTCCCAAATTTATTAGATGATATTATTGATACATATAATATTATTATCATATAATATTATCAATTTTTGACCACTTATATAAAAATATTAGTTAATGTTAATTAAATCTTTTATAAAATTTCATGGGTGCCCCTATAATATCATATAAATGGGAACCAATTATTAGCATTTCATTACCAATAAAAACACTTTTGGATGAAAAAAACAAATGCAATAAATTCTTAAAATATATTTCCACATTATAGAGTCCTTTATTTTTTTTAATGATTCTGTCCTTATATGTGTTTACTCGTAAATAATGTAGGTTTTCCGAAGAAGAGCTATAGTTCTTAACATGGCATTTTTAATTCATTTTTTCATCCACAAAAATTAAAGATTCCTTAAACATTATGGGATAAGTAATTTAGTAACATAAATATTCTATGATTTTATTATATTATTTCAATAACTAATATGCATCTCTATCCTCTTAGAAAAATGAAAGGAAATCGCATTTAATGTGTATGGAGGACTACCGCCTCACAAATCGATGTAATTCAATTTCCATTACCACCATTCAAGGATATTTTAATGATGGAATTATTTTTTATATTTTTTATACCTAAAATATTTCTCAAAATGAAAATATAATAGAAACATATTTTATTTCTTATTTATTCACTAAAAATGATAATGTTGTTCATGTATAAGTATGGACTACTAACTCTCTACAGAAATATGATTAATTTTTCATCACCCCAAATCATAGATTATATATATAATAATATTTAAATAACTAATATGGTATTTTTTTTATTATGATATTCTGTAAAACTGAATTAATACCTACCCTCTTTCCATAATGATCATTGAATAATGTTAATGTTTCTCATACATATGTAAAACATACCTTCTCAATGATTGTAACATAGTTCAGTTTTCATTACCATATTTTCTGATTGTTATTAAAACTATAATTTATATTTAATAAATTTAATAATATCATTATAATTTCTATAGAGATGATGTAATAATGGCCCATTTTTTCATCATCAACATATCAAATCCATTTCAGACTTATGAACCAAATATCTTCAAAACATATGGTGTGAACTTAATATCTTAAGTAACTATTATAACACAATAATAAGTCGATTAAAAGTAATAATAAACATGAAAAACATCTATATAAAGATAATGAGAAATGTAATTATACTAATCTAGAAGATAAACATGTACATGATGAGTCAAACTCGATGTATGGGGCACATCATCTTAAATTAATATTTTTGATGGTTTAACGATTTATTTTTTATGAAATTATCTTCCATCTTCATTTCTTGTAGGTCCTTTAATAAAAAAATTATTTATGATTTATTATATTATAAAGGTTATTTTAGACCACATTTTACATTAAATTCAATTTTTCTAAAAAGAGAAATATTTTTATGGTTTTACAGAAGGGGATTTCTTTTAAAAATCATCTTTTAAACATGACCTAAAAACAACATTTTCTCCATGTACATACAATTAAAATTATTATTTGGAAGTATTTATATGGATATAAAATAATTATACTGGTAATTTTATTTCTCATTTTATTTTATTTAAATGTTATTTAAAATGAATCATTTTATAGAATATTATGATGTTTTTTACAAAAAAGATAAAAATAATTATGTATTTTAACAAAAATAGAGATAATCAATTTTAGCCCAACCATAGTTATAATTTTATTTTTGGATTCCATTATAATATTTTTCAATCAAAAAAACACAATCATTCTCTTATTTTCTTTATTTTTTTTAGCAATGGTGTTTTTAAATGGAAATATTGTTTTGATATCCAAAAGTAAATTTTATAATTATTTTTAATGATTTTGGTATCATATTTTCCATGATATTATACTTGGATAATTTTTAAAAAGTTTTGATTCCCATTATATATCATGGGTGAGCATGATATAGATTATATGATTGGTGTAACTAGATAGTGATCTAATACTATGGTTAATTATAATGCTATATAAATAGGTATATTGTAATTTGGTTGTATGGTTATTAAGATTATAAGGGTTATTTTAAGGGTTTTAACATTATGATGGCCCACATCATCTACATGAATTTTATATTCTATCTAATTCGTTTTCATGAAAACTATTCGATTTTGAAAGGTAAGATAATGATATGTTTAAATGAAAAATGGCTCCCCTTTTAGATAAAAGTTAATGTAGAAGTGATATAATTTTTACGAAATAAATATATCCATGATAAATAAAATGAATATTCTGGAGAATCATATTTTCCATAGGAAAGTGAATAATTTATAGGAAAATTAGTGAATTAGAAAATAAAACAAAGAAGTGAATTTCAATACATTCCTTGCTAAAAAAATTATACACCATCCAAAGGAAGAATTAGTGTAGTATCAATAAAATTTATTCAAATTTGAGTAATAATAATAAGTTATTTTCATTGATGAATAAAAATACAATAAAAATATGTTAATTTATTTTAGGAATATATTATTTTCTTTTTGAAAACCACTTTTTAATACTAAAAAGCACAAAAAATGAAAATTAATTTCATTAAAAATATTATTTTGAAATGAATAAATGAATCATTAAAAAATTTAGTGGTCATGAAGGTAGGAAATTATGTACATGTTGAGTTCATTAAAACATAGTTTCCCTTAACATTGACGGTAATTTAAAAACAAAGGATTTATTTTTAAATTGACATGAAAAATCATTTTATTTTTCTAAAAAAATAAAAAATGGGTATAAATTTGATTAATAAATCATTTCAATATGGTTAACAACATTTTTTAAATCATATTTAGAAAAATGTTTTGGGAATAAAACGTATTTCTGGGTGAAGAGAGATATGTTGTTGAATTTTATTAAAAACATTATCACAATTATTTTATGTACTAAAGATTTTGAGAATGGTAAATCTACATAAAAAATCATGAATTATCATAGGATAATAAAAATAAATTTTTCATTTGTAAATGATCAAATCATTTAAATAAATGAAAAAAGTAAGCATAAACAATCCCACTAAATTTTGATTTTGATATAATGTATTGAAAAGATCATAAAGTTGAAATGGAGATTAATAAATGAATATATTATGATTTTCAAATGTAAATAAAAATAATAAAATTGAAAACAAAAAATAAAATATTCAAAATTAGTTAGATAGATAATATAAAAATTTCATAGACAAAGAAGAAGTAATATAACCCAATAATTAGAAATTGAGTAATGAAATTATTTACCACATGGTTACTTTTATGTAAAATTAATTTTGAGGGAGTTATTAAAACTTAAACATAATGAACAATAAATCAATAATGAAATATTATAATACAAGTCAAAATGGATATATATATATATATTTACACCATATAAAATAAATTATGTTAAAAATATTGCAAGATGCCTCCATGAAGATAAATTGAGAAGAAGGTACATAAAATGATCATATCATTGAAGTGGTGATTATTCGACGAACATTTAATGTGTATCAAACATAAATAAACATATGAAATTGGGAATACAATATAAAATAATAAAATTTCATGACACACATAATGATAGAATTTATAATCAATGGTGTAGATGTTTAACCCAATAAATGTAATTTGAGTTAAGATATCTATTACCATTAGCTTCCTTTTGGTTGAACAAACTATAATATGTAGTATATTTTCTATAAAAAAATTCCAACATAAATGAGAAAAATATTAATATTTATTATATCAGATATTATCCTTTTATATCATCTCTTCACCCACTCGTTAATAATCATTCATCATTTTCATTATCCCGTGTGTTATTTTCTTTGTTATATCATTATTGATTTATCATCAAAGTTAATTATATTACACATATTATGTAATTCCATCATAAATGTAAAAATAATAATTAATGAATTATTATATTTTCACATCAATTATACCTATAAATTCAGTCATGAAATATGGTAAAGAAAAATGGACTATGTTAAAATCATAGTGACATTAGGTCATAAGTATACATGAAAACATTCCTATTTATTAATAACCACTATGGAAAAGATTTAATTTTTTTTTTCAAATTTATCCTAAAATCATTATTACCATATTATTTTTATAAATATACTCATATATATAGTTCATGTTGTGTGGTCAGTATAAGTAAGTGACATCATTTTGTGACTGAGAAAAAATGTGTCTAGTTTCATCTTTAACGTGGATGAATGATGTAGATATTTAAATTAGAGACATAGTGTTTTACATAAATTAACCTGTCTTTTAAATATTTTTTTTGGATCCATTATTACCTTTTCATTGATGTGTTGATGTGCCTTGATTAGAATAAATATTGTTTGAAACCTAGTTTTCTTAATGATTATCATGGGTATAAGACCCTAGGTGTGACTGATTGATTGTGATTAACCTGTATTTAAAGGATTATTACTTATATATGGTTAATAAACATCCCCAATAATATTACAAATTGGATAAGAATACACATGCTAATTAATAAGAAAAATTAATGATACCCCTAAATGATTATATATGATGGTATGTGTTGATATAATGTGTTATTGTTCTTATCGTTGCACTTTATGAGATGTGGGAATTAAAACATAAATCATGTGAAAATAGTGAAACATAATACCTAATTGATATGTGTTATACTTTTAAAAAATTAAAACCTTGTGGGTGAGTTAATGAAATCTGAAGTAGATAATATCATAACATGGGACACATAATTCCTTGATGTTTGTTTGTTGGGGTTTGATGTGTGATGATAATGGTTGTTGATTGTTCTGGTCATGTGGGGGATGATGTGGAGCTGGTGGTTATGCAAAAAGGGTTGTTTCTTGTGGATGGTAATGTTATGAGGTGATATGGTTTTTTGAAATTAATATTGGAAGTTTTTTTGGTTGTTATGTTTTGCCAGTGGTTGTGCTGTGCAGTGGTGGTGATGTGTTATGGAAGGGATATGTGGATGTTATGGTGAGATATATATATATATATATATATTGATTATGTTGTCGGAGTCCCCCACATCTCATAAAATTTTTAATAACACAAATTAGATAACAAAATAATATGTTCATTTTGGAAATAATGAGTGTAATAAAGATGGTCCTGCCTCCTAGGCCTCAATCATTTTAAAAAATTATTTATGAGAATGTTTTAATACTACCATATTTGTTAGTATTGTTGTGTTTGATATTATATTTTTGGAATGTATTATTATCTCAAACATATGACGTGTGTAAAACTATTTCCCCATAAAAATATTCATTATATTACAAAACATCTGAAAGTTATATGGGTTAGTAAGTTACAACCAAAGCAGACAACATTTTTTGCGGTGTATGACATACTTTACTATATTTTATTATATAAGCTCTGTCAGTATTGATATTTTTTATTTTATTTTTCGGAAGATTATGAAAAAAAATTCATTAATATTCTCCAAGTAAATCTTTTTTTGGAGTTTTAGTATATTATAGAACTTCAGAAAGTAGATATTTTAAAAGAAATAGTGGATAGTAAAAGATTATTTTGAATGGAATGTACATGATAAAAACATAGAATGATATGTTATTTTAAAATTAATTTTTTCCACATATTTTTTTAAAATTTCTTTCTTGATGTGGTTGAAATGACCATCTATGTGGCCTTTTTGAGAGGCATATCCCATTGAATATTTTTTATGGTATTGTGAAGATTTATACTTTATTTCCAAAGTGGATTTTTAGTTCCAGTTATATTGAGAAACATGATAGGTATTTCATCAGTTTTTTTTCATACCACCATTCTTCTTCCTTCATGTTTTATTTTGATTATCAGGTAAAAACCAATCTCATAGTTTTGGTGTTGTCGAGGCATGATGGCTTGGAGGAGATATTACATTGGAGCATGATACATATATGTGAGCCTTGTACTGGGATTCTTATTGAACATTCCCTTCTCTATTTTCCTTATAATTTAATATTCTGACCATAGTGTTTTACGAAATATGTTGTTTTCCACTTGATGCGAGGTGTGTTTTATATTTTGTAATAATGATTGGACATGATAAAATGGGATGACTTGATTGAAAATCAAGATATATTTTTCTATGATGTGATTATACCTGTGTAGACGACATAGTACAACTAAGAGAGGATAGTATCTTATCATGGTGGATGGAATTTCAAGATTCTTTTATCCAGGATAGTATGGTGGTTTGAATGTTATGAGATTTTGGGTTATCAGATTTTATTGGTGGAGGTGTTTTAGTAATAACGAGATCTATGAGAGGCATCTCGAGGGACGGTTGTTCAAACCCTTCATCTCTTTTATTCCAATTTGGTTTTAAATTCACGAGAGTGGTAATAGTTTTTTGAGTTTTTTTATGTAATTTCTAAGACCTCTCATCCTGTGACTTTTCTAAAAATATAATTTTTGATGTTTCCATGGGTTGTCAAGTGTGTTTTGGGACATGTGATGTATTCCAGCGAGCCTTCAATTCAACAAGTTTCAAAAAATTAAATCTTACAATGGTCCCTCATCATGTAATTGACTGGTTTGGTTGTGAAGCATATAAAGGTGACTCATCCTCACAGTGACTCATCTTGTGGTGACTCATCTGATGAAGAGTTTTCTGGTGGTGACTCATCTGGTGGTGACTCTCTTGGAATTGACTCATATGGAGGTGACACATCTGATAGTTACTCTTCTAGAATTAACTCATCTAGAGGTGGATCTTCTGGTGGTGACTTCTTTGGTGGAGACTTATATATTTTCAACTCATTTTATCAATTTTATATTTTTCCATAATTTGTTATTTTTATATTTTCTCACTGTTTTGTGACTTTTTTGAGGGAAATTAATTTAATGATATATTTAATAAATTTTATGTTCTTTCAAAAATGTATCAATCATATGTACACTTTATAAAATTTATGGATTCCCTTAAAACATCTACAATGCATGGATTTAATGGAATATTATTTTAATGGTAATCTAATCTTTTCTAATCTAGTTTGTTTTGGATCTAGTCCTTTTAAGGTGGAGGTATTCCCTTCATTCTTCCATTCTTATTTATCTCGATGGGGGGGGGTCCCAAAATGCTTCTTCATTGGATTCCTAGGACTGGGCTATATTATTGGTTCGAGTCCCCACTAAAGAACTCCCCCCTATACACACATCCTTATTTTGATACACAAATATGGTGAATGGATTCTTCCTTCTAGGCAGTATATCATTCATCATTATTTGTTGTATATCATGTGGGATGGGTATATAAATGTTTATCCTTATGGTGATAGTATATTTCAAATTAATAAATATACTTTAATTTGACTTAAAAAACACAAAGTAGTAGGGGACGTGATGTTTGATGATAATATTCTATTAAAATTGTTTGATGTTGTTAATTTGTATAGGCTAATTACCCATTGAAAATCATAGTCTTTGGATGTACTGGTTTGTGAATCTATCTTGTGAACTATGAAATTCAGGTTTTTGGTTTCTGAAAACATGTAATCTGTAATTGGATAATTAGTTATAGTTGTTTAACAAATTAAATACCCAACGTTCTAATGGATTTTGTGACAACATCCATAAATAATGAAGTATAATTGAATATGTTCAAATTATTTTCTAAATATATAAATGAGTGATGTTGTGGTATATACAGTGATGTGTGTAATTCATCGGGTTTGTGTGCTTGGTACTGATGTGATGTGTGGTATATAATTGGTGTTGTGTGTCAGGATAGTGGATGATGTGTGGCTGTGCAGTGGGGTTGCGATGGTTATTATGATACAATGGTTTAGTTTCCATGCAATAGTGGTTCTGGTATGGTTATACAGTAGGTTTTCCAAACTATTGGTGGTTGAAATATGATGTGGATGTGTTAGTTGGGTTTTTATGTTGTGCTTCTGTTCTATGGATATTTCTCTTATATTTATAGAAGTATTAATGGAATTAATACTTCATATTAATAGTTTCGAATTTTAATTCTTAATTAGAAAATTTATGAATGGATGTGTTAATTAACTATTTAATGATTATATACAATTTAATGGGATGGATTTATGAAACAATTTCTCATTATAAATTAACGATGAAGAAAAATAATGTTGATTATTTAAATTAAAGAGGCTGTTAAAGTGGAATTAATTAGTAAATTGAGAATCTGAAAAATAGATTAAAGAATAAAATATGAATTATGTCATATTTTTTTGTATGATATTATGGTTTTAGAGTTGGAAACAATCTTGTGTTCATTTTTTAAGATGTTTAATTCTTTTTGTAAACCCTTAAAGGTGATCTTATGTGATGATTTCTATACACACCCCACCATTATTGACTAGTATGTGCTGATACATGCACAGTCACAAGGGGGGTTTCTTGGCCATATCCTAGTGGGAGGATTGATGGATGGCCACCATCTCTTCCATTCTCCCACTTCCAGGCGATTGTGTGTCATGTTTCCTAAGGCGAGTTGTGATGTGCAGTCCATCTGTATTTGAGATGTGTTGTGGTGTTCTATCATAGGTGTCATCAGTATTTGAATTTCGTTTATAGCCCAGGTGTTTTCGAGAAATATGTGATGTGGTGTGGTGGTGCAGGTGTGGCTAGGTGGGATGTGATGTGCCAGGATGGACCAGGTGTGTGTAGGCAGGATGTGATGTCATATATTAAAGAAAGGTGGGAGTTCCATGACCATTTTTGTTTTGGTGTGAGAGAGGCTAATTAGTTGGGAATTTGAGCAGGGTACCCCATCATTAATTTGACTCATATTATATATTATTATAATTGGATGCGTTATTCAATGTGTGAGCCTTGGTGAGGTTGGTTTTTTTAGCACACATGTTAGGTGCTTTTGGTTTAGTTTTATTCTCAAGGGTTAATATGTATTATCATTCCCATGTTCACATGATAAGAGTTTTTTCTACTATGTGTATCTATATTCCCCATTATAAATATAATAACTATTCATAGGATTCCATGGGAAATTTCTTGACCATGCTGGACATTTCATGTTAAAATCATTGATGTAGTTTCTGTGCAGCATGTGTAGTTTTGTCTTTTGGGTATTTATATTGGGATATTTTATTTTTATTGGTTTTATTTAAAAATTAATTGTGGGATGATTTTTAGTTTTCTTATATATATGTGATAGAGTTGATTTTGGTAGATTCATTATCTATCCAATTATTTTTTCTTTATTAAGGGAAATGACATCCATATTGTTAGATTTGGACCCCTATGGTTCTAGTCACCAACCTGAAGTAGACAAGTGGTGGGACACCTTGGGTTATTATCTCTCTCCCCTCATTGTAGTGTCTTTTGATGGAGGCATCATGAAATATAACAAGAATAAGGGAAAACAGAAGAGGAAAATGTGTAAGATAGAGAAAAAGTCTATAATATATTAAATGTTAATATTAAAGGGATAATTTGGAATTTAAAACAAGACAATCCATTATCCAAAACACCATGTGGGTATAATTCACCCCAAAAACATATCACAAAGAATGGGAAACACTCATGTTATGTAGAAAAACTGCATGACACCATTCTGTTTACTCATTATCTTTGAAGCCACATCTACAAACTCCAAGAGGAAAATGTAGAGAGTGAGCACAAATACTAGTATGATTTTATCAAAGAATCTATAAAAATGGTAATCACAAGAAAAAATCATCTGTAGATTTATTTCACATCTATTTTATATTCCATTTATGAATGATTAATAGTTTACAAGATTTCCTATGGGTATTATAAATTTACACAAATAAGAAATATTTAAATTACATTATAGAATTTCTGAAAACGTAATTAAAAATAACCATTGATATACCAAAATATATACAAGTTAGAAACATCCAATTGAATTAAATATAATGGTTAAAACCAAGAATTAATGATAATTAATTATATTTTGGATCATTAATTTGGTAATAAGTATTCATACATATTAAGAAAACTATAATCCATGCACCATGTGAAAACATAAAATATCAATTCATGTCATAGTCTATCTATATCCCATCCACTACTAATATCACAAAAACTAAAGTTAATTTTTCCATTTTCTGATGCACAAAAGGTTCCCAATGTGGTGTTTTTTCAAAAAACTCATTTTTAGAATCCATTTCTTAATTTAAAAAAAACATTGAAAACCATTACCTACATTACCTTGATATATTTTTTGTCAAGCCCCCTTCTAATCCCATTGAGGATCAAATTAAACCTTACTCAACACTCAATTGGATTATTATTTTATTATTATTGAAGATTTAAATTTTATATTGATAGATTTATTCATGGTATATTCCACTTTTGATCCAATTTCATCTCTTCTACTTAGATCCCCTCTCAAAATTGTCACCCCTCATCCCATTCGAACATGATTTGGGCTTTCATGAGATAAAAGTCACTAGAATATAAACCTAGTTATCTAACCCAATGTGTATCCTACAATACCTTGGTTTCCTTTCAAGAATACCAATGAATATTACACATCAAGGTCACTTATCTGACAGATAATCATACCACATTCCAACACATATTATTTTAGTGTAATTTTTTATCAATAATAAACACCCTAAGAAACATCCCATGAGGTCTCCAATCTGGAACAATAATCTAGGCCAAGAAATAATAAATGTGGCATTATATACAAATAGTACCCCAACAGTAATGTTTAACCATTTTACATGTAATGATTTTTTAAGTCTCTAGATCATCAGGGATACAATTTGAAACCCTTTAAATAACCCCCGCCTTTTTTATATACTCAACACCAAAAACTAAAGAATTTCGACTAAACTATAGTTTTTTTACTAGCTATGATATCATATATAGGATCTGTTATTCCTTACATAATAAATTTGGGCATATGAAGTAGTGGTTCTGCTTTAATATCTCAGTTTCTATACCATCACACCATTTGAAATGACTGATTGAGGGAGCATATTTGACTAATTATTGTACCCACAATCCAACTTATATTCTATTTTTGTTATTTTCCCTCACTCATATTGTAGAGAACCAAAGCTTGATGTGCATGGACATTACATTACTTTTTCAGAATACTTAATACATAACAAAAATAGACACCAAAGGAACCTAATAGTTTAGTATCTTTGGAAACATGGAATATAAACTTCTAATCATGTTGAAAAATCTTCAACATATCCCACAATGATCTTCCCCTTTCTGTTTCCTTACCTAAATCCTTTCTTTATTTACTGGGGAAAGTAAAACATAAAAAGGGTGAACTCAAATGACCAGTAAGGGAAAACATAGAGAACATAAAACAATCCATAAACATTTGAAAGAAAAAACGTGAAAATGAAATTTAAACATCAAAATCTTGAGAAAAGACATAAATCGTGGGAGTATGTAAGGAAAATGTCATAATAGAACATCAACAATGAAAAAATATAATGGGAATAAAACATGTAATTTTGGAAACCATTCAGTACATGTTATGATTTCCATAGTAGTCAAGGCATTTCTTCCAAGACCATCTTAGGGGACAAAGTCCCTTTCTGAATCGAGTTCACTCCTCATTTCAGACCTGTAACATTGAACCGGATTAACTTACCATTCCAACCATGTATATCTCATGAGATATAAATTTTCCCCAATGCATTGGAGGGAGATATTTGTCCCACCCATATCATAATGAAATCATTCTTACTTGTGCCACAAAATAAACTTAAAACATTAATCATAACCCAAAGAATAAAATGGGTTTCATAAACATCATCCCATCATCTCATAATCCATATAAAACAAATGGAAATTTCATCATAAGAAAACTGAAACCATGTAAATCATAGATTCATTAAACTTGAAACATTAACATATGAAATAATGTCATTTTAGATGGAAAATGGTTTTGATAAAACATTTGAAATGAATTCTTGAGGAAAATATCCTATCCTCTTCAAATTAATTTTCTTGCCACAAAATGCCATGAAATTTTAAAATAAATGTATTTTTTTGAAAATATTCATAAACTATTGTAGAGTATTCATCATGAAAATGAGGCTTTATGAAACCGTAAAAACCCGTTCGCACCGTATAAGTTAAAAATAACATTTTTCTCATACTTCTGTCAGAAAAGTCAAAATGTACCTCCTATGGTAATCAAAAAAATGATTCCTTACATAACATATAGTAAAAGTCAAAAATGGGTAAAAAGGACTGTAAACATACATGAAAACATTTTTATAAAACTTTTACATGGATGATAAATATAACCCTAGTAAATACTTACGTATAAGCAATCTTGGATAGAAAAAAATTGAGATTGCAACATTATCCCTTACCTCAGGTCTGATATGCTTCGTACATATCTGGAAATCCTATATAATGATTTAAATAATGTAATTGACTTATTACCAAATCATATTCATTGTTATGATATCATATATGGTTCACTTATGACTTTATATTACCATTTCTTTTGTAAATTCCATGTTAAAGCAGTATTTTGGGTAAAATCGTTTCATTTATCGTATGTGTTTCAACTTGTTCTTCTTGATATTATTACTTATATACTGATTTTCAAAATTCCAGAATGTAAAACTGATTTTTATATAGTATATATTCATCATATACATATATATATATGATAGATCAATAAAT
The DNA here is from genome assembly GCA_963277665.1 of Viscum album. NCBI lineage: Eukaryota > Viridiplantae > Streptophyta > Magnoliopsida > Santalales > Viscaceae > Viscum > Viscum album. The sequence goes on along the minus strand of OY728141.1, from coordinate 96,830,434 downwards.
GGAATGAAATACACCATTCATGGAGACGGTAGGCCGTGCGTACGCATGAACGATGATTTTGTTTCCTTATTGAATTGAATGGAATTAAGTAGATGACATAAATATATATACACATAAATTCAGTATCATTATTATGTCATATATTTCATTATTACTAATTATATATACTTTATAATTGTTCATGAATGGTTAACATGAAGAATGAATCTCATCGCGTCATGGAGATGGTAGTCCGTACGTACGCACGAGCGATGATATCATTCCCATGATCGTGGAATTGTATTGAAGTGTATGCATAATATTTCATTATCAATATCAATTTACAAATATCATATATATAGTTATTTATTTACACCATTATACCCGTCCATGTAAGGTGGTTGTCGAAAACAGATTACACCACGGCGTGGAGACGATATTCTGTACGTACGCACGCGCTGTGATTTCGTATTCCATAGGATGGATAGAAGGTGAAATTGGGTTGTTTCATATTTATAATAACATATCATTATATTATTAATACTTAGTTTATTACTTCATTACGAAACAACTAATGAAGAATAGGTAGAAGAATAAATAATGTTGAAAGAATCGGTAATAGAAATTTCCTCTTCTTTGAAGAGCTACTTCTTAACCTCCTCTTTGGGCACTATAGATTGTCTTTGAAGAAGTCCAGAACCTCTATGATGTTTCTAGGGAAGTGGATAAGAGAAATTGTCAGGGGTTTCCCAATATTGAAGGCTAAAAGGGTGTGAAGATAAGTGGGAATGGGTTCCCTTTTTATAAGGGATGAGAGGGGCACCTTTGGAAATCATAAAAATATTAATTTATAATAAATCTAACCCAACTTAAAAAAACATCCAAAATTGACTCATATTCGAATATTAGATAAGATAGGGCTTTAATGTCATCAACCAATAAAATTTAGACATGTAGTGAATTTTTTATAAACATTATCAACTTTATTTATCCTTATTTAATCTATTACATTTTATTTGTGGTAATAAGATTCTAAATTTTAAATTGTTATAAATAATTAATTATGTGCTGTGAAGTATCCATAATTAGTGAAGAATCTTAAATAGTTCATATAATATTTATTTTACTATTGTTAAAACCATTTATTTGAAATTTTCTCATAATAAAATAATTACTACAACATTTTGGTATAATTATTAAATATACTTATTTGTTGCATAAATGTTAAATATAAAATACTAGGCTAATGGTAAATCTTATATACTTTATAATAATACAATTATTCGGATTTATCTTCTAAAACACCCATATTTTAAAATGTTATATTTATTAAATTTTGATAGTGACAACTTTGACATCATATAAAATAAAATAATATAAGTGTCATAATCACATTTATAAGACTCCAAACGGTCATATATTCTATAATTGGATTATTATAGTTTACATATACACTACCAATAAGTTTTGGTCAGGTTTGTGAGCCCTTTAATATTTATTACTATTTCAATAAAAACAATATTGTTGATTTCTTAACTAAATAAATAATTTCTGCATCATTAATGTATAGGCTAATAAAGTAAATAAATATCTCTTAAAAATTACAAATAAATTTACATGGTAAAGGAAAACATTTCATCTTTCAAATGAGTATTTGTAACCGAACTTATATTCTGTATAACCTTATATTAAAAATACATTAATTATTAATGTTTGAGTGAGACATATTTCACTTTCCTTTAAATAAAATAATTTAAAGGTTTTAATCACCTCCATGTGGGTTCTAATGGATTCCATTTCATCCCAAATATGACTTAGGACGAAATATAATCATCCAATTGTATTAAGACAAGTGTTAGGGTAATTATATAATATTATATTTACCCTTAATTACCTGATTTACCTTTTACTATGGTAAATAAAAGTTACCGTAGTTACTCTTCATAATGCCCAAAAATAAAAAGTAGTCTATTAATATAATTTGGACCCACTAATTCTAAATAGGGAATCCATTTTTTCAAATTCAATACACAGAAGTTGCAGAAATTAAATTAAAATTAATCCCATTTTTGAAAGAAAACAAGTTTTTGTTTAAAACATTGCAAAAGATTGAATTGATTTAACCTATGAATTCAATGAAAAATTAATGCTAATGACATAAATTATATTAAATGGTAAAAATATATTATATTTATACATTTAAATCATTCAATATTATTATTTAACTACATATATTATTACGTTGAAAAAAGTTGTTTTTAATTAAAATATAGCGTTTTTTTACTATTCATTAAAATATGAAAGATATCAGAACAATATGAAAAATTTATCTGAGGTAAAATTTTATATCCTAATTCCAAAGAATAATTTTATTTTGTAAATTTGAACTTATAAACATGTCATGAACTAGATTTAATGTGGGTGTGCCATCAAAAGGTGGAAAAACTACATTTTTTGAAAAATACTTATTTTACCTGAACAATTTATTTTATTCTCATACCATGTTCTAAAAAATGAGTAAGTTGAATAATAATGTTATAAAATTCAAATTTTAGTTAATACTATTCATAACGTCTAGTTCGTGATAATATTATAACCATATATCATTGTTTAGTGAAACTCGGTATTGCATACCACACACGCGATCGAGGAAGGACTTGATTGCGTGTAATGCAAGCCAGATCAGGGTTGCATGTAGTGAAATATCTCTTTGGTGTTGCGTATAACATAATTCAAAACTTATTTCATTTATACATAAAAAAAATCTATACATAATGTTTCGTAGAATAATTTCTACAAAACAAACATGAAATTGTGTGTAACTCGAGCCAAGAATAGTGTTGCATATACTACAAGCTAATACGGTGTCATGTATAACGCAAGATAATCTTGGTGTAGAGTAAAATAGAATATATAAAAGTGATTAAAAAGAATATAACTTATATAATCTCAGGGTGTTACAATCTACCCACCTTAAAATGAATTTCGCCCTCGAAATTTGTTGGAGTTATAAGTGGTTTACTACTCGAAAGTTTTAATAGAAACCCACATAGTAAAAAGGAATACTAAAACATCATTTTAAAAAGGGAAGTTAGAATCATAACGGTCACCCAAAGTATCTCATCACTGGGTTTCCACATAGGAAAACAAAGGTGAAAATATCGATATGGAAGGGAAATCTAACCATCATGTTCTGATGGAGAGTGGTAGAGAACATGGCTATGAAAAAGCAATCAATCACAAAGCCATAAATTTGTGATTATTTAAGGTACCATCTAATTCATCGGATATGAGGACATTAGGAGACAATTATTCATTTTCAAGATCATTCCCTTAAAGTTTAAGAATAATTAAAAGAAATACTTACTTGATTTTGGTACAATCTCACTGTTGTTTGTGCCTTGAACAATTTCCACATCATCTCTTAAAGAAATGAAGTTGAATTTGTCTTTCATGAATTGTTAGCATATCATGCGATATAATGATGGGTCATTCCATCTGTCTCAAGAAAAAGGTTAGAAAAATTTATCAAATATACATAAGTCCATATATGGTGAGGTTAATCATATACGATTCAAAAAATGGACTTATACATCATCTATCATACCACATAATATAATAAAACTTGTTTCTAATAACCAGGGACTTCCTGTTGGCCGGTGGTAGGCAATGAAGGCCTGTCGTACTTTGGTTGTGGGTTCGATTCCCAAATCCTTGTCCGACACGATGGGTTGTCTCCCGTCTTTCAGGTTATCACTTTTTCTAAACTAAATTATAATAACATTCCAGCAATAATATAGAAAAAAAGTTCTATCCTTAAACAATAATATCTAATGTCTGACATAACCCTTTACAATCTTTAGACTTATCCAAAATACATCTTTCCAATCTCATAGTATACAGAAAATGATTACTGGAAAGTTCACATAACAAGAAAATGAATAACATCATTTATCATACGATATATCTTGTTGGTGAATTACTTAATCATGTGTTCTCTTGAAACATAAATTACCATAGAACCTTACTAAAACATTAATGCTGTAAAAAGGTAACTCTTTCCACATACCAAAATCCCAAAATTTCTATATACTCAAACCATGATATAACTTTTTCCTAATGTGATCTCATTTCATTTTCTCTTTATCCCATCATTATGCGCATATCATCTTCTTTCCAAAAATATTTCAATCACTATCCATGGTTACTAGTAACATAAAATTATTTAAAATCACAAGAGAGTAATACATAAATATTCCAATATTCCATAATACTATATACAACATTATTTTGGAATCCCATTACATAAAATATTAATCATTCCACCACATCGTTGTCATATTCAACAACGCCAGTAGTGATTTCATGTGACTTCCCTTTTCCATTTTCCTTATGTGGATGCTCATGTCGATCATCACTAACCCTTGTATTAGGGCATTTATTAGCATAATGCCCCATTTACTTTCACTTGAAGCATTGAAGTGTTGGTGGAGAGTTCCCTGTAGTCCTTTATCTCTTCACATCATTAGCAACCTTTTTCCCATTACTTAGACAATCAATTGCTCGATAAACTTCTTTTCCACAGTTAAAAAATTTTCTAGTACCTATTAGGCAATCTCCACCATGTTTCTTTCCAAAATTTGATCATAAAGAAACATTCATAGTCTTTTCATCATTGTTCTGAGATCTCTCCTTGAACTCCATCTTTCGTTTCTTGTTAAAACCATGAGATGGATATGTAACACCAACTTCCTAATCTACCTTGGTAGCCCAACGCACAATTTCTTCATAGCTACTGAAGTCTCTTATAGCTAATTCCCTTCAAAGACTTGGTTTTAAGCCACTGAAGAATCGATCGACTTTACATTCAGGTTGGATGATAAATCCATATGCATACCTTGCAAGCCTTGTAAAATTCACCTCGTATATACCAACAGATTCATCATCATTTTTCTTAAGCTCAAGGAAATCCTTTTCCATCTTTGTTCGAAGAATACGAGGGAAGTATTTATTGAAAATTAATTTCTTGAACTCATCCAATTCCATGGATTAAATTTCATATCAGGGCATTGTATTCTTAATTATATTCCACCACTGGTCTGCTTCACCTTCAAAACGGTAAACAACCAATATGAATTTTCCATGCTCTGAACATCGATGTTTGGAAAATATCATTTCAATGGTACTGATCAATTGTTTAGCAATAAGTGGATCAGAAGACCCACTAAAATAAGGTGGACGTTGCCTCATGAAGGACTCAATAGAATATTGTTCCCTTATATGCTCATTTGGAAGTCTAGAATTATTCTTATCTTGTGTAAGTATAGCAATAAGATTTTGTACTCCATCTCCCATAACATTTGGATATTCAGGAGTACAATAATTGCATTTTCCATTACATTGATCAACATGGTTCCTTCGGGTTCTATCCATTGTCTAAATCCCAAAAAGAATAGCGTGAGAGGGAAAAATCATTCTAGGGAAAAAAACATAATAATGGGGGAGTACCTTCAATATCTATCATCTTATGTTTAATTCTAAGATCATTACCATAATTATAGGATTATAACCTATACTTATACATAACCTTTGGGACATTCCTAGACATTCCTTAGAAACATATCTAGGGATCTCACTAATGTTTTCGCATCCTAGTTTCCAAAGGTTAACAAAACCTTTCCTCCGATACAAACTATTGCGGTCTGGAATTACTTCCAGTGGACTATAATTGATACCTATCAGGGCACTCCATTTTTGGCTACACCCCCTGGGTGGGACACACCACCATCCTCAGTGGCATCCATTTCCTCATGAAGCCCTTGGGTGGAGAACCGTTCTTCTTCCAACCCTCACATGTGAGAGTTCCCAAGGATCATATTCATCCCTACCTCCTTTGCCTCTGATACAAACTGTAGATACCCAAAGCATGACGTACATGGACATAACATTACTTTTTCGGAATAATTAATACATAAAAAAAATAGACACCAAAGGACCGTAACATTTTAGTATCTTTGGAAACTTGGAATATAAACTTATAATCATGTTGAAAAATCTTCAACATCTCCCATAATGATCTTACCCTTTTTGATTCCTTACCTAAAACCATTATTTATTTCCTGGGTAAAATAAAACATATAGAGGGTGAGCCCAAATTCTCAATAAGGGAAAACATAGAGAACATAAGGCAATCCATAAAAATTTGAAAGAATAAACATGAACATGAAATTTAAACATCAAAATTTTGAGCAAAAACAAAAATCGTTGGAGTACGTAAGGCATATATCATAATGGAACATCAACCATGATAAAATATAATGTGAATAAATCATGTAATTGTGGAAACCATTTAACACATTTTATGATTTCTATATTAGTCATGGAATTGCTTCCAAGACCATCTTAGTGGACAAAGTCCCTTTCGGAATCGAGTTCACTCATCATTTCAGTCATGTAACACTGAATCGGATTAACTTACCCTTTCAGCCATGTCTATCTCATGAGATATAAATCTTCACCCAATGCATTGGAGGTAGATATAGGTCCCACCCATCTCAAAATTAAATCATTCTTACTTGTTCCACAAAATAAACATAAAACATTCATCATAACCCAAAGAATAAAATGGGTTTCATAAACATCATCCTATCATCTCATAATCCATTTATAAAAAATTAACATTTCATCATATGAAAAGTGAAACCATGTAAATCATATAGAAATTAAACTTGAAACATACACATGTGAAATAATGTCATCATAGATGGAAAATGGGTTTGATAAGACATTTGAAATGAATTCTTGAGGAAAATATCCTTTCCTCTTCAAAATCATTTTCTTTTCACAAAATTCCATGCACTTTTAAAATAAAAGTATTTTTTTGAAAATAGTCATAAAATATTGTAGAGTAAGATTCATGAAAATGAGGCGTTATGAAACCTTAAAAATCTGTTCACGCTGTATATGTTAAAAATAATATTCTTCTCGTACTTTTTTCAGAAAAGTAAAAATGTACCTCGTATGGTAAAAAAAAATTCCTTACATACCATGTAGTAAAAGTAAAAAATGGGTAAAAGGACGTTAAAAATACATGAAAACTTTTTTATAAAACTTGGACATGGATGATAAATATAACCGCAGTAAAAACTTACGTATAAGCAATCTCGGATAGAAAACAATTGAGATTGCAACATTATCCCTTACCTTGGGTCTGATATACTTCGTACATATCCGAACCTCCTGTATAATAATTTTAATAATGTAATTGACTTATTATAGAATCATTTTCATTTTTATGATATCATATATGGTTCACTTATGACATTATATTACCCGTTATTTTGTAAATTCCATGTTAAAGCAGAATTTGGGTAAAATCGTTCCATTTATCGTACGTGTTTTGACTTGTTGTTCTTTATATTAATACTTATATACTGATTTACATAATTACAGAATGTAAAACATGATTTATATATAATATATATTCAGCATATACATATATATATGATATATCGATAAATGGAATGAAATACACTTAAGCAAATAAAGAAGATGTTATGATGAACATGAAAAATTTACAAAAATAATGATTCCAAATAAGGGCTTCCATCATACCTAGTTCTCAAGAATGAACGGGTGTGACATGTAAAATAATATTAATCACTATCTAACATAGATACTGTCTAGGAGAAAACCCAACCTAATAAGTTGGTGGAATATCTACCACCACCACCACCACTTAGATCTTTAATTATTAAGAGGACTTATGAAATAAATGTTTTTTCAATAAAAACCCCCTACCTACTAGGATACATATAATTATATCGTAATCACCATTACGAGGTTCATCACCCCTTGACAGTGTCCTTAACTTATTAGTTCTAATTCTAGATCACCCTCACCCCACTTGGGTTATATATATTTTCATGTTCTACCTGGGAGTTAAGAAATCCCAGACTACAATAACAACATCCTCAATAATGGGACCATTCATGGCCAATTGTGTTACTGAATAACCATGAATCCAATGGGCTCAGGACATTTTCACCATAATCGTCATCAAAATAGATTGAATGAGATGTATTTATGTTAGAAGGTCTATATAAATGGTCAAAATACCCTTGATTCCTCTTGCCGCAAGAAAAAAATATCTTATTCTGGGTCAATTTAAAAAATATGAACAAAAACTCTTTAAAAGTCATTGTTCATAGAACAAGACATTGGGAGCATGTGAGAAATGTTATTAGACCCCGCTGAGGACACAATCCAAAATATCACAATGTAGCTATGGGTTCTAATAGTGATCGTGATGAAGGAAATGCAGCATCATCCTATTGGATTTAATGTAATGGGACAACAACTGTTACTTGATATGCCTCTATGAATGTCTTCATCATCTACAAAATATTCATTATGGGCCAAAAAAATGTAGAGGGCCTAAAAATAGAAAATATACCCGAATAAGATGGTGATTTAGATGTTATAACTAAGGCTTCACGCACCCTGAACAAAAGAAGCATCCAAAACATGTCACCTCTAAATAGAGAGTTTTTACCTCTACAACATAGAAATTACAAATATAATGAAAATAATGTTTCTCTATACAAATCACCACCCATTATAGTTGAGTTTCCTTCAATAGAGGAATAATTATCAAAATAAGAAAGTGGCATATGATCTATAATTAAACTAATTGAGGAGCTACTAAGGGGGAATATTCATCCAGAGCATCAACATCAGATTGAGGAAAATATTCTCTATCCAATTGTTGATCCACCAACAAGAGAAATATATGTGTGTCATTCTAGACTTATATCTAGGCAGAAGACCTGAATAAATGATTGAGTTAAAAATATCATGATTTTCCTCCATTATGGAGACAATATCTCCCTCGTAATTGAAATCTTGTATTCATAGGATTAATCATGAAGTTGTTTGAGAAAAAGGTGGGGCCACCTCAATGATCCCCACCCAATCCTTGTGGATGGGAGACAGATACGTCATCGGTTCCCTTGGATCTTCTAAATCCAATCTTGTCACGAGATACTCTAATGGAAGCCATGGAAGGGAAAAACACACATATCCATCCTAAGAGGAAGACATATATCGAGTGAGTGGGTGACATTTTTCCTCCACCCAATTTCATAAAATCATACCATATTTACTTTATATAGTCTATGAAAATGTAAATAACATTATCCACACTTTATATCCCAAGGTCAGCTGATAATGGGCCCCCACAATTAAAATTAGGTAATAAAGATGAGGTGTTTTGTAGAAACTATGATAGGGCTAGACTTTTTTTAGTGCAATAGATTTCAATAATGATTTATTATAGAATTGGAATACTATCATCATGAATTTTTTAATAGATCAACTCCATACTAATGAATATATATTTTTGACCAAAAGAGATGCATGAAATATAAAAATGAGAGGGTTTCTACCTTTATAGATACATGGAAATATTTAACCTATTCACTCAATATCCTTGTCTTATATGATAAGATACAAGAACATTTTATTGAAAATCATAGGGATTATTTATAAACACCTCGGATTCTAAGGAAGTATTCAGGTGGATTCCACGATTTCACATAAATAGTATAATGTATTGAAGATTCCATTCAGTAAAACCAATCTAAATGTTGACTCATTCCCTCAACATAACGGAAACTAGTATGAAAATAAAATTCAATATATGTAACTCTCAAGATAGTAGTGGTTCACATCCAAGCACTATGGTAGTTCTCAAACCTCCCAACCCCTCCTATCGACTGACAACAACCACTTAATAACCCTTGACCATAGGTAAAAAAAATTAATGTTCCCTAATATTTAAAGAAATGATTAATAAAGAATACTAATTCTGAAATAAAAATGTCCTAGGTTATTTCTTGGAATTCATGGACAATAAGATGCTCATGACACCACATCACCAAAATCCTGATGTGGTCAACCTCACCCATTTCCCTGACTAATTCACTTTCTATATAAGGATAGGTCATAATATCTAGAAATTATCCTTCTTCAATGAAATAATTTAAAAAATGGTCAATTATAGATATATGGAGTTAATTAATATTTATATTAGGTAGACATAATTACCATTGTCCAGTTAGTGGAAGAGGGTGATTGGAATAATTTTCTAGCTTGGCCTGAATGGAAGATCATCAACTGGATGACTCAGATGATTCATGATCAAGATAATGACACTATGAGGGAACAACTTCAATGATCTCCAATTATTCCATCTTATAAGAATTTATCATTATATATGCATCTATAATATGGGTGTGACCATCCAATGTTGGATAAAACATAATTGAAGGATTCACATTCTACTCCAATGAATGATATATCTCTTGCAGTATTATTCCCTATAAGATCCAAATCATAAAAACCTCCCCATTAAATGGGACCCTAAAAAATATATCTCATATTTTTTTTATTTTAACATGATTCAATTATAATTACTACTTTTCAATAATAGATATGAATTAGAATGTGAGTTCACCACATATAGCCGAGCAATGGGAGGCCTCATGCAAGGGATCCAAGGATGCAGGCAACAACACATGCCATGTAAAATCTAATAGTTCATTCATGTCCACTCAGGGGACACATATATAGTTGAGTCTCATGGTAAAGTGATCTAATATTCTCAAACGAGAGATGTAACCATTCTAAAAGCATATGGTTGTTGTATTTACCGTGTTTTGTTATATGTATACATAATAGGGTTTCAATTATTAAATAATAATAGATAATGGGGAAGGTCGGTACGAACTTACCCTCTAGCATAAGATACTCCCTAGACTATATTAGAAACACTAGGCCCTTCCACTACAAATCTCATGCATCATAAGGCAAAAATTTAGGAGAAACATCACATAGGGATGTACCATGAAATGGAACAAAATTGTGACATTAGGAACCAAATGGCATGTTTTCTATCCCAGATCTTAATCATGGATGTATTCGGTAATTCAAAAGAATCCATGGAGGCAATCATTGAATCTCTCTGGATCCCACATGAGTTCAATACAGAAGTCATTCTAGCCATGATTTATGGAGTGGATACCATGCCATTAGAATGTTATATAGTGATTTCATTCACTAACTAGAATCAAGAAGAGACCATATGGGGGAACATCAGACCCATGTATATTTAATGAAGACTCAATAATGACAACATTTAAAGGGGAAGAATTGAAAATGGTTTTGGGGTCAACCTTATCATGATTCCAACCCACATAATGTTGGGATATGTCGAATTTGATTTTTATCCCACAGTAATTACAAGTCAAGGGTATGATAATCATGAGCAAATACTTCATTGGATGATCAAGCATGTGGATTAGTTTTTGAATCTCACATATTATGTAGATTTTATGGTTATCTAATAAGACATCACATTAAATTTAATTCTAAAAAATCCCTAGACCCATACACACTTGGTGGTACCTTCAAAATTCCATAAATGTCTAAAATACCTAGTCAATGGAATGCTTGTAATACATAATTGTGGGAATGACATCTTACGGATTTCTAGATCCACATATTCTGTAAAATATTTCTATAAATGGGATGCAAACAAACAAAAGTTTCTGAAAACATGCAAGATGCAACCCCAAAAATATTGGAGTCTGACCTAGAAAATCTTAATAGTACATTCGACAGTGACTGTGCTTCCCCAAAATATAGTCAGAACGATAGATCTGACCCCAAAGGTCCAAACAACCCTAGTCCACATTGACAGTGTAGAAGAAAATCATTTTATGCATATTTTTGAAGTGACTTAGGTAATAGTAGATGATAATGTTTTTTTCAGGGTTTTTTTCACCTTGACACCGATATAGAAGCCCCCAGATTTAAATTTCCATTTGAGAATGTCTGCATTGACATAGAAATTCAAGATGATGAGGGAAACCATAGTAATTCCATGACTAAATTTGTAGAAGGCGTATCGACCACCATTGATGAGATTAAGAAGTTAAATATGATAATAAGAAAATACCTACATTCGACCCTAATAAGTTTTTGTGTGCCCCACAAAGATAATGATATTTAAATTGCACTTCTAAAGAAACATCAATATTTTTTCTCTTAAATCTATAACAAAATTCACAGACTGAAACCATATTTGGCTACAAGCCATATCATATTTCACGATGAGGATCAATGATTCAAGAATGTGGCTTAGAGGATGCGCCCTAATCATGAAAACAATGCAGAGGTGGAAGATGGTAAATTGATCCAATATTACTTTTCCTGAGAGGTGGAATACCCATGATAGCTAGTAAAAATCTTATCTATTAAGATATAAAATGGGATAATTATGTATAAATAGATTTCAAAGACGTTAATTAATGCTTACCAAAGGAAAATTTCCTAGTTGCGATCAGACAACTCTTTATTGAGGAAATTTGGGGATTCCAAGACTATATCGTCATGGATGGGTGTTCATGGTATAAAAAATGATGATTCTTCTTGAAGAAGAAGAATCCAAATTTTTCAGAGTGCCACAAGGAATATTCTTCTATTAGATTACACCCTTTGGGTTGAAGGACACAGGTTCTACATATTAGTTTCCCTTATATCATATTGTCAAACCTATTTTGGGAATAATAGACAAATGTTAGGATGACGAATTACTGTTCACAATAAAACAGTGAATTTATAACCTCGTAGATCTCAATGAATTTTTCATCAATATGAGACATCATAAACTAATTATGAATTCACTAAAATTTGAATTTATGGAAACATTAGAGATGTTCATTGGTATCATAGAATGTCATCATGGCATTAAAATTAACCGAGATAAAACAAGTTCTATTTTATCAATGTAAACCCCTTGAAATAAACAATATTGAGGTGGATCCAAGAGAACCTCTCCAACATTACGCATTTAATAGATATCATGGTGAAAAAATATATCTCCTCAAATAATTTAATTAATTATGTAATCATATATCAAGGGGATGATGAATTCTTGAAGTCCTTTTAATTTCTCAACTAGTATTTTCTAAACCCACCAGTTTTGATTCCACCTATTTATATGACATCTCTCATCTTTTATGTGGATAAATTGAATGGGTCAGTTGGAACTATCCTTGCACATAAAAATGATTCCATGAGTGAGAATAATATTAACTAACTTATCCGAAAAATGATACAAACTGAGACCCAAAACTCTAATGTTGAGATGAATTTCTTTCCACTCATCATTGTAGTATAAAACATATGGAATTGTATGTATCACCATGAAGAAATTTTATCCTACCCAGGAAAATATATTGTGGGACACCAAGCTTAAATATGAGTAGTTATTCTATTCCCTTGAATCTCCCCATATGCAATAGATGTATTTTTATGGCGCCTCCTGGAGTCTTATTGGCAATAGTATGGAAGATCCGAATCTCAATCAGGTTTTCATAGGGATTGCATTTTTCTCTCCTATTAAATTAGTTTTTACATATTCTTTCTAAATATATAAATGTACATGAATTAAAATTTAGAATAACAATCGAACATTGATTACGTGTATTTAGACCTATAGTTGCAGATGGACTACCTAAAAAACAAGGGGCTTCAGAACTATTAAAAAAGAAGATCAATAAAGAATATGGCCACAAAAAAAGTAAGAACATTCCCCTCTCACTGATATGTCATGGGGATGATGGCAGGTTTCCCTTTTTATCCCACATTTCATCATACTCTCTTATCATATAATTTCCATGCCGACCCATTTGCTAATTCATCCACCATCATGTCTAGCCCTGATAGGGAGGATGGAGACGTTCCTATTAAGCACTAATGTATGATCTCAATGGTCATCGTATATGATATGGAATAAATGAATTAGGCTAACATCACCACAGATAATGATGAACCAATATCCACCCCTGGTTGGATGGACACCATAATTTGTTATGACTAGAATGGAGATCTACCTCTAAATCAATCTAGGAGGAAAAAATTCATCATCTTGTAGTAAATATTACCCAATAGAGTGCCCCGAATTATCATAGGAATCTCAAAAAGAACTTCATTGATGCAGTATTCCTCATATGTATAGGAAAAAAAGATATTTTGGTCGTCATATAAGAAGTTTATGTGGGTTATTTTACATCTAATTAGTTGGGGACTAGGATCATCCACCTAATCAAGAGGTTGGGATATTATTGTCAATTCTTGATACAAGACTATGTGGAATTCCCTAATAAATTTCCTTCTTTCTAGATCAATGAAAAATTCTTCCATATTCCCTTATAATTTCTATATACAGCTAAATATTACAGTTTATTTTCAATTTGAAGAACACGATTTGTGTGGATAAATCACTCATACATTGCTAAAAGGTATTTTTTTTATCCTAACTACTACCGACTACTTATACTAATGAACTGATGAAATACCCCTTAAAGAAGATGGTACAAATAACATCCTTCACTTCATAATTTAGCAAATTATCCACAATCGGTGTATATTCATTATATCTCTTTGAACAAGTTATATAAAAGAGATGATGGTATCAACAGATTTACCAAATTACATAATAATTAAATTATATAATATAATATAATAAATGTTCGATGATAGTTGGTAAAAATAAAATTTCATTCCCTGGTATTTTAAGTTATAACCCATGAAGATGAAATCGATGATGATCACGTTTTAGTGATTCTTAATGAAGGAAAGGTGATTTATTAATCAATGAGTGAAATGTTGATATAAACACAATAGGATAAAAAAATATTATTTAAAAATTTCTATCATATTATTTTAGTAAATAAGTTCTCATATATATATATGTGATTTAAATATATTATATTGTTCTAGTATATTGATAATCGTATATAAACAAGAACCCACCATGACTAATGGATAATTATGAGATAGCTAGTAATAATATAAATATTAAATAAGAATAATGATTTTATTAGTTTTTTTAGTGTGATATAAAATAAAACAAATAATAATAAAGTGATGATAAATTATTTAATGTCGTTACTTATAAATATGGTATAATTTATCTTTTTAGATCACATGATGAAATGTTATAAATACAGAATAATCATTTTTGGGTCATGCAATTAATATTTTCTAAAAAATTACAAAAATAACTAAATGATATAATAAAAAATAAATATCATTTAATCCCAATCACCTGACCATCCATTTAATCTAATTATGAAATTAATAACACAAATCAATCAATCTATTGAGGTCTTCATCCACACGTACACTTAGTTTATGATTTTATTTTTAATTGAGAAGGTGAAAGGACCAATGTGGTTTAAGATTTAGGAATCATAAACATGATAAAAGTATCTTAATTATTTTCTGAATTCAAATTTTATGCCATCATTGTGATTTTTTGATGTAAAATAAAATACGTTTCATCATAGATATAGTAGTCCCCACAACACGAAATCTAGATACTTTTTTTACATAATATAAAAGAAAAAATGTGATTAATTATTATCCCAATATAACAATGCCATTTTTTATATAACCAATAAATATTTAACTTAATATATATATCAATATAATAATTTGAAAAAAATTATAAAATATTGAATTTCAGTATAAAATGAGTACTCATGTTGATCACTTTGAGATTTCCTTGGAAGATCCCTTATAAATGGGTGGAATAAGAATAACTATATTGAAAAGTAGAGAAAGAGAGTTAATGAATTATCTATGTAAGGAAATTTCATTTATTCAGGATAAAAACAAACTTTTAGGAGTTCCACGAAGAGGTTGCGAGAGGAATTTTTTTAAGTGGTGGGAATTATTTTTTTCTAAATGAATGAACACAACATAATAGGGGACATTTAAAAAATTAAAAATAGTTCCAAATAAAAATAATGGATTAAATAATATATAAGGACTATTGAAACATAATTCACTCAATTATATACCTATTTATATCTTTTTTCATGTCTATTAACCCTTTAATTATTACATTAACCTATTTAAATTTTAGTCTGGTAAATTGTTTTTTACCTAAGGTAACATAATATTTATACCTAAAAATAATTTTATAAACATTAGATAACATGAATCCAATGATTAAAAAATTTCAATCGATTTTATTTGGATTAATTTATATATGAGATTTCAATTAATTTTTAATTAAACCCATAAAATGTAATAAAATTATTTTTTATCAAAATATTACAAATGTTATTAAATATAAAATATGATATTGTAAATTAAAATATAATTCCTAAAATAATAAAGTCCCATAATAAATATATATATGTTATTATAAAAATGTTTTATGAGTTTCAAAATCATATTCATATACTCATAAAATCATAAAATTTATGTTATTTGTAAAAACAATAATTATCATAATTAAAAAAATGTTTTTTTAATTCTAAAAAATAATATATAGCATATATCAATAAGATTAATATAAAAAATTTGTTCATTTTTTCAACATAAATTTATCAAATAAAATAATTTAATAATTTAATAAAATCTCAAAAAATATAGTGGAAAACTATTGATATTGTTAAATAAAATTTTATATTATTAACTATTAATTATTATTATTATTTATCAATTTCTATTTAATTTATTAAAAATATATTATTAATTTATTTATTATATTTTATTCTTATTTAACCATATTATACTTGGTTTCTTAAAATAAATAATCAATTTTAGAAATATAATATTTTAATCAATTAATGATCCTATTAGTTGTTTTATCTATAACAACTGATTTTTGATAACATTAATATATCCCCTTACATTAATTTTATTATTATTTTATAAATCGTTCACTCCTCATTACCAATAATTAATGTTCCATTTTTTAGTGGTCAAATATTATATTCAAATTTTTATTAAAATATACAACACTTTCATTTTTGTTTTTTGTTACATGTTCATCAAGTTATCAAACACATTTACATATTTAATTGAAACCATATATTAACATTCGGGGCTATTATATTCTACACCATAAATAAATTTAATCAACATAAATTGACAAATATATTTAAATTAATTTATATAGGTAACACATAATAACCAAGAATCACTAAATCATCATGGGTTTATTTTAGATGTGGGATGAGATTTTTCAATGTGAAATTTTATTATAATAACTTTATAATGAGTTATAACCCATTTCTAATATCAAATAGAATTTTATGTGGGCAATAAGATCTAGATTCATAAGGGAAGACATCCATAAAACCCTAAAAAGGATTTATATGATTATCATACCACTATATATTTTCATATATAATTCAATATTCAGTTGTTGGGGGAAACATACATAAAATGGGATACTGGGAAATATACACATTCAAAACTCATTATATGCTACTTTATAAGTACTTTCATCAGATTTTATTTTTCCACATAGTCGTTGGTCACTATTTCTATTGTTTGAAATTGCGTTGGGATATTGAGTTACATAATACCCAAATCTCATGAAATTTACTAAATACATTTTTGTACCATATATATTTTTCATTACACTTGTGTATATGTTGTCTTCATCTCCACACTATATCATTCACATAAACTATAAGGTATAAAACATATAGATAATATAATATAGTGTCTTTATAGTATAATTCACTATATAACATAATAAAGTATATTATAAGTTTTAAATGATTGATTTAATTAGGTAACAAATAATTGATAATAAAACAATATATTCCTTAGTTGACACTTCTAGTAAGTACCCATTTTTTCCAAAAATTATTTTTAAATAAATTATTTTTTCATTTTAAGAAATAAATTCACTAATTTCAAAATTTGTTATTCTTTGTTCATACTAATCATTAAATCAAGTGAAATATAATTTAAATTGATTCATGTTCATAAAAAGAGCTATTATAATCCGAAATATGATAAATAATGAAACTAATTATTCCATGAAAACTTTTAAAAAATTTAATTTTTTAAATTAAACTTTTGGCCCCTTATAATAATTTTATAACCCATGAAATGACCTTCCAGTTTCGATTTTTATCCTTATAATTTACAATAAGAATTTAAACATTATAAATGATGTTTCATATTATTTCATTTAAATCATAAAAATTAATAAATAGTGAACAACCAATTAATAAATATTCCACAGAAAATAAGTATATACATTCCTTTAAAATAATATCATTATATTTCTGAGAGATATAATAATATTTTTACAAATTCCAAAATGATGCAAAGATAAAACACGTATCAATATTGTGACATCCTTTTATACATAACTCTTACAAATAGAATACCCATACAGTTTTCATCCATACCTAAATCATTAGGGGTCTATCATGGACACACTTGTCCTTCAATAATCATATAACCACCCATTTTTGGTTAATAATAATTCAACGGATAGTTAATTTATAATAGAACCAACAACTACTAGTTTATCATGGAACTAACAATAATTTTAAATAGCTCCCATGAAAAATTAAAAAATCATAAAATAAAAAAAAATTATTTTTATCAACTCACTAATAAAAATATTCTTTTCACCGAGATGAAAAAAAGTTGGACATTGATAAATCCATTACATATTGAAACTCTTTTTGAAAATAACCATAACATTTAAAAGCATGGTATTCATTTTAAGTATGTATATAATCATTCAATTGAATAAAAAAATGACATAATATTTATAGTGGTGGTAAATGTCATTACTACCAAATATATTAATATAGAACATTCCTTTAGTATTTTTCAATGACGGAAAAGCTGTTCCACATATAATATGTAAAAATAATACGTTTGCAGGAAATTCAAATAATGATAAAAGAGGACCTGAAATTAATTTTATAATCACTCTATTTCCATATAAATACATTGATAAAATAACAAAAATAATGATATGGGTGAAATAGTGTGTTTAAAAGTAAACTTTTATATAAGAATTTAAAGGAA
Source organism: Viscum album (assembly GCA_963277665.1). Lineage (NCBI taxonomy): Eukaryota > Viridiplantae > Streptophyta > Magnoliopsida > Santalales > Viscaceae > Viscum > Viscum album. The sequence continues at coordinate 96,811,528 of OY728141.1, read as the reverse complement.
ATAAATTTATGAAAAACCATAAAAAGATATATATTATTACGAAATATATAGAGAATGTAAAATATGGTAAAAATAACATTTAGTATCTTTTGAAGGATAAATAATAATTTTATTAAATCATTTATAATACCATGGACATGTATGAGATTTATTATGAAAAATATTATAAAATTTAAGTATAGGTTTTAAGTTAATGTGTCCCTTATATAAACCCTTAAATAGTTCAATTTTTAAATAAACTATAGTGAAACATAGTTATGGAAGAAAATACCTTTATCATTAATTGAATCCCAAATAATAATTTTCTTACCAGATTTATAATAATATATAAATGGAAGAAAAAGAGTTAAAATGGGAACATTTAAAAAAATCAATGGAAAGTCCCTTACATTTTGTCAGACTTGTCACTTCTAAACATTATCTTTATAAATATTAAAGTTACATTTAATATTTACATTCTTGAGACCAATGTTTAATTATATAACTCATTTAATTTAGGTTATTACCTTGTTTAATATATTTATAAAATTAATTATGTCCTGATCAGATGTTTTGATAATTTTGCGGATATATTTCAAAAATAATTCTTTTTGGTTGAATGTATTTAAATAGCTAATAATTAAATCATATATAAAATTATAATAATTTAATAATTATAATTTTAATATTTCAATTATAATTTTAAAACAAATTATAAATTATATTTTTGAGAAATGATATTCATTATGATCATAGAGATGGTAGGTCATACATACACATGAATAACGTTTTCATTATCAATCAATCATTATTAAGAAATGGGACGAACTATTTTATCATTATATAATGATAATAATATCTCAAATATTATATTAATTTTATTTAATATACATATAAATATAATCCTTGAAATGTGTTGATTATAAAAATTACATAGCTTTATGAAGGTGTGAGTACGCATGTATGGACAGAGGATATAATAATTTTCAATGAGTGGAAATATAATAAATAAAATGATATATCATATTATTATAATTAATATTACATTTTTAATATCTTATATATTCCTTAAATTCATCATTTAATCAAAATATAAGAGGAGATGATGGATAACTAATTAAATTTGTTTGTTAAGCGATAGTCTGTTGTACATCTTAATGATGATTTTTTCCCATTTTATGGACTAAAGAATCATTTTGGATATTATAAAAATATAAATACATAAAATTATATCTTATATAATGATTTTATTATATCACCATGTTCTAATATGATTTTTATGTAGATGGTGTTAAAAAAACATTACATAAATTCTCTATTATGAACCATTCCAATTCTTCAGACAATCACATCATGATTATTCCAAAAGCATTCATAAATATTATTATTGATCAGAATGGACTCTAGTTCTAGGGATAAAATTAAGGTTAGGATTTTTTTTGAGAATAAAATAACCATAATTATTTTTAATTGTGAATAAATGAGTATTTGTTATTCCCATTTATATGTGAGAAAGAGTGATACTTTTTTGTCAATATCTAAAACTGCTCAATAATTATGTGTCACTTTCTAGACAATTACAAAAAAAACTGATGAATAAAGAAGTTCACAAAATATAATGTTGAGAAGCACCTCCAAAAAAAGGAATAATGTTTTGAAATGTTATTTTATAACCACTCTGTTTACTAACATTACAATTTCATTTCTCACCAATGTAAACAAGGTTTCTACACATTAGGGGTCAAGACAGATACCCTAATGTAAATTTGGAACATAATTCACATGTTTTCGGTATGTTCAACCATATCATAATCACCGTTCTAACAATAGGGTTTTTAAAAAATTTAAATTATATAAAAAAAATATTACTTATTGTAAAATATTAATAATGTCAATGTTTATATTATTTATTCAAATTGTCATTGAAAACGTCATCAACAAGATTTCTTATAATTTATTCTATTCAAAATGTTCTAACAAGTTATAATATCTAAAAACATTATAAAACAATAAAATTAAATCAGTTTACATTATTTTAATATATCTAAAATAATTTATTTCATTTTTTTATTACTAAAACAATTAATATATTACCATTTCGTAACCTCTTAAGGTAAATATTTCATCAAGACAAATAAAAATAAATTACCATGTCTAAAAAACATTTATCTTTTAAATGACTATTTATAATCAAACATAAGTTGTAACACCCCGAGCTTCCACGATACGCTTCTCATTCAATAATGCAATAGCTTGCATTGTACGCAATTTCGAGTTCTAAAACACCGCGACTAATCAAAGTAGCCGTTATGAATTGTAATAAACACTTTTTAAAATAATAGAAATTTTATATTTCAAAATGGACTTCATTTTTTTTATTCTTAATATCGAAATTATCCTAAGTTGAATTTTTTGTAACTTTCTGAGAACTTCAAATTTTTTTATGAATAGTGAAAAATACTTAAAACAACTTTTTAATGAAAATAATTTATTGTGATAAATTATACTATTTAGTGGTTTTAAAGTATAAATAGAATATATTTTTACCATTTTATCCAATGGTGGTCATTAGAGTTAATTTAACATTGAATTTGGACATAAACAATTGCCAATCTTTTGATATAAATTGTTTCTTAGAAACACGCCATTTTTTTGTAACAGCGGGAATTAATTATAAAATTAATTAATGCAACTTATATGTTTGGAATTTTGTAAAATAGACATCATTTTTGAATTCGGAATATCAATTATAGCTTAGGGTGAAATTTTGGCTTTGTTCTGAAAAACATCAATTTTTGATGAATAGTGAAACCACTAAGTGTTAGTTAAATAACTGATTTTTTGTTTAAATGAAATATTACCACTTCTGTGATTTGATTTTCAAAAATCCGACATACATGGTTTTCATTAAGAAGTAAAATGTGGTTCAATGAGATTAAAATAAATTTTTGGTGAATAGTAACTTTTAAGTTATTAATCGCGATTTAAGGTAATTAGTGTAGTTTAAGGTACAAATAATGTTTTAATAATATGAGATGAGCATGACACTTGTCCTACTCATATTGGATGAGTCATGGCCGACCAAGACAACCCATGGGTCAACTTAGGGACCCCATGGACCCACTTTAGTTGGAAAATGACATTAATATATATTTATTTAATGTTAAAATTAAATTGACACAAACATGAGTTGTTTTACTAAAACAGTTTTTAAGTGGGGTTACACAAGTCCAAATTTTGACTATAAATATTCATTAGAAAGCTAAAAAGATTTCCTACATCATTGTATTTTTTTAGACATTAAATAAATTAAATTATTTATGACATCATTATGATGCAGCGATGACCTCATTATTTAACGATTTTAATAAAATGAAAAGATAATGTAAAATCCAAGGCTTACACTTGTCCAAAGACTATTGGATGGGTAGATTTCGAACCCTTATCACCTTAGCCACGAATTATATAAGTTTGGGACCATTATAATCCGAAAATCATTTTATAATAATGTAACATTTCAATCATTCCAAAAGAGCCCCTCCTCTCCACTTATAAAAGGCCCCCACCTCTCCCACCTCATTTACACTTTCAAGCCATTTGGCTCGGCCAACCTCTGCCCAAATACTCTCCCAACATCCCCCTATTACTCTTAGAAGCCTCAATTTGGGCAGAACTCTTCCCAAGGAAGCCTTTGGCTCAAATCAAAATGAGTTACCCGATTTTGAGGTAATGTCTTCTCTAATGTTGTTTTGTTTTATTTTTCTTCTCCAACCCCCCTAAACTCTTTTTATTAATTTCTTTTGTAACAACAGCAGTATCCTAAATATACTAGGATGTTGTTATAAGAAGGATTCTCGCTACACTTACACACACCTACATCTAATGGTTAATGAACATACGGTTTCTGTGGATGGCGAATTTCTGCCTCACGAAACGATGATTGTTCAACACTCATATAACACCTTCAAAGGTGGCCATTAAGATGTCACTATATATATATATGATATATAATGTGTTTATGTTTTACATATGCTTCTTTATTTCTCATTTATGGTGTACTTTATGATTTCCATTATGGGTAAAACGCTATAATTTCATTTCAGGAAGTGCGGACTACCGCCCCCTCAAAGTGATTTGAATCGTTAATGCCATATGTGGTATGTATAAAGGATAGAGTAAATGGTATTATACACTATATTATACTGGAATTATATTATACATTTATATCATTATGATTTCGTTCCATTAAATATGAAATTGAAATGAAAGTAGCGTTCATGCGTACGTACGGCTTACCGTCTCCATGAACGGTGCATTTCATTTCTTACCACTAAATGTTACGTAATATCATAAATGAATGTATATACTGGATATATAAGATATATATGATATCTACATCATGAATATAATTCTGGATATAATGGATATTTCACCACATGAACAACTTGTAATGATAAGAAGTTTATTTTTGACTCAAGTACCAAAGATCGACAAAACAAACGTTATTAACATAAATAATTAAATAATTTTCATAACATGGTAATAAGTGATATAAATAAAATAATTAACATGAAAAAGGTTCTTAAGTAAATAGAAATTAACTCTAGTTTATTATTCAGGAGGTTAATGAACGGTCGAGTCAGGACAAGACGCAAGGTAAGGGAATTTCTTAACCCAACTTCCATTCTTTGGGTTAATCTCCTACTTTCAAATTGTGTCATGATATTATTATGTCGTATATTGTATTTATACTTTATTTATGTGTACATATAGTGAATACACATAATAGATATATTTTATTTAAAAATGATCTTTTTAAGGGACTTCGTCTCAATCTCCATTCATTGAGGCATATTTTGTTTTATACACAAATTTCTTTTGTACAGTGTATAAACCCCTCTGACTTTTACGTTTATTCAAAAGGAATCTTTTTATATGAAGCGTTTTACTAAACGAAAAAAGGGAATGTTTTTATTTCCATACATATGCGGCGACAAAGACTTCTCCACCGCCGTGACCATTATTTGAGTTTCGGCTTCCTCTACAAGCCATAACTGTTTTTAAATGATTTAAAAAAAAGAGAGATATTTCTCTCAAATGTATGAAAATCCAGTAAAAATGTATACGTATTTAATGCAAACTTAAAAATGTTGTTAGAAAACCTGACCCTCGAGTGTGGTAGATAGGAAGGGATTGGGCGTGGACCCATCATGGCCTGCAATTAGTCGAGAAGTCTCAGAATTAGTTATTTTGTTTTCAGAAGCTTGCATAATGTTTTCAGAAAAACACTGGAATATATTTGAGCAATTTTAAATGTAAGTATCTTCTAAAAAATTAAACTTGTATTTTGATACCGCAATTAATTTCAAATAGTATTTTAAAAAAAATTGTATTCCTAAATGATTATATACCATTTTTCATATAAGGAATGCATTGGACTTAGTAAGTGACGGGTGGAGCCCGCTATAGCTCCTCGATGCATCAGCAGGTCTCATGAGACAAAATAGTCTCTTGGCACGAGGCCTTGACAAAATCTTATTTTTGGTCTTGGCATGAGGCCATGGCTACGTGGTTATGATAGTCTGACATTATGCATTTCATCATTATGAAAGTGGTTATTGTTATTTCATGTGATTATTCGACCAGTAGAATATCCATGTGAAGAAGTGAATGGAATTATCTCATTTAACTTTTGCCATATTATGTTGATGTTCAAGTTTAAAAGGCTTTTGTTTTAGTTATACATTGCCTTAAATTTTTATGTTTATTTATGAAAGCCTCCGCAATATTGTTATCCTTACTGAGCATCTGAGCTCACCCCTTTTAGTGTTTTAATATTTTCTAGGATGTGAAGAAGTATTTTATGAATGACATGCAGGGATAGTCAGAAGAGGATATGAGTGTGGACTATGAAGACTTTGTTATTAGTTTTTCACTTTATGATGTAATGTAAGACATATGAATGTATCTAGTGTTTCCAAGGCTAATAAACTAATCGGTCTTCCAAGACTAAATCTTTTGTGATCATGCCAATGTTACGAAGTAATGCACCGGCTCTGGGTAGCTGGGGTCGGGGCATTACAGTTGGTATCAGAGGCAGTTTAGTACTAACCTTGGAAGCTAGATTTAGATAAACTCTGATTAGATCACATAGCCCAAAGATAGACTTTGAGGATTAGTATAGAAGAACTTCCTAGAATTTTTTTATTGTAGAGTTTTTGTGTGTTTTCCAAGAAATAAATCCCTATCTGGATACGAGCAGGTAGAGGTGGCTTTGGCACAGATGTACCTAGGGGTAAAACCTGAAAACACCGCTTTGAGCTAGAATCGAACGGGAACTGGTGCACGACAACGGGCCTTGCTGCACTCTTGGTTACGAAACTCCCGGGGGATATGCTTAGGATAATTCCCATTTTTTTACAAACCACTATGAACGGTTATGAGTATATACTTCCTCAAATAAAACCTTTTTATTATTATGGATTATATCCATAAATAGTTCAATTTATGTTAAGTATTTTACATGTATGGAATTATGTATTTTGATTCATAAACTAATCTAGTTTAGGCCATTGTTTAGAAATGGCGCCTAGTGGAAGGAATGGAAGCCATATCAATGCACGCACTCCGTGTAGGGATTGCCCTCCTGCTCAAGATAATTATGGTGGAGCTAGTGATACAACTGGTGTTGATCAGCTTCTCACCGTACTGGGACAACTCACGCAGGTTATGAATAATAACCTTACTCATATGGAGCACCCTGATCCGCAACGTGGAGGATCAATGTTAGACCGCTTCATGAGGAAACAACCACCAACCTTCAATGGGAGTACAAATCTTATAGTAGCTGAGCAATGGATAAATTCTTTAGAGAAAATATTCCATGCCTTGGGGAGTATTGAAAGGGAGAAGGTTGTCATGGCAGTTTACCGCCTCACTGGAGATGCCGATCAGTGGTGGTCGCTGATTCAAAACAAAAAGGAAGATGATGACGTATCGAATATGGAATGGAGGGAGTTCAAAGAGCTTTTCTTAGAAAAATACTTTCCTCGTGACCATCGAGCAGATATGGAAAGGCAATTTCTGAGTCTGAGGCAGAAGGAGGATGAGAATGTCGCAATGTATGAGGCTAACTTTACAAGGTTAGCGAGGCATGCTTCCGATTATATACGTAACCCAAGGAGTATGATTGATCGTTTCTTTGATGGGTTAAAACCATTTCTTTGTCGAACTTTAGTATCAAAATCCTTATCATCAAACGAAGATATTGTCTCGTGTGCTATCAAGACAGAAAAGGAATTCTCTAAGTCTTATGACAACAATGTAAAGCAAGAAAAGAAGAGAACGGTGGAACAAGAGACAGATAAAGGGAAAAAGGGAAAGAAGGATTTTCCATTATGTGATAATTGTGGGAAGAATCACCCTGGAACTTGCCTAAAAGGAGTGGGAGTTTGTTATAAATGTGGATAAAAGGGTCACCAGGCTCGTGATTGCAAAGGAAAGAAAGAGGTTATCAAAGTTGAATGCTACAATTGTAGAGAAATGGGCCATTATGCAAATGAATGTCCTAAGCGTCAGAGAAACTTACCTCAGAAAAGGCCAAGGGATCAAGGCCAATCTTATTCTATGACTACAGTTGAAGCGGAATAATTAATGTATTGGTGCTTTTGGAATCAGGGATTATATTCTGGTTATAAGAATAATGTGATATATATAAAGATTGTACTGCAGTACTTGTTGATTTCAGTAAGGTTTTAATATGATTAAGGTAATCATATTTTTAGTATGTGACAATAAGAGAAACATTTCTTTGTTTGGGGAATCTGATGTTACAATTGATTTTGGAATTTAAAGGCCTTTTAGAGAAAGTCTGGACGGAGGTATTTTGGATAACTATAAAGGTTGGAGTGGATTAAGTTGATCTTTGGATAGTATTGTTTATGGTTAAAAAATTTATGAAGATTATTTTTGAAATATTATGATACTATAGTTTTAGGAAAAGGACAACCTGCAGGGTGGGGCATAACCCGTCGCGTCGGACAAAGCTGCAGGAATCGAACCCAGAATCATAGTGTGACAGGCCTTTATTTCCTACCACTAGCCTACAGGAAGTCCCCAGTTATTACAAAATAATTTTACTAATCTAAATGGTATGTGTTAACATTTGGAACCTTATACAATTAGGATAAGTATAATATTTTTGAGTTCTATTATCTTTTTGAGTGAAATATGAGTTGAAGGTTGAAACTCTAATTGTCAAGCATAAATATATATATACCTATATCTTATTCAAAGAATAAATTAATTCATAAACATTAGTAAAGGGATATTAAAACAAAAAAAATGTGTTATCCTAATACCTTATGTCTTGTTGAACTGATGATATTTTAAATCAACATAGATTGAAGGCTTTGAGGCCCTTAATTTTACAGTTGATTGTGATTGATGACCTCAATCACTCCCTACAAATATTTACGTTTTTCCTACAATTATATGTCTCTAATTGCCACCAATGTTCTCCTAATCGATATCATAATTGGGTGGTGACATTTTCATTTCCCTTTCCCTCTTATTAAGGCTTAATTTTATTAATCTTATTTCCGATGTGGGTTTTCCTCAAAGGTATTTTCTCTTTTCAACCTTTTATTTTCAAAGAAAAATTTCAAATTGCGAGGACACAATTTATTGAAGGAGGGGAGAATGTAACACCCCGAGCTTCCACGATACGCTTCTCATTCAATAATGCAATAGCTTGCATTGTACGCAACTTCGAGGTCTAAAACACCGTGACTAATCAAAGTAGCCGTTATGAATAGTAATAACCACTTTTTAAAATTATAGAAATTTTATATTTCAAAATGGACTTCATTTTTGTATTTTTAATATCGAAATTATCCTAAGTTGAATTTTTTGTAACTTTCTGAGAACTTCCAATTTTTTTGTGAATAGTGAAAAATACTTAAAACAACTTTTTTAATCAAAATAATTTATCATGATAAATTATACTATTTAGTGGTTTTAAAGTATAATTAGAATATATTTTTACCATTTTATCCAATGGTGGTCATTAGAGTTAATTTAACATTGAATTTGGACATAAACAATTGCCAATCTTTTGATATAAATTGTTTCTTAGAAACACGCCATTTTTTGTAACAGCGGGAATTAATTATAAAATTAATTAATGCAACTTATATGTTTGGAATTTTTTAAAATAGACATCATTTTTTAATTCGGAATATCAATTATATCTTAGGGTGAAATTTTGGATTTGTTCTGAAAAACTTCAATTTTTGATGAATAGTGAAACCACTAAGTGGTAGTTAAATAACTGATTTTTCGTTTAAATGAAATATTACCACTTCTGTGATTTGATTTTCAAAAATCTGACATACATGGTTGTAATTAATAAGTAAAATTTGGTTCAATGAGATTAAAATAAATTTTTGGTGAATAGTAACTTTTAAGTTCTTAATCACGATTAGAGGTAATTAGTGTAGTTTAAGGTACAAATAATGTTTTAATAATATGAGATGAGCATGACATTTGTACTACTCCTATTGGATGAGTCATGGCCGACCAATACAACCCATGGGTCAACTTGGGGACCCCATGGAGCCACTTTAGTTGGAAAATGACATTAATATATAATTATTTAATGTTAAAATTAAATTGACACAAACATGAGTTGTTTTACTAAAACAGTTTTTAAGTGGGGTTACACAAGTCCAAATTTTGACTATAAATATTAATTAGAAATCTAAAAATATTTCCTACATCATAGTATTTTTAATAGACATTAAATAAATTAAATTATTTATGACATCAATATGATGCCGCGATGACCTCATTATTTAACGATTTTAATTAAATGAAAAGATAATGTAAAATCCAAGGCTTAAACTTGTCCAAAGACTATTGGATGGGTAGATTTCGAACCCTTATCACCTTATCCACTAATTATATATATGTCGGACCTTTAGAATCCGGAATGCATTGTATAATAATGTAACATTTCAATCTTTCCAAAAGAGCCCCTCCTCTCCACTTATAAAAGGCCCCCACCTCTCCCACCACATTTACACTTTCAAGCCATTTGGCTCGGCCAAACTCTGCCCAAATACTCTCCCAACTTCCCCCTATTACTCTTAGAAGCCTCACTTTGTGCATAACTCATCCCAAGGAAGCATTTGGCTCAAATCAAAAAGAGTTACCCGATTTTGAGGTAATGTCTTCTCTAATGTTGTTTTGTTTTATTTTTTTCTCCAACCCCCCTAAACTCTTTTTATTCATTTATTTTGTAACAACACCAGTATCCTAAATATACTAGGATGTTGTTATAAGAAGTATTAGAGATACACTTACACACACCTACATCTAATGGTTAAAGAACATACGGTTTCTGTGGATGGCGAATTTCTGCCTCATGAAACGATGATTGTTCAACACTCATATAACACCTTAAAAGGTGGCCATTAAGATTTCACTATATTTATATATGATATATAATGTGTTTATGTTTTAATTATGCTTCTATATTTCTCATTTATGGCGTACTTTATGATTTCCATTATGGGTAAAACGCGATAATTTCATTTTAGGAAGTGCGGACTACCGTCCCCTCAAAGTGATTTGAATCGTTAATGCCATATGTGGGATGTATAAAGGATGGAGTAAATGGTATTATACACTATATTATACTGGAATTATATTATACATTTATATCATTATGATTTCGTTCCATTAAATGTGAAATTGAAATGAAAGTAGCATTCATTCGTACGTACGGCTTACCGTCTCCATGAACGGTGCATTTCATTTCGTACCTCTAAATGTTACGTAATATTATAAATGAATGTATATACTGGATATATAAGATATATATGATATCTACATCATGAATAAAATTCTGTATATAATGGATATTTCACCACATGAACAACTTGTAATTATAAGAAGTTTATTTTTGACTCAAGTACCAAAGATCGACAAAACGACCGTTATTAACTTAAATTATTAAATAATGTTCATAACAAGGTAATAAGTGATATAAATGTAATAATGAACATGAAAAAGGTTCTTAAGTAAATATAAATTAACTCTAGTTTATTATTCAGGAGGTTAAAGAACGGTCGAGTCAGGACAAGACGCAAGGTAAGGGAATTTCTTAACCCAACTTCCATTCTTTGGGTTAATCTCCTACTTTCAAATTGTGTCATGATATTATTATGTCATATATTGTATTTATATTTTATTTATGTGTACATATAGTGAATACACATAATAGATAAATTTTATTTAAAAATGATCTTTTTAAGGGACTTCGTTTCAATCTCCATTCATTGAGGCATATTTTGTTTTATACACAAATTTCTTTTGTACAGTGTATAAACCCCTTTGAATTTTACGTTTATTCAAAAGGAATATTTTTATACGAAGCGTTTTACTAAACGACAAAAAGGGAATGTTTTTATTTCCTTACATATGCGGCGACAATGACTTCTCCACCGCCGTGACCATTATTTGAGTTTCGGCTTCCTCTACAAGCCATAACTGTTTTTAAATGATTTAAAAAAAAGAGAGATATTTCTCTCAAATGTATGAAAATACAGTGAAAATGTATACGTATTTAACGCAAGCTTAAAAATGTTGTCGGAAAACCTGACTCTCAAGTGTGGTAGACAGGAAGGGATTGGGTGTAGACCCGTCATGGCCTGCAATTAGTCGAGCAGTCTCAGAATTAGTTATTTTGGTTTCAGAAGCTTGCATAATGTTTTCAGAAAAACACTGGAGTATATTTGAGCAATTTTAAATGTAAGTATCTTCTAAAAAATTAAACATGTATTTTGATACCGCAATTAATTTCAAATGGTATTTAAAAAAAATGGTATTCCTAAATGATTATATACCATTTTTCATATAAGGAATGCATTGGACTTAGTAAGTGATGGGTGGAGCCCGCTACAGCTCCTCGATGCATTGGCAGGTCTCATGAGACAAAATAGTGTCTTGGCACGAGGCCTTGACAAAATCTTATTTGTGGTCTTGGCACGAGGCCATGGCTACGTGGTTATGATAGTCTGGCATTATGCATTCCATCATTATGAAAGTGGTTGTTGTTATTTCATGTGATTATTCGACCAGTAGAATATCCATGTGAAGAAGTGAATGGCATTATCTCATTTTACTTTTGCCATATGATGTTGATGTTCAAGTTTAAAAGGATTTTGTTTTAGTTATACATTGCCTTAAATTTTTATGTTTATTTATGAAAGCTTCCGCAATATTGTTATCCTTACAGAGCATCTGAGCTCACCCCTTTCAATGTTTTAATATTTTCCAGGATGTGAAGAAGTATTTTATTAATGACCTGCAGGGATAGTCAGAAGAGGATATGAGTGTGGACTATGAATACTTTGTTATTAGTTTTTCACTTTATGATGTAATGTAAGACTTATGAATGTATCTATTGTTTCCAAGGCTACTAAACTAATCGGTCTTTCAAGACTTGATCTTTTGTGATCATGCCAATGTTACGAAGTAATGCACCGGCTCTGGGTAGCTGGGGTCGGGGCGTTACATAAGTAGTAATTATCACTATCAATAAAATTATGTTGAAATTATTATATAGAATTTATTATAATTTTTGAAAATATGGAATCAATTTTATTATTTTATACTTATATAAGTTTTATAAATAATAAAAAATCAATATCACATTTGTGATGAAAACATGTTTTTTCACGAAATGTATTTTTCAGTCATATGTTGAATTAATATTAACTCTAAGACTTTAAATCATCTTTATTAAAATTTTAATTAATATTTTTATATTTATAATATATATTTTATTTAATTCACTCTTAAATAGGGGATGTTTTAATTAAAAAAATTATAAAAATCATTCACTTCATAACTGCTTTCAGAAAAATTTATTTTTGAGCGTAAAAATAAATGTATACTAAAATTTAGAATAAAGCTTATTCAAATTTATTAAACTAGGTTAAATTGAACCAGGTAATATTTATATTACATTGAATAAAAATATAATTTTAATTGGGATTTAACATTAATTAATTTGTTCAAATGAAATAGTAGTTATTCAAAAATATTTATTTTTAACTATTCACTAAAAAGTCAATATTACTAAAAATTATAAAACATTCACCCTTAGTTATGTTTTATATTATTGTTTCCAATATTAACTTAATTTTAACAATTATATTATTTAAGGTACTAGAAATGTAATTATAATATTTAATCTCAAAGAGAAATAAAAAAAAATTATGAAGAAAACATATTATTTGATGAAGAAAAAGCCTTCACAAAAAGATGAGTGCTTATTTACTAATAATTTGTTAATAAATATATATTTAGTGAGACCTTTATAAATAATTCATAAATTTTTAATCCAATATATACCAAAAAATTTAATGGGTAAGTTATAATGTTGAGATATTTTACTAGTCATTTACATTTGGTGTTACGTGTTGTATAAGCTATCATACATAATGTTTGTCTTTTTAAAACAAAAATGTGTTAAATTCCACCCATTAGAAAAATATATTCCTCCCAATATTAACATGAAATAAGTAAAAGGGGTAATTAAATTACAAAAAATTCTTTTTGAAATCCCACATCTTATAAAAGGGTTATTAAAACATCATATTGGGAAAATAGATAGGGGAGCAGGAACGTCACCTAGAATTATGAATAACTAGGTATCTAAGTAGTAAAGAATCAGTGTAAAGTGAATATAAGAACTTGTAATACTTTCATAATTCGAATATATTTATGTGTAGTGATATAGATCATTGACCCTAACATAGAAAATGGTCATGAGAAAGTTAAAAATTGTAAAACATTAAACCAAATAAGTGTGAAAGAGACCATACTAAAATTGGAAATGCATTTAATCAGATAATATTTTCATTTTCAAGACCCCATTCCTTTACATTAATAATTTAATACCATATATAAAAAGAACATAAGGATAATATACTTACATTAGGAGTATAATTTCATACTTTTTATACATTTCCACCACAATCTCATCTTTTTCTCTATATGAAGAGAATTCAAGGCGAATAAATTTATGAATTATGAACAAAAATATACTTATAAAGGATCTCATAATTAATTTAAAGTATGAAGACTTATTCCCCATATATTTATTAATTAACCAAAACATTAAATTTTATCTCAATGCTTGATAATTAAAAAAATTTATAAATCCTTAGATGATGAAATATAACATTAATCTATATTTCCTCATCCATAACACCTGAAGATTATCATAGTTAATTCAATTTAAAATCTATACATAAAATTATTTATAATATTTTTGACTAATATTGATTCCAGTGTCAAAATGGATTGAACACATATTCTTTTAATATTGATTTATCATTTATCTCAACAAACACCAGTCACATTTAAAGTCTCATGAAAAAATGTAGATTCCATAATCATAAAATCTAGAAGATATAATAATCATTTACATAAATAATATGAATAAATTAAAATACATCATAAAATTATATTTTGTTTCTAAAACATTTCAATCCTTATTCCATAGATAAAATTCATTAATTTTTATTCTACCTTTTTTTAATTAATATTAACATAAATTTTAATCTTATTCAAAAATAAAAATAATCACCTAATAAAAAAATTAGGTTTCAATTCCATATTTATCCAAGAAAATTGTTCCATAAATGAACATAATAATTAAACTCTAAACCATTAATCAAAAAAATTCCATATGAAGCATGAAATAGATAGTATAGTGGTTGGAATTGCACACGTATCTACATTCCTTTGTGGGTTCAATCCCCATGGACTTGTCGGATAAGATAGTTTACCAATCATATTAGGGTTTTCCTTTTGATAAATCATTATTAATATAATTATCAAAATATTCACAAAAACATGAAAAAGATACTAGAAAATAATATTAATAACCAATGATCATATGAACCATAAATATTATCAGTATATTTAATCACATGTATTCTAAATGAAAAGTTAATTCTCCAATATATTATTTCAAATGAAAAATTTATGGTTCACTATACCATTAATATATATCAAAACTAAATTAATATCTATAAAATAACACTAATAATATATAACATCAAATATTATTAATTCAATTAATCCTATCATCATTCATAAGTATACATCTACACAATAACTCTATCATTAGTATATGTAGAATCTTTAATTACTCAAAATTCAGCATAATCCCATGACAATAATATTCTATCAGACTCTTTAATAAATCCATCCTAAAATAAAAAAAATCATTTCCAATAATTTATAAATTTCAAACCATTATCCATGACGTATCCTTACCATTTACGTGTCATCTATAGTTTATTCATATTGAACTAAAATTATATTGGGCGTGGATAAAAATTTCTCTGAATAATGCTGATAATAACATTCTTGAAAATTCCACCATGACATCTACTTTCAAAATTAAGATACACCCCACAATGAAAATTATTAATTTATAAATTATTATTAATTTAGTTCCCCTTCATGGAATTAACTAATGGATTCCTATTTCTATGAAAAATTATGGTTTTATTCCCACATTTACAAACCAAAAACATTTTTTAATATTATTAATATAATTTTATAGGTTCATATTCACATATTATTGACAACATGTTAATTTATTTATTTTCCTTTGGTGAAACTTTTCACCTATAATTATATGTATGTCCATTTCTCTCTTATTTGGTGTGTTACAAAACTCACCTAGTTCTATGTTGTCAATAATAACTAATGATATCTATTTTAGAATAACTGAACGGGTTTCGACTATAACTACAATTATGTTCAGTTTTTCATTTATACAGCCACTTCATTTTCTTACATATACATTATTAATTTGATTATTTTCGGATCTAAACATTAACTGAAACCAAAATGATTGTGTGAGTATATCAAAAAAAAATAATCTATCTTTTGTGGAGGATGAATTTATAAATATCATTAAACAGACCTTCCACTATTAAACGATTTCTATTTTTCCAAAATAACTAAATTAATCACAAGAATACTAACTATTTTTTTTGTAAAGGAGAATATTTAAAATATGATAAAATTATGTCTTGACCTTTTATGTAATATAAATGATCCTCTAATACCAAATGTAACGCCCTTCCTTAGAATTTAAATATTATAGTGAATTTAGAGAAAAATTATCTTACATAGATACGAAACTATATTTCTAGGTTAATATGTTTATAGAATTATACCATAAAAAATAGATAAAAACCTATATATTACATAGTGTGAATATTCAATTAGTATCCATTTTCCATATAATATATATTTATTAAAGTGATATATTATTAAATTTCATTAAAAAATTTCAAGGCATTTAACTTGAATTTTTATTTATTCTTACACAATGATAAACCCTATAAATTATCACTACTGGTAATCTTTTTTTTCCCAATGGTATTATACCAATGGTTCCAATGAATTTTTTGTATAGAATAGTTTTTGCATGATTTCCCAATGGTTTTATCTAACCATAGGGAAATCTTCCACTTATGATCTTTTTCCCAATGGTTTGATGAAACTGTTGGGAATGGTTGATGATTTCCCAACGGTTTTCTTAAAACCATTGGGAAATCATCAATTTACCAATGCTTTCCCAATATTTTGGTTCAACCATTTAGAAAGCATCCATTTCGCAATAGTTTTTAAAAAAAGTTGGGAAAAGATGTCCAGAAATACACAAATCGGGCATACCTCCTCTAGTCCCATTTCTCCCCTAATTTCAAGAACCCATGTCCCCCGATTTAAAAAACCCTCGCGTGTGCCACCCAAGTGAACTCTATCAAATCTGGTGAGAGTCCCCCACATGGTTAGATGTGATAATTACAAATATTCATGTCTTATTAGTCATTTTCCACTTATCTTACTTATTTATCAATTTTCATTGAAGGTGGAAACCCTAAATTCAATGTTTTAATTTGAGATTTGTTTTGTTTTATTTGGGATTAGGTGTATGAGGCATTACCATTCCTATTATGGGTTGTTTTAATCAAACTTTATGATGTTGGAAACATTTATGTTGTTTTTTCCCTATTTAATCTCATTTCTCATAACTAAACATTAAATTTTATATCACATTTGGTTTCTGTTTTTTTAATTTCTAGTTAAGTTATTTGTGGTCGCTGATTGTCCCATGTAAATTTTTTTCAATGGTTTGGTGTGGAAATTTGGTATTTAATGTGACTTTTCCAAATGTGGGTGCTATGAGAATACTCCAAATATTTCTTTAAAATGATCAAAGGTATTTTATTATTTAAAATCGATTTCAAAAGATATTTAAGAAATGATTTAATCTCGAGGAAAGAGTTTTATTAAAATGAGAATTTTTTTAATAAGGAGTGTGTAATATATTTTGTTATAGTACACTTGTTATGTGAATATGTTTGGTATTTAGTAACATATGAGATAATTGGTATATGAGAATGTGGTGTGAAAGAGATTCCATGGTTGGTTCAGGATTATATTTACGATTTGAGCCTATTAATGAGTTGTTTTAATGATATTTGGAGATATTTACCTATTGCTGTTAAGTAATACAATGGTCATGGGGGAGATTATATGAATATTGGTGTCAATTGAGAGCTGTAGAGGTTTTTCATGAATAAGACATATAATTAATACTAAACATGTGGATAAACCATGAATAGTAGTGAATTCTTGAAATGTTTGATGTTTTTAGTCCTTTTTTAGTTATAGATTCTTTTGATGCTGATGTTTCATATTGATACCTATGATGGGAATTTATTTTAGTTTCTAAATCGGCTGAGACTCCCCTACCATGCACAGTGTATTCAACCTCTACTATTATTTAATCATTCTTTTTACACATCCTATACAACCTCTACCTTCATTTAATCAGTGAACTCAAGTCATTAATTAAAGCTTTAATTCTCACTATCATGTAAGAAATTGAATGATGTAAACCCATCCTCATATTAATTCTTACCTTAGATAGTGTCTAACATATGGAATACGAGCTTTTGAATTCATCATTTAACCAGGATAATATATTCCACTTCCCCCATGATGACTTTACTAATATAAATTTAGGGTCAATTAAATATGGTTATCATTGTACGTTATATATTATCTGTCGTTGTTGGCCAATACTCACATTTATGAGGGTGGGGTTCCTTTCACTAGCCATTATGGCATGTGTATACACCCATAAAAATTTTAGATAAGTCACAAGATTAATTTAGTAATGTTTTTATCATTGACATACTTTATTAATAATCTCAAATTTAAAAATAAATGTTTTTATCTATACTTTATAAAATTAAATCTTTTTACAAGCCATGAACAACGTAATAGTGTAGAAGCCTAAAATTTATTCACTCATGGGGTGCGCTTGACTTGGGTAAGTAATTGGGTTATGAAAGGTATGGCCATAGAGGTGCCAATAATGAGTAATTGAACATGAGTGAATGATTTGGGATGCCTATAACACATAATGGGACCTGAAACATGTGCCTCCTTTTCCTTTAACATTTACATAAATTTATTTTCTATTAAAGATCAATCCTATTGAATTTTTTATGAAAAAATGATTTATATAAATTCTTTTTACATAATGGACATAAGTTGGATGTATGAAACCGATCATATCTCAAGATATTTTCAAAACAATTTGGAGAGCTTCATAGATTTTTCATTTCACAATGCTTTAGATAGTGGTCACATTAAATTCCCATATTCCAATTGTGTTGGTAGACCTTGGTTGAGCCATGAAGAAGTCATCTACCACAACCAAATATGACTTTCAAGTATACTACTTTGTGTGGTATCATAATAGGGAGAAAATGAAATCTCAAATTGGTGATGATCGAAATGAAAGGACTGGAATGTAGAATTTGTTAGATGATCAGTTTACATTTATTTGTCATTATAAAAAAAAGGATTTTGACTCATGAGGACTTCGATATGAGGACAGATGATTCATCTAGTGAAAATGATGATACTAATAGGGTGAAAAAAATGAATGATGATTCCACGACCCTTGTATATCGACAATGAAATAAAATGAAAAAGTTGGAATTTTTAATCCGATTGTTTCATTGGAAAACTATGTATGGGATTTCTAATACAACAATCGATTACATTTTTACCCTCTTGAAGGATTTACTTCCTAAATGATGTTGATATTCCTTCAAACCACTATATGGAATGGATGTTAGTTGAGGAACTTGGATTATCAAGATATAAAATACATGCATGCCTGAAATATTGTAGTTTATTCTGGGAGGAAACCGATGAATGAAATGATTATATAAAATGTGGCACATGCTGTTGGTAGTCAAAATCCGAGGGAACACCATCCTGATGTCCACAGAAAGTAATGTGGCACTTTCCATTGATCCCCAGACTCCAGAATCTTTTTATGTCTAATGAAATATCAATAAAAATGAGATGGAATGATACTGAGAGAAATAAGACTAATGATGTGTTGGTTCATCCTGCAGATGGATTTTTATGGAAAAGATTTGATGCTCGACATCCTGATTTTGTAGCTAACATGTGTAATGTGAGGTTGTGTCTTTCATGTGACGGTTTTAATCCGATTGGTTAGATTCTTACTTCACACAACACATGGCCAGTTTTTATAAACATTTATAACATTCCCCCATGGTTGTGTATGATAAAACCATTCACATTCATGAGTATACTCATATCTGGTAATTTTGATCCCGGAATTGATATTGATGTATACATGCAACCTTTAATAAAAGATTTGAAACTTCTTTGGGATGTGCGTGTACACACATATGATGTATGTTCGAAAGACGTATTTCAGATGCGTGCTGCACTTATGTGGACGATCAATGATTTTCCGACTTATGCATTGATATATAGATAGAGAACGAAGGGGATACTTTCAGGTCCTGTTTGTATAAATAAAACATTATAAAAAAGACTAAAATATCATTGTTGTTTCAGTTTTTTGGGACATTGAAGATTCTTGCCAAAGGATCATCCATATAGAATGAATCGTCGATGATTTGATAATACTATAGAGACAAAGAACATTTATTGATGATTATGGATTTTGAGTAATTAATATGACCCGCACACTTGCTACAGAAGAACAATATGTGATGGCATCATTGTCTAAACATGTTTTTTATGTCAAAGACCAACTTCGACATGACTTTGGAGTCATATTTGAAGTAATTCCAAGACATATTTTTGATGATGATGATGATGGAATTGAAACTTTCTCTAGTTCCATTGAAACTAATACATTTATTTCTTTTGATGACTCCAATAGCTCAATTTTCAGACTTTATTGTGAACCTGATGTTGTGGTTGAAAATATATAGAATCATTCATCCTTGATCTCAATTCTTTTGGTTTACCTCGAGTTGGGTTGTTAAGGTTGGAAATTTTCAAATTGATTTAGTATTGATCACAAATATGTTTTAGCTGACTTGATCGTTATATGAATTTTCAATGCATTTTGGTTGTAGTTTTTTTTGAATTGCATTTTTTTTAATTTGGAATTGAACTGTATTCAAACCTAGTTGAACAATATGTCTAACATGGTGAACATTACAATTTGTATGATTTATTAAATCCACTAAAGCTATTCTAAAACAATTGACAGATAAATTACCAATAAATCCCCCTATTCCCTCATTTATTTAGTTTTTTGGGTTACACATTAGTTTCCCATTTCTATTTATTTACATATTTTTTTTTCCAAAAGTAGGAAATGTAGCAATTTGAAGAGAGGCGAAGGAAACAGATGATGGAGAACAATCATCGAATGATGCAGATGGCCGTTCCACCCTTAGTGCCTCTAGTGAGTATTTTATTTCAAATTTATATATTTAAAGAACATATAATTCCATGTGATTATTTTATTTGTAATATTTTTTGTAGGATCCACCTATACGTCGACAGTTATTTGACGAGGAGCCTATTACTTGTCCTATTACTCAGGCCGGTTGTATAAGGAGGGTTTGTACCAGAGGTGGACGAGAAGCTTCGCGTACCCGACTAGACCCTGCCGCTCCAACTGACATGTCATCCTTCCCACATTCTGATCTCAGTGTGTAATTAGGGACGCACTGTATATTTAGGCCTCTCATGTTTTCGCCACCTTTTTCATCTTCTGGCCCATGTTTTTCACATCCCATGATGATTCCCACTCCCTAGCCAGAATCCGGTCATACATCTCTCCCAGCTTCTTTTCCTTCTACTTCTGCCTCTTTGAGCTTCTATATTCCATCATCATTGACTCTTGTTCCACCATATGGTGTTCCATCAGTTTTTGTGGATCCAACGGCGCTCAGCGATTAGACTGGTGCATGTATATTTATAGAACCCTATCAAATTTTTATACCAATATATATTTTCATTATAACATGTTTTGATAAAATATTTGTTTTTCATTCATTACAGATACATCTACTGACAGGAGGCGGGGGAGGAGGTGTACACGCATGCGTTCGGTGTGGAACTGCCGCACATCGGTAATGGTGGATCACAATGACGACAAACAAATGGTTGAGATAACAGGGCAGCAATGTCAATGTGTTTTGGAAATTCTTGCCAAATACTCCAACATAATTCCCGTCATCATGAAATCGTGGAGACAGTTTCTACATGAGGTCAAGGATAGAGTTTGCGAAGATATATGGGTAAATAAATCTTTTGTATTTAATTCCATGAATTATTATTTTTATATGAATTAATATTTTGGTGCTTGCTTTAATTTAATTTTCCCGATGGTGAGTGTGAACGACCGGCATTTCTGAAGGATTTAGGTGATCATTGGAGGGCCTAAAAGCATGAGTTGTATATTGGCTGGTGTGCTAGAGTTGGCACTGAGTTAGAGGCGGTACCAGTCGTGGATGATTGTCCTATAGAGCAGTATTGGTAGATGATTATCCATTGGACGACTACTATGTTTAAGGTATTAATTACATTTGAGGTATTTAAATAATAACATTCATGTTTTGAATTGATATTATCATTTTCATTATCTAATTTTATTTAGGAATCATCTGGGAAAAATAAAAAAAGTCATTGATGCAAAAAAATACCTCCACACACTGGGACGTACTACAATGCCAGATCATGATAGGAATATGGTATGATAATTGCTTATAAGTTTTATTTACGACTTATAGTTTCTTTTGTATCCTCAATTATTTAATCATTAGAAAATGTTTTGATATAACTTTAGTTTTCCATGTCATTTTAGAGGAAAAAACTGAATACTGAAGGACATGTTCCACGAGCAAAAATGATTTTCTTGAGTAGACAAAAAAAGGTAGAATGTACCATCAACGAACCGACTCAACAACATATTGTATGTTTTAATATGTTGATTTTATATTTTAATATCTATTTTTTAACTTAATAATATATTTATATTTGTAACAGGATACTTTAGTGGCCTTCGATGCCCAAGAACAAGACAATTTTGGGCCATGTGATCTCTTACATTAGGTGTTGGGAGAGGAGCATTCTGGTAGAGTACACTGCCGACCTAGGATATCCCTGATGAAGTATTGGCCCTATATAGGTACGAGTTGTTGTGCCACCAAGGAGTAGTAAGTTAGGGCACAAGAAGAACAGGCTGACAAAAGGGCCATCATGACGGCAGAACAGTCAGCTAGGGAGAACGATGCATTTATGAAATTTATTGAAGTTCTACATCCAAAACATCCACAAGATGCCATCCTAGGTTTTGATGAATATATGTCATCGATACATTCTATATATGGTGCACCTGGTGGTAGTTATAGTGGTGGTCAAGACGACGTCCAACCTGACAATAATGATGGCGATGAGTATGATGCGGAAGAGGAGGTAGAGGAGGATGGTGAGGCCGAGGAGGAGGGCAAGGCGGAGGGCGAGGGAGAGGATGAGGGCGTTGAGGCGGTAAATGACGATGATGGGGATGAAGATGAGGGTGATGTCGATGGTGATGATGGTGATGGTGATGTGGGAAAATTTGATTTGTTACCTTTTTTACTAATATTAATGATATTTGATGTTTAATCCATTCTAGTTGTTGGTTTTATCTTGACCCGTAGTATAGTATTGGAGTTGAGTTTTTTTAATATATTTTCCATTTTCCTAGATTTTGATGCCTTTTAGTGGTTGTGGTGTATCATGAGCATGTTTATAGAGTTTTGGGGGTTTGGGAACTCCCTAGACATCCCCCCTCCTTCCTGGATCCTGGAAAACCCTCCACCATCCTCTTTAGACCCTGGACAGCTCCCCGGACAGCCCCCGAACAACCCCTTGAACTCCCACCCCCCTCCTTGGTCCCCGAACAGCCCCCCAGACACCCCCCGAACAGCCACCCGGACAACCACCCACCCTCCTCCCTGGACCCCGGACAGCCCCCAAACACCCCCCGGACAGCCCCCACCCTCCTCCTTGGTCCCCGGACAGCCCCTGGACAGCCCCCCGAATAGCCCCCTCGGACAACCCCCCCACCATCCTCCCTGGACCCCAGACAGCCCCCCACCCCCCTCCTTGATTTCACATGCCTTTTCTTATTTCTCCGATCATGCAATGTGATTTAGGATTTTTTTCATTTTTGTATGTGTTGAATTATATGAATGTCTTGGTAATCGTATTATCTCATTCTCATAAAATAGAGTAATTGTCAATTTTTTAAGATTGTAAAACCATACCTCAGGTGTGGTCGACACCACTCAAAATATCTCAGGTGTATTTGAAATAGACATCATTTTAAAGTGAAAATAACAACTGGATATGGAAAAAAGACCAAATGCATTTGTATTGTGTTGATACATTAGGAAAATGATCCACGGGTCATTTGTGACGTGTACGAGTAAACCCCATCTAAATCTTAGGCGCGGTGTGGCCGGTAGCACTCTAATTGTCTCTCTCTTTTTTTAAAATGAATGGGATTTTAAGTGAAAAGAACTACTAACATATGGAAAACTAACCAAACGCATTCATATTCTATTTATGCTTTAGGACAAATATCTATGAGTCATATGTGATGTGTAAGAGTCAACCACATCTCAATCCAATTTTTGGTGTGGTCGGCACCACTCAAAGTGTCTCTCTTTAGTTTAAAATGGACTTCATGTTATGTGAAAACAACAACTGACATACAAAAAACCCACCGAACGCATTTGGATTCTATTTAAACGATAGAAAAATGTTCCATGAGTAATATGTGACATGTACGATTCAACCGCGCCTCAAACCGAGTCGTAGTGTGGCTGGTACCACCCTCTAATGTCTCTTATGTTTAAAATGGACAACATTTTAAGTACATACAAAAAAACAACCAAACGGATTATGATTTTGTTGATACATTATTAGAAGGATTCATGGGTCATATGTGACGTGTAATAGTAAACCCCGCCTCAATCTGAGGCGCGGTGTGGCTGGAAACACTCAAATTGACTCTCTATTGTATAAAATGGACTTAATTTTAATTAAAAATAACAACTGACATACGAAAAACCAACCAAACTCATTTGGAATGTGTTTTATCTTTAGGAAAACGATCTATGAGTCATATGTGATGTGTACAAGTCAACCCTGCCTCAATCCGAGACCTGGTGTGGCCGGAACCACAAAAAGTGACTCTCTTTTGTTTCAAAAGGACATCATTTTAAGTGAAATCGACAACTGAAATACGGAAAACTGACCAAATGCATTATAATTCTTTTGAAACATTAGGGAAATGATCTAGGAGTCTTATTTTATTTGTAAGAGTCAATAAAGCCTCAATCGGAGGTGCGGTGTGGCCGGAACCACCTAAATTGTCTCTATATTGTTTTAAATGGAAAACATTTTAAGGGAAACATCAACTGACATATGGAAAACAAACCAAACACATTCAGATTCTGTTTAAACTTTAGGAAAAAGTTACATGAGTCATATGTGACATGTACTAGTCAACCCTGCCTCAATTTGAGGCCCGGTGTGGTCGGCACCACTCAAAGTGTCTCAGGTTTATTTGAAATTGACAACGTTTTAATAGAAAACAATAAATGACATACAGAGAACTAAGAAAATTCATATTTATTCTATTTAAACATTAGGAGAATGATCCATGTGTCATTTTTGATGTGTACATTTCAATCTATTCTCAATCTGAGACGCAGATTGGCCGACACCTCTCAAAGTGTCTCTCTATAGTTTATAATGGACTTCATTTTAATTGATGAAAACAACTGACAAACAGAAAACTAACCAAACACATTCGGATTCTGTTGAAACATTAGAACAATGATCCATTGGTCATATGTGACGTGTACGAGTCAACCACGCTTCAATCCGAGTCGTAGTGTGACCGTGATCACTCTATGTGTCTCTCTTTTGTTTAAAAAGGACAACATTTTAAGTACATACGGAAAACTGACCAAATGGATTATGATTGTGTTGATACTTTAGCAAAAAGATACATGGGTCATATATTACGTGCACGAGTCAACCCTGCATCAATCTGAGGCAAATATTTGCTAGCACCACTCAAAGTGTCTCTGTTTTGATTAAAATGGACATGATTTTATGTGAAAACAACAACTGACATATGAAAAACTGACCAAACAACTTTGGTTTCTGTGGAAACTGTAGGAAAACGATCCTTGAGTCATATGTGTTATGTAAGAGTCAACCCTAGCTCAATCTGAGGCACAGTGTGGCCTGCATCATTCGAAGTGTATCACTTTTTTTTGAAATGGATAACATTTTAACTGAAAAGTACAAATTACATATGGAAAACCGACTAAACGCATTCTGATTTTGTTGATAATTTAAGACAATGATCCTTGGGTCATTTTTTATGTTTTCAATTCATCCCCGCCTCAATCCGAGGCCCAGTGTGGCCGTCACCACTCAAAGTGTCTCATGTTTATTTGAAATGGACAACATTTGAAGTGAAAATAACAACTAGCATACGGAAAACCATCCAAACGCATTCCGATTGTGTTGATACTTTATAACAATGATCCATGGGTCATATGTGATGTGTACAAGTCCACCCCACCTCAATCTGAGGCACGGATTATCCGGTACAACTCAAAGATTCTTTCTTTTGTTATAAATGGACAACATTATAAGTGATAACAACAAATGACATACAGAAAACCAACCAAACACATTTAGGATGTGTTGATGCTTTAGGAAAACGTTCCATGTGTAATTTGTGACGTGTACCAGTCAACCCCGTCTCAATCCATGATGCGGTGTGTCCGACACTACTCAAAGTGTCTCTCTTTATTTTAAAATGAACTTCATGTTCTGTAAAAACAACAACTGACATAAGTAAAACCAACCAAACTCATTCAAAATGTGTTGATACATTAGGAAAACATTCCATGAGTCATTTTTGATGTGTAAGAGTCATCCCTGCCTCAATCCAAGGCCCGGTGTGGCCGATACCACTCAAAGTCTCTCAGGTTTATTTGAAATGGACAACATTTAAAGTATAAATAAAAACTAGCATACGGAAAACAGACCAAACGTATTTGGATTGTGTTGATACATTAGTAAAAATATCCATGGGTCGTATGTGACGTGTAAGAGTCAACCCTGCCTCAATCTGAGGCACGGTGTTGCTGAAACCTCTCAAATTGTCTTTCTTTTGTATAAAATGGACATCATTTTAAGTAAAAACAACAACTGATATACGGAAAACCGACCAAAAACATTTGAAATGTGTTAATGCTTTAGAAAAACGTTCCATGAGTCATTTTTGATGGGTACGAGTCAACCCCGTATCAATCCAAGATGCGGTGTGGCCGGAACCATTCAAAGTGTCTCCCTTTAGTTTAAAATGGACATCATGTTGAGTTTAAACAAAAAATGACATTGGAGAACCGACCAAATGCATTCAAATTCTATTTAAACATTAGAGAAACATTTCATGAGTCATTTTTGACATGTACGAGTCAACCTTGCCTCAATCTAAGGCCCGGTGTGGCCGGAACCACTCGAAGTGTCTCAGTTTTATTTGGAATGGACAACATTTTAAGTAAAAATAATAACTAGCATACGGAAAACCGACCAAACGCATTTGGATTGTGTTGATACATTATAAAAAGATCAATGGATCATATGTTACGTGTACTCGTCAACCCCACCTCAATTTGAGGCATGGTGTTTCCGGCACCACTCAAAGTGTCATTCTTTTGTTTAAAATGGATATAATTTTAAGCGAAAACATAAACTAACATAAAAAAAATAGACCAAACGCATTTGTAATGTGTTGAATCTTTAGGAAAATGTTCCATGAGTCATTTGTGACAAGTATGAGTCAACCCCGTCTCAATACAAGGCACGGTGTGGCCGAAACAACTCAAATTGTCTCTCTTTAGGTTAAAATGGACTTCATGTTAAGTGAATACATCACCTGATATACGGAAAACTGACCAAACTCATACATATTCGGTTGATACATTAGGAAAACCATCCATGGGTCATATGTGACGTGTACGAGTCAACAGTGCCTCAATCCGAGGTGCAGTGTGGCCGGCACCACCCAAAGTGTCTCTTATGTTTAAAATGGAGACCATTTTAAGTACATATGAAAAACCAACCAAACGGATTCTGAATGTGTTGATAAATTAGCACAAATATCCATGGGTCATATGTGATGTGTATGAGTCATCCCCACCTCAATCCGAGGTGTGGTGTGGCCGGAACCACTCAATGTGTCTCTTTTGTTGAAAATGGACTTAATTTTAAATGAAAACAACAATTGACATACAGAAATCCAAACAAATGCATTCATAATGTGTTTTGTCTTTAGTAAAACGACCCATGAGTCATATGTTATGTGTACAAGTCAACCCTGCATCAATTCTAGACCCAGTGTGGCTCGCACCACTAAAATTATCTCTCTTTTGTTTCAAAAGGACATCATTTTAAATGAAAACAACAACTGACATACTGAAAATAGACCAAATGCATTTAGATTCCATAGAAAATTTAGGGAAACGATCCATGAGTCATATTTAAGGTGTAAGAGTCAACCCATCCTCAATATGGGGTGAAATGTGGTCGGCACCAATTGAACTGTCTCTGTATAGTTTAAAATGGACAACATTTTAAGTTAAAACAACAACTAACATTCGAAAAGCCGACCAAACACATTTAGATTTTGTTGAAACATCAGGAGAAATTTACATGAGTCATTTTTGACGTGTACGAGTCAACCCCTACCCAATCCAAGGCCCAGTGTGGCCGGAACCACTCAAAGCGTCTCAGGTTTATTTGAAATAGGCAACATTTTAAGTGAAAACAACAACTGACATACAGAAAACGGACCAAACGCATTCCGATTCTTTTGAAACATTAGGAAAATGATCCATGGGCCATATGTGATGTGTAAGTGTCAACCTAGCCTCAATCTGAAGCACGGAGTGGCCGGACCCACTCAATGTGTCTCTCTATAGTTTAAAAAGGACTTCATTTTAATTGAAAACAACAACTGACATACGGTAAACCGACCAAATGCATTTTAATTATGTGGAAACATTTTTACAATTATCCATGGGTCATATGGGACGTTCAAGAGTCAATCGTGCCTCAATCTGAGTTGCAGTGTGGCCGGGATCACTCTAAGTGTCTCTCTTTTGTTTAAAATGGACAACATTTTTTAGTACATACAGAAAACCGACCAAACGGATTCTAATTGTGTTGATACATTAGCACAACAATCCATGGGTCATATATGATGTGCACGAGTCAACCTCTCCTCATTACAAGCTGTGGTGTGGCCGGTAGCATTCCAAATTTATGTATTCTGTTTAAAATGGACATCATATCTAGAAAAAACACATTTAATTGTGTATGTTTAAATGAATTATTTATGTTTATAATTATGTTTTGAATTCTGATTTAATTCTGGATGTGTATTGTTTCCGATGCATTATATGTATGAATTTTAATTTTTAGAAAAAACACCTTAAATTGTGTATGTTTAAGTTATGCATCATTTCCAGATGCATTATATGTTAAATGTGTATGAATGTTTTCTATATATGTATGTGTTAGTTGGTTATTGCAGGTACATTAATCGGAGATGAGATTGGATAATTACCTGAATGGATGGGTGAATAGATGGACACCCAACCAGTGCTGTGAAAATTGTGTTGTGCAAATTGCAGGTTGTAGTGCTGTGCAAATTGCAGGCTGCTATGCAATTTGTACAACATAACCTATGCCAATGGTTTCAAACCATTGGCATATGGTTCATTGAAAGTTTTTACCAACGATTAAAAGTGAACCATTAGTAAAAATACATTCCCAATGGTTTCCAAAACCGTTGGGAACTATGGAAAAATGTTTGTATTCCGAATAGTTCAGGGGAAACCATTAGAAAAAACATTTCCCAACGGTTCCCAAAACTGGTGGGATAGGATAATTTTTCGAACTTATCCCAATGGTTCTATGTAAACCATTGTGAAAAGCTATCCCAACGGCTTAATTACCAACAGTTCATATAACCATTGGTATAAGGTATACCAATGGTTCTGTGGCCTTTCGCAACAGTTCAGAACCATTGGTAAATCATCCTTTTCCAGTAGTGTATATTTCAAAATTAGGGATGACCATAAAATTTTTAATAATGCACATTATAATATTAAATATATAAAATTGTTAGTCAATGAATTTTTATTAAAATTTTACATTAATTATAATTATTAGGATTATAATATACATTTTTATACACAATATTTCAACTCTTTTTCCCGAATATTTTTATAAAACATTGCATAATAAATTTCAAAGGAAAAGTAAATCTTAGAAAGGTTTATTTTCATTCATGAAATATCATAAAAATATTATACTTGTCAACTAGAAATTATCATATACCTTCCCTTGAATGTATGATCATTACCATACATTTAGATAACATGTTATTTTTGTAAATCCCAATATCATGAATAGATAAAACATAGAAGTAAATTGGGAAATAATTTTCTATATCACTCTTTGTAATGTAATAACCATATAATTAACTTTAATACCTAATGCATTAGAGGAAAATCAAGGACCCATTCATACATAGATTATTATGGAACCACCTATCTGTGACTAATAATGTAACAAGGATTCTTTAGTTCACAAACAAACCTTACCTCCATACATTATCACTGAACCCATCATTATTATAAAAACTTTCTTGATAAAAAGAACATAATTATGAAATATAAAATAGTTCATTATAATTATGAAACAAAAAATATACTTTCTCCCATAAAAAATATCTTGATATTGAAATATCCATTCCATTATAGATTATTTTTTACAACCACCACAACATAGGGAAATAGCGTTATTCTTTGAGTAAAAAAAATTATGTAAAGGAATCCAAAAATAAAATAATGCTTGTGGAGGTTGGGAAAATTTATTGTCATCATACATGTAATGATATATCATTACTTTTGAATTTGAAAAGAATTTTTTTTTCATAAAATACATAAAAATATTCATTTTAAATATATTTTAATGAATTTTGAAATAAGACTCAAAATTTACTTTATAATTATTTTATTTATATATAAATTCATAAATTATTTATATTTAAAAAAATGTACATGGGAGAAAAATATTATTTTAATAAAAACATTAAAATTGTATTTTTAAAATAAACTCGAGTACAAAAAGCCTTAAAAAGATTTATCATTTTCTAACATTTGTAAATAAGGTAAAATATGGGGAAAATTTACTTTAATAATCCATTAAATTTTAAATAATAATTTTAATGAAATAAGTATAAGAAAATTAATATTTATGAGAATGATTTTCAAAATAAGTCATTAAAACAATTATATAAGGGATTTCAGTTAAATAATTCCTTAAGTAAATCTTTTAAAAGAATAGTTTTTAATATTTTTATTGAATTTAAATTATGGTAAAAAATGAGCTTTAGAATATAGTAAATAAAAATCTGAATTTTCATGAAACAATTATTAGAACATAAATATATAGGAAAAACATTTGATGGAAAACCATAAAAGAATAATTTTAAATTAAAAGACCTTTACCATTAGTCAAAGTTTTAATGTGAATTCTTTATATTCTTGAATAATAAACATATATATATTATTAAATTTACTGAGATTATTTTTCAATTTTATTAATAATTTTATTCCACTTTTTACCATGTTATGTTCAATTACATTATTAATTAAGTTCATTTTTGATTTTTTAATGATATTTTTCTCATATGTCCAAAATATAATCCATAGGACAACTATTGTAAGATTATTCCTTATTAAAACATCTATAGAATTATAATCGTGGAAAAATTTTCTTTTTTATAAATCTATTAAAATTTTAGAACCAATCATAAAATATGGTTATAATAAATTAATATTGTTTGGATCATAGAGATGATGTGTCATAAGTATGCATGATTTAATCTTTCATTATTAAAATATAGTTATTGTATGATGGTGAGTAGTATTATATATTGTTATAATGATATTTATATAAAAATATAATATTATTTCATTAATATATATCTATCTATCTATTTATATCATCCATTTTAAATAATGATGAAAAAATAATCACATTGCCTTATGGAGAGAGTTGTCGAAACATACGCACATATAACATTATCATTTACCTGTGAGTGAAATGATAATAAATAAAATTATATATTATCCATTTATTATGATAAATATTTCATCAATATCAAATATATAAATTTAACTCCATCATTAAAACCATCCATAAGGTCCTATGATGGTAATTGAATTGCATTTGTCTATGTTGTGGTAGTCCACTCTACATTTAAATAACAGTTTCATATCGCATTAGATAGAAGATGAAACACATTTAGGTCGTTCAATTAAAATAATATCATCTTTGTGCATTGTTGATATTTTTTGATATATCAAAAAACATTTATGGATATATGAATGATTTGGAAAAGGAAACAAAACAAAAAACCTCAGTTAAGAATGATACTTCTTCATTGAAAAACCTCTTCAGTATAATAACTATAGTAGTCAACAATATAATTTACGAACAAGACAATGATACGATGACATGGTGTAGGATTTAATGTTGTTATGTGGGATTTTATTTTAAAAAAGATTTTAATTATGTTTCATTAAAATAATAATTGAAAATCCCTTTATCAGTGAGGAAGAGTGGGAATTTTAAATATCCAATATATTCCAAAATTGAGCATTACACAAAAACGATGTGCCTGGATAATGGAAAAATTATTGAGTAGAGGGAATATAAAGTACATAAATACCTCCACCATGTAAAAAAGACTCATTTTTTAAAATTTAATTCTAAAACAACTATTTTTATTCACCTTTTAATTTTTTATTTTAACCTATTGGAATATGTTTAATTACTATTTTGGGGTTATGAAAGTTACTAAATAAGGAAAACTCCCCCATAATTGCATCATGGATGATATTCTCAACCGTATCCTAATAACATGGTTGAAGATAGGATTTAGAAAATTTTTAAATCATTAAATGCAATATTATTTATTTTAAAACAACATTAATGAAAATTTATACACGATTCAATTAAATGGCCTTTAAAAACATCAAAGAAGTGGTATTTAGAATATATTTAATTAAAAAATACTAGGATTTTATAATTATCTATGAAGTTTTTATAAAAAACTAATTCATTTAATTTATATAATGTTTACTATTTGGATAATAATTTATTCATTTTTCTATTAATTTAATAATTATTGTATCATCGTTGCGTAAGATCTTAAGGTAAATATTTAATCTCCAAATGTTAGAAATAAATTGTAATGATTTTTTTTAATTCATTAATTTTAATATTCATATCCAAACATATGTTTTTATCACCATAACAACATATTATCGACATTAAAACATGAAGGGTTATATTTTTCCTTTTTCATTACATAAATTATTATATAGTCATAATAATGGAATGTGGCTCCAAATATGATATTTCTAGGAAATATAAGATATGTTTTAATAGTTCAGTCCCTATGCCTGCACAAAAACCTCATATTTAACAATATATTTTGGTCCTCGCAAGCAAGGCACCACTAGTTTCCCTGCTAACACGTAGTCCCCACCGTATGGCCCACCAACGTGCCTGAACAAGTCGTTTGACTAATGAAAGTCCCCACAGGCCAACAAATTTCCTTTCACGTTTTTCCCCCACTCTATCACAATCTGGGAAAATTCCTAGTAGGTCACCCATCTTGATCATTTATCCAGACCTAGAACACTTTACTATGGAGTTTTAATCAGAAAGGATTCCAAAAAAATGTGTACCTTGTTGACATGATACATATCATTTAATCATTTATCCCTTCATAGTTATGGGGTGTTATATTAGCCCCCCACCCCACCCTGCTTAGAGAAAAATGTTCTCATTGTGGGCTATGCATGTCAACCCTAGCAGTGCACTACACTTTAGGATGAGTTCCTCCCCTTATACCAAATTTGACAGCTGGATACCAGTGACAACATTGGAACCCCACCAAAGCATGGTCATCTGGTCCTAGCCCACCAGGTACGACCATTTTCACTCGCAGACATCTGGTCTCGACCCTCGGGCCCACCCACATGCCCAAAGAAGTCATCTGACTAATGATAGTCCCCATAGGCCAACACATGTCCTTTCTAGAGAGATTATTCCTCACCCACACACAATTGAAAACATCCCAGAAGGTCACCCATCCTCATCACTACTCCAGGCCTAGCAATCATAATTGTACAGTCTTAATCAGGCAGGCTCCCAAAAAAGAAGGTGCACCTTGTTGACAATAGTCATATCAATTAATAATTTAACCCTTTTGTTATTATGTGGTGTTACAAATATAGACCAAATATGGGTATCAATTTGATGTTTTACAACATTTTAAGTCAATAAAACACATATCTATTTTTCTTAACCCCCAATAAAATTCATTTACCATTAACTATGGAAAATGATTTTTAGAGTTTTTACAATTCATTATGACCTAATTTTTTTGAACATAATACCTAGTATTAATTATGGGGACTCTAAATATAGAATAAATTTTAATATATTAAACTCATATAAGTGTAAAAAAATTATTTAAAATAAAATCCCCAAATGTGGTGAAACATGATTTTTTTGTGAAATGTTTTTTTAAAGAATAAGATGATTTTAAATGAAATATAAGACAAGTAATTTTCATTATACCATTTTTAATTCATATATATATATATTTATATATTTATATTTCATTTATATAATTCTGTAATATGTTTTGTTATAATTAATTTAAATGAATAAATGTTATGTACTTTAAAACAACTATAAGAAAAATGTGTCTTTAATCCAAAAAATAGTAATACAAGAAGAAATTATAATGATTATCAAAATGTAATTTATTTTATTAAATAATATTAAATAATTTTTATTTTAATTTAAAAAATTATAATCATTAATATTCTTTTAAATTTCTTAGTTTTTTGGAATCAAATTATAGTTTTTCCAAGAAAATATATTTTTTACCTATCACTGATAAATCAATACTTTGCATGAATTTGGATATTTAAACCATAAGAAAATTTTGTTACGATATTTCCAAAAATGAATTCCATTTTATCAAATGAATTTTTAGTATCATTAGATTTTAATTATTATATTTTCATAATAAAATCAATAAAAATATTTTATTTGAAAACATGTTTTTGAAAAATAAAATGTCTACATAAAAAAATTAGGGCTTATTTCCTAAGATTTTATCAATTCATATATACTGAATGGAAAATTTATATATATTTTATAAATTTGTTAATACTATTATAACCATCCAATTGAATGGTTTGGTTATAATGGTCGTATATTTCATGGGTTACTTAATTTGGGTGTTTCATGTATCATACAAATTCAAACACAATGATCATCTCATAAAATCATAGGATGTTATGATACCATTAATTAAATTTTCCCAGTCATCATTACCTAATTTATGATATATATGAATTGAATCGTTTTTACTTCATCATATTCTTCACATGATATTTCATTAGACTCAATATTTCAATTACATGGTGTTTTTGGGAATTCCACTATATTTAAATTGTTAATCATATATATTGACATATGGTTTATAATAATAAAATTTCCATCACTCTACATCCCTTTGTAATGGGTTTTTAATGGATGTTATCTATGTATTCTCTCATGTTCCCATTTTTTGTTTTAGGTCTACTCATTACAAATCCCAAAAGTATTGAGATGAGTGAGGGTAATTATGATATAATTATCATAAATTACTCTAGTTATATATAGCCTAAATATGCTTCACTTTGTATCACAGTGAGTTTAAGCTATATTTCTTACAACACAAATTTTATCAAAATAATTTCAAACTATATCACAACCAACATAACATATATCATTATGGGTTCCATGAATGTCACATTAAGTTTGGTTTTCAAATAAATATAATTGTAATCATAAAAATAGATATCCAAAATTATAATGAAAATTATTTAAATATAATAAACCCATAAATATTGAAAAAAAATTATCTCAAAATCCAACAAATCATTTGTCCTAGAAAGAACTTATCAATTAATGTGTACCTTAACTTGTGAATCTCTTGGTTTTAGAAATGTTATCCATTATAACATTCATATTAGGTAATGAAACCAAAATGTTATCAAATCAATAATAATGGTTCTTAAAGAAAATCTCAAATACCCAATGTATATCACATAGGAGTTTCAAACCAAATTTTATGCTTGGTAAGATTATTATACACTCTGTTGCGGTCAAGTGAATATCTGATCCTCCCTTTTCGTGTTATTACCCATATGTAAAATTATGTCAGTGTGTGTAGAATAATTTCATATCAAGATAGGGGGAATAATTTATAGTGTAACCATACAATATCAACATTACCCAAATAATTGGATGTTATCCTATAATTTTAATTCACATAGAGAATTACTCCAATAGGTATTCACAAAAGTTCTAATATCCAAATCCATACAAAAAATGTTCATTTTTCTGTTACTGGTAAATAACATAATATCCCAAAAGTTTATCTATACCATTGAAGTTATGTTAAAACATAATTGATAAACATATAAATTTTCATGAAAAAACAAATTTATTCACATTGTTATGTAAACCATTATGTTTAAAACACTATTACACCCCAAACCCTTTATCCTTAATCTAGTTCCATAAAAACAGTATTTACAAACAAGATTCAATAACAAATGTTGATTACTATACATGATAATACCATAATTAAATTAATTTTAAAATATTGTTTTATATACATTCTTAAGAAATTTCTAGTTTAAATATGTTTTGAATTAATATAAAACATAAAAATTTAATTACCATTATCTTATTAATTAATTAATATCTTTCTAAATATATAATAAACAACTTAATCCATAATATGTCACAAACATCACAGAAAATAATGTCAATAAAAAGTATCATTTTAATCAAATGATGTATAATACATTTCCTAATAAACAATTGAAATATAAATATAATAATGGGTGAGATAAAATAATTACTAATGGATAAATGTTGAATGATATTATCATGTAATAAACATTCCATAAATTAAATATCCATAATAAATAAAAAACATAAATCCATATTAAACTGAAATATAATTCCTGTAATAAACATAAAAATAAATGAAAATAGGGATATCCAAAACACTGATTTCATACTGATGGAATGAATGATTCCATACATTAAAACATGTACTTATGATTTTCTTCCAAGATAATATATTTTTTGGGGATGTGGTATAAAACAAAAATCAACTAGTTTTATATCATGTGACCCGTCGATGCAACAAGGTGCTATATAATTCTTGGCCAATCTATCACGTGGTTATGTGCGATGAATTAACCATATGTTTCAAAAATACATTTCATTAAAATTTATATTAAACCGATTTCTATATATAATAATTTAAATCTATATAAAGAATGATACATAATGTGAGTACATAATAAACATGTGTTAGAAGTCAATAATCAGAAAGAATAACCACAATTCCCCATGTTAATAAAATAGATAACAAGATCAAAATCTATCCTGTGAAAGAAGTTGTACAGTCAAATAACACATAGTCAGGTTCATAATAATCATCTGTTTGGGAGAAAATACATGGAGTTGAAATAATTTTACCTATTATAATAAATATAATTTCTTTCTATGTTAACGAATTCAAATATTAATTAGTGATATAAGATTTTGAAACCATATAATTTAATGAGTATAACGTTAAGTTAATGATATAATATTATTACCATATAAAATATAGAGAAATAATATGTATGATTCAAAAATAACATATCCCATGGGAATCTAATGAAATGCATTAGGGTGTTTACATAGATGAAAAACACACTCTCAAAAAAGAATACTTCAAACAAAAACAAAAAATGCGGTCATTAAATGAATTATTTGATACGTTCAGTTCAATTACAGATATATATATATATATATATATATTTGAGGATAAATCATGAAATAGAAACACCATTATGGTAAATACTTTTTAAAATCATATGCGAAATTTAATCAAGATAATAAAATACCTTTTAGAAAACATTATTAATATTGATGTGAAATAAAAATATACAAGTTTCATTCAATGGAAACATATGAAAATTTGGATTTGAATGATGTTGGTATAATTTAATTATAAAATTAATCTCTAATAATGGATCCTTTAAGATAACTAATGTTTATCTTGGGGAAATGAGGATATGAAGAAAACCCATGGAATTATTAAAGGAATAACTCGTTTTATTATATTAAAATGTTCCAAACTCACACTGTTAGAAGAGTAATAAAAAATTAATTTGTATTAAAAACTCATTTCCATAAGTAGGATTATAAAATAACATGTAATAAAATTTTGTGGTGGGATAACCGAAACATGGATTTATTTATTTGATGTTTAAACATTATAACTCAATGATAGGGGATTTGAGTAGTTTTTATCACTTACATTTACCACAATCAATGAATTATAAAACATTTTGAAGGTATTTTATGAATTCAAAATGATATATATCATAGAATACAAAATAATTTAATCAAATGGAATAATCTACCAAACTTATATAAAATAATATTTAGTAAATTATCATAACACAATAAATCGTAATTAAGTTACTAAAAACCCTTATGATTGGGATAATACTTTGGTCGATAGAAATTTTAAGAAAATAACATTATTTTTATTAGTTTATTGAATGAATTATAATGAAATAAATTATAGAAAACAATAAGGACTATAAATAAATATAACATTTTCTAAAGGAATTATGGAACATAACATGGAACATATCTCAAACAATAATAATTGAGACCAAGATAAGCCTTAGGTCTTGAGTAAAATTTTAATCAAAACACCTTCAAATAGTGGCCCTATAATTAAATCAAATATACCTTGATGAAATTAAAATTAATTGAATTATATCTCAAATATGGATTATAAACACCAGGTATGTGAATTTTAATGCATAATAAGAAATATTCCTCAATGGGATGAATTTTTGAAGAATAATATTACCTTAGTCTTGATTTGTTCAGCACATGCCCTGTATTTCATGAATAATTAAAATAAGATCACTAAATATAAAATAAGTAACAATATTCATTAATATTTCCATTTATACTCATAATTTATAATCATTATATATATAAGTTAATTTTTACCAATTTTAAACACCATGTATGAGTAATTAATATTGTAATGAACATATTCTCTAAAAATGTAGTTATATCTATTATTTTATATAAATTAAATAACTAATACATAATATAAGGAATATATTAGTTATTCCATTATTTTTTATAAATATAATATTTCATTTTATAGATTTGTTCCATATAAACTATAAAGATGAAATAGACCAGGATCGCGTTTCAATGATTCATAAAGAGTGAATGGTGATTTCATGATAAGTGAGTTAAATAAAAATATAACATTACTATAAAAAATATAAACCATTTTCTTTAAATTTTTATAATATAATACAAGAAAATTAGTTATCAGAGAAATCTGTGATATATATGCATAGTATTTTTCATGCAGGTGGATAATCTAACATAAACATGAAGCATCCATAATTAATAGATTATAAAGAGATGGTATTGTTGTATTATAATTTTAAAATAATAACAATGGGATTTTTTAGTTTTCTATAGTGGGATGTATTAAATATTTTTTTAAGTATATAAATAACATAATTTAAATAAATTCATTGTATATAAAGAAGAGCTAATTAACCCTATAGTTTACAGATTATAATCAATTTAACTAATGATAATTGTTCATTGATTCATTCATTAATAGATTATAAAATTTTATATAAGAAAAACATAATAATATAATAATTATAATTTTAACCCTTTTTTCAATAAAAATATCTCTATGTATTCTGGTGATGACAATTCAAATAGAAATCAAGAGTTCCATGAAAGAGGTAGTATACATATAACCAAAAATGATGATTTTGATTTCCATAGATAATAAAAAATGACTAATATCTATTTACATCATTCATGGAGGGGTAAATAATGATATCCTATATAATATTATGTATGGAAGCTTGAAACTGAGACATCTCAAACACTGACAGAAGACGCAACCACTGGGTTGTGTCTGTGGGGCTAAACGTGCTACTATGAGTAAAGAGGTCTAGGTGTAGCCTCACAATCTGCAAGCCACACATTCATAGTGAGGAGAAAAATTGAAAAAACCTTTATATTGGTCATGTTACCTAATGGGGCAGAGGGTCAAAAAGAAAAAATTAGTCTAGCATCCTAGGTGTTTCTTTGTGAGTACTCAAACCCAGAACCTCAGGGTCAAGGCGCTATAGCCAAAACCACTCCACTCAGCCTCCCACATTTTATATTGAATAATATTTTATATTGATTCATAAAAATTAAAATTATTTATTCATCATTATTATTTATTAAATTATCCATTTAGATAATCCTCAAAATATGGTGAAGAAAAATTAAACACACTGCATCATGCATTCATTAGTCCTCAAAACAGATGATGGAATTAATCTTTTTTTGTGGAAAATATAAAATTTAACTAATTATTATTAAATTGTAATAATATTATTCATTACATAAAAACAACTATTTAATTGAATACGTGTTTTCAAATTAGTTAACTAATTGTAAAATATAAAAGAAATCAGTTAAGAAAAATGGATTACAAATGTTTCACACTAAAATATTTCCTTGAATGGTCCCTTGAGAATTGATAGAATAGTATAAAATCACGTTATATGAAGATCAAGATATTTAAATAGTACATTTTGGGATGTAATGAGGCCAAATGTTCATGAGGAAACATAATTTTAGAATTTCAATGAAGAGGTGTTGAGAGGCCCGTTTTGTAAGTGGTGACAATTACATTTTATAAAATATTTCATCTTAATTATAAGGTTTCACATGTTAAACATGTCATGTGGCAAAAAAATTTGATATAATTGAATAAAGATGATATAAGGTCAAGAAAAATGGCATACATCCAATTAAAAAACGCTCTTTTAGGTTTCAATCCCATTACCTTTGAATTTTTATTCTTAATCATTAATAATTGACCATGTTAACTATATTTATATATAAGGAAAATTAATATTTAGGCACAAATACAAGGTGTTCCTTATTATATAATTTGGAACGAACGATTGGAAAATATATATCAATTTTATTTTAATAACATTGTTAATGTGATAAAAATTATTTATAAAATAAAAATATATAATATCTAAAAGACAATTATGATGTAAATATTACATATGTTCTAAAACATCAAATATGGGTTTGAATATTAAAACTAAAAATTTTAAAACATTAATGTCCCTTGTAAAATTAATAATTCCTTCTAATAATTTTCTTTTATGAATTTCTAATTCAGACATTAAAAAATATTCATAAAGATGATGATATTTTAAATTGAAGTATTATACATAACTCCCCTAGAAATAAATAATTTAGAAAAATATAAGAACAATATTTAAATATTTTAGATTTATGTTCTATTGAAATATGATTTCCAAATTTTTGGGAAAATTATATATTTTATTCCAAATTTAATAAAATCCCCAATATAGTGAATAAATGCTCATATTGGGAAAAAACATCATAAATTTTATTATTTATTCTTATTACCAAAAACTTAAATTTAAAATTATTAGTAAACTATCATTAAAAATATCAATATTGGTGAATATTATCTAAACATATTATATTTTTTTATTGAATAAAACAATAATCTTATGTAATTTTATTTTATATCATAAAAATATTTACACAGTTGTTTTTGTAATATTTTTTCAATTTTATTCATATTGAACAGATTCATTATTTGTTTCTATATATATTTCAGGTATCAGTTATTCCTATTAATTCCCACTAATTCATTTTATCTATTTTAATGGTCATAAATATTATTTTTATTTTTATTTAACTGTGTAATTGTTTTTTATTCGGTGTCACGTGTTGAGAAATATTTTGAACACATTGAATTATTTAACGTTAACCATATATTAATATTTTTGAAAGTAAAATATAATGATTACCACTATCTCGTGAACATTAAGAGGCATAAATCGTTTTTAATCCTATATCTTATTCTATTATAATGAATATCATGACACATGATTCACATCATATGAATCATATTATGTCTTAGACCTCGATAAAAAGGGATTAAGTCCAACATAAACCATAGATTCCAATCATGAGGATGTCCTCAAAAGAACTATAAACGATAACCATTTCAAAAAATAATTCCACAAAAAAACCAATTGAACATTATAACATCCATAATAATGTATTATATATTTCTTTTTAAATAAATGTTTTATCTTGGAAATCTTACTTTTCATGCAACCCCGTGTCTAAATGAACCATGATATACTATTGAGATATTATAATTTAATGTGAGAGTTATCACCTTGATGTTGTCTTGGGTGTTATCAAATGGACTAAAAAATATGAATAATAATTTCTTACACTTGTATGAAATGAATTAACTATTTATTTATTATATTGTAATTAAAATAAAATCATTTGATGGTAAATAAATACGTTTGTTTTAAAACACTCTTTATGCATGAGATGTGTTTATCTCATAATAAATTAAATTGAACTATTTATATGTATTATATTATTTATTTATGGAGATATAATGTACAATTAAATATATTCACATTCATAAATATTTAAAATAGGCATAGAATATGAAAAAAATTAGTTTTATGCTTAAAATTCATCTTGTCTAAAAATGGGTTCTGTTTTTTCATACATATTTTAATGTTAATTTATCACACATATAATAATATAAATTATAAAATATTTCCCATATTTTAAATTATGATAATTAAAATAATTTAATAATTCAATCATAATTTTTTACCAAAATGAATAGACACCATGTTTAAAATAATGTTACAATGATAAGGTTAACATGGTTAAAAGTGTGGATAATTTAAGATATATAGTTGAAAACATCTCAAAATCCATGGAATAAATTTTATTTGATAATAATTCAGAATTATCCTTATTATCATAAAATATTTTTCTTTTGGATTTACGTGAGTTGATTAAGACTTATATCATAATATAATGTTTTTTGTTTTTAAATGTTTCAACCCACCTCTCATATTAAAGAGAACCTTCTCTCCTATATTATTTAGACCACATGATACCTATGGATCAACCAATATAAAAAAAATACTCTATTAATATAAATATTCACGGCCTTGAGCTTCTTGATTCGCCAAATAGTCATCGAATATTCCTAATTTTTTTAAATTGGCATATAGTAAGAAGAGTTATATGTTTTTCCCAATAATTTTATTTTTTCATTCTTCATAAAATTCATCCAAAAGTTTTATGACCTTAATATAACTATTTAATTAGAATATAAAATATACGGATATATTTTATATTAAATTTATGTTTTTTTCAATATCTTTCCAATTAATTTAAATGTGACAATATCTCTAACAAATACATGTGGACTACTACATCAATGAGGCAATGTGATTCATCTTTCATTTCAACGTAAGATTGATGTTCATAAGGATATATTTAATGAATAAATATGAAATTTATGATATAATTATTATATTTTAATAGTTCATTATTATATACCGTTCATTTGTTCCATCCACTATAAATTGAAAACATCACTTGTGAGTACATGTGCACTTTCACCTCCACATGGTGAGGTAATTCCTTTTTCATCACTAATTTACATGTTATGTTATAAAATTGTATATAAAAATTAAATTATATTCAAATATATTTATTAATATTATTGAAATTATGAAATCATGACAATGATATTGGAATCATAACCATCAAACCCAATCATTAAGGTAAAATGGACCTGTTTTCACTTGAGTGTTACTTTTAATAAATAATAGAAAATAAAAGCACTCATAGGAATTATAAATTTATTAGGAATTATATATCATGTTTTAATATGTTTTATTAATTAATATATATATAATATATATTTATTTTATAGAAATTTTTAATGCTAATGATGAGTGAGAGGACTTGAAGTAATGGTTTTGGTTACAATTTCATTTATTTTTGCTATTTTTTATGTTAAATTTTCAAGGATGCAAATTATAAAATCCATATCATTTTAAAAAAATTCATTACTATGATTTTTTTAGTTATTATTACTATATTTTTTGTCTGTTTGGTTTATAAAATGATCAAAATGACATTTTTAATGATAAAAATAACATTTTTTCATATTTCGTCAATAAAATTTTACTTCCACATACATTTTCATTGAATTGTTTTTCAATAATATTAATTTATATTTCCTAATAACTGATTCAATATATTTTCAACCATATTTCAATAACCCGTCACTATTGTATAAATAAATATCTTATTTTTTCATAGGGGTTATTTTTGGTTTTTAAAAACTATAGGAATAAAAAAATTAATGTTTAATGCACCAATTATTTTTAATAAATATTTGTAATTATTTTTTTAAGATTCATTTAAATATTTTACGTTTATTTGAAAATAAATTAAATTTTTTCAAACTTCTAATTATTTTTAATTTTTAGTGATACAAAAATAAATGGGTATTTTGAACATTTTTCATGAAATATAAAATTGATCTACTAAATGTACTTTTCATTAATGTCAACATCCACTAATGATTATTATTCTTCGTGGGGGATCTGATGTTCTGAAACCATCAAATTTAACTCTCGGTATGGCTTAGGATTGTGATGATTCAATGAAACCAATTTCTTTCCCATGGGATAATATTATTATTATGAAATATTAATGAATCCTAATTTTTTCCACTAATTATAGATTGATGAAATGCTGAATGTTTTTGTGATATTATTTCACACATTAATATTGATTTAATTATGTGTGGGGTTGTAAGGATATTATATATTCAGATTATGAATTAGGTAAAGGGTTAT
Source organism: Viscum album (assembly GCA_963277665.1). Classification (NCBI taxonomy): domain Eukaryota; kingdom Viridiplantae; phylum Streptophyta; class Magnoliopsida; order Santalales; family Viscaceae; genus Viscum; species Viscum album. Next base: position 96,767,021 of record OY728141.1, on the reverse strand, counting down.
ATCTTGTGAGTTAAAAATAAGTAGAATGAAAAGTGAACCCAGATTAGTAAAGGACTCTACCCTTTATGATAGTATTGTGAATGTACCTTGAATAAGAATATAATGGAACATGGGAGTGAGTCCAATACACTATGAAAGAATTGGTAGTGATCCTTAACTAAGTAAATGATTTTATAAGATTCTGTTAATGCTTAATTTTATTTCTTATTATAATGATATGTTTTTAGGGACAATTTTTTATTATCAATGATTACACACTATTAAGAATTATTTACTTATGATACAAAATCTCCTTGGACTTTATATTATTTGAATAGTTTTTATTTCCTCCTTTTTAAATTGTTTGATATAGAAACATAAGTATGACATGTAGGCCCATGGTATAGTGTAACAACATGACCTGAAGTCTCAAAGAAAAGGCACAATAATCTAACACTACCTAGCTCATACTATTTTATATCCCCAAGAACCCTATCAATAAAGTTGATTAGAATGTATTCCCACTTTTAAAACTACATGGTGTTTGGTACCGATGTCAAAATACATACTCCCTTATTATTCCTAATCCACTTATCTATAGTTATGGTTTCTCTATGCCCTTCATCCATTTAAAATTTCAATGTGGATTTTCTCAGAATACACATCTAATGTTCCCTACATCGACTGAGGCACTCAACTCTCTAATTTGAACTTGAATAATGAATTTGACAAACCACAACAAGCCAAGGCAGCCTTCCACCACAATGATTCACCATCTTTGACAACTACCATCACATCCCAGTGTCACAATCATGGATTAATCTTTCATCATCGTTAAGGCCGGATTCCACCAAACCACTCAAATGATAGTGTCTTTCCTAGTAAAATTTCATTGTTTTTCTTGATACATCATCTTCAACATCAAACCAGTGATGTCATCTCCTGTTTCCACACAGAATATCCCCAAACCATGTAGCATAGTAGTCCCCTATTGGCTTTCAATATGTTATGACCACCCTATAAATTAAATAAATCATGATTAAGTATAGTTCAATTATTGGGAATGAATTTATTATGTTAGAATATTATTGTCTAACCCTTTTTATTATTCCCACTTAAAACCATTCATTAGTATACATTGGAATTATCATTTATGAGGTTTTGATCTAACCCTTATGTTTCCACTTTCCTCAGGTTGTAAACAAATGTTCTTATTTATAACATGTTTATCAATGTAATATGATAGAACAAATTTATAAGAGATGTTAAATCTTTTTAATGAAAAATGTTTATTTCGTATGTAGTCTCAAAAGACAAAAAATTGTCATGGTAAGCATTTTTTATTTTAAAATTCATTGAATATTAATTTTATATGATGTAATATTTATAAATGTTAATATCATGTCACCATAGTTGGTATCAGAGTAGGGTTTACTTATTCTTAGATATTATTACTAGATAAATTTGGAGGCAACCCTAGGGAAGATTCAATGGATATGATATCATCCTACAGTTTATACAATGTAGAGATCATGTGGTTCCCTAGAAATTAAATCTATGTTTGGATATTGTAAAGTGGATATAATTGTATATAACATGAATCTATGTGTAAACACTCGAAAAAGGGTTAGTTTAGTATGAACATGATTTTCCATTCATCATATGATGAGTGGGACAAATACTGTACACTTGTATAGAATCCCTTAGGTTTATTCATTCATTTATTAACATTTATTTTATTAAATATTACATTGAATGGGGTGTTATAATCATCGACAACTTTTTATAAGGCATAGTTGTAAGATAGGAACGTAATATTTTGATAGAAGGTGTAATTATTTAGGATATCATAAGAATGACTTTCACAATTCATTGTTTGTTTAGCCTAATTTTTTATGTTTGATCCTCACACATTGTTTTTTGGTTTTAGTCAAGTCCTTTAATGAGAATGAATAAAGAGAAAAACTAATGTGATAACCTATTAAAAACCCATACTTTTGAGGGACCAAATTAAATGGTATATGGGATGTGAAATATGATGATTATTAATAATCAGATATCATGAAACAAGAATAACAACCTTAAAATATATGATTTTCCAATATCACAAAATATTTGAAAGATATAGCTAAATGAATATAAATTTGATAATATCAATAGTGGGAAGAAGATACAAATTTCTAAATATCAGGAATACGAGAAAAAGATAACCATGTAATATATTTAAGGAAAGGAATATGTTTTGTGTGTGTAAAATATGACTATAGGGAATGTAATTTCTGAAGAAAAATGACGATTTATATGGAGGGAAACAATGTATATATTAAGGTACCATTTATTATTCACAGTCTTATACATGAAGAATTTTGTTAAATATCAAATAAATACCCAATTATAGAAATTAGATATTAGACTACAGATATTAATATTTTATTTCAATCACTGTAGTGGATCATTATCATTAAGGCACACATATCTAGCACTACAGGACAGTGACTTCATAATGAAATTTATATTAATTTTCTTTATGAAATCCTAATGATTCTTCCATTAGAAATATTTGATGAGATTCTGAGTATTGAATAACTCTCTTTATGTAAGGCCCATAAGAATACCTATGGAAAGGAAGTTAGAATTGATATGATTACCCAACCTATGATCTTCTTTAACTTAATTTATTACTACAAAATAACATTTTAAATTAATTCCATTATGTCGGTCTTATTACCTATTCGTTAGGAAATTTCATGTGAAATTGTTAGGGAGAAACCCCTTAAAGATATTCGTGTTATTTAGGTTTATGTTAATGTATTTTTTAAGGGCGTACTTAGTTCCCCACTGAATCATGAATTTTAATTTTCAAAAGAACTCTATCATTGTGTTATAACTATTTCAAAGTATCCATATAAAATAACCATAATTGAGCTATAAGAATTAAATAAGAAACACAAGGATAACATTATTAGTTGATTTCAAAAAAATAGTACATCACAATATGGTACATTAATTTTTTATGAAGAAAGTTGGTTCAATATCTTTTTACATTGATTATTAGAAAAATAAAAACATCACTATAAAAAAAGTTTCCTTTTCCCTATAGTGATACATTTTTTGACTAAATGAGGGGAGATCTAGATTTTTAAATGATTGAACACTATTTTGTGTATCCCTAATTATGGTTCAGGAAGGAGGATATATCCGATAAAACCTTAAATATGAGGTTAATTCATTTTGAATTTATAGTGATTCCATTTGGACATTCAAATCTCTTCCACTGTAATATCATATTCAATTAATATAATCTTTATATATTTAATAAATCCATATTTTATTGTCTTTTTAGATGATATTGTTATATATTACAAGATTATGTATGTTCACAAAGATCATTTGAGGATTTTGTTAAAGAACCTAAGGAAAGAGATATCGTATTAAAAAAAATTCATGTGTTAAATATGGAAATATAATGATCTATTAATGGTTCATATAATCTATAGTGAGGGTATATCGTTAGATCCTTTAATGTTGGATGTTATTAAAAAAATGTTTGTGACCTACCAAGATAACCTAGATTCATATTTTTATTTTATTGGATGTACAATATTGATTCATTATGATTGATTTTTCATGGAATTATAATCCTATAAACCAGTTGAAATATAAGGGATCCAATTTCAATCAAATATATGAATATGGAAAAAAATTCAAGGAATCAATGATATATTTGGTCAGAGAACTTATTACACTTTACACTATAATGAAGAATGGTTTATGATCTATAGTGATGCAGCAGTGAAGAGACATGGATGTTTCATAATTAATAACTAAATGTTGGTATCTCATTCTACTTTAAAATTGAACATTATGATAAAAACTACCTGAATCTGGATTAGCTATTCATAGTGGTATTATTTATATGGAAGAATTGGAAAATATTCATAATGGTAAAAATACGAAATATATAATAATTATAATATTTTGATGTGTATATTCTTAAAAAATATCTGAATATATTCAAATGTATTTGGTTATAATTGGTTAAATATTATGACTACTCAATACATTACCACACTGAGAAGAAGAATAAGCTGGAAAATACTCTATTTTGGAAAGAACATGTAATATTTTTTATGTTGGGGATTGAATAAGATCCAATAATTATGTGTTTTAAGAAGATATATCATGAAATCATGATGAAATGTGATAGATCATATATTTTTTATATTATTATAAACTATTGATGTGATGATTAAAATGGTGTAGAAGGAAGATATGGATTTATAGAAGAATGGGAGGAATGATCCTAGGTTCAAAAATGATTGTGATATAATGATAATGTTCATGAATAGATTATGTGTCCTACCAATACTATAATTAAGGAAGGAGATATAATATAAATATAGTAGTTAATCATTCAATATACATTAAAAATGTATAAAGATGTATAGATATATAATAGAGTATTTATAGTGATAAAACATGAATGAAATATTGCAGAGTATGTATCTTGATGCTGGACATGTCATAATGTTATACATGGGATATATAATTCTAAGTAGATATTATTACCATTAACCAAACTATAATGGGTATAGGAAAACATTGCCTTGGATTCCATCTTTGGACCCCCAAGATATATAAATGACATAAAATTATTTTGATTGTACTCAACTACCTCATGAAATAAAAAAATGTCACTACTATTAGATAGTATTTTTTTCAAGATCATATCTCAAGGTTTTACGTTTATGATGTTATAAGGTTTCTTATAGTACCATATACTATTATATATGATCAATATTTGAGAATTACTATAATGTTATAGACAACTCATCAAAAATCTATGAATAAAGAGTTGAAATTTATAACTTTATATAATACCTAAATAGATAGTTATAACATGATTTAAATTCAAAACCAAGAATATATATTGATATTGTGTTCTATATATTTGAAATTTGGTTTTGATCAACCCATGTATCTATTTTAGATTCATTAAAATAATAGATATCTCTCAAGAATTATGATGGCATTTTAGGAGTAACTCCCTAATAGGATGCTAAAATGTCTAAAATTATTGAATGAAGCTATAAAATGAAATCAATTAGGAATTGATATATATTAGGTAATTATATAGATGTCTAGTTCCATTATGAATCACATACATGTATCTCAGAGTCTATATTAATGTTATGATAAAAAATTTCATTGAGATCTAGATTTTTAATTTGCTGACAAGGTATTAAAAAAAATATCATCAAGGAATAAAGATATGATATTTAGAAATAAATAAAACATCTTCCATATATTTATTAGTTCCTTTGAAATTATTTTTCATATTGGGATATTTTCGGATTTCATCGAACATTTCCAGAATATCTATAATTTTTGTGTTGTGTTCCATATAAAGAGGAACTATATACCTAATCCTACAAAAATAATTAACTCAAAGGAAATACCAACATAATATGATATCTCATATTAGGTACAACTTGTGAATATTATTTCTTGATAATTCTCTATTTAATAGGAATGCTCACTTGGTTATTGTTTGGTGGAGAAACCATAAATGTGAGGTAACTATCTAGGAACTCCGTGATGTAGTGAGGTTGAAGTATCCTTAGTTTTATGTATAAATTATAGGAATTTGAAGGCTGAATTAATATAATGAAGTATAATATAATCCCCTAGATTTTATGATATATTTTTATTTAAATAAATTTTATGTCTTTAATATATTTATTTATACACATGAATGAGTATAAATGAACCTCAATATCCATTGGAAATATTTTTATTAGTTTTATAGTTTCCACCAAAAAAATTGATTGGAGGGTAAGAATATGAGTAAAAAAATTATGAAAAATTATTTTCTACACCTTTGTGAAACTAATTCTCCAGTTATAATTTTTAAACAACTAATATAGATGAATTTGATTTTAAAATAGAGTTATTAACTCGAAAAGTTGTTTTTATGTATGAAATATTTTTCGTTCATAAAAAATTAAATTTATATATAATCATGAACCATTTTAATTAAATTTCTATATAAAATATTCAATAAAATATTTTATCATTGTTCCATTAGTTTTATCTAGGCATGGAATATGGATATATTTAGTTTTGTGCTCAAAAATTCATTTTTCTAGAAATGGTAGTTATATCATTTTGGACATGTTATGTAAAAAATAATTTCTCCTATATATAAATTTAATAATCTAAAATATAATATATATTTGGAATAATCATAATTAAAATAATTTATTAAGGTTAACATGATTTTATTCTATTTATATTGGTCACCATGGTAAAAACATTGTTTGCATTGAAAGGTTTAGAAGGTTTAAATTAGGTGTTATACTATGTTATAGGGTTTATAATATCCCACAATAATTTATTTAAAATTATTGGTTGTTTTTATATTGACCAAACCTTTACTATGTTTTATTCATTGTCATTTTTGAGCCACTTTTCAAAAATATTATATATTATATAATAATTTCTCATGTAGTAACAAGTTTTCCACCCACATTACTTATAAAAGGTCACATCCTATTAACTATTATAAACACCACATGACCCCTTCAGATATTCCAATATCTTCGCAAATACACTCCAAATATAATTAAACAAAACCTTCAAGTTACAAGATTCCCAAAACACCCATTCAATAATCCTAAATGTTCATTTAGAAGGGGGCTACCTAAAGAAGAGGTATATGATCTTAGAAATGTTTTCCATGTTTTTTTCTTCGTGATTATAAAAATATTCTTATATAACTCTATTAACATGATGTAATAAGTATATTCACTAAAAAATGGTGTTTTTATTTTTATTTTATAACCATTTTGTAACTTCTTCCTCTCTTTGGGTAATTGATAACATATCTTGTGTGTATGATTGGACTACCACCTATGGAGGCTATATGATTCATTAAATATATTATATTTACATATATGGTCATAAGGATAGATTTAGGGAAAATATTATATTTATGAAATAATTATTATTATATAACACTTAGTTGTTATATTCCTGTCATGTACCGACATGGTTTCCACCAAAAGCTTCCATGAAGCCTATAGGCCACATTGCCACTAGCCCGCATACTAGTACACTAGAGACTGCCAGCTAGTAGTGACGTCTTGAGGTGTAAAATAGGTTAACTATGTTCTCCTATAATAGTTGTGTAGAAAAATCATAGTGGTCCGATAAACCATAGGTCTGGGGATTAAAACCGTCATTTGATACAACATTTTGACATATCGACTTGGGTGCCACTCCAAGGCTCCATGAAGCTGGTAGGAAACATTGCCTCAAGCATGCCTCCCTATATTGCATAGGCTACAGACTAGTAGTGAAGGCATTAGGTGTTACCATGGAGATACTATGAATTTATATCAGATTTGATCATAATAGATAAGTAATAATAGATAATTAGAGGAATATTATGTAAAAAAGATGAAATAATAGAATAAGACACTCTATTTATAGGACCGATAACCCATTAATGTTGAACCATGATATGATAATCCAAGAAATCAAAATTAAAAAAAACATGGAACAGAATCATATTCAAAATTAATCAAATTTACGTCATTTATCATGAAAATATGAATATTTTATACTTGGAAGTTGGAAATATGGTCTATATAAAATAATCAAAAATAAACCAAAAACAATCCAATAATTAAGTTCACTGACCCAATTATATGCTACCACAATTCATCTGAATATAAGAAATCCAAACTAGGTGTCCTATTTTTTGACACTTACCCTTATCATTAGCAGCATATATACAATCAACCTAGGTAACAATGGTTTCCCTAATAGGGTGAGAGATAAATCTTACTAGGCCTATATCAATGGATTCTATAAAATTTTGTCCATGAATAAAAACATATTATAATTAAGTATTTACAAATATAATGATATTCTATAATGATAAATGTTTCCTACTTTAGCCTCATCTAGATGTTTCCCTGAACATGAAATCATGAAATTCTTTCATTTAAGTTCACTTTATAAAAATAAGTTACTTGAGGTATAAAATTTCTACAAGTATATGATGATAATAATATTAATTTATCAAAGGTGTAACCTGGAATGCTATAAAAATAATGTCAATGAAGTGGATGGAAGTTAATGACCAAGGCATACATGGAATTAGGGGTTGAACCAAATCATTAATAACAAGAGGCCTAACTATAAGGAGTATAAGTTTAATCCAAGCATCAACACCCAAATAATTCCAATTTAAGTATTCATATTCATTTATATGGATCTTTTCCAAGGTAAAATGGGCTAATCATGAATGATCCCAATTAGGTGTATCCATGGTTCCAAATTTTTGAATACATTAACCTTGACCCTAGAAATGTATCCAATGAATCCGGATATCTTGATGATAGTGAAGGAATCATATGGAATCATGCTAGGAATTTTATAGTATAGAACATCAATGTTTTGATGTGGGTATCTCATTAGGAAACAGACTAGTTGAATTTGAATGGTGTCCTCTAAGTGATCAAGGAATTATCCTAGGAATCCAAGGCATAGATCAAGAATTAACACTCATATAAATATCAAAATGTCTATATAAATTAGCCTCATATTAAAATTTTAATTTATTTAATTAAATGACTGTAAATCTCATTCCATTTAGCAGTTTAGATGGTTTATTAAATGAACTATCATAATAAGTGACAAGGCTAGTCGGGACATGAAAAAATGATCATTAAAATAATAATTACAAGGTTCTATATTAAATTATAAGGTTCATTACATTACCTTTCATAAGAATGGATAAGAAGGATAATGAAATTAAACCACATTTAATCACATTATAATTAAATATACCTAGTTTGATATATAAATGAACATTCTATTTATCAATTAGATGTTATATATTTAATTAGTACAATTAAAATTGAATGTTCAAGTGACAAAAAACACATATGGAGGCACTAAAAACTATAATTAATCACTAAGTTCATAATATATATCACATGACACTTTTAGTGAAATTCATTGAGGTTATAACCTTCAAATAGAAGTAAAAAATTACTAAATAGTCTCTATAATAAATAGTGATGAGTATAAGTATAGAATATGAATTTAATATGTAGTGTCGAATGAAATGACGTGCGTATAGTGATAATAGTTTTTTAAATGGTTAGATGTGAGGGATGAGTTCTGAACCACATACAATTAACTTATATTACTCTACTTATCCCAGATTTTCCATTGGTTCATCTTGTATTGGATGAAAATAGAATCAAGGAACAATGCCCTGTAAAGAAGGTATATAAGCTCACACAAAAATAATTAGTCATTTGGAATGATAAAATAAGAATAGTGGCAAACATATTAAAGATCCTATATTGAGGAATCAAGGGAAATGAATAGTTCTTCAATCATATTCTTGATGGAGAAGATGTCATGAATCATAGGCGGAGGGATCTAGAGAGCTTTATATGGGATGGAGTAACTCAGATTGGTCTACCAGAGGTAAGGGGAAAAAATTAAATTTATAATGTAATTAGTATCCAAATATATATTTCATTCCTCAGGGTTTGTTGACCTAGTTTTCCAAACAATGCACCTCTCGCTATTTGAGGAGGGTCCCAACACAGTTAGGCCTGATTGGTTTGTAAAACTCTACACCAACTGGGTTTGGGGCCCTACTAAAAACTGTAGTAAAACTATGTGGAAATGCACCTCAGGTTGGATGGTTTCGTCAACCTATGTAGCTTTATAAGGCCCAATTTCCAGTACCAACATGGTAAGAAACTACATGTGAACTAGATCCCATGGTTTCTTCTAACCATGCAGCCTAGTCCATTTCAACACCGGTCTGGGATCCGAGCATCAAAAAATCCCATAACACCACAAAAACACCAATGAATGTAGTTTGAATCCATATTATGTATTGAAAAAATAATTATACTAAATCATCAAGGATCTATACCTTATATAAAATTATCATCATTACAATTTATTTCATGTGTTATTTCTATCAAAAATTGAATGCATCACCCAAGTGTATGTGGGGACTATCACCTCAATAAATTAATATAATTCATATTTCTCACCTATTTATATGAATGATTATAATAGATTTTAACAAGAATATAAAAACTTATATCTAAAGTAAATTTTTTGAAATTATGAAACTATAAACAAGGTACAATTACCAGTACCATCAAACCAAAACATTCAAGAAAAATATGCAACTTTTCAACTGAATGTTCTTTTTAATAAAGAGTAATTAACAAAAGGATAATTAAAAATTACAATGGAATCATATTTAATATGTTATATTTTAATACATTATTTTGAAAATATTTATAACAAAACTATATTTATTTAATAAGGAATTTTAACGTGTTTAAATAATGTTGAGACTTCAGTTAAAGGATTATGTTACAATATCATTTTTTAGGATTGATTATGCCAAATTTAAATTGAGGAAATTATATGATACTTATAATTTAAACAACATATATTTAATTATCTACTAGTTATTCCATGAAATTTTATGTATTAGTTCCATGTTTCTCCCGTTTTCACTTATAAATATCAAAAACATATTATAAATTAAAACCCAACCACATTTCGATATTGTTTGATCAATTTTTATTTCATGTCCATGTTTTTTAAGATACATTAACGAATTTTATTTTATATTTTACAACCATTCCAAAAAATCAATTTAATTTTTATTTTACATTCCGTTAAAATATTTATAATTTATTTTATACAATGTTTATTAAAGAGTCTATTTATGAATTTTAACATGAAAATTGGATAGGATTTTTTTTAAATGTTTATTAAATGCATAAAGTTGTATACCATAATGATCATTCATTTATTTTATTATTAATTTACATGTTTGAAGGGTAATTTTCAATGAAAATATTTTTCTTAATAATCTAAAAAAGTTAATTTATTATAAATTTAGAATAGTAATGGAATTTTTTCTAATTTTAAATAATTCTTAAAATGATCTTCTAAAGTTATCTTTCATCAATGCCATTATACATTATGGATTTGTTTTGAATCATACAACATATGATCTTATTGTCAAATCCAATTTATTTATAAATATTTCTATAATAAAAAATATTCTTTAAAATCCATTTCATTCTCTTAGGATAATTAATTAATGATGAAATATTTTCGAGACGGATTCCTATTTTATAGGTTATGATGTTATAAAATAATGATTTTTTATGATCTTATTGGGAAAAATATACATAAGTTTCATTATGAGTTGTGTGGGATACGAATTATATACCAATTTAATGTATTGGGTGTTGACTGATATCCCATGAGATAATAGGGATTTGATTGGGTAGAGATCCCACTACAGTAAATGAACTTATACAATATAATAGTATTGGTACTGAACCGTAAATATGGAAAATGATGAAATTATTAGTGAACCCAGTACTCTATAATATTATTGATTGAGATCATTGATTAAATGGAATTATTTTATTTTCTTAGGTATCTTACCAAAAACACATTTCATATTCTTATGATTTGTTCTTATGGCTCAAGAATGATTATTTTAGATTTCACAAACTTATGGATGATCTATTTTGTTAAAGAAAAAAATATTCAATCATTTCTTATTAAATATCTATGATTGATTGAGTATGATTTTTTTATATTATGATCATTTTCTCATAAAATTTACTATATTATTACTGAAAATTATGAAAATTACTTTTTTATTAATGATAAGACACTTTTAAAGAGTAAGTGAGAAACCACAAAAAAGAACAGAACAACCAAAAACATCCACAGAAATCAACCAGTCCTGCCCCACCCAAGCAACTGTGTCATGATGAAAGACCTCCAGTGATACAGACCCTCGGCAGACAGCCCCGTTCAGATGCATAGGCATGGAACCGATTGTAACGCCATACCCTCTCAGCATCCCAATCTGAAGGTCTGCCTCAATGGAGACTTCTTGCTCTGATACTAATCTGAAACAGGTCCAGGCCGAATATGGGGAATAAGAACAACCATACAGGCAATCTGAACAAATAGGGAACCCATAACAAATCCAAAACCATCAAGCCATTCACCTGAGGCAAATTGCTTAAGAAGAAGTTTTAAAAATAAACATGATGTTACCTGAATCTATTTCCCTAAATAGATTCCATGCTAAGTATGCCAACTATAAATTTTAAATAAGCATACTATTAGGGTAATATAATGGGAATGATTTTAAATATCCTATATTAAATAATTTAATTATGTATCTTGTCTCCAAAGAAACTATACATTTATGGTATTTTGGTGTGTGGTATTGTGAAATGTATTCAATAGTCATATAAAATGATTCAACATTTTTGGTTGTCATGCTTGGGTTTCCTAAAAAATAGTTATTATTAACCAATCATGTGGTTAACTTCTTGTGATCGAATCTTCACTAAAGTATCTAACAGTTCCAATCAAGTAATGTAAAAATAAATGATAACAAGCCTCAAAATTTATTCTACATTATCCATCACCTGAGGTAATGATTATTAATTGGGTAGTATATGATCATTAATCATCATTAAATAATATATAACAAACTAGAAAGCCACAATAATAAATAATATTTAAAATAACACTATATTGGGAATTTAGGACACATCCCATTAAAGGTTATAAAGATAAACAATGTTTAAAATAAAAAATTTATATTTTACAATAAATTACATATCCAAACCACCACATTTATTTCCTTTTAAAACCATCCCAATAAAAAACCCAATTTACCTCCTTGTTTCATTTAATAAGGAACCACATTTCTAATTAAACCAACAAATTCCATATAAAAATACCACATTTAAAACCATTCAAAAAATTAAATTCATTTTTCAATAAACACTATTAAAATCAACACATCCATTTGAAATCGAATTGAAAACCCTTTTTTGTGGAAATTCTAGTGAAGAAAACTCATTCCCCTAATAAAGATTCAATAAAAGGGGACACATTCATTTAGAAAACTATACTAATATTTTATTATTAATATAACTACATCCCATATATCTTTTATGTAGTATGATCACACAATCGAAATTAAATTTAAAATATATCAATGATGAATACATAAACAAAACTAGTAAAAATAACTATGAAAAAAATTAATGTAGAGGCAACCTACCTAAATATATAGTTCATAATAGAACCCAAACTAAAAATAGTCATTATCATGTTCATGAAATCTTATCTCATCTAAAAACCTTCTTAAATTAATTAACATAAAAAATCTATATAAATACTAAAATAAGAATAATCAATTCCAAAACCACTTAGATAAGCCACCTAATTTGAAACATAACCAATGGGTGAAATGACACATGAAACAGACATCCAGTCCTAATACATGTAAAATCATAATTTTATAATAATGATTTAAAAGAAAATTTCACATAACAGTAACTAAAATCTCTATATATATATATATATATATATATATATTTAAATTTAACTCTAGATGAAGGATACGGAATGAAAAAATATGATATTTATTAGATTCATATAAAAACATCAAATATATATCAGATTATATTAATGTTATCTTATTGGGATTTGGTGGAATATTATACCAAAAAACAAATAAAAATTAGTATATTATTAAGAAAGATAAGGGGAAGAGAAAGGGTTATGTAAGAACATGATATTATCAAAAATTAGTATGGAGGAATTATAATGAAATAGCTATATCAATGGTATAATTATGTGATAAAGTTATATAGGTAAAATTAGTCTTCTTTATATATGAACTAATTAAGCATAAGTAACACTAAAGAGGGTTCATAAAATGTTTGTGAAAGAACTAAAATTTTCTATTTTTTAAAAAATAATCAGTGGTCTTGTCAGATAATTGGAATGTCTATAAAGGTTACCAAGAAAGTCCAATAGGTTTTTTATGTTGAAAAATTACCACCTAGAGGCTTAAATAGAGATACAACCATTATATCATATACATCAAGTACGTAGTGTATTTATAATGTGTAATTTTTTTTTCAGGAAAACGCTCCCACATTCCCATCACCAAAACCGAAGAAATCTATTTTAGTTTATTACACTAAACTAAACCCCTACAAAGATATAAAAATCCCAATAATATTTTATAAAAACCTACTTCATATATTTTGATACAAAAAATCTATTTCAACAAGTAACATAACCAATAGAAGTTTATCCACACCTTCATTCCACTATAACAAAAATACTTGGTTCATTACAAACTCAATCTAAAGACCTAGTCATGTGTTGTGCAGAGTCAGTGGTTACATTATTTCTTTGGAATATGATACAAACAATCTCAGCATGATGGAAAAAACAGATTATTAGTCTTAGTGAACATGATACATAATTGAAATTCACATTCCAATTAAAAAAACAATGAACACAAAGTGTCTACTTTTGTAACATCATATTTACCCAAAGAATATCCCGACCTATCAATCAAAAAACATATCATTGTAACATGGATAATATAATACAGAAGAAATGGGTTATCTCAGAGGATTGGTAAGGTTATGCATACAATATAAGCGATCATGTATAAATAATCATAGTCAATATAGAATGGTATATAATTAAAAAAACATATAATTAAGCGATAACTAGATCATAATATATCAAAATGAAATAATGATAAAATAAATTAATATATATACTAAAATAATCATAAAATTTTCCACTTATTCGTTAAATAATAAAATAATCAAATGGACAGAAATAAAAAACCTCATAAGCATGAAATATATAAATCTTATCATTATAACCATATTTTTTGGGCCTTGTTCAATGACATCTTATATTATTGGTCATGTCCTCAAATAAATACCCATTATAGGGTTTTACATGGGACCTATAGATTCATTGAGGGACTATAGTGGGGCTTTCTAATAACAAATAAAGGCAAATGAATTCTCCATATAAAAGGGGTGAAATATAATCAAAATAAAAATTCTTGTAGAAAAATTATCATATGAAATGAGAACAATTACACCAATCATCCAAATCATAAACATCTATAGTAATATGAATGGTATCAAAATGTTAGATCTACATCCATACTACACATAAACCATCTAGCAATATTAAATGTATGGTATCATCAAAACATATCCCTAGTGGATAATAAAATTTATAATACATTGGTGTTATTTAAAAAAGTAAAAACCATAATAATTTCATTAAAATATTTTTGAGGAAAATAACCTTTTTGTATAATGAAAATATTTTTAAATGTAAATTTTGATAAAATATTATGAAAACTAAATTAAATTATATTATAATTATATATTTATTATTTAATCATTAAAGCATTGATTATTTATGATGGTGGGAAATTATATTCAGGTCATTGACATTGAAAAAAATATTCCTATAAAATATTTTGAAATTTTCAAATGCACATTATCTGGACAATGACATGAATATTCTATTAATTTTTCTAAAAGTTAAAATAAGGGTAAAAATGTATTTAAAATACAATTTTATACTTTTTTTTAAAAACAACATATCTTTTTAGAAAACATTTTTTTTGAAGAAAAGAGTGTTTTCATCAGAAGATATAAATAATTTTTGATTTTCATGTAAAAAAATTTCAATCATTTTAAGTAAAAAAGAGATATTTAATGGTACTATTACATGAAAAAAAATTAATAAATAGAGGATAATAAAATATTTTTAGTTTAGGAAATATGAAATTATTCCCCCAAGGGATAAATAAACAAAGACAATCCCGAATAATAATGATATTGTAAAATACACCACTATAGTTTTTAAACGTTTTGAATAAATATCCACAAGAAAGGAATAAATTCAAATGAAACATTAAATTCCATGAATATAAATGTATTTTTAATAGAAAAAATCAAAAGGGGATTTATATAAAACACACAATGAAATAATTTTTGAGTATGACATATGTCATGTGAGAGTAAAAGTAGGACGAGAAACCATTATCTCAGGCTCTACTTCAATCATATCTTTCCAAAAATATTGTATAATAAATATAGTTTGATTATAAAACTATTAAAAAATCATATTAACATATCTCATTCCATATATGACTTATTTAGGGGATTTTATTTAATTTTTATTATTAATAGTATGTTAATATCATTATTGCGGGCAATAACAACATTATTTTTCACGTATGTTTTGATTTACTATTTTTGGTCCATTTATTTTTAGAATTTAAAAAATAATCTCCTAAATGTCAACAATGACATAAATATCTTATATATTCATTATATATGTATTTTGATTAATGTAATGTCCTGGACCATTATGGTGCATTACTTTGTAAAAATCTTGTGTTTGGGGTTTCCTAGGAGGCAATGGTGTCACATTTAATGTGTTTGTGAAATTTATGATTTTCCATTGATGTTTCAAGTTTTGGTGGGACATGATGGTATCTCAATGTAGTAGAATTAGGGAATCAGTGAATCGAGGAGTTGGTGAATCATGACATCAGTAGGCCCGACGTCAGTAGGATGAGGTGTCGGTAGATCGAGGCATCGATAGGTTGGGAATACGTAGGTTGTGAATCCGCAGGTCGATGTGTCAGAATATCAAGGCATCAGTAGTTTGGGTGTCAGTAGGTTAGGCGTTGGTAGGTCAAGGTGCCTATAGGTTGAGGCGTAGGTAGGTCAAGGTGTCGATAGGTTGATCGTTAGTTAGTAAGGTGTCAGTGAGTCATTTCGGTGACTTGATGTCGACGAGTCACTTCAGTGGCTCATCTATTGTTTGATCAGTATTAGTGTCTCAACCGTTAGTGTGTCATTTCATGTTTTTTCTTGTTTTTCTAGAATTTCCCCCTTGACACTACCTTTTTCATAAACTAAGTTTAAAAAAGTGTTTGATCATTTCAAAATCCATTTCAGAGGATATTAATTATATCATTAATATCATAACACGTTCAGGACATTGAAACAACCAATACACATAGTCTTTATTATGATAAGACTTTAATAGTCCTTAAACCACTCAATACTATTGATATAGGATCTGGATCATCTGATTTGAGATCATATCTTCCTACTGTGTTTTTTTGTCTTGGTGAACCTAGAGCCATTCATCCATGCATATTCACTTATTGTGTTATTGCTTTAGGATTTATTCTTCCATGGGTCTCCTATTATTTTCATGAACCCCACTTTTGGGGAAAAGAGTTATTTATGAATGTCTGCTCTTCGATGTTGGGATTTACATTGTCTCCCTTTAATTGTGTATCATGTAGGGTGGTTGTTCTCGTGTACCCTTGTGAATATATATGAAACCAATGTAACGATGATAATAAGAAGTAATAAATGACTATCTGGATGTATGATGATGATGATCAGTGTTTTTTATATGTTATCCTTGATCCCTACCATTTTTTGTAATGGTTGTATGCCTTCTGAAAATCATTGTCGTTCATGCTATCTAATTGTTAGCTTGTATGCATTATGAATCACTGCCATAAGAATTGGAATCGATTTAATATCGTATATTCAGGTAATTATATGGATAGCCCATGATAAAACAAGGTTTTTGATCAACCCTATTTTATCAGGTGGAAATACATCATGAGTGCTTCTAAATCTGAATAAACCATGCCATTTTGGTCTATCTGTTTTTTGTGAGTTGTTCTGTTTGGCTTGTTTCTATGTTTTTCATGTGGTGTTGTCGTGGGAGTGTGGTTGTGTGTGTGAGGTTGAACTAGGGGTTTAATGTAGCTCAGTTTGAGTGACTGGTTGATTTTGGAGTGGTTGGACATTTTATACGATGGGACTATATTTTTGTATTGGTTGTAAGTGGTGATTCATGAAAAGGTTGGGTCATGTTCATATTAATGGTTGTGTTGGGTGTGGTGTTGTGGTAAAACAGGTGTGCCGAGAGTGGTTATAACGATGTGTGTTGGGGGTTTTACTTATTGAGAGGAAGGACCTGACGACATTACATTGAAGATTGATGGTGGTAGTGGTTGAATGGGTTTTTAGAAAGGGGTAGTGTGCAGTGGGACTCCAATCTGGCTGAGTTTTTTTCATTTTTATGAATGTGTGTTAGAAGGGATTCGTATATTGGGCCCTTTAATCATTGTTTCACATTGGTAGTGGTTTATATGGATTCTTCTCCATAAAACAGTTGCATTGCTTTGTAGTTGCATGGGTATGAATGAAAAAAATAAACAATTGATATTCGAGTGGGACAACTTGTTAAATTAATTGGATGGATGTATGTTTTTTGTTGTGACATGTAGCGATGTGGTGTTCATTTAGTGAATTATGGAAGTGACTATCATATGTGGTGGCATGTGCATGCAGGGTTGGTAGCAAGTGCAGTTTTTTTGTGGGATGGTTGTCTTTTTAAAAACCATATGTTAGGCGTAGTGTTTGGTACACACACACACACACAGAAATATATATATATATATATTCATTTAATTGTTTTTCATTTTATATGCACTCCACCCATGTTGAGTAGTATGCGGAAAATGATCCCATTGTTATGGGGGATGGTGTACTTCCCCAACATCATGTTAGGAATATGGATGGACAATTATTTTCTCTTATATGATCCCTCTTCTAGGCATTGTTATCCCTTGTATCTTTGAGTTGGTTGTGGTGTGGTTGTGAGTCCTTGGAGTCTACATGTCAGGTTTTCCTCCTAGGTGTCTTCCGGATGAGTTATATGGTGATTCCTAGGTGTCTTTGAGATGGGGTTGTCATTTTTGGACAAGGTGTTTATAGGTGAGTTGTGATATGGTATGTGGACCATATGTGTTGGGGGGTTATGATAGGAGAACTTGTGGAAGAGTGTGGTAGCATTAGGATATTTTCCACTACTGATGATCAATTAACCAGTGGGAGGTGGTGCAGGGTACCCAAAAAAATATGTAATTATTACATTATATTACTTTAACTAGTGTGCAATATTTGGTGAGTTTTTGTTGGAGTGGTTGGGGTGGATAGTCTACATTTTGAGGTCCTTTTTTGGTTATGCAGTTTTCTTACAGGGGAATTATTTTTCTTCTCCAACTTGTACACATGTGACTTTGGATTTTCCCTACTGTGTATACTTGTATGCTAACCTTATATATATATATAAATATTTTCAGGTTTCCAGGGAGGTTATGTGGACCGTGATGGACCATACTATCTTTGACATTGGGAAAGATTGTTGTGTCTCGACTTAATTTATTTTGGTAGGTACATTTGAGTATTCTTGTAATTGTTGTCTTTTAACATTAAATATTCTTGTGTGATGGATTTTGGTTTCTTTTAATATACGTGTTTTGGGGTTGTTTGAGGTTGATACATCTTATCTATCATAAATGGTTACTATAAAAAGGGAAATTCCTCCAATTTTGTGATATTTATATACCCATGGTTCTGGTCACCAAACCAAGGCTAATTGGAGGTGGGTCTTTAGAGTAATTACCTAACCATCATCTTGAGAAATAAAGGTCTCATCATCTTTTAATCCCATTACTCATCCAAAAGAAGGAGGTCATAAAAGAATTGTATCAGTGGTTGATGGTTGAGAGATAGGATGAATTTTGGAGTTAGGAATAGTGATGATTCCATGGGTTGGTATGGAAATAGTGTTATATGATCATGTTTCGTGACATAGGTTTGGGAGGAGTGAATGAGACACATGATTTTATGTCCCCAATTATCTGATCAAGGATTCAGAGATTAGTGAACGACCATGTGAGGGTACACTAATTGTTGGGTAGTGACCCTAGTAAATGTGAATGCATTAGGATGAATTTTTTTCTTACTATTTTTTGTGTTATCATGAAATTAATATAAATATTGAGTTAAAATTAATCCCAAATTAATTCCATACTAACTGGGCTTATGAGTTCTATATTTAACTTTTAGTTATGGAACATGAACTTTACCCACATGTGGTATGAGTAGTGGGGTCCCAACAGGTTGTTCTTATTGATCGTTGGAGTGTTGATCTAATGGAGTATGAAAATAAATGGTAGATGATTATTTGTTCCTTGCAAAGATAGAATCTGGGGAAGTATGAAGGTCACGATTCAGATATAGAGACATAGAGTTTGGTTGAAGATATAGTGAACAATTTTATCTTGAGAAGTGGTTTGACGGAGTATTGGGTTCCCCTAGATGTGATCTAAATGAGGGAAGCAATGTATCGTTGGTGGAAATTTTACATTGGGGAGAGGACATGGACTGATGTTTCATGGGATGTCCTTGAGAAGGAGTTATGGGTGGAATTCCATTCTTCCAGGATGAAGGTCAAGAACAGAAAAGAGAAAATTTCCCACAAATAGAGGAGTATGTTGGTTTTGGAGTTTGGGATGAAGATCAAGGATCTCCATCACATTGTTTTGGATCACATTCTGGATGAGGTGTATTGGTTTAGACCCTTAGTAGAGGTCCTTTGTCCTTCTCTTTTGTATGTAGTTACACACATCACCCTACCGATATATGATGATGTTTAGAAAATGGTTTAGGTGGTGTAAATGATTCAATATTGAGGAGGTCTACCATTAGAGTGGAGTTGGCTGAGTTCTTCATAGGGGAAGGTTTTTAGTAATAGGTCTCCAATGCCAAGACCTTCTAGGTTTTTGGTTTGTGGGGAGACAACCCCAGTAGTTTCAATTTTGACCATTTCGTCATCCTTGTTTTTACATGGGCATGGGGATGATGTGTTTCTCTTGTGGGGGAATTCGGAACCTTTAGAGACAATGGCTAGTTCTAGGTATTTATGGTTGAGGTGGTTAGGTCTAGTGCCCACCTCATCAGAAGATACTAGCCCAGATGTTTCAGCAACATGGATAGTAGGTTCCTCCTACACCGAGGGGAGACAGAGTAATCAGAGGCTGACCTCATGGTTTTCCCCATGGACCTCAATTATGTTATGGTAAGTGAGGTGAAAAAAATAAAGGGGAATAGGATATGGTTGTGGTCAGTGGAATACTACAGAGGCAATAGTTCCAGTAGAGCTAGAGATCATTTGAGGTAAAATAAGTTATTTCTGAACTCTTATTTTAACCATGTTTGTTTAAATAGATTCGCAATCCATTGTTTCATAGATTCTGACCAATTATATGGCACTAGGAATAGAGATACATTATGATCCATTGGTGTTGAGTACACTAGTAAGAGGTTATACAATCTTGTTTGATGTTTGCTGGAAAGGAAGACTGATGTTGGTTCCACATCAGTCTAGTGGGAATATTTTTCAGCTATAGATGTATCCATTCGTTGTTATCCATGTCCTAGATTGGTTATAAAATCTGTGTGATTTTATCAAGTGATTCTACAACGGAGTTGAGTTTTCAGACATGGGTGTCTTACGTTTAGCTTTCATTAGTTTGTAGAGTTGTTTGATGGGAACTCATCTTGTGGATCCTTTCTTTTCCATGTTGGTCTAGATTTCAATGGAATCAGTGGATGCTGATATGGTCGAGGATTGAGGAGTATACATGGAATTAAGTATTGTTTTCCCCGATGAGGGTGACAGTCTACCCCCTCATTGTGACATTGAGTTTGGGATAATATTGAAACCCGATGCATCCCAAATTTCGATGGCTCGTTACCGGATGTAACCTTCTGAGCTATAGGAGATAAGGATCCATATTGAAGATCTAATGATGATGAGATTTATCTTGCTCAATGTGTACCCATGCGGTGATCCAATATTGTTTTCATAGAAGGAAGATGGTTGTCTAAGGCTGTGTATAGTCCACCGAATGATGAATTTGGTAATATTCTAGAACTGTTACCCTATACTAAAGATAGATTGTCATTTTGACCAGCTAAGGGGAGAATGCTGGTTCTCTAAAATTATTCTGCAGTTTGGATATCATGAACTGAGGGTGAAGGATGATGATATCCTCAATACCACTTTTAGTTATAGTCATGGTATCATTGAGTTTTTGGTTATGTCATTCAGTCTTACTAATTCACCATCCATAATCATGGGGCTTATGGACCTTATATTTCATGAGTTTATTGATAGGTTCATCATCGAATTCATCAATGACATCATGACATACTCAATGTTGGTGGAATAATATACTAAACATCCTTAGACTTTCCATGAGGTCCACGAAACCTCCATATCTAAAGAATGTTATCCAAGTGAACGTCATGTAAACTGGTGGTCTACTTACTTAGGAAGGACATGTCCCTGGATGGAGTAGAAGTGGACCCATCAAAAGTTGATGATTTCATTTTGTGGGCATCATCGAAGATTTTGGAATAGGTTCATAGTATTCTCATTCTAGTAGGAAAATAACTGTGATTCGTACCCTATATCACTCTAGAAGATGCTCTGTTGATGGATTAGACTAGAAAAGTTCGTTCTTTCTTTTTGATCAAGAAGTTTCAGGAAGTGTTCTATTATCAGAAGGGGAAGATGGTCAGTGCCCTGGTGCTCCGGTTTCCAGGGGAAGGGGTGATGTTCAAGGTTTTTTTTTTATTCTTCTCAACAATACTTGGGGTGTGTGATGATTCATCAATGTTAATTGAAATCTAATGGGTCCAGTCAGCCGCATCTCCATGAACATAACTATGCCACCCATAATCAGGATCGTGTTGTGGTCATGTTTGCACAAAATCTAAGGTGACATTACCACATAGAGGAACACTTAGTGTTCTTCACAGATCACAAGAGGTTGAGGTACATATTTTAAAAATGATATATAAACTTGAGGAAGTTAAGGTTGATAGATTTTATTTAGGATTATGATTTGAAAATTCCCTACACCTTTGTAATGTGTAATTTTTTGGCCTATTCATTGAGAAATATGTTGGTGAAGGAAGCAGTTATGGAATCTATAGATTCATAGATAGAAATGGAGGAGTTGGTTTCCTTGAACATTGATGCAGGAATGGATAGCAGAAGAGGCTACCTATTTCAATTGATAGTATAGAATTATCTAGTACAGTAAGTGGAGGAGTCTCAAGGGGAAGACATAGAGGCTGAGGTGATGTGCGATAACATTTACATGGGTGTTTCTCTAGAGTGATGGTCGGTGGATGGTCAGAATTGAATGTTGTTTTGTGGAATTCAATTTTTCCCATGAAAATATATGAGTGAGTTTACTATGAGATTCATATATCACCCACATTAGTACAACCTAAAATATCAAATATGTACTGTGGCATAAGGGAACTGTTCTGGTGGCCAGGGATGAAGTGAGTTTTGGCAGAGTTTGTGGAAAAGTGCTTGGTGTGCTAGCAGGTGAACACTGAGAAACATGTTCCCTGTGCTTTACTACATCCCATAGATATTCTCGAGTGGATGTGGAATGGCATCCCAATAGATTATTTTATAGGATTACCTAGGGGTCAGGGGTGATGCGATTTAATATGGGAAATACTTTATTAGTAGATGAAATAGGCTCCCTTCTTAGAGATCACGGATTTGAGTACAGTGGATTTCATTGCACAGAGGAATCTGAATGAGGTGTTGTGGCTACATGGAGTTTCTAGATACATCATCTTATATTGGGATACACATTTCACCTCATGAGTATGGAAGGTATTGTATCATGCATTTGGAACTTAATTAGGCCTCATCACTTCTTTCCACCATCATACTGATTATCTAATAGAGAGGACCATCCATATATTGGAGTACATATTATGGGAATGTGTACAATACAATAGTGGGTTTTGAGTGTGACATTATCCCTCAAGAGATAGTTCCTACAATAATATCTATCACGCTTCATCTGGTATGGCTCCGTTCAAAGCTATATATGGTGGGATGCTTTCTTCGCCCATCTGATAGTTGGATGTTTGGGAGGTTGTTCTTCATGAACTAGCTATGGATTATTGTATCAGGAAGATAGTGTAGCTTTAATATGAGATGATAAATGATTTATAAGATTAGAAGAAGTCATATGTTCATCATAGGAGATGGCTCTAGGAGTTCTCGGTAGTGGACCACTAGTTCTTGATGGATTCCCCTCGATGTGGGTAGCTTAGATTCAGTAGAGGGGGTAAGAATTCTCTTAGGATCATCAGACCCTTCGAGCTGTGGGGACTAGTTGGAAATGTGGAATTGTAGTTGGCATTGCCACTATAGATGAGAAGGATCTATTACATCTTTCATGACTCCCAACTTTGTTAATATCTTCACAATGAATAACATATCATTGATTGGGGAAAGATAGACATCAAGGATGAAACAACATTCGTGTAGTGTCTAGTAGAGATTAAGGATTATCGGGAGAACGTGATGCATAGAATGACCATTCCCTTGGTTTTTGTTATCTTATGATTTTCTTCCTTATTCCATAGTATGTGACAAAGTCATATCATGTGAAAAGGGGGATACATGATCCCTAATAATGAAAATTTAATGTGGATGTGTTCAAACCTATGTGGGAAAGACAGTGACGCCTAGAGCAGATAGTATCTTGGCATGGAGAAAAGAATTTGTTAATTCTATTATTTAGAAAGATGGTTATATTTGGGGATATCTTGTGAATGTGTGGGTTGGTAGATGTGTAAATAGGTGTTATTGGATATTGAGGTTTCACTCCACATTTTGAACAACATGGGGTGGTTTATCCTTGAAATGTATCTTAAAGGGTGGTTGTTCGAACCACTCTTTCATCTAGGATAGGTTATGAATTCTTGACGGTGATAATATTTTGAATGGAAACAGATTTAATGGACCAGACCTCCATGGTCGATTAAATTGTCAAAAACATGTTTTTGGGGTGTTCGGGGAGGCAATGGTGGCTCATTTCAAGAGTTTTTCATATTTATAGTTTTTTATCAGAGAGTCAGGCATGAGTGAGTGGAATCTGTAGCTCGACATTAGTGACTCATGGTATTGGTGACTAAGGGAATCGAAGACTTGGGGCGTCGGGATGTCGGGCAACAGTAGGTTGAGTGGCGATAGTTTCAGGCATTGGTAGATTGAGGGGACAATAGTTCGGGTGTCCATTGGTCTTGCATCAATACAACGAGGTGTCAGAATGTAGAGGTGTCAGTAGTTCTGGCATTGGATGGTTGGGCGTTTGTAGTACATTGTATCGATAAGTTGAGGCATCATTAGTTTAAGGCATCGGTAGGTCGTGCATCAATGAGTCAAGCTTCAGTGATTCGCGTCAGGGAATCGCTATTGGTGAGTCGCATCAATGGCTCAACATTGGTGGCTCATCTGTTAGTGGCTTAGTATTAGTGACTCATTGGTTGGTGAGTCGTTAGTAGTTTTTCCTTATTTTTTAAGTTGCACCCATTTGACACATCTTTTGATATAAATCAATTTTACAACCATTTTTGAGCATTTTTAAAGGCATTTCAATGAATATCAATTATTGATTGAATATCCCAACACTACTAGGACATGGAAATAGTCAAACCATGTAGTATTGATCATGATCCAATGTTAATATCCCTTCAAACTGATCCCTTGCATTGATATAGAATTAGGATATTCTAAGCTAAAATTTCTTCTTCCCAATGTGTTTTCTTTTCTACTTGGTGTGACCAGATCCATTTTTCCCTATAGAATCATGTGTTGTGTTGCAGCTTTTAGATTCAGTCTTCTTAATAGTATCTTGCTTATTGAAAACCCACCCTACTTATATATAAGGAGTTGTTGACCGTCTGTTCATTGAGGCAGGTATTTCCTTCCTCTCTCTTTTAATTGTGTATCATGCAGGGTAGGTGTGCTCATGTACCCTTTGTGAATATGGTTGAAGAAAATTTAATAAAGATAATAAGAAGTAATAAATGAGGGGTTGGGAATATGATTATGATGATCCATTTGTTTTTTATGTTACCCTTGATTCCAATCATGTTTTGTAAGGGTTTCATTCTTTTTAAAAATTAGGGTCATGTGTGGTATTTATTTGTGCACATGTAATCATTATGAATAACTCCTGTAAGAATTGGAATTTGGTTAATCCCCTATATTATGTAAATTTTATGGGTTCCCCACGATCAACGTTATTTTGTGATCACCCTCATTTTATCAAATGGAATTAATGCATGAGTTCTGCTAAATCTAAATTAATCTTTGCTTGTGGGTGTGTCTATGTGTTGTGCGTGTTTTTGTTTTTGTTGTTTATGTGGTGTTGTGACTAGGAGTGTGGTTGTCAGTATGGGGGTGGTACTAGTGGTGCAATGGTACCTCGGTCTAATAGATTGGTTAATTGCGAAATGGATGATCTTTTTATGAAGTTGGACTGTATCTTGGAAGTCATTGGGATATGGGGTTACAGAACTGGTGTCACGACCCCTACCCACAATGTGTACCGCTCCTAGGTCGGCAATGTGAGAAGGGAGAAAATGACCCTAGAGTCCTGTCTCTAGTAGGCCCTAGGTTGGAGACTAGCACCGAGGGTATAGTAAACACACAAATGATAGGCATTACCCTCTAAGAGAACACATGCAGAAGACAAAGATAAGATAGGCACCATACAAATCCAACTCAGAGAGAAATATAAATGAAAACCCAAATACAAATATGAAATTTTAAGCAAAAGTACTACAACTGGAAGGAAAAAATAAAAGTACCCAAAAGAAAGTTAAAACAACATCAACCACCAGCCCGAACGGCTTCGGCAACCCCAAGCTAGTAGAAACCCGCTTGAACTCCAACCTCCTCCAAGTGACCTGAAAAACAGTTTATATATACATAGGGTGAGTATAACAGTATACTTAGTAGGATCCTCCTTGAAGCCTCTCGTGCAAAAGTAAAGAAAGCATGCTAAATAATAGTGAACAACAAGTGAAACTAACTCATCACCTAAACAGGTAATCTAAGTTCCCAACATCATAATGGCTACTCTCACCAAGTAACGCATACAAGAATATATCATATAATAATGAATATCAAGGGTACCATGCTACTACATCCCCACTGGTTTGTCACTTTTCCCCAATGTCGCACGTCCTGAGCATCTCTCTGTAAAAATTCTTGCCCACAGACACATGGGAGAAGCACCACAACACGCACCTCGTGCAACAGAACCATTACATCGACGTAAGAAAAGTAACCAGGTAGTTTCTAGGATCCCCCACATCCCGCATAATGTGTATCATACATCAGTTATTATACCTCAAGCCATTACATTTCATACACTAACTAAGGATCCTCAAGCCATCACAGCCCATACACGTTACACCTGTAGTAGTCCATAGGTTACTATATCCAGAATATATGTGTGTGAATAACCATAAGCCATTACATCCCTCTACACACATATATGGGGAAAACCAACCGTTGTGCATACTAGAACAAGTTGCTACCAAGAGAAGAGAGTTAGGCAAAAGGGGGTAGTCATCCATTCATCCTCATACCGGATTGTTGGGGAAAATATCCCTAGGGCTTAAAATCCTCGGGGTGTCAGTTTCCCTTACTGATAGGGTGGAGTAGCATATAGAAACACAAAAAGTATAGGATATATTATATCTCACAACCACACTATTGGAATAACCTAGTCTTAGACACAACTGCAGCTAACGTCTCTCAGACTCCGGGCTTCTACTTCTAAGACTAGGTATCCTTTAAGCTTACAAAGATTTAAATATGTTTATTAGATTACTTCATTCCCTTTTATCAGTTTCACTTTACGTTAATTAATTCCTTAAACATTAATTAACTATGAACAATTCCACATTATATTTCACTAACATCACACCCAAAGTCAATTGTTCCTTCAAAATTAAAACCTCATCATTATGTTCCAGAAAATTCCAACCCTAAGGGTTATCACCATTTATTCAATTATTCATTATAGAATTACTTTCCCACATTAACAGGCATTCTAGAAAAACATTCTGTCCTACTACACACAAGGGGTCATAACAAGGTGAGTAGATGTACTACCTGTTCAGTCTTTTTGGCTTATAGTAAGAGAATATACCCATCCTTCATTGAGAAGCTAAACACGGAAAGAATGTTTCATACCCCATGTATCATAGACTCTTTCAGAAGAAGGGTAAGTAAGACCAGCAGCCTTGAGGAGTTTGGAAAATTAAAGCAGATAAAAAACCAAAGAGTAAGAAAGCATCCAAAAATCACATCCATCCCATTCCATCGTCCCTAGTGTCCTCCCAGACACCCACATGCATAAACCGATGCATCTCATCACTCTAGGAATCATCTTCCGTCACAACCAAAAGGCCTCCATTCCCCCACATATAAAAACACCCATCCAGGATCACATCAAAACACAAGCAGTAGGAAAAACAAATTTCACCTCAATTGGGCTATTGGCCCTTTAACAAACAAGAGGGTAACCTAGAACCCTTCAAGGAATTATCAAACAGTCAGTTCCTTAATCCATTTTAAATTAATATATTTATTATTCATAGGTTCCAAAATTCATGAAACCTAATCAGTATGATATCCCAAATAATTAAACATGATTACTACAACAATTTGATTAACATAAAATTATAACAACAAAAACCAGATTCAATTAAATGCCTCTTTATCCATAGCCAACAATATTCAATTATTTCCAGTTTACATTCATTACCAATTTTTATCAAGAATGAATAGATAAGAAAAGAAAACATAGATATCATACTTTCTAGGAAAACAAGAGGCAATATCATATGATCGATATCAATTTATTTATCTGGTTAAAATATTTATTTTGTCAATTTTATTGTCATCCAGTGGGCTTAAAAATGCTAACAATACAGTTTCATGTAATGGAAAATAGAAGCAACAAATCCCCATTCTCAAACAGTTACTCACATTCTTTATCCACACAATGGGTCACGATCCTCCTCTTGGGACAACTGCATCCACCTGAGGATGCCACAGTACGACCGCACTGACCAAACCCCATGAAAACCCCCATTAGAAGCATGGAGATTATATGCAACAATATGGAAAGAAGAAACATGAGAAGATAATCCCCAAACTAATGACAATAAGACATACCTTATATCGATGATTGATCGATACAACTTGGTTACATCAAAACTGAGTGGATCCAATTCGAGGAGGAAATTTTGACTATGCAACTCCAATGAGAGATAATGAAAGGTTATAGCATCTCATAGACGAGAACGAAGAACAAGAATAAGGGAAGAATATATCTTGTCCCTTTTGAAGATGTAATGGGGCGATGGTTTAAGATAGACTTAATTCCCCATTCAAAGAGAATAGCATTAACCCATACAGTTTGACCATGTAAAAACATCTTGACCTATAGAAATAATTAATATTGGATTTATGGCCTTTGAATTGTCATTAAAAGTCCTTAAAAATAAGGATTTAAATGTATTTTACGTCAAAGGAAACGTCAATGGGGTGAAACTGTAGGAAGTTGGAAATAATGAATACCTACCATTACTGTACACCTATTGTTATTGTAAACCTACCGTTATAGGTTACCGATAGAGGTTAATGATAGACTTGAACGTTCTGGAAACACTGTTCACCTACTATTACTATACACCTACAATTACTGTACTCCTAGCGTTAGAGGGTACCGATAGACCACACTGTTCTGGAAACATGTACACATACCATTACTGTACACATACTATTACTGTACACCTACAGTTACTGTACACCTACCGTTAGAGGTTACTGATAGACTTCACCATTCTGGAAACACTGTACACCTACAGTTACTGTACACCTAAAATTAGAGGATACTGATAGAACTCACCATTCTGGAGACACTGTTCACTGAACCTCGCCAATAGAACATTTCTCAAAACCTCACTGATATACCTTTTCACGAAACCTCACTAATAGAACTGTTCACAAAACCTCACTGATAGAACTATTCACAAAACCTCACTAATAGAACTGTTCACAAAACCTCACAGATAGAACTATTCACTAATCCTCAACGATAGAACTATTCACAAAACCTCACTGATAGAACTTTCCACTGAACCTCACCAATAAAACTATTCACTAAACCTCACCGATAGAACTGTTCAAAAAACATCACTGATAGAACTGTTCACCGAACCTCACCGATAGAACTATTCACGGAACCCCACCAATAGAACTGTTCACTGAACCTCACAAGTAGAACTTTTCACAAAACCTCTCCGATACCATTGTTCACAAAACCTCCCCGATAGAACTGTTCACTGAACCACACCGATATAACAGCTCACCGATGGAACAGTTCAATAAATTGGAAATTTGGAAATGTTTTGGGAAAAAGTCCCCTTGACCACATGGAGGACCTCGAACACCACATTTTCACAATGTAATGGACCAGAGAGGTTTGTTCCATTACATCAGATGCCTCTCGAAACTTTCTCAACCTCAAGAATTTAAAACCCACCTAAAGAGAAAAAAAAGAAACATGTTCTGTACAAACACCCATCGAGATACCTCTCAAAAGTGAGAAAGCTACAAAATCCAAAAGATAAATTCATAACTAAAACATGAAAGGTCTAACTACAATGGGAAAATCGTTAAATGAAAAGATTTATACATCAAATAACTCTGGGTACTGAGCACGTATCTACGACTCACATTCCCAGGTACTCTCCTCCTTGCCACCATGTCACCACAAGATAGGAACTAAGGGGATATAATGCCCGTGAAACACATTCTCCTTGCAGTCTTGGATCTCCACGGGTCTCCCTTCAAATGTTCCATCATCATGAACATCGATCTCTCCCCAATCGATGATGTGAGTGTCATCATGAAGATAATGATAGAGCTGTGATAAATGGAAAACATCTTTTATCTGACTCATTTTTGGGGGAATTTCTACTCGATACTCCATAGATCCGACACTAGCTAACACCTCGAAAGTCCCAAAAAACTAGGGGGAAAGCCTACATCCACGACCATGACTTTTCTGCCCACGATGGGGAGTCACCTTCAGAAACACATGATCCCCAACATTTAACTCTACGGGTCTCCTAGTTTGATCAACATTTTATTTCTGAGGATATTGTGCAATCATCATCCTCTGACGAGTCACCAAGAACATCTCTATTGTATTCTGCACTAGTTCTGATTTGAGAATTGCTGACTCTCCGACCCTAGTCCAGTATAATGGAGAATGGAAATGCCAGTCATACATAACTTCAAACTGCGCCATACAGATGGTGGAGTGAAAAATATTATTGTAAGAAAACTCTACCAAGGGTAAGTGCCACATCCATGAACCTATAAAATCAAGAACATAAGAGCATAACAAGTCTTCAAGAGTCTGGATGGTTCTTTCTATTTGACCATCCATTTGATGATGAAAAGCAGCTCTAAGGCATAGTTGAGAACATAAAGAATGTTGGAGACCCCTTCACACCCTAGAGGTAAAGAGATGATCTCAATCAGAAATGATCGTCCTAGGGACTCCATAATGTCTCACCACCTCCTCTAGATACTGTCTCAAAAAAACTTCCATTGTTCTCAACTCCTTGATCACTATGAAGTGGGATGATTTTGTTAAAAGATCCACTACCACGCAAATAGAATCATTTCCTCCATGAGATCAAGGTAAACTAGTAAAAAAGTACATTGATATGTCCTCCCACTTCCACTGAGGAATTTATAATGGCTGGAAAAGACCACCAGGAACATGGTGTTGGGCCGTCAACTTCTGGAAGACTGAACATCGAGACACAAACTCCACAACCGCACGCTTCAGCCCAGACCACCAAAACTGACTCCTCAAGGATCAGTACATCTTTATCACGCAAGGATGTACTGTTAAAGGTGAACTATGGAACTCTCTGAGAACTATCTCACACATATTCAAGGGAACAAAAATCCTTCCATGATACAACACTTGGTGTTGTTCATCCTCCGACCAACCATCAGGGGCATCACCACAAACAACTCGGTCTCTCCAGACCTCCACCTCTAGATCCCACTAATGGGACTCTTCCACCTTCTACGTTAGGGATGACTATACCATCATCTGGAAAAGACATCCTCTACCACCAACTTCTCTCATATCAAGATGTAATGGTGACAGCTCTCCCATTACTCTCCAAGAATCACCAGATCCACGCACAGCATCACTACGTGACTTTCAACTCATCGCATTAGCTACAACATTCCCCTTTCCAGGTGTATGTGATATCTCGATGTCATAATCCTGTATGAACTCCATCCACCAACGCTATCATATGTTCAAGTCACGCTGGGAGAAAAGATTACTCAAACTCTTATGATCGGTGATAACCAAAAAGCACTCACCAATGAGGTAATGCATCCACAACTTCAGAGAAAACATCACAACTACCAACTCAAGATCTTGGGTGGCATAGTTTCATTCATGGTGATGTACCTACCGATACCCATAAGAAACAATTGACCTCTACTGCATGAGAACACAGCTTAACCATAGATGTGAAGCATCATAGAAAACATCACACTGAACTCCCTCAGCTGGAAGACAAAGGACAGGAGCACTTACTATCTTCTCTTTTAGATACTCGAAATCTTCCTAAAAATGATCAGTCCATATGAATACTTGATAATTCTTGTTCAAAGCGGTTATAGGAGTCGAAACTCATGACAAATTGGCTACGAACATCCTATAGTAGCATGTGAGACCAATGAAACTTCACACCTCTGAAACTGTCTTGGGGGCTACCCAGGACACAACTGCTTCTAACATCGAGGGATCCATAGATACTCCCTGTTAGGACAAGACATGCCTTAGGAAATGGACTTCTCGAGCAAAAAACTCACACTTCAAAAACATCCCAAATAGATGATTTTGATGATGAACTCCCAAAACTGCTTCTAGTTGCTCTGCATACTCCTCCTCAGATATGGAGTTCACAAGGATTTCGTCGATGAAAACTATCAAGAACATGTACAAAAACTCACAAAACACTATATTTATCAATCCCATGAATATAGCTAGCGAATTCGTTATGCCAAAACAAAATTACAATGAACTCATAGTGTCCATGATGACAATAGAAAGTAGTCATCGGGATATCCTCATCCTTCACACGCATCTGATGATATCCTTGCCGCAAGTCGATCATTGAGAACCAACTGTTACCATTCAGTTGATCAAATTAATCTTCAATCCGTAGAATAGGATAGCGATTCTTTATTGACACTTTGTTTAAGCGACAATAATCGACACACAACTGCAAACTATCGTCGACCTTCTTCAGAAACAAAACTGGTGCACCCCACGGTGACACACAAGGCAGAACAAAACCGCACGGTAACATACCATCAAGCTATATACGTATCTCACGTAACTCAGAAGGGGCCAACCTATATAGATACATAGATATAGGAGACACTCCTGGATGTAGCTCAATCGTAAACTTGATCTCTCGTCTTGGGGGTAATGCTACAACCTCTTCAGGAAAGACATCAGGGTACTCCTCTACGACCCTAGGAAACACCATCTGATGAACCCCTAAAAAACTCAGCATCATCTCATCCATCATGGATGATAAGAATGGAATGCTCCTATGGCCCATCCGAGGAAATCTCTCACCAACAAACACCACTGGCTCTCCATCTGCACCAAT
Organism: Viscum album; assembly: GCA_963277665.1. Classification (NCBI taxonomy): domain Eukaryota; kingdom Viridiplantae; phylum Streptophyta; class Magnoliopsida; order Santalales; family Viscaceae; genus Viscum; species Viscum album. Next base: position 96,733,569 of record OY728141.1, on the reverse strand, counting down.
GAAGACGACCTTCTACCTGATGCAATCCATGATAGCCTTCACCGAAAAAAACCAATCCATGCCGAGGATGACATAATATGGTTATATTTGTAGACATATGAAATCTACAAAAGTGAGGTGTTGCCCCAAAAATAGCTCATAGTCTCTACATACTCCAAAAAAGTCAGCTCGACCTCCAACTGGGGTAGTCAACGCCATGGGAACTAGAAGCCTCTCTACCTCAAGTCCGAACGCATGGATAAGGGTAGGTGATATGAATTATTGTGTTGCTCCTGAATCAAACAAGGTATACAAAAAGGTAGAAAACAAACAAATGTTACCTTCAACGATTTCTGGCTCACCTGCAGCTGGCAACGCTAGAGCATGAAGTTGAACATGACCTCCACTACGGCCTCTCTGACCCTGATGATGACCACCACCACGGCCGCACTCTGGTCCATGAGGAAGGGGAGCATCATGGGGTTGTCCTCTACCATCCCCATCTACCCTCTGCTGATCTAAAGTTGGTGCAAGCGACTACTGCTGCCTCAGCTACAACTTCATCAACGGAGGAACCTTGAGTGTAGCACTTAATGCATGTTGATCGCTTTGAAAGGTCGGGCACTATCGTTGCTGATGACCATGACCACCACTAGAAAAACAAGCACATGATCCCTTAGCATAGGCACAAGAGTTGCTGACTCTGGAGAATCGAGATGTAAAGGGCTGGGACCTACCCCCGGCTCAAGGAAAACTCTTCAACCCTGAAAACTGAGAACCTCGGACAATAGTCCTCCTTCGTGAGAAATCATGATAATTCCCCTATAGTGATAATCTGGTCCTAGACAAAGTCCCCTCGACAACCTATGCCCCCACCAACACCTCAAGATATGTTTTTCGAATAAATTGGTTGACCTGGCCCTCAATCTCTAGATACAAAGCCTCCTCAAAAAGTCTCAACCAGGCCTCCACATTTAGAAATAGGTCCGAAGCATATCTTATAAGGTTCTTGAAATGGATTCCAAACTCTTGAACACTAGAGCTCCCCTATCGAAGGGTAAGAAGCTCTTGGCGACTACATGCCTTCACAGTTGAAGAAATAAACTCGACTCTAAAACTATCTCAGAACTCCTCCCATGAGATCGATGACTCCTCATGATCCCCAGGGAACAAGAACCCCCACCTCCTCGCTTCTCCATGTAGCATCATCACAACCAAGGACACCCAGTGCTCCTTCCGAGCATGGATCGAACTGAAGCCTATCTCTGCTTCCTCCAACTAGTCTTCCATGACTGAATCTGAAACGGAGACTTCATACTTTTGCAGACTATGGAATCTAAAACTAACAAAGTGACTTCATCAATGATATGTCATCCTTAACCTCTAACCTGCGGTGATCTTCTAGAATAGCCTACTAGAAATTTTCTATGCAAAACTGATGAGGACGTTGACCTAGTGCCATACATGTAAAATAACAAACCATTAGAGATCCTAAAACTGGAATATGGATGACTCAACATTAATTAATTATTTATTTTTGTTTATTCATTTTAGGTTATCCTATCCCAAGGACTACCCATTTAAACACAGGAACAAATAAGAATGATGCATGATTGTTTCCCAGGTCTCTACCGTGCAACTAGTATCACCTTATTTAGTATCCATTGTAAACTTAATGGTCTGTACATAAGATCATAGGGGGAACTAAATGCCGATGTGTCAGCTGGTATCCAGTGTTTACCTCACATTCTAAACATAAATGAAAAAGTTTCCCTAACAACCCATGCAACCTCACCTGTGCCTAACTCCATACTCTATCATATCCCTCAACCAGACCTATGATACCACTCTATCATGACCCCCACCCCACAAAGTGTACCCCTACCAGGGGGTAATGTGAGAAGGGAGATAATGACCCTCAGGTCCCACCTCCAGTAGGCCCCGAGTTGGAGACTAGCACTGAGGGTATAGTAAACACATAAATGGGAGGCATTACCCGCTAAGAGAACACATGCGGAAGAGAGAGATAAAACAGACACCAACCAACTCCAACTCAGATAGCAATATAAATGAAAACCCATGTACACATATGGAATGTCATGAAACATAACTACAACTGGAAGGGAAAAATTGCATGTACCCAAACGAATGTAAAAAACAACAGCAACCACCAGCCCGAATAGCTCCTGCAACCCCAAGCTAGTAGAATCCAACTTGATCTCCAACCTTCTCTAAGTGACCTAAAAATAGTTTATATATACCTTGGATGAGTACAAAAGTATATTTTGTAGGATCCTCCCAGAATCCTCTCATGCAAAATTAAAGAAATCATGCTAATACATAGTGAACAAAAAGTGAAACTAACTCATCAACTAAATAGGTATAATATGTTCCCAAACTCACCATGGATACTCTCACCAACTAAAGTATTAAAGAATATATCATATGATAAATAATATAAAGGGTACCCTGTTACTACTTACCCAATGGTGTGCTTCTGTTCCCCAATGTCCTACATCATGATCATCTCTCTCTAAAAAGGCTTACCTGCAGAAACCTCAGCGAAGCACCACAACGTGCACCTCGTGAAACAAAACCACCACATCCACCTATGAAAAGTAACCAGGTAGTTTCTAGGAGCGACCAAATCCCGCATAATGTGTATCATACATCGGGTATAATACCTCAAGCCATTACATTCCATACACCGAGTAAGGATCCTCAAGCCATCACAAACCATACACATTAGACCTATAGTAGTCTATAGGATACTATATCTATAATATATATGTGTGAATTACCACAAGAAATTCCATCCCTCTACACACATATATGGGGAAAACTAACTGGTGTGCCTACTAGCACAAGTAACTACCACGAGAAGAGAGTGGGGACAAAGGGGGTAGACATCCATTGATCCTCCCAATGTAATGTTGGGGAAAACACCCCTCGAGGCTCAAAATCCCCGTGTTGTTAGTTCACCTTACCACCAGGGTGGAGTAGAGTATAAAAACACAAAAATTACATGATATATTATATCTCACAACCACACTATGGGCATAACCTAGTCATAGACACAACTACATCTAACGTATCTCAGACTCTGGGATGCTAATTCTAAGACTTTGTATGTTATAATCATACAAACATTTAAAGAGATTTATTAGAATACATCATTCCCTTTTTATGAGTTCCACTTTAAGATAATTGATTCATTAAACATTAATTAACCATGAACAATTCCACATTAAATTTCATTAGCATCACACCCAAAGTCATCTGTTCCTTCAAAATTAAAAACTCATCATTTTGTTCCAACAAACACCAACCCCATGGGTTAACACCATTAAATCAATTATTCATTATACAATTAATTTCGCACATTCCTAGGAATACGAGAAAAACATTCTATGCTATTAAACACAAGGGGGGATCAACACGATGAGTAGATGTACAAACCATCGAGTCTTATCTGCTTATAGCAAGAGCATATACCCTTACTTCCTTTAGAAGAAAAACATGGAAACACATGGCATACCCCACGTGTCTTCGAATCTTTAGGAAGAAGGGTAAGAAAGACCATATGCCTTAAGCAGTGGGGAAACGTCAAGCAGATAAACAACCAATGAATCAGCAAGCATCCAACAATCACATCCGTCCCATTCCATCATCCCTGGTGTCCTCCTCGACACCCACATGCATAAACTGATGCATCACACCACTCTAGGAAACATCTTCTGCCACAACCAAAATGTCTACATGCCCCCACATATCACAACACCCATCCAGGATCACATCACAAAACTAGCAGCTGGAAAAACAATCGTCACCTCAATTGGGGTACGTTCCATTTAAAAAACAATAGGGTAACTGAAAACACTTAAAGGAATTATCAAACAATTAGTTCCCTAATCAATATTAAATTAACATATTTATTAATCATAGGTTCCAAAATTCAGGAAACCAAATCAGTAAGCTATCCTAAATAATTAATCATTCTTACTGCTCCAATTTGACTAACATATAATTAAAACAAGAAGAACCAGATTAATTTAAATGCCTCTTTATCCATAGCCAACAATTATCAATTACTTTCGGTTTACGTTCTTTACCAATTTACCTTAAGAACGAACAACTATGGAAAGATTGAATAGATATCACACTATCTAGCAAAAGAAGAAGCAATAACATACCATCAATATCAATTTATTTATCTGGTTAAAATATTTATTATGTCAATTGCATTGTATTCCAGTGGGATTAATAATGCTAACAATACAGTTTCACGTAAAATAAAAGAGAAACAATGAATCCCCTTCCCAGAATAGTTCCTCACGTTCTTTATCTACACAACGAGACATGATCCCCCTCTCGCGACAACTGCATCCACCCAAGGATGTCGTGGTATGAATGCACCAACCAAAGCCCAAGAAAAACCCCATTAGATGCATGGAGATTACATGCTTTAATATGGAAGGGAGAAATAGTAGAAGATGGTCCCCAAAAGAGTGACGATAAAACTTACCATATATCGAATGTTGATCGATACAACATGGTTGCATCAAAACAGAGTGGAAACAATCAAGGATTAATGTTTTACTGTGTAACTCCTATGAGAAGGAATGAAATGTTCAAGCATCTCGTAGCCGAGAACAAAGAGGAGGAATTAGGGAGGAAGATATCTTGTCTCTTTTGATGATTTAATGGGGTGATGATTTAAGATGCGCTTAATTCCCATTTAAAAGCGAATCGCATTAACCCACGTAGTTTGGTCAAGTAAAAACATCCCGATCCATAGGAATAATTCAAATAGTATTTCTGGCCTTTGAATTTCCCTTATGAGTCCTTAATAATAAGACTTGAATGTATTTTACGTCAAAGGAGCTGGTAAAGGGGTGAAACTATAGGAAGATGGAAACATAGTGCACCTACCGTTATTGTACACCTACAGTTACTGTACACCTACCATTAGAGGTAACCTATAGAGGTTAAAAATAGACCTCACTGTTCTGTAAACACTGTACACCAACCGTTAGAGTACACATACCATTACTGTGCACCTACCATTAGTGGTTACCGATATACCTCACCATTCTGGAAACACTATACACCTACCGTTACTGTACACCTCCCGTTACTGTACACCTACCATTACTGTACACCTAATGTTATAGGTTACCTATAGAGGTTACTAATAGACCTACCTATTCTGTAAAAACTGTACACCTACCATTACTATACACTTATTGTTACTGTACACCTACAATTAGAGGTTACCGATACATGTTACTGATAGACCTCACCGTTCTGGAAACACTGTTCACTGATCCTCACTGATTGAAATGTCCACAAAACATCACCGATAAAACTGTTCACTGAACCTCACTGATAGACCTCTTCACAAAACCTCACTGATAGAACTGTTAACCAAACCTCACCGATAGAACTGTTCACTGAACCTCACCGATATAACACTTCATAAAACCCAACCAATAGAACTGTTCACTGAACCTCACTGATAGAACTGTTCACAAAACCTCACCAATAGAACTATTCACAAAACCTCACTAATAGAACTATTCACTGATCCTCACCGATTGAAATATTCAATGAACCTCACTGATATAACTATTCATTGAACCTCATTGATAGAACTGTTCAAAAAACCTCACCTATAGAACTGTTCACAAAACCTCTCAGATAGAACTGTTCACTGAACCTCACCGATAGAACTGTTCACGAATGGAACTATTCGTAGAATTGGAAATTTGGAAAAGTGTTGGGGACAATCCAACTTGACCTCCCGGATCACCTCCAGCACCACATTTTCACAAAGTAATGGACCGGAGAGGTCTGGGCCATTACAACTGGGTTGTCTCATATTCAATTTTTTATGGTGTGTCGGGTGTTGTGTCGTGGTGCAGTGGGGCTATTAGGTATGGTTGTAATGAGGTGTATTTGGTGTTTTACTTGATGATGAGAAGTAATTGGTAGAATTACATGGAATAATTATGGAAGAAGTGGTTTGATGGGTGTCTAAGAATGGGGAGTGTGTAGTAAGACTGCATGCCAACTGATTTTAGTTCGTCTAAATAAATTGGTGTTAGAGTGGATTATTTTATATTGGCCCATATTTCTTTGTTTATTTTCGGCTGTGGATGGAATGGATTCTTCTTCTTATAATAGTAAGAGTGAATGTAATTCTCTTTCTTAGGAATGGAATCAATGATCAATTGATAATGCAGACTTTATAATGGTTAAATGAATTTGCTGGGGGTATGTTTTGAGTTGTGACTTGTAGTAATTTTGTGTTCATTTGACAACATATGTAAGTGATTTTTGATCATGGTGGTATGTGCATGTAGGGTTGGAAACAAGGGTAATGTTTTTGTTTTATGGTAGTTTTTTAGAACCCATAGATAAATATTAGTGTTTTGAACCTATATATATACATGTAGTTCATTGTGATTTCTATACGCTCCACATCAGTGTAGAGCAGTACATTCAAAACACCCCCATTGTTATTGGGAATAATGTAATTTACCAAAACCCTACTGTGGGTGGATGGATGGGTTTTGTATTTTTTTATGATCCCTCTTATATGAATTGGTTTCCTAAGACACTTTAGGATGTTTGTGGTGTGGTTGTGAGTCTCTGGTGTCTTCAGGTGATGTGTACTTCCCATGCGTCTTCTGGTTTTATTGTGTGGTGATTATAATGTGTCTTCATGATGAGGTATTTCATTTTGGACAAGGTTTCTTTGAGTGAGATGTGATATGGTATGCGGACCAGGTGTGTTCTGGAAGGATATGACTGTGGGGTTTGTGGATGTGTGTGGAAGTGTTGGGATGTTTCTCGTTAGGCCATATTAAATATTTATCCGTTTTCCCATTTTTATTCTATAGATAGAATGAATAGAGAATAAATATTCATTCTCCATTAAATATTCATTATAATTTCACATATATTATTTATATTAATCGAAAATTCCTCTATTACCATCCACGTAAAAATAAAATTAAAAACATTTCAGATCATTGTGTAGAGATGGTATCCCACACATACCCTTGAGGGACGTGGTTATTATCAAATGGAATGGTTGATAGAAATTAATTTTTCATATTATATTTATATAAGTATGGTATGGTCATAAACATATCATATATTCATTAATTTTAATATTATAATCTTCCATATAAGACGTATGTGGACAACGAATAACTTTGATTTGTGAGGTGGAATTCCGTCGTACACACGAGCAACATTATCATATCTCTCAATGAAAGGAATGTGTGGCAGAATATGTGATAAAAAAATTCAATATGTATAATACTACCATACATATCATATAAATATTTTATGTACATATTTATATACTTTTTTTGAAATGCTCTGATGGAAATCTATTTACATCGGTTCGCAAGGTGGTAGTCTACCGTACACTTTATTGATAGTTTCTTTTCACATTTTATGGAAGTGTATGTGCATTTGGATTATTACATTAACATAATAAAACATCAGTATATATGGAATAATGTGTTACTATTTTATCACATAATAATATGATTTTATGTAGGTTTAAGAATAAATAATACAAATATTATCTTTTTATAATTCATCCACTTATTCAGACATCATTTTTATGTTTATACCAAAAACCTTATTTAATGGACTTCATAACAATAATATGGAATATGTTATATTCCCATGGAAATATTGATGATATTTGTGATGTTATTTTCCAACATAAATTTTCTATATGTTTGGATTTTGGAGGAGAGTGTGTGGTCCTTTATAAGTGGGGGAGAGGGCACATATAGAAATTTTTAATAGAGGAAGTATTACCCATGTTTTTCTCATGCATGAAGCCTCCAAAATGGGTATATTTAGACACATATAGGTTTTTTGGTATAAATATATATATATATAATTGGATTTTTGAGAAGTATTTGATCAATTTATCACATATATTGTAAATTTAACCCCAAAAAACAAATATATACATTAACCATGGTAATTAATTTTAACTGTTTTTAATATCAATTGTGATAATAAAACATGTTGATCTTGTTAAATTATATTAATTATTATGATTCTAAACATTTAAACAATTTTACCTATTTATTATTGAAGATGTAAAATAAGAATATTTAAATTTAAACTAAAAGATGCATAAAAAACATGTTTTCTAAAGAAAAACATTCAAAATTTTAAATATTTTTATATCAGAATTCTATATGAAATTGATTAGAATAATCTAAATTAGTTATATTTTAATGGTATTGAAAAATGTATACCTTAAAATCAATTTCAAATATAAATGTACACCATATATATTTTAATCAAAATGGTAGTTTTCATCAATATTTAATATTATTTACTAATCATCAAAAAAATTATTTTCTGAAAATACCATAAAATAAAAAAAATGATAATTTTGATATATCGATATCAAAGATAATTTTTATATATTCAATAATATTTTCTAAATGAGGTATATAATTAATTTTAAATTTTATGTCCAATTATTAACTAAGATACCTTTTAAAAAATTAGAACTTTGCTGTAAAATAACAATTTATTTCTAATGATACTTATTTTAATTCATAAAAATAAATAAAAATTGAATATATTTTTTACATATGAGAACCATATAATTTTTATAATTTAGTTTCACATATTCATACCCCCAAAATTAATGGCTAGGTTATAATGATCCTATTTAAATATTAATATTTTAATAGAGATTCGTGTTTTGTTTAAACATATCATTGCATGTATTATAAGATATAAATGTGATTGAATTTATTTGAAAATAAATTTATCATAATTTCATAGTGTTTTACATTCTCTCATAATCGTGGTTTTTTCTTTCATATATTCTCTCAAAGATGATGTTTCTCTTTTAATATATCATGGAATTACATTCTACCAACTACCCCTGAATAAATTAGATCTTCACAATTGAATATAGATCTTAGAAAACAAGGGTTTAACATTTTAAATTAAAATTTGTTTCATACCACATTGTAAAATGGGTTAAAACAATCTTGTCAATAATAGGGAAATATATGTACAAAGTTCATCTAAGATATCATATAACTTGGTTTATAATTAGAAAACTATTAGAGATAATTGTTGGTGTAGATATGGAACAAACAAGTAAATATTAGTAGAGTGTGATAGAGATGAATTGATTACATGAAACTGAATGATCAATTGAAATTTACGTATTAAAAACTATAAAGCTATGGTGATTAAAATGGCCATTTGTTCCAATATATATGGTGTTACATTGTAAATTTTATTGTTTCATGATCATTTGAATATAAATGAAAAATTATTTTAATTTATATAAATACAAAGAAATATAGTTATTTGATATTTTAAAATTTTATAAGAATAATTTCATCTTCTATTGAGCTATGATCAAATTTAGACATTATCCCATACTCTTAGAAATAAATATCTAAAACTAAATTATTTATTCCTAATGCACTAAAATTAATTTTACAAGATCATAATATCCATAATAGAATGTTACTTAATTCCATATATATCTAGATATTTTTTAAAACCAAATTAGTTTTCACTATTTGTCTAGTATAACAAATTAATCTTTAAGATTAAATAGTTGCACCACTGGATCATCATTAATATTTTTCAATCTAATAATTTATATAAAAACAATTAAATATTAAGCAGAACATCAGATAGGCTAGTGGTAGGAATAACACCTTAATCACCATTATGTTATGGGTTAAGTACCCATGAACTTGTTTGATGTGATTTGTTTTCACCAAAAATGTGGGTTCTCCTATTTATGAGAACTTATTAATATAAGTCCTATAATATTCCCATGTTGTAGGAACCCATAATCACATCCACATAAAAGGAAATATTAACCTCAAATATTATCAACACCATAATAATTCCTACATTATCATTATTTTCTCAACCTTACTCACATGTTAAGGGTCATTTCCCACCAATCATGTGTTTTTAAAGAAGTTCATCTTCCCAATAAATCAATTTTCCTTCTCATCGACACCATTATACTTATTATAACAAATACTAAAAGAAAACGTACTTCAGTATAGTCATTATAAATTTTATTATTCTTACATATTTAAATTCAATGATTAAATACAATGATAAAATAATTATTGGATCAAATCACAACCACATTAATAATTACACTTTTTTAGAAATATCATATGTTTGACTATGATACCTTTTCTTCTATTGAGATACATTACCCTTATACTTGGGGAATTAATTATTATAATGCCCCTCCTAATTATAGTTTAAGTATTTCACATTGTAATCATATTTATTTCTTATTCAATGACACACATAACGTATGTTCTCTACAAACATCTCGTAAACTCTTGTTCGAATCAAAAAAGTAACATATTTTTTTTTCACTACAACTATCACATATAGAAATACTTCGTTCCATTATTATCTTTATTAATATTTTTCTCTATCGTCCTCTTGTTATCTGTAATCCCTTCAAATACATATGAATTGAAAAATTCATTCTCTATCTTCATACCACATGATACAATGTATTTTCTTATGAAAATTTTTTGGAGACTAGTTCCCTTGAAATAATTGTATTAATACCATCAATGAAAAAAAATTATCAATATATTACATACAAAATCTATTTAAATCCTAACTAACCTTGAATTGTTAGATTTATAAAAAGTATAATTTTAATCATCCATTTTCCAAAGAATTAGAAAATTCTTCTATATATCTACTCATTGACAAAAGGGAAAAACATTTCCCAGAAGAGTACCTTATAACATATCATTCAATGTTTTCTATTTATTTTTCATCCTTATTGCTTTGAATCAACTTCCATAAATGATTTACATCTCTCTAGTGGAAATAAAATACCATTAAAACCTTCTCCCTTTCATTCCTTCTTAGTCAGAGAAAAATCAATTCTAATTAACTAATCCATTTCGTATATATAAATAGATTTATAGTTCCATTCAATGATTATGGTTTTTGAAATATAATGTGGTCTATCACTATCACCTTTTTTTAATGGAATAATAGTTTCCCAATAAGGATATGGTTATTTTATTGAAACCAATATTAGTTTCCACAATATAGTTATAATTTTATCAGTTCTAGTTGTATCTCCAACTCCATCATTATTATCTAACTACGGGGGGAAATTTCTACAGGGGGTACATGATTTTAAATAGTTTCCATTCTATCCACTATGATTAATTTCTGAATAATTAAATACACAAGATTATATCATAACAAAATAAAATTAATTTTTAATACAACAACTTGTGAAACAATTGAAATAAATTCAAAATTCTATGCTTGAATAATATCATAATCATAAACATGGTTTCACTGGGAGTGTTTTCAAATCAAAAAAATATTTTCAAATCCTTTATAATGATTTGTAAAGTAAATGTAAATTATCATAAAAATATCCGATGAAAGTGTTAAACTAGGTATCAAATATGATCAATTATCGTGTATAATGTAAAACATGTGTAACGACTAATGCATCTTTTTTAGAGTTATCACCTCCTAGAAAAATTGTTCTAGAACCATGTCCGCATGTAGTATCTTGAAAGTGTTTTATTTCTAGGATAACCAAATATTGTATACTGTACAAAAATAAGAGGATGTTATTTTATACTTCTCTTAAACATCTATCATATTTTAATGATATATATTCAATGTTTTAATAAGTATTGTTCATGAGGTTTTTAATAAAAATTACTTCATAAAAACATGCAAGGATTCATTCCAAAACATCTTAATTAAATGTGCAGAACGTCGTCGAAAAACCCTTGATAGTATGTCTCATTAGACCTATTGATGAATCAAGGGGATATAAAAGACACTATAATTTTATTATTATGTCTAATTCATTCGCAATATGAAATAATTGAATCATAATCAGTATAAATATTCATATTAAAAAACATGAATTTTAAATGAAAAAAATTACCATAATCATTAAACATAATCATTAAACAATGATCTAGAGTAATTTGAATGGAATAATACTGGTACAAGACTAGTCAAAATAATCATAATCCTTATAGATAAATTATAATAATGTCACAATTAAAACATATCACTTATAGAGAAAATGTTTAATAATTTTTTTATTTTTTTGAAAAACTAAAAAACCATAAAAATTCCATTAAAATGTTATTAAAGAAAACAAAATGCTCACATTGAAATATTTTTAAACCTAAAGTCCACAAAATGGTTAAAAATTGAAAATAACATTTTTAAATTTATAAAAAAGATTTAAAAAAATTATTATTTAGTACAAAGGTAAATTTTATTTGAACAAGACGTAGGTCATCATAACCCTCAAAATAAAATTTATTACTCCTACACTAGTATATCAGTGAAGGTTCAATCCATAGAGAAGGAAGACGAGTGATTTCTATGGTTTTTGAATTTTAAACCCCCACTGTTGTCCACAGGGGGGAAACAACTTCTGACTTTTTTATTTTTTTTTATTTTATTGACGAAATGGAATAAGAATGAAGAAACAAGATTATCTTTGAAGAAACTAAAATTTAAACTATGTATGTTAAACTAGAGAAATACAATATACTAATATTAACCAAAAAGACAAAGGAGCGAGATCAACATATTACTCGGGGATTTTAAACAACTGGTTATGATTGAATGTTCTCTTCTCAGCTTACAACTGAATCACACATCAAGGAAAACTGAAGAATTTCCCTCTCCAAGAAACTCAGTAGGCAGAGGATTAGGTTTTGGAGTTCTCCACACCAAAACATAATGGAACTGCCTCAATGTTTTTAAAAGATAACATTTGGAAATACGCTCGCCATAAATTTCGAATGTTTAAACTATTAGAGAATTAAAAAATGTATTCAAGATCAACCTCACCAGTTGATTTTGAAGTTTTAATTTGTAAACATTGAATTGTGAATGATCTAAAAATTAGAAAAAGAATCAGTCTTTCCATCTAACTATAATTACGTAAAAAGATAAGCAAATGAAGATTTCAATATCATAACCATATGGCCTTAAAAATACCGATCTAAGAAAGTTCAATAATTTATCATACTGATTAAAGAAGTGAAAAACATTCGAAAAACAGAGTACAATGATAAATAACATAGGGAGGAAGAACTCCCCAAGATATGCTCTACCATTGGGCTCCCTCGCCTTCTTCTTGTCTCCTGGGAGTCTGGATGAACATCCCCCTCTCAAGTGTATGTGATCGTGGAATGAGTAATGAGCGAGAGTGAATGCGAGCGCCCCCCCCCCAAAATTCCACTGCATGTCTTCTTTAAGTACCCTACTTTCATAAGCTGCATGTCCCTACTCGATTTCCACCGTCTTGGAATGTCCTTTATGGGTGCACCGAAATATGTGCGTTTTTTTTTGCAACCGGCACGTCGCGCTAGAATTTACCTTGTAACTAACTACTACTGAGTTAGTTTCTTGAACCTGGACGGGGTTTTACCTATTGAATGAACCTGCATGTTAGAAAAGAAAGATAAATAAATGAGAATGCAGATAAAGAAAAATAGTTATTATTATTATCTTTTTAAATTAAGAGTTATATTACTCGTTAATAATTAACTAAAGTTAATCCTTAAATATCTTAATTGTTATTTATTATTTCTGTATAGCATTTTTATCAAATGTTGTTGATTTAATTAAATTAATATATATATATATATTCTAAAAACTAATTTTTAGTTTGTCAAATTTAACTAAATCATTAAAAATCAATATCATAAGTAAATAAGTAATTAGAAATTTAATAATTTAGAAATTATTAATATTTTTATTATTACCATTTAAGAAATTAAATTGTTATATTAATCTATAAATTAGTTAACTTTAAATTTCTAATTAGATAATAAATACGTTAATTTTAAATTAATAATTTTATCTTAAAGTTTATTTATAATTATTAGTAATTATATAATTTATAATATAATCAATAAATAAATTTATTATTAAAATTTATTATAAATTTAGTATTTTATTACAATTTATAATTTATCTATGTATTCATATTATAATTGTTTAAATTTATAACTTTTATAAATTATTTTATATTCATTTGACTTTTTTAAAGTTTACATTACTTTAGATTTAACATTTTTTTACTTTACTTTTATTATTATATTTTTTTACTTTAATTTTATACTACATTATATTATTTAATTTTTAATATTTTTTTATCTACCCCTACCACCCAAATTGGCTCAACAAAGGGGGTATTCGTCCTCCTTTGAACTTGAGGCCTCCTCCTCTTGCAGTGTGGAAAACATCAGCTTTGGCTTCCTACGGGTGGCACTTCCAGTGGCGGCGCAAGGGGTCTGACATCTTCAGAACAGCGAACAACACAACCCTCTCCTCATCAGTGGAATCCTCTCCTTCGAACAGGGCATCGACAAAGATCTCCTCTAACTCGACTAGGGAAATGATGTCATTGCGGTCTAGCGGCATCGACTCGGTTTGGTTCTGGCACGGCCCTTGGATTCATCATCTTCAGCTCAAAAGACCCACGACAGAAAGCAATACCTGTGGAGGTGCTTCAGTTCTCCAACATACAACTTCTCTTTATATTAGACGGTGACACCTCCATCAGCGACGACCTCCTCTTTCTCGCGCAGCTCGACTCCACCTCATGTTTGCAGCAAGTTCGTCTCATCAGCGATACCCTCAGGAGACGGCGGGGCTCCAAACCTATGGCGGCCTCCTTGTTATTGTATCCTTAAAGTGGAAATAGACCTGGATTCACGCTTCCAATGGTGCTTGGATCGTCAGCTTCATCAATAGAGGTGCCGAAGAACTTCTCTTGCGAGGGTCGCACGGATAACAGTGAGGTAGCAATATCTGGGTATGGGATAATGTAATAGTGAGCTGGGAGATGAAGCAATGGAAGTAATCTATTGGTGAGGTGAAGAAAAATCAATGGGAGTAACAGTAGGGTGCAATAGGGAAAACAGTGAGGTTTGGAAATAAGGCTATCGGTGAGAGAGCTACTGATAAAGGGAAAAAAGGGAGTAACACTGAGGTAAATCTCATCAATAGAAAACAATCAAAAGCTACCGATAGATAAAAGAAATTCACCGTCAGCCGCATAAGAAACAAAAAAAGAAACTGATAGAAATAAATAACTGTGAGGCAGGTCACCGTTAACTTAAAATTAGACAAGCTCACTAATAGCAACAAATTAACAGGTCACTGCTTGAAAGTAAAATAAGAAGCTACCAGTAGAAGATAGTCACCGATATAAGCAAGATCACCAATACAATGATGTAACGACTGGGTGCGGATCGGTATCAAGGCTACCGATAGAATGGGCTGTAATGGTGAGTTTAATTCTGTACATCAAAAGGGTTACCGTTGATAAATAGAAGCCAACTGTTATATACAGTGACCTTTTAAAAATAAACACACAAATTAAACATATACTTAAAACTTAAATAAATTAAATAAAGAGACTTAAAATGATTGATTAAAATAATACTAAATACCATTAATTAAAAACATGATATTTATTAACATTTAAAGCATTAAATTTATTAATTGACAACACATAAATTATAAACTAAATACTTGTTAAACTAAATAAAAATAAACTAAAATTAAGAATAACAAAACATACAATATACAAAGTAACAGCACGTGAAAATGGAAAGCAATGGTGACCCATATAAGTCACCTCTAGCGCTCGTCTACCTCACCGGTAGACTAAAATAATATGAAAATGAATTAATAACCAATATTCATACATTATATAATATAATTAATGTCTAGAAACTCTTAATTACGTAATTAATTAACTATTTGGACTCATAAAATTAATAGCGAACTAATTTATTTAATTAAAAACACATATTATATACTTACATGACTAGCAGGATGTCTAAAAAAATTAATTATGAAGGCCAACCTATTCTAATGAATCCAAAATTATAGATAAAATATTTAAATCAAATCTAACATAATTAAGACAAATAAATAAACATAAATATATCTCATACCATGTATGGTTAAATTACAGTCTTTTAACACGTGTTCGTTAACATGTATTTGTTAAAATAACCATATCGGGTCATAAAGACTTAAATATTCTTTTTTTGTATTGATTTGGTATATTTTGTCATTTTACATTGATTTTTGTCACATGGTCTACATAATATTAAAATGTTATTAATTTCATATATTTATATATATATATATTTTTAGAGTAATCTATGAATTATTGATATAGAAAATGGATTTCATTGCTTATGGAGATAATAGGTCATATAAACGGTTGAACGTTCTATCCTTTATCTATGACGGATGAAATGAAAGAAATAAAATATTACCTCACCATTAAAAATTATTTAATATTTCTCATCTATCTTGTATATTAATAAAATACATTATTATTACTGCTTGTGTAAACATAAAATGATGAACATTTTAGAACTCTTCATGAAATAGGTAGCCAACATGTATGCACAAGCGACGTTATTGGTATCCAATTGATTAGATTGTAATAAGTTAAATTTGATTTTGTATTTATAGAATTATTTTTTTGTCATTAAATTGAAATATATTAATTAATATTAACCTTATTACTTTTCTTGTGAAGTATAAAAAAAATGAATCACATCGCTTTACATGGTGTTCATCCACAATACACTTGAGTGATGTCATTGTATATCCCAAATAATGTAATTTGTGAAGGTATATATGATATATTAATTAAATAAGTTTGATAATGTAATAATTGTAATGTAAATTAGGTAACACCACCATTATGTGCATAATTTCATGATGGTGATAGAAACAAAATTATATCAGTTTGTAAGGCGGTAGTTCATTGTACACACGATGGAGAGTTTCATTTTGTATTTGATTGAAGTGGATATGGATATGGTTTGTTAAATTAAAATAATAAATTATATGTATGTAGTGGATACCGTTGTTATTAAATTATCATGTTTTAATACAGGTTTATAATGATTAAATAAGAAATAAAACAAATAAATAAATTTAAAAATTTCACCACTTCTTTCGACAACCTTTTAATGATTATAAATAAAGAATTCAATGAATGGTTTTATAATAACAAAAGGAATATATAATGTTGGGATGGAATTATGTATGCTATTTGGTTAGATATACGCTGATCAAAAATGTTTTAGTATGTTTCGAGTCGGGTAGAAGAATGGGTGGAATTTTATAAGTGGGAAATGACACATATGGGGAATTATAATGATAAATTGATACCCATGATATTCTCATTTATCAAGATTCTAAAATCGGTAAATATCTAATATTATAGGTGATATGTAATAAATTAGACCATAAAATGAGTGTTTGAAAAAATTTCAGTCCTTTTAAACCCTTATCTTCATAGTTTAACCCGGTGGTAAACACAATGTAACCGTAACCACAATAATTAATTTGACCATTTTTATAATTATTTATGAGAAAAAATATGTAGAAAAATAAATTAATCTTATTAAAAATATATAATCTATTTTTTCAAAATTAATTTTTTCCATGGGTAATAATTCAATTTAAAAACCCCAAAGAAACGTTAAAATGGTATTTTTATAAAAAAATATTAAAATGTTTTCAACATTTTATATCAAAATAAAATATTTATTTTTTCCATAGACCAAAATTAGTAAAATTTTAATATAATTAAACTATTTTAACATCAAAATCAATTTAAAATAAATTTTATCCAGGAAAATAATTTAATGAAAATGTTATTTTTGAATTAATATGTATTTATTAATATTCATCAAAAATTAATCCTTTAATATTATTCTTAAATATTTGAAATATTTTAATATTACAATATAGATAATAAATGATTTTTTTCAAATAGATTTTCTGAATTTGGTTGAAAATTTTGTTTTATATATTTGGTGCAAAGCATGTGTAAACTATAATTTTGAAAGATAATTCATTGCAGAAAATATTTCTATTTTCTTAAATGATTCTTATTTTACATTTAATCATAGATAACCATTTTTTTATAAAGTTTTAAAACCTATAAATTTCATAATTTGTTAGTCCAATTCATACTCTCCATCTTTGTGGAAATGTTATAGTGGTTATGATAAAATAGTAATATTTAATAGATTATCATGTTTCATTTAAACCTATCATTCGGTGAATCCTAATATATCAATGAGATTGAAATTATATTAAAGTAAAGATTTCATAGTCATAGGGTGATTCATTCTCTTCAATATGTGGGGATTTAAGTCATATATGCTCTCAAATATTATATTTCTATTTTAATATATTAGGGTATTACAATCCCTACCATAACCCTTATCATCACAAGATACCATGACAACCATTCATTCAATAAAATTCAACCACTTGGGTTCTCAATTTTACTCTAACATGTCATGTTTTATCCTATAACTGTAATCCCACATAAGATTCATAACTATAACTCATATACACACTATTCAATAATATCACTATTTCCATGCCATTAATACTCCCACAAAATAAAAAAATATCCATTATTACACTGGAATTATTTCTCAATAAGCTTACCATCAATGTTTATATAATTCAATTCCTCTCCTAAAATTCATTTTCTCACATTCACAAAAAAAATATAAACAATTCAAAAAAATTCAGATTTTTCCTAACACTCTAAAACTCTAAAAACTATCAAAACCTATATTATGTGATGCACCCAAACATATAAACAATCGACCAACAACAGTTTACCAATAAAAATGCACCCATAAAATAGTAATATCCTATAAAATTAAAAGGCTATGTATTCCGTAATACTAGATTCCCCAATATCAATTTTAGATACTAGATTGCAACACCAAAAAATCCATCAAACTTTATACAAGAATCCCCTAAAAAAATTAAACCAACATACAATACCCAAACAACTAAATCAAATAGCCAATCACTCAAGGTGAAATTATTGAAAACAATTAAAAAATAACTTATATAGGAATAATTTTAACTTATATAAAGTTATTTAAGTAAATTTTCATGTACCAAAATCAATCATGTTTTTAAAATAACACCATGGAATCATTTTTCTTTTTTGAAGAACAATAATCTGAAAATGTTTGGCATAGAATATTATTTTTACTGAACACCAATTAAACTATTCTAATGTATTATATAAAAGTGAATTTTTTTCCTAAATAATAAACCTAAAAAATCATTAATTATTCCTCCATATGATAATATTTTTGAAAATATTTTTTTCCAAAAAATACAAAATCATTAAAGACCATTGAACTATAGTTGAAAATTTTGGAAAAATAATTAATCATATAACAAAAAAATTCCTAATAATATCTATCAATATAATTAAACATTTTATGTTATATGAAAATAAATATATTATTTTACAATCATATTTAATTAATATTTGATAATAATAGAGCAACTTTTCGATCAATATCACATATAAGTGAATATATCATTCCATAAGCATACCACTTTGAAGATGAAAGAATAACACATTGGATCTTAGAAAAGGCATAATTATTCTCACATCTTTATCCATTCAAAAATAGGACTCTATTAATATACTCCTTACTCATCCCAGTGTGTATAATATTGAACACTATACACAACTTGATAACATGGGGTTTTAATCAAAGTCGGGTCAGCCAAGAGTTCTCTTGGCCTGCCTATAAGATCTTATATCATATATCAATATTTATTTGACACTATAAAACACATTCATATTCAATAACACTAATTTTTTTCATCATTATGGATTTATTGAATGACACCCCTGGATGTGGTACCAAATGACCTTCTATTTTTACATCCTTATGCTAGTGGATGGTGTCTTCTGATGATGGACAAGATTATTTTTTTGGAGGCTATGTCCCAAAATATATATCTTGAGGGTGGTGTTTGAATCCACTAAAAACTATCCATGATGTATTCATATAATGGAAATCAAAATATCTAAAGATAATAATATTGTAGATAAGAGGCACCTTGTATACAAATGTATAAGGATGTAAATATTCAACATAATGTATGAAAAATATGAAAAGCGTTATTAGTCAGATATTCATATCATATATCAATTCATAATAACTAAACATTTTAGTAAGTTGAAAAATATGGATATAGTAAAATATTCGAAAGATAAATGATATTTTCCCTCTAACCCAACTCACAATATCATCCTTACTGAATTTTAATCCTCAACAACCTATTAAACCAAAACAACATCCCCAATATAAAGCAATTCATATATATAAATAAGAAAATTTGGGTCAAACCATTCACATTAAATCAATTCCACATACATCAGTAAGAGAAACCCAATAAAAACTATGATTCATCCACTCACCTCTTCACATTGAGTGTTGGTGTGATCAACTATCTTTGCATAAATTTTTTGAGACTGTATAAAAGTAATTTCTCATGAAAAATCCACCACTATGAAACATAATACCATATAAATGAAAATAAATTAAATATGTCCATTTATATAGAAAATAAACACACCCAAATAAATCACACTACCTCTACCTAACTCAGGACACACGCCACCTATCTATCATTGATAACCCACATACCCTTGTGACCCAAGGAGGTATGAACAACAACCAATACGGTCACAAAAAAGGAGTCATCAAGGAGTATTATGATATCCATAATACTCAATTATCAGATTCTAACTAGTCTCATTTCTATTATCACTATATTTTAGTAATTATAATTATAAAATATCAGCATAAATAAAAATGAAACAATAATGAAAAATTATATTTAAGAGGTCACATTAATCAACCACTTGTTAACTAATAATAAAAACTAGAAATATAAATTCCAATTGGGCTCAATATAACATAATGAATCCTCAAATGTCTTATAGGACTTCATTTTTTATTGATTTTTGACAATCTAACATTCAAGGGGTGAGGTGGTACCCTTACAAGGCCCGTAGGATTTTGTATGACATGTCATATAGGCCTTAGAGGAATTCAATGCCCGTAGGATTCAAACATTACATACAACCCAAGATAACTACTTAGAACTTCTCCTCCCTAACATCTACATCGTGAATTCCTCTATTTACCTACACATGGTTGTTTGGATAGACTTTCCCGTGCATGCATAGGCTTTTCTCGATGGAAGGTTACATGCCATATGATTCTTTCGATCTGTTTAGCTTCTTCTATAGTGATAGCCCCTACTCATCCTCCTTCTTGAGCTACTTCCTTGTAGGTTTTCTGGGTTGTATCAGCATATATGATGGCATGATGGCCTTAAGGTGGCATGAAGGTCTTGAGTTGGTCTGGAGGCCTTACAAACTAGAGGTACTAGGTGGCCCGAAGGCCTTAAAGGACTCGGGGACCAAATCGGTGGCCTGAAGTCCCAGAAGGGGGAATAGTCCTAGCTACTAAAGCGTCAAACACTACCTGCTACAGTTCCTGCTACATAACCTTCTACAGTACTGCTACAGTACCAACTACAATACTACTAGAATACCCCATTAATTTTTCCTCTACCTGGAATTGATCTTAGGTCACCAAGATGAACTTAAGTATTTTTTTTATGGTTTATCTAAATGTTCAGGTGTAGTGAATGGTTAGTGAAAACCATGCATATTTTCCAAGGAAATAATACACATTATGTTTCTGTTATAGAGGATGGATAATGGTCATCATAAATTTCATTAAAATTCATGTAGGATGCACATAATAAACTATTTTATGGTACTGTGGTGCATAAAAATTTTGGGGACTATTTTTTCGATTTTACAAATAAACTATATAGCTATTCTAGTACCCTAGAGATAGGTACATCATTAGACCACAGTTTAAAAACCCATGTAGAGAAACTCTTCCTTTGGAATAAAATTATATAATTATCATAACATATTTTTGTATACCTGTGTTTCAAATTTAATCTCATCCAATTTGAAAAAAATTAGAACCATTGTTCCTTGGAGGATATATCTAGGAATATATTTCATTTCAAACATTCTTTCTTTATTGATCATGATGTTGGTGGATGAATTTGATCCATTTTGATTTTATTGATAAAATATCATTTTTTCTTCATTTTATAAAATATTATATTTAGAATTTTTAGTGGTTATGTAATTCAATTTTCAGATCAATTAATCGTTTTTTTATTAATTCTCCGTTTCTTATATATCAATTTTTTGTTCACCTCTCAATGAATTGACCTCTTGTTGGTTGGGGTGTAGCATATGTGGTACATGAATAATTTGACCAAATAACATTTTCATCGAAAACTTTTATTGTGTATGATCTTTCTGTATATATGTAATTATTTTTTAGGGATTCTCTTGATTTTTCATTCACTTCAATTCATTCTCATGTGTGGATCCAATCATAGTTATTTTTCATCCCATGTTTAAAAAGGTGTTATTATCTCTATCATATGTATTATAACACATTAATTAAGTTTTATTTCTATATTTAATTATAAATAAAATGTTAATGATTCTTTTTTTGTTCAATATGTGTGTGTAAATGGGTGTTGTTAAAACGTGGTTTCTCCATTTTTTAGTAAATGTAATATTATTTTCAATGCATTGTGAAATGGTTTATTAAATGGGTTTTCAAATAAAGATGTTTACAAAAATGGTTATTTGTAATTTTATTTTTAAATGTGATAGTCCCATTGAAATGATTTGAAATATAAAATATTGGTCACTTGATAGTATTGGGCCATATCCTTTGACACATTATGTGGTTCACATTTTTGGGTGTTTCTTAATTCTTACAATGTAGATCAGTCAGATCTATGAAAATTGTGTTGACATTATATAGGGATTAACATTGTATGGTGTTCCTCTATCCATACATCAAATAATATTTTTCTTTTGGGAATTGGGTGTGTTGTAGTAGTGATTTTATTAGGGTACATGTGATCTGGCTTGACCGACCTATGTCATCATTGGCATGATCACTATTGCGATTAAAATAAATTTTTATCTTTTTTATGATATGATTCTATATTTAATATAAGTAAATGGTTTATTAAAAATGTATTATGAAATATATTTATATGGTTTTATTTTGGAGCTCTAAATAAGGTACTTATTTTGAAATTATTGTTTTATAATTGTGAAAATGTTTATCATTTGATGTTTTATTTTAAATTTAATATATTGAGATTTTTCACTATAAGATTAATAGATAATACCACCAATGGATCCTACTAATTAATTTTTATATCCCATCATTCATACTCCCAAGGGGTTTGTAAACCATTTCTCACATTGTATTGGAATGTGGAAGGAACTATAGCGAGGTAGTGATGGTTATCTCATCTCAGTATTAGAATATATTGGTTGGATGGTGAAATGTTTCCCATGAATCATATGAAGTAACTATTAGTAGTTTTGGTAGCCCTTTATGGATGTTTCTAGCAATTTTTTTTTTGGTTTTGTCATTAAACTTTTTTATCTCTATTTTTTTAAATATATTTTTTGTGGAATATTTATTCATGGTAAATTTTATCTTTTGTATGACATATATATTCTCTTAGGATGGGAAAATCATTCACTCTTATTTTTGGATTCTTGGGTGCTAATATCTTTCCCATTGAGATGATGAATTCCCATTAGGTCTTGACATAAACAGATTCATACCCTAGTGGAATGTATTATCTCGTTTTGGTAATGAAAATTTGGTATCATAACATGGTTTTAAATAGACATGGGAAGTTTATATATATTATATATTATTTTCCAATCAAGAAAGATTGTTTATATTGTGTTTCTAGCTATCTTTTTCTATGAAGAGTCTCATGTTACCACAAAATATTTGGTTGAGTGTCGCCTTTGATTGGTTTTAATCTAAATAATAATTTCATATTATGTTTACTAGGGAATAAAAGTTGGATATTGTTTCATTTGGTCATTTTCATTTATTTTTTGGATTGCTAAATCATGCATCCAAGATATATTCCAATTGATCCATAGGATGTTTCAACTGATAATTATACTCAAGGGAATCCTCCATGTAATCAAATTTTCAAATATTATATTAGGAGGAATGTTGTAGTTTTTCATTAGAATGCACTGCCTTTTCATAACTATGTTTGTGAGAAACAATAAAGATATTGATGATATATTGCTCGATTAAATGACTTCCTACAGGAGAAGACCCCATCCTTTAATGGTATGAATGAACCAAAATGTATGGAGGACTATCTTGAAAAGATTTTTCAATTATTGAATTTCTTGGAGACCCTTGAATATGTTAAGGTGAATTATATAGAAACTAATCTTTTATAACCTAGAAAAATGTTGTGGGATTATATGGTTTTGGAGAATCGACATGTAATACTTGATTGAAAATGATTTATGACAATATTCATTCAGTAGTTATTCCCCAAATATTTAATGGTGAAATGTGTCAGGCGATCCCCTCTTTGATGATGCGAGAGTGTTTAGATTCAAAAAACCAACAATTTTGAAAATCTAGTTCTTTTTTCAACAATGGTGTTTATGAAAGATAACATTTAATCTTGTAAATACCTATAATTCTTACCACATGACATATGATCATATAAATATTTGTTAAGGATTGACACTTCATATGATATGGTAAATTTACTGATGATGGAAGGGATATATATGGTGTGTATGATAGGCTTTCCAAGGTCATCCATTCCACCAAGTTGTAGTTCTATTAGTGAACGTGGTAAGAACATAAGTGGAAAAATAGTCATAAGAGTTGTAGAGGTAGTTTTCTATAGTGATCATTTTTACTCGATAAATAGTGGATAAAAGTTTACCACTGGATTTCTACTAGTGTGGATAGTTGGGGAACACCTGATGATCTTCCCATACACATTTTAAGAACATTAGTTATAGTTTAAAATATATTTATTTATAGAGGTTGGTCCCGAATATGACTATTATTTAATATAGCTAGTGGTCTTCAATTCCAAAGTCAACTACGACATATTCATAAGCATTAATTTATAAAGGGATTATTCTAAAGGCCTTTTGAGTAATATATTTTCAGTCTTTTGATGATATTATAGTGTATTTCATTACATGAATGATGATAGTGAGAGGTAAAAAAATTTGGATGCTATATAATGTACATTTAAATTTATGTGTCTCACACATGTTTATATCTTCCCATTTTTGGATTCATTGAATCTTATAAGGGATCTCTTACTGTTTTTGGAGTATTCAACACCTCTTGTTAAGTGGAAGGAGCTATGAATTCATTTCTCTTCTTGATATATTTTTTAGATGATGTAGACATAGTCTGGGACTTCCTAGATATTGATTTGGATATTTTTGATATTATAACCACGATGTATTGGATAGTATCTCACGAATTTGATAATGATTTTTACTATAATGACCAGATCATAAACAACATATTATCATGGGGTTTATGTTATGAAATCAATATATTTCGTATGTTGATATTTTCAGATTTTTAGTTTCATAGAATTATGTCTGCACTCATACCTAAAATCCATATTTTAGAATGTATAAATTTATTATAATTATATATTGTTCCCATAATAAAAAAACATTTAAAATGTAACATTTTATATTTTCATCAAAAAAATCATGACATTAAAATTGAAATATTATCTTTCCTGACACATTCTTAAACCATATGAATAAAAATTTGAAACATGGAATGAGAAACAAAATATCACTATATGACTTAAAATGATGTAATTTTTTAATATTTATAAAGAAATTATCAACCATGGTATTTTTTCATAAAAAACATTATTTTTCAATAACAAATGGAATTAACAATATTTTTAGAAATAATTATTATGTTACCCATTGGAAAAATATATTTTAATGGAATCAAATTAAGAAAATATAGAAATTTAATGATGGTACCTTCGGAAATAATCATCATAGAATTATTAAATGACCCTTACTAGAACCTATATAGTTGGAATTATTATACACATGAATTTCAGAATCAATATATACATAATATAATCAACACCCACTGTATTGGAGTTATATCTTGGAACACCAATACTGTATGAAATATTTGGTTCCTCAATGATCTATAATGGGTATCAACCATGTTAAATTATGAACATGGTCTATATCATGAATAAAACCTGAGAAAAACTCTTTTAAACCCATGGGTAAACTACATTGATATGTCAAAATACACATCCCTATTAAAAAAAGTTCAATACCATAATACATTGAAAAAAGGAAATATGATTTTTCTATGAATAAAACATGAATGATTATGGAGGAATAGAAACATAAAATAACAATTATGGTGGATGGAAAAGTCATTATCACTATACACATTAAAATAGTGCCTTCCTTTTTTACTGTTGTAATGAATGTAAAAACATAAAGTAAAATCATTCCTATTGAAATATTTTTATATAAATTAATAATAGAAAGAAAATTTTATTTTTAATAATTAATTACCCAATAAAAACAGCCAAAAAATATAAAAATAGATACATGGAATAAAAATTATATCAATAAAATCATTAAAATTTGATTTAAAAAAAAGCATTTACCTTGAGTTTGACTCATCACATAAATTCAGTATCATCCCTAATTATTAAATTAATGTCAATTATTTATCTTCTTTAAAACCATTTTTAATTATATTATTCCTCTAATTTAACTTATTTCTATGAAATACGAGTAGTTAATTATTTATGTGCACATTAGATGTTTTGATGATATTCTATTCATAAGTACAAAAATACTTTTGTAGGATTTCAATGGTAAAGGTGGACATAACATCATCACCTACAATAATTTAATTATAAAATCATTATAATTTTTATAAATCAACTAAACTTTTAAATACAATAAGCATACATGGTTATGAAAAATTAACTATGTAATAATCATTGAGACAATAGGACAAACATACACATAAGTACTGTTTGAATTTTTAATGATAATTATGGATAGAAGTAAATTATTACTTTAAATTTTTAGAATTATAAAAATATCATAAATACAATATTACTTGTTCAAATATATATATATATATATATATCATCTATATGATTTGGTGTTGAAAAACAAATCACATTGCTTTTGTGAGGTGGTAGTCCACAATTATGCGTGAATGACATTATCAATTTTCAATGAGTTGTAAATTAAAAAGGTAAATAATATATTATATTTTTAGAATTAAAATTAAGTCATTAAAATAAAAAATAAAAATACCTCATCACCAATTTCTTACATTTATAGATATTGATAGAACAAAACAACATTTGTTCATGATTCTGTAATCTGTTCTATAGAGTATCGATTTTTCATTTTCCAATTCGATAGAAAATGATATAGATATATGTTTTTAAGATAACATAATAATATAAATGTAAGTGGAAGATACTAGTTTTGTTATTTTATAACGGTTTAAGAATATATTGTGTTGGGGGAAGAATAAATAATTAAAAAACATGTGGTCAAACATATACTTATTCTTCATAAGGTTTCTTTTCCTGAAACCCTAATATCTATAATATTTGTGTTATCCAAAAAATAATTCCTATAAATCATCTTATGGGATTATAGGGAGTAATTGTTATTGATATTTTCTAAGAAATGATTTTTCTTATAGTGTACAATAGAAATAATTTGGTTTCTATTTATATGATAGGGGAAGGGAGTTTTTGGAATTTAAAATGTTATTAAATTGATATAAATTAGTTCAATTGTAAAAATGGATACAGATTGATAAAATAATAACATAAAATTTTCTTCTTTATAAATAACCACATAAAATAAAATTTGGACAATTTCGGATGACATTTGAACCATTATATTGTTGTTATAACCCCGTGTTAACCCTTTTAACATATATAATGTTGTCAATTTTATTACTCTTGAGGGTTAACATATTTACTATATTTGGAAAAAGAGCTGATAAATGAACCATTTTTTTAGAAAACCATATACCATTCACATAGGCAATTTTATTTTTGTTATGAATTATTAATAATTTGATAAATTATTATTTCCATAAAATATCAATAATGTTAATTTTAGAACTATTTATTTACATTCACATTTATTATAACTATGAAATAAATAAAATTTAAAAAAAATATTATAATAAATATCAAATTTTATATGTTAATGTTTAAATTTTTTTGATCATATTATTTCATTCAAATTATATAACAATTCATATAATTAATATCATTTATTTCTGTTGTGCATTTGTTAAATAATGATTGTGTCAACATTGTGGAAGCATTTTAAATAATTAACTCATCATAAAATAATGAAATTAATCATCCATGTCTAATATAATATAATATAATTTTATATTAATATTTATAACTTGACATGTACTCTATTTTCAACCTATTAAAAATTATATACTCAATAAAAATAATAATTTAACATTTTTTACATATATTTACATAAAATATTATAATAGTTATATTTACATTCAAATCCAAAAAACACTATATAAATGAATATTGGATGAGTTTGGATGATATTGGACCGACCAATTAAATCCTGGAATGTTATAGTGTAATTTTTTATTCCTTATAAATTTATTTATAAAATTACTTACCTTATTCCCCGTTATCATGGAAATAAACATAGCTAAATTTACTATTCATATTAACCAAAATAAAAGTGACATATTTGAAAATTTTTAACCCATTATTTCTAAATATGGAATCCATTTTTAAAAATACAATACACATAAGTGGAAGTATAAAATCTCGTATTTTCATTCCATTATTATATGTCATTATATGGATTATTTTTTAGACCAGGCGCTGAAAGGATGTGTGATTCCAATACTCACTGTTTGTGGAATTAATGTTTCAAATATATTAATTATATTAAATATCACATGTTCAATGTTTTCTTAAATGTTAGAATATATCTTTAATGGGGGCTAGATCGAAAATATGAGAGCACTGTTTTGGCTATGGGCATGACTAAACCTTTTTCACCGATGGTCGTTAGTGAAAAAGTAATTACATGGATGAAATTAGTAGAATAAATTAACTAAAAGTTTTATTTTATATTTATAATCCAGTAACCTTTTTGCGATTTAAATATAAATCTATGGATTGTATCATAGAGATGTCCTTCAAACCCTAGATAGTGGAAATCCATTGGAGGAGAGCATTATTAGAGGAGGACAATGGATTGGGATCCAATCACGGATCTTCATTCCAACAAAATCCATGAATCTTATCGACCATATAAATACAACAAGTCTTCATCAATGATCTTTCTAAACACCATGTAGGGATTTCACTGTTTGAATTTATTCCTTGTTCATGATTTCTATGAGTAGTGTGTATCAATTAATGAACAGATTGATCTGTAGTTAGAATATCTTGCATGATGGGTTAGGTTAATAATGTATTGGGGGAAAAATTTTGTGACTATTGATTTCATCATTTTTATTATCATGAAAATTATATGATACCCACACGAACATTAATAAAGTTTTGTTCCACTTTTTTGTTTATGTGATTTTCACTAATGGCTCATCATTCACCACATACATCCTTTGTTTGTACCAGTTATTTAAATATCCAGATCAACCCATTGTTGCAAAACCATTTCATTGAATAAAATTATGAAATTATAGATCTTTGATAGGAATGTCACTATGTTGGTGTGATGATAGAATCAGTGGTTAATTGGATGGTTCTGGATACCCGATTTTTCATTCTTCTGTTCATAATGAAGAATTATTTTTAGATCCTTTTACAAATATGATTCAAGTTTTTTTCCATATATTATCATTTTAAAGGATTGAATTTTCCCCGATATAAAATTTATAGTGACGTTGATGGCCCCAGAAATGTACAGGTTGATAGGGAAGAGATCCCAATGGATCTGGAAAATCAAGAGCAACACGGTGTGTACCTAGGTATTACATGTCATGTGGGGAACCCAATGTAGTGGCCCAAGTTTCAAGAGGATCATTAGAATCATATTACATGTGACCCCATCACATTGCTTGTGTTTCATTCCTGGATGAATCAGTGTGTACTTCGGAGAGTAAATTGACATGAATCAATGTACATTTTCGTATGGAACGATGTTTACATATACACCGACAAGGCTTGGCATGCATGAGATAGTTCTTGGACATGACCTTGGTACACATACACTTCTAAGAGACATAGGAAAGTTATTGTGTGTCTCTATATGTGATTGAAACATTCTACATGAAGTGTATATGATGAATAAAGGGAATGTGATGATATCCCACATGAAAAAGTAAGGGGAGAGGTGGACAAGCCATGTATCCCATGG
Source organism: Viscum album (assembly GCA_963277665.1). Taxonomy (NCBI): domain Eukaryota; kingdom Viridiplantae; phylum Streptophyta; class Magnoliopsida; order Santalales; family Viscaceae; genus Viscum; species Viscum album. The sequence continues at coordinate 96,703,289 of OY728141.1, read as the reverse complement.
TACATGCCATATACCCACATCAAGGGTTCATTTGGCTCTTATCTTCCTATATTGGAAAAAAATAGATTGAGTACATTCCCATAGTCCTTTCCTTTAATGGTACAAGGTGTCATTACATCTATGTGAAGTTATTGTTATAATCTCTAATGGTTGACTCTCAGATATTGTTGTGGTGTCCCTTAATGGGACTCGAGTGCGATCCTGTATCATATGTTGTTCCATATTTTATGCTTGTGGAATCAACATGACCTAATTAAGATGGAATTTGATCGTACATCAGAATTTTAGTATTATCAGGGTTTGTGGAATCATTGACATATGATCCCCTACATAGTGGGTTGATCCATATTAGGGTTCACAGTGTCCCACAACGGTTATGTGCATGAACCCCTATCTGTGTATCTGAGTTTTATTAGGCTAGCGATCTACCATTGTGTGAGTACCAATGAGATATACATCTCCATCAAGTTTCTATGATTATACCATGTATCATAAAGTTATTTCTCAAGTAATGAACATTTTTATGAGTTTAATCGCATGGATGGAAGTTATTTATGACCACCTAGTTTCCTGGTTCATTTTTTTATTATAATTGGGTCTTTGAATTACATATTAATTTTTATATCATTAATTCGGATATCGAAATTTGTTGATTTGTGTTTTTTTATTTTTTCACATTGTCCTAATGAGTATTTTTATACCCACCACTCCATGGGATTTTCCCATATGTGTTGTTTCATAAGGATTTGACATCACTTTTGACAGTTTCATAGGTGTATAAGGAGTGGTGGAGCATAGATGGATCTTGAAAGATAGAGTTGTTTACCAGGATTAATAATTTGACATAGTGTTCACCCTTGTAAAATGACAGAACTTTAATGTCATCATTTGGACAGGTATTTGGCCCAATTTTAATCTTTCAGTACTATTAATTTTGTAATCTATTGTGAGATCTTGGATGTGTTAAGGAATTATTTATGTTTTTTTATATCTTAATTTTGGTTTCATGGAGATATGTTCATGTTTATAATTACTCTAGACTAATGACTCCCATTCGTGGTATATTCGTACTCAGTGTAGGATGCCAACCCCTAGTCTATTTGAGGTAGGATTGGCGTAGTCAGGTGATGGAACAGGGAAGGTCAGGTCATGATAGAGTTGTATCAGATAATAATCCACCATGGGACCAGAGTCAGTGAGATTGGTTTTTGGAAACAATGTTATGATATTCAATTTTATTTTCTGGCCATGGAAGCCAATATTGGTGTGGAAACTGACATATACATATGCCAAGAATATGATAACCTACCATTCAACCTGGTACATGTAATCATTGGTTGTAGGAAATCTTTTTCGTACATCTGTCAAATAAAATAGGTTGTCTTTTCCGATTTCCTTATTGAATGGGCATCATAGATACACACTTTATACCATTGAACATCCTTGTTTTAATTTCTGGATTCGTCCATGGAGACACCGAACCAGGATTCCACTATGTGATCTTCTTGGTGAATCTCCAAGTGATGTGTCTTCAGTATAGGAGAATCTACTGGAGTAGAAAAATGATCCCACAGTTCCATCTAACAATTCCCATAGGTTGAGTTCATTTATGGAGATTCATATTCATTGACCACCCAGATATGAGGTTCTTCTAGTCCCCCAGGTTGATGAAGAATAGATAGAGGCAATCAATCACAATCTCCACCTTGTGAGGACAGTAGCTGATTAAATTGTATCCCTCACATAAAGTCTTCTTCAGGGATCCATTACCAAAATAGTGGACCATTGTTACTTAGTCTCATTATAATTCAACTCTCTCCTAAAAGGACATTGTGTTTCTCTTTATAGATGATTTCAATCAATCCATGTTGTGATTCGCACACATATAAAATATTCTTAATCTACAAAAGTGTATTATGAACCTGGAAGAGTACTCAATGAGGATTAAAAATATCTCAAGTTACTTCTTGGAAATGGTGATATACTATTTCATTAGATCTCAGACCATTGAGAAGCTCATACAATATGACATCAGGGAATCAGTGGTATTTCTCTGAATTTCGCCCTATTATTGAGTTTTTGATATAGCCTTGTTCATATGGATATTTCTGGAAGAGAAGTCAAAAGTTGTGGGATCCAATAGAGGGGACATAGTAGCCATGATATTTGAATTTGGTATTCGGTGGATGTCCCATGGATCCAGGCATATAAGAAACATCAAGAGTTGATCTCAAGAATCAGGTCATGTGGTGCATGGATATTAGAATAACTCAAACTAGCCAAGTGAAAGGTGGAGTTTCTCATTCGACAATCAGGAACATCTGGATTGAGATTGTATGACATATCATATAGATGGTCATGAGATGGTCGAGGAATCGATTTTCTATAGACATAGGCATGAGCATGGTGGTCTATATGGTGGAAGGTGTGAAATATAGATCGGAGGGTAGTATGAGGTGGCCGGGGTTTCAACTTATTACTACCACCACCCCTAAGTGGTTAACTATAGGCCCAAGGAGTTGGTGGTCCTTGATGAGGCAAACTGCATGCTATGGAGGACTACAATCCCAAGGCTCCAGGGGAGATACAAGTTATGACCTATTTCATTAATTCTTTAGTTACAGTATTGATAGATCACATGATATTTTTTCCTTCTTTCTAAATTATCTAGTTCAAACATTATTTATTCTTATTAATCCATTAGCACGACACATGCGGATGGAGAATCCAATATATAGGGAACCAATGATTTCAACTTTTGTTGATAGTATGATCGGACAGTTGGAGGCAAGGGTTTTATTCGAGATAGTGTTTTAGCATAAATAAGGCCTTATGACCATCTTAGGATTCTACTGGCTATCCAAATTTCACTCCCATATCATGTATTTTAAGTAAATGATTCATTATGTCCCCAGAGAAGGAAAAATGATTTCATTTGAGGGAAAATAAAGACCTTGGTGGATGAGGATGCGCTTTGGCGAAGAAGATTACATCCAATCACTAATCAGTTGGCTATAATGACTCTTATAGTAGTGCATTGATTGGGATATGAGTTCCCGATATTAATGGAGGAGTATGGGGATGTCATTCTGAAAGATGTTCTGGGTTTATATCCCTACTGAGATGTAGAATTTTTCATCCACTAGAATATTGAAATGACACTGATATATACACTAGCATATCAGATGACCCCGATAGAGCTTCAAGATATGAGTGTGAAGTTGGAGGACATACTAGAGATGGTCCTTATGAGACCTAGAATTCCCCTAGGTATCCCAAGTGTTATTTTCAAATTTTGAGGATGAGAACATAATATTAGGTGAGGATTATCAGAACATGAATTAGTTTACCGTGAGGATTAATTATCCCCTACCAAGGATCAACGACCTCTTTGATCAGTTGAAAGGGGCACGGTGGTTGTAAATAATTTTCCTTAGGTTAATCTGTCACTTGTTGTGAGTATAAGTTGATGATATACCGAAGAAAATATTCTTTTGTTGATACAGTATCTATGAGTACATAGAGATTCCATTTTCTATGATTAACTCTATAGTAGTGTTCACGGGACTCATAAACCATGTATCTCAACCCTTCATATACCGATTCATGGTAGTCTTCAATGAAAAAATAATAGTGTATTTGGCCTCCAGGGAGGAGCACAGAAGACACTTGAGAATGGTCTTGGTCACACTCTGAGAGCTCCAGTATTATAGGAGGCTGATGATTTTTCTGTTTTGGATTCATGAGGTCAACATTCACGGACACATTATCATAGATGTTGGAGTAGTCGTGGAAAAAGTGATGGTTAATATAGTTATTTCTTGGGATCCACTCAAGAGGGTTACAGTGTAGTGATGTTTCTGTGGGTTGGAATGGTAATATCCGAGATATTTACCCAATCTATCTAGATTTGTAGCACACATGACTTCTTTAACTCAAAATTGAAATCCATTCTTGTGGAAAATTATTTTCTAACAATTCTTTTTGGATATGAGATATAGATCAAAAAATTCCACCATAATGATATTTCTAGAGAAGGATTTTGTGTATGTCGTGTTCTATGATGCATCAGCTACCAGACTTGGTTGGGTTATTATGCATATAAATGAAATGATTTTCTATATTTCACACCACTTGAGACCACATGATCAGAATTATGTGACCCTAAAGCTTAATATAGTATAATTTTCCTACCCTTTACAATGTGACAACACTTCCTGATAGGTGACCAATTTATCCTTCACTCAGACCACAAGGGTCACAATTATATATTCCCATGGGATCTTAACATCAGACATAGGTGATGGATATATTTCCTCCATGATTTTTATTTAAAGATTTAATATACTCATAGAAAATTGAATATGGTGGTAGACACTATTTTTATGAGATCACGATCTCAGTTGTTAGTCAAGGTGTTATAGGAGTTAGCCTCAATGGATTAGTTCTTTTCAGGAAATTAAAGTGCATCAAATCTTCAGTTGATGGCCTTCACTCCACCAATTTTTTAATGTGTTAGGTATCATCAGGGATGATAGAACAATTGTGGAACATTACTAACATAGATATCTTGAAAAAATTATCTAGATGGATATTCTAAATATGGGGATCACATTATCCTTTTTAAAGAAAGGATGATAGAACCATTTATATTTTAGGGGGTGGTATAGTAGTAGTTCCATACTTCTCCTTTAGTGGTACATCTAGGAGTGTAAAAATTATACATTGACTTACGATGTCACTTTTATGTCCTTGTATAAATATTGGAGTTAGAGAGTTTGTCTCTTGATTCCTTACTTGTCAGCTAGTGAAGGCTATGCACCAAGATCTAGTGGGTTTATCTCAACCCCTTGAGGTGAATGAGTTGATGTGGGATAGGATTTCCATGGAATTTGTTATAGTATTACCAAAGACCACCATGGGACATGATGCCATCTAAGTGATCATATACTGACTCACCATGTCATCTGACTTCATAGATATTATGTAGAAAAATTCAGTAGAGAGCATGGGAATCCTATATATGATAGAGATTTTTTACCGATATTGTGTTAACTTTTTGATCATCCAAAACCAAGAAACACTCTTATTATTTTGGTTATGGATGGGATTCCCAGGAGCTGTTGTGTCTTAGTTAGGCTTGATAATATGGTTTCACCCCCAGACAGATGACCAGATAGAGCAAACCGATCAGTTCTAGGTAGACATGATATGAGATTTCATATTAGAATTTGGCCATAGATGTAATGATCACCGAACCTTGGTGGAGTTTTCTTAAAACAATAGCTACCATTACACCAATTGTAATAAACTATTTGAGTCATTGTCTATGAGACCATAAAAGTCACCAAATTGTTGGAATGATCCATGTGAGATGGTATTCATGGTCATAGTGTGGGTGTGATCTACTAGAAAGAAGGTATAGGTCACCCAGGAGTGGATGAGGACAACATAGAACCATCATATGTCTTATGACGACTTACACCAAAAACCTATCGAGTTCAACGAAGGAGACCATGTGTTTTTCAGGGTCTCACCTCTACATGGATTTGGGATATATGACCATGATGAAAAGTTATCTCTAAGACTCCCTTTCCCCTTCAAGATACCATATAGAGATTAGGAGGCGGTGTACCAATTTTCTCTACCACTGTAGTTAGATTGGGTACATGACAACTTCCAAGTTTCGCACATGAGGATGAATGTGAATGGCCCATTTCACATTATCAAATAAGTAGATCTTTAAATCAAGTAAGAAGGTTCCATTTATGAGTACCTGGTAAAGATTGAGGATTGGAATGAGAGGATCCTTCTTGATAAATCGATTCCCCTTGTTAATGTCCAGTGGAATCATGGGAATATTCATGAGAGAACATGGGAGTGTCTGGCACAAATTTTTTCTTAGTAGCCACATATTATCATGTAACATTTTTATTGGGTTTTATAGAATTAAATACATAATGTGGGGAGAATATGATGTTTCATATTTTACATTTAATATTTTTTAGAGTTTGTGAATTATTTTTTATAGTTGGTGCTGAGACGACGTGCGATTATAAGGCCCGATGAACCCAATTTTTTTGAAATATATTAAATATCTCGTGAATGAAATATTTTTTTAAGTGTTTAATATTTCTATAGAAGGGGTCCATATTAAAAACATAAGGTTTCCTTTGATTTTAGAATGGTGGTTTTACCATAAACATGTCTTAGACTTGGTCGGTGTGGGTTGTCATTGAAAAAGTAATCACATACACAAAATTAATAAAATTAATTAACTAAAGAATTTAATTTAGTTTTGGGACATCGAAAAATAAATCATAGATAAATATATAGGTATGGATTTAATCTATGGATTTGATTATAAACAATGGTGACATAGAAACTTTTGTAGGAGAGCGTTCCTGGTGGACGATAATAGATTAGGATCATATCATGGATCGTCATGCTAACAAAGCCTTCAGATCTTGTCAATGATAGAAAGAGAATAGTTCATTATTGAAAATCGATCCAAACTATAGGAAGTGAATTTTTTGTTTTTATTTAATCCCAATTCAGTATTTCTATGAAGAACGTGAAGAAATTGAAGAAATGATTGATCTTTATTTTGATCGTCCTGCAAGATAGTTTAGATTAATCAGGATAATGAAGAATTATTTTATAATTATTGATTTATTTATTTTCATTCTCATCTAAATAGATCATTACCATCATAAAAAATTATATAGGATAAGTCCTCTTGTTCGGTTTGGTACTTTATTACCTCAATTAGTCTTTCACCATGGGTGTCCTTTCATTGTCCTGGGCTTCGACATATCCCGATAAATCCATCATTAAGAACTCGATTCATAGATCAATTATGTAAAATCGTATATATGGTTTCAGCATGACCTAAAGGTTGAGTAATGATGGGAGCGGTGGGAAGTCATGCAATTCTGGATACCCAATTTTGTGTTCATCGACTTTCTTCGTCCAGTAATGAAGTAAAGCCTGTAGATAATTTCTCTAACAAGTTTTGAGTAAAATTATTCTTAGATCAACAATTTCCAAGACTGAAAAATCCCAAAATAAATTATATAGTGAGGTCAATGGCTCTAAAAATTCATATGATGATGTGGAATAGATCTCGATGGATTTGGCTAATACCGAGAGACATGGTGTGAACATCGGGATTTCACTCCATGTAGGGACTACGATGTGGTGGATCTAGTTTTAAGAGAAACATAACTATCAAATATATTATGGTCTTTTCACACAACAAGTGGTCCTTCCCCAGTTTATATTCTATGTACATCATATAGTACATATTCATGGGTAAATGTAAAAGTCCATATGGCACACTGTGTACTTGTATACAGACACATCCTACTTTACACGGGTCGATACATGGTCACAACATTGGTACATAGACATGGCCTTGTAAAATATTCATGAAGCTATGTATAAGTAAACACCATGTACTCATTCTACATGACATGTATATGAATACTAGACCCCACTTGAAGCTATTACACATGGGAAAGTAAGGGGACTACTAGATAAACTATGTGGACTATGATACGCACTGTGTATCCACTTTAAGAGTTCTTATGGATCTTTTTTTACCTAGTTTGGACCATTGTTAGTTAAGTATGTTACCATGTCTCTTTTCCTAAAATTTAAAGTTTGTCATTACATCCATATCATAGTATTGTGCTCCCCCTAGTTGTCGAGTCTTGGATAGAGTTGGGGTGTCTGTCCATGATACTAGAGTGTGATCCTCTATAATAACTTATTATGTTGTAGGAGTTTGTGGAATTAGTATGACCTCCCTATGAAGGACATTGATCCTCTATTTAGTAGGTTTTATCGGAAGGGTTTTATTAATTGTTGAAATATAATCTTCTAGATAGTAGTTTGAAATATTTTTGGGTTCATGGTGTCCCCAGAGGTTCTAGGTGTGACCCCCTATCTATGTATTTTACCATTATCATACTAGTGAGCTTTCCTTAGGTGGATCCAATGATCTAGACATATTTTTTGAGTGTCTTCGATGATAGCATGGCATGTGACCCCCTATCTATGTATTTTTGGATGGCCATGTATTTTGACCCTTTTTCGGATTCTATAAAAAATTCTATTCTTTTTTGGGATATTATATGTATCCTTAAATTGTTTCATGGGTTTTAAATTTCATCATTTTGTGTGATTGGAGACGTGTAAATGTGTATAAGTACTTTTGGGTAATGCCTCCCATTGGTGGGATATTCTAACTCGGCACTAGTCGCTCGATCCTACCCTATTGAAGGTATGATTTAGGACGTCATGGGTCAGAAATTAGTGGGGAAAGTCATATAGGGAAGAATTTAATTTAAAATTAAACTGAAAAAACATTGTGTTAATTGCATTTATGAAAAAATCACCTTTTAAGTATAAAATGCTTCCATACAATCTTCAAGTGCACGTTTCATTTAAAAATAAATAATTGGAATATTCTAAATCAAATATACCAAAATTAAAATTTTCAAATAATTCTAAAAAATTTAGTTATATTATAATTATATTAAAATAAAATGTTCTTTGTATAAAATCCATATTTTTCATTATTCCTTAAAAAATCAAACTTTTCTGAATAATCTCAAAATTTCAACATAAGATAATTTTGACATGAGGATTTTAGAGATGAATTAAATTTGTTAAAATAATTTTTTAAGATATTATATAAATTAATTTGAAATATTACTCACATTATGAAATAAATATCATTTTTTATTAAAATGTGATCTAAAATAATATAAAACATTACTAAAAATTATGTTCTAATTTTAAAATAATTAAAAAAATAATTTCTAAATATTGATTCATTATATTTGTTTAATATCATTGATAATCCTATTAACACTGTCAAATTTAAAGGCTATGTAATTACTATCATATTTATAAAATTAAATTTTCATGGATCATTTAGGTTCAATGTTGTGTATCTTATAAACTGTCAATCATAGGGTTTTTAAAATCATTGGATTTTAAATTATACCCTATTTAATAAATTTTTTCCTCCAAATTTGATCATGATCTAGATAAATAAAGTAAAAACATTTGAAAATTATATTTATTGAAATATTCTCTGATAAAAATGATTAATTAAACATCGACTGGATAAGAGTGAAAGGAATGTTTCTAGGTCATCGAGAATAACAGATAGCATAGTGTTAAAGTAGAAAAAATTCATGGGAAGTGAAAAAATTGTTATGTTAGAGAAAAATAACGTCCACTAACTGATAGAGTGTGATAGACAACCTGGAAAAAGAAAAAGTTAATAGTCACATAATCATAAAGTTGTGATGGTTGTAGAGACCATATATCCATCATAAAATAAGGTTAGGAGATACAATTTTTGTTTCAAGAAAATTTTCCCTAAATAGTGTCATTTTTTTACAAAAAAGGATAAAATGAAAAGGAATTATTCATAATTGAAATGTATAAATTCATCATTTAATAAATCTCCATCCCAATCCCATTTTTTTCTCTAAATGAATAGTGTTCAAGATGAATTTTTTTCAATCCTTAATCACTACAACAATCTTTTATGAGTTTACATAATTGCATTGGTACGTCATAATATATTTCTAAGAAAATTTATATCTACCAAAACCAAAATGGATTGATAATTAAAATACAATTCCAAAAACTAATAAAAAGTTAAACACCATTAATATCGAAATCATTGATAATAACTCCTACCATGAAAACAATATCATTTGATAGAAAATAAGTCAATAAATTACCTAATATTTTATTGACCATTATTAAAACTAAAAAATAAAGGTTATTTGATCACATAAACTTCCATGATAATTTTTTCATTTATAACTAAATAACATCAAGCAATACATATGTCACATACAAAAAAAGTAAATTACCAAATTATATAATCACGAAGGTATTCTAATCATTTCCATAATTGACCAAAATTACTACAAAGCAATATCAAAATAATATATTCCTTAACATGATAATGAGAACAATTAACCTCGAATAAAATCTCAAAATATACTATTTACTTTTATCAGATATGTTTCCCAAAAAAGGGAACTTTTTTAGAAATCACTAAATCACTTTTTTTCAATCCCATGTTGATCAATTAAAAAAGACACATTATCCAAAAATGATTATATATTTTTAAATTAATTTAATTAAATAAAACAAATCATACTCAATAGTACCTAAAGAAGGATGGTGGTAGGGGATTCACCCTTATCTCCCTTCATTTTAGGGTTTAACCTTGTGATCATACTATATTTTCAAGGTTGTCTCTCAACATTATGGTTTCACTTTTAGTATAATAGTATAAATTAATTAAAATTCCCATAAATATGATAAAGATAAAAAAAATTAACATTAATTATCAAGGATCATATAAACCTAAAGGATATCAAAATAATCATTCATATTTCAATAAAATAAAAATTGAAATATTACTAAAATAACATTTTCAAAAAATTTAAATTAATGGGAACATATACCTAAATCATCTACCAAAATACAACAAATATCTATTAATGTATTTTTAAAACACACAAAAACATTAAAAATTGGGTCCCTATACTGTTTAAATTTTGATAAACCTTAAATATACTTCAACATCACAAATCTTCAATCCCATTAAATTGACACCTTAGTAATTCAATTTTTTTATTTATTTAATAATAATGAATTTTCATATTGTTACCTTCTAAAACCATCCTACAAAAAATAACTAATCATTAAAAATGATTAAATAATATCAGATCCTAAAAATGATATAATCCATAACTTTCCTTTACCATTTTTAGTTCTCTTTGCTTTAAAAATTATATAATTGGATATTTGTAAACATTTGGTCATCCTGAATTTCTTCATGTGATTCGGACCAAGGATATATATTTTCACAATTTCCATAATCCCCAAATTTAAAATATTCAACAGATTACTTAAAATTAATTATATTAATAATCATGGTGTTAACATAATTCATCCTTTTTCCCATTCATATTATTCTTTTATTATATCCTTTATCACATTCAAAACTAATTATCATTCTCTTCAGTGAT